>CAEKDK010000006.1:5810000-7010000 GCA_903112645.1 Prunus armeniaca
CAGTAAATAGGGGTTTAACTTACACATTTTGGCAATATGAGGTTGATTGAGAGATGACATTGATAAGTATAAATCATGCCCATTTTCCCCCCTTAGTCGATCTTGTGACAAAACTGATGATCACATTCCAATTGCCAATTAGGAAGCTTGCATGTGGTGAAGTAACTGATTCATTCATCGCCTCAAATGAAACAGAAAATGATTGATTGATTGATTTGCTAGGCATATTTATTGGTCTTGTGCCTCTCAACATCTCCAACTACTCTAATGATCCAAGAGTGCAACTTCAATAGTCTAACCATCAAAAAATACGTAATTTTCATTAGAGCTCAGTTGAATTTCTCACGGAAATAATAGAAACCTTGTTGATCCCTCAATTGAATTCCAAGAAAACAAAGAAAAAAACAATCTTATTTTAGTTAATGAACCAAATTTGTCTTCAAGAGGCTACAAAACAACACCTGAATTCAGAGTCTTATATACACAATTTATTGATCGAAGAGTCACAAGGGGAAAAAAACATTATAGAATTTTATAGTCCTTATTCCACACGTGCTACATGTTCTACACTGGAGTGTTGTTAATAATCGTCGAAATTGCAAAAAGTGTAATGTTACATTTATCATATTTATTAATTATACTGCTAATCACTTATGTGAAAATTTTAAGTAAATTTGATAAGAATTTTATCGTTGCAAACAACACAAGAAAACTTAGACAATTTAAGGTAGGGTGTACAAGATCCAATTCAATTTGCCCAAATTGACTAATCCAATCTAATCCAATCCAATTTCAATTTGTTTCGATGATTTGGCGGATTGGATTGGATATGTAATTTTGAAAACCGATATGATTGGATTGGATGGCAGATTTCCTCATGAGAATCTAATCCAATCTAGTTAGTTTTATGCTTATTTTGCTCCCCGTTTGGTTCATGGAAAGGAGACTTGGGGATGAGAAATCAATTGCTTTCTCATGTTTGGTAAGTCCAGGCATGAGAAATCGTTGCCTAGCCCATAGGAAAGTAGGGAGGAAAGTGAAGTCATACTCCAAACTTGGGTTTTCTTTTCCCTCATTATGGGAAAGTTGGGAAAATGAGCCAATATTAAATAAACATTTTTCATACCATTTTGTCCCCATTAACAATTTAGAATTATAATATATCATTAAATGCATTCTTTTTTTATTTGATTTAATATGGGTATAATTGCAAATTTATACAAACTTTGTTTTCCATTCCTATTCAAAACAAACATGGGAAATGAAATAAAGTGATATTTCTAGGTTACTTTCCCAACATTACCAAATGTGGGAAAGGAATCTTCCATTTCCCATATATTGGGAAATGACATGGGAAATGATTTCCCCTCAAATTCGTTCCATGAGCCAAACGAGGCCTTTAGGTATTTGTAGTTGAAAAGTTATGAATATTTAAGGTCATTTAATGGAGTTATGTTTAATGTATTATATAATCAAAACAATTTTATCTAGTATTTCATTTATATTTTACATTTATGTCTATTAATATGTTTGGTTAGATTAAACCTAAGGATAAATGTTTAATATTCCATTACTTTTTTTCCATTATCAAACCCGATCACCCAATCAAATATCAATTGGATCAGATCAGATTAGATTTAAACATCTAATATGATTAGATTAGATTGAAAAAATCACGATCCAATCTATATTGGATTGAATACGGATTGACTAAATATATTGGTTTCGAACCAATATACAACTGGCATGCCCCTACATGTCAATATGAAAACTTGGCAATGGCCAATAGGTAACTTGCACTCCACTTTACATTGCAGCACCATATAGTTAAGAACTGAGGTCCTAGCATTTAGGCTTTACAGAACATCCTATAAATATATGAGCTCAAGGAAAGAAAATATAGAAAAGCACAAAAATTTGTGCTACTTTGAAGTTTGAATATATAGGTTGCATATAACTTGATGGGCTCTATCGCATATTGACACATAAGATGGTGACTGTTATCACATGTGAAATTCTATAATGAGGGTGCCATATCTAGACCTCTCATGTGGATCTTCATAGTAGCCATAAAGATCATTTTATTAAACTTAAGTGAAGTTACTATTTAGATGAATCATGTGGCTAATATAAAGGTCCACATCTATGATTCACATATGACACCCTCACCATAGAACGACTCGTCACCATATGCCTATTTCATAAACTCTTTTCCCCTCTTCTTTTTCAATAAAATGACTTTGTTTTCATCTTTTTCCAATCAGTAGTCACTTAAGTAAAGCTTGAACATGACCTCATGTAAAGCCAAATTAGGCAAATCTAAAACTTAACCCTTGATTAATTAAAGTCTTAATTAAAAAAAAAGTCCACTTTGTCATTCCAAATCACCTATATTTACATCACCTACTTTAAGCTAAATAGTAATATGATTGGATTGAATTTAAACATCTAATATGATTAGACTAGATTGAAAAAATAACGATCCAATCTATATTGAATCGGATGCGGATTGACTCAATTGTATTGGTTTCAAACCGATGTACACCCGGCATGCCCCTACATGTCAATATCAAAACTTGGCAATGGCCAACAGGTAACTTGCGACCCACTTTACTTTGTAGCACCATATAATTAAGAATTGAGGTCCTATCATTTAGGCTTTACAGAGCATCCTATAAATATATGAGCTCAATGAAAGAAAATATAGAAAAGCACACAAATTTGTTCTACTTTAAAGTTTGAATATATAGGCTGCATATAACTCGATGGGCTCTATCACATATTGACACTTAAGATGGTGACTATTATCACATTTGAAATTCTATAATGAGGGTGTCATTTATGGACCTCTCATGTGGACCTTTATATTAGCCATAAGATCATTTTATTAAACTTAAGTGAAGTTACTATTTAGATGAATCATGTGGCTAATATAAAGGTCCACATCTATGATCTATATATGACATCTTCACCATAGAACGATTCGTCACCATATGCCTATTTAATCAACTCTTTTTTCCTCTTCTTTTTCAATGAAATGACTTTGTTTTCGTCTTTTTTCCAATCAGTAGTCACTAAAGTAAAGCTTGAACATGATCTCATATAAGCCAAATTAGGCAAATCTAAAACTTAAACCCTTGATTAATTAAAGTCTTAATTAAAAAAATCCACATTGTCATTCCAAATAACCTATATTTACATCACCTACTTCAAGCTAAATAGTAATATGATTGGATTGGATTTAAACATCTAATATGATTAGACCAGATTGAAAAAATCATGATCCAATCTATATTGAATCGGATGCGAATTGACTAAATTGTATTGGTTTCGAACCGATGTACACCGGGCATGCCCCTGCATGTCAATATCAAAACTTGGAAATGGCCAACAGGTAACTTGCGACCCACTTTACTTTGCAACACCATATAGTTAGGAATTGGGGTCCTAGCATTTAGGCTTTCCAAAACATCCTATAAATATATGAGCTCAAGGAAAGAAAATATAGAAAAGCACACAAATTTGTGCTACTTTTAAGTTTGAATATATAGGCTGCATATAACTTGATGGGCTCTATCACATATTGACACATAAGATGGTGACTGTTATCACATTTGAAATTCTATAATGAGGGTGCCATATAAAGACCTCTCATGTGGACCTTCATGATAGCCATAAGATCATTTTATTAAACTTAAGTGAAGTTACTATTTAGATGAATCATGTGGCTAATATAAAGGTCCACATTTATGATCTATATATGACATCCTCACCATAGAATGACTCGTCACCATATGCCTATTTAATCAACTCTATTTTTCCTCTTCTTTTTCAATGAAATGACTTTGTTTTCATTTTTTCCAATCAGTAGTCACTAAAGTAAAGCTTGAACACGACCTCATATAAGCCAAATTAGGCAAATCTAAAACTTAATCCTTGATTAATTTAAGTCTTAATTAAAAATTGCACATTGTCATTCCAAATCACCTATATTTACATCACCTACTTCAAGCTAAATAGCGCTTAAAGTGCGGCATTCTGCATAATAATAGTAATAACAATAATAATTAAAGTTCAAACCAAGCAGCCTAAAATTTTCCTAGCCACTTGCTAAAACATGACACATAGAGTGGTCCTATATGTTACTAGATCATGGAATTAGATTCAATAGAAGAGAATGCATCCAGAAGGTTGATCCAGCTATCGCCGTCCTCCTCGTCTTCCTCCCCACTTACGTGACTCCACTGAACAGGAGAGTTCTTCTCAATTTCGTCATTCCTTGCAAATCGTCCTCTGATGCGTGGCCGGCTGTCCGCCAACGTCTTCCGGCAAGCATACTGAATTCAGGAATGCTATATTAGTGCTTGTAAGAGAAAGGGCAAAAGAGAAAGTTCAGGATGAAATGCACTGACATAAATACAAAAGTAACATGGTTCTATATTACTACTATATATCATTTGACATATATTATTCTTTGTGACAACCAATACCCTTTTGTGGTTGAGACACATTACAAGTTACCAGAACATTTTGTGTGGCTGTTTGGTCAATTTATTATTCAATCAAAAGGGGGTTCATGCTTGTGCAATTCAGATCTAGAGTTGGTTTCCAAGTAGAAGAAGTTAATTGATCTAGCACTAGTGCAAAAAACCAAAATTGATGTACCACTCTCTCTTGGGAAAGTTTACAATTTCAAACAGACATCCAAAGGGTAAGACAATAGAAGGTTGAACGTCTGTTATTACGACCTGCATAGACATAAAGATGGAATGAAAGTTGATCTGCAAACAGGATTAGTTAAGCATTATATAATTAAAAAGATATTGACCAGCAGAAAGGTAAAAAGTTTTGGACTGTCGATATAATTAAAATTTTATGTGATAATTAAAGAAAATCGATTACAGTATTTCATACTAAATTGGAATTAACTTACTCAATTGCATCACATACCATAGATGGTGACAACCCCCATGAAAAATCACAACATACAGTAGGTGCACGTTAGTACTTGAAAATAAGTATTCTATATTTCTTTCGCACGCTAGCTACACGTTGAAATAAAACAAGTTAAAACGGAGTGCCAAGTCTAACTATTATACGAATCGGAGTGCCAAGGTTTAACAATTTCCATGCATAAATTATTCAAGTGCACAGATAGAATGTCATTTCATCCAATTTTTTCAAACAATTGTTGAGCTAGCTATGGCTATCTCCTATTGCATCCAAAAGACCACTAAAACTATCAACAGCGCATATGTCAAACGTGCACTAGCATATCTTTTACACTAGTTGAAAATGAAATAAAAGCAATGTAGGATGTGACACACACCAAAGCTTGGAATGATATATATATAGGAAGCAAAAAATTTACATGAAAATATAATTGATGTGAGCAATTGTGGGCCAAAAAGCAATAAGATAACTATATACACACTCATGCCATAAAGCTTAAAGTAGAGCTAGCTAGTGGGTCATTGGGTCAAGCAGCAACTAGTCAAAAAATTCGAATGATCTATTATATTTTGAAGCAAATTAAAAAATATATATGTATATTATTGAAGCAAATAAATAAATAAATAATTGAAGTAACCTTAATGGTCTTGTTGAAGTTCCTGAGGTTGCGCTTGTTTCTATACCTCTCAATTCTCTCTTTCTTCTCCTCAGGATTATATCGACAGGCTTTGCTCATCCCTTCTATGATCATACTGCTCTCACTCGACAAGGGACTAGTTTCTGATGATGATCTATTGTAACCACAATATTGCAATTGCTGTGGCATTCCATTGTTCATATTATTTATCAGCTGCATGCGTCCACAATATATATATATATTATGGCACAAAACACAAAATAATTCCACTCAAACTCAACAACCCCACAAGAAATATTTACGAAGTAAAATTGCATAAATGTTATCTTGTCAGACTGTTTTAAGAATATTTTAAACTACTAATTACGCTAACTTTTGTCGGCAATATTTGGGTAGTAAAATCGCAAAAATGTTATCTCGTCGCACTGTTTGAAGAATTTTCTAAAGTATTAATCATGTTAATTTTTGTCTGATTGTAGGATCATACACAGTAAATTTGAACTATTCACATCATGTAAAATTTTGTATGTATGTGTCGAAGTCTGTTAACATATATACAAACTATTGATTATGTTAATTGTTGCTACGACTAATATAAACATTTATCGTACAACATATTGTTAAACCACTCTCATGCACCTAAAAACTTGATTATGCATTGTGATTAGTTTTTATGCGTATCTGTGAGGGTGTGAAATGGTAGAGAAAGACATTAATTAATGTGGGCATTTGAGTCACTTTAGTTGAAGTAACTAAATTAACTAACTCTCTGTACATATCGAACCTGCAAATCCAAGTCTCCGGTGCTGTAAACCCTACGGACGGGGCCGGTCTCCGACTCGAGCAAGTCGGAGACCAGCCTGTGGGTCCCGCAAGAGGTCTTCTGGAGCGAATGGCTGCTGACGCTGCGCTGAATCAGCGTAGCGCCACCACCAGTCCAGCTGCTGATCGGGGAGGCGCCGTAGCTGCTGGAGCCGCTGCTGCAGCTGTTGCTGAACTCAGCCGAGACGAGCAGCTGCTCATGATAAAGCAACGGATGAGCCGGTGGCGAGCCCTGGAACTGGAAGTCGGCGGCGCGTGGGAATGCGGTGCTGTTGTGTCCGTACATTGGCGCGTGGGTTTAGGGTTTTAGGAAGGGTTTGGGAGATTTTTGATGAGTGGAGTGCAGGAGTGAAGATGAATTTATGAACGTGGGCTGGAAGGCTGGGACTTTGCAGGGGTACTTAAAGAGCGAAGAGGGAGGAGGGAGGATGGGAAGGTGGGGCCCAGAGAGCAGAGAAGAGATGGGACAGGTCTGCAGGATGACGTGGACGATGACGTCACGCTATTGGGGGAAAGCGTTGACCTGCTTCCTTCTTTTACCTACTTGTGTTGTGTAACTGTGTTCTGCTGCTACTGGAGGTTGGGGGTGGGGGTGGGGTGGGGGTGGGACGAGACGTTAGCCTACCAGTAGAGTGCCCTTTGAAGAAATTCTTTAAAACCTCTCTTACACTTTAGCTACTATATGTTGCTAAATTGTGAATTTGGATAGATACGATGAAGAAAATTTTCAAGATGAGTGATTTTTGGCTCAAGGAAAGCAAATATCAAATGAGCCCATAATTCTATCTTATAAATCGAGAATTTAATTCAAAATCTGACAACATATACATCGAGAATTTCATTCATAGTCCGACAACATATACAAAAAGATTTTGCCTGTGTTCTATATTATTAAGAGTCAGCAATGCTGGAAGGGGCGCCACCTAAAGACTTTACTGCAATGTTCTCTCTCTCTCTAGCCACTCAACTTCTGAATTTTTGGCTCTGAAAGTTTTGATGAAGTTTATCCTTCTAAATTGAAAAAACAGGAAAAAAATGAAAAAGAAGAAAGGAAACCTAACACAATGCACACCGGGAACCTCATCTGCTAAACACGGTACATAGAAGTTCTCCTTGGGCTCACCAAAATCAAAATTCACCGCTATGAGATCCCAATAAAGTAATTAATTATTTCCCCTTCCCCTATATATTGATGAAGCAATAATGTTGTATGGCATAAGTGGTAAGTTTCTTGTAACTAAGTGAAGTATGGGAAGCCTATGGAGGCCCCGCGTTGTGTATGATATGCATGAATGAATCTGGGGAAGCAGAAATGCAGAAGCTCCAAGCCTAATACAAAAGATACGAATATACCACAACACAAAATAAAATAGTAAATAGTAAATAGTAAATATCAAAACCAATAGAGGATATCCTTTACATGATGTGCTTACTCAATTGTTTCTTAGGTTTCTGCATATATAATATGAACTAATGTGTACGCCTAGATATTTATTTGTGGTTATAAATTGTTTTGCCTAACTACTTGTCCACACTTCTAAACATGAGTATTAAAAGGACATGCACTACTTAGCATGCAATGAACTTAATTAGGTTTTAAATGTCAACTCTCAGCCTGTGAGTATTAATTAGGACATGCACTACTTAGCTGCAATGAACTTAATTAGAGGTTTTCTTAGCCCTACAAGGATGTCCCTCAAATAAGCATATTTGAGGGATCTCTCCACTGAAGCTATATATATATATCTAGAAGTCTATCCAATTTAGGTTTCATGGGGATTTTTTAGCCGAATTTTAATTATGTCTGTCGTTTTCATTTTGTATATTTATAATTTAATTTTTTTGGGGCTAAAGATAATATTCACTTGGATGGAGGTCGGTCCTTTTAATTAGATTTCGTGGACCTGAGCTTTGGAGAGTAGGTTTACTGTGGAAAATATTTTGTAATATTATTAGTTTTTTCTCATGATTTTGTGAAGTGTGAACCAATTGGGGAATTTCCACTAACCCAACACATTCGGTCAAACAATGAAGTTGCTAGCAAGTAGCAAGAATTGGGCGGTACTTTTTCAAAAGTAGTCCTATTTATGCATATATATATATTTCTTTCCTGCCTCTCCCAGTTTGTGAAATTATGATAACCACATTGCCAGCGAGAGATCTAAAAAATCTTACCCAACTTGTTGCATTTTGACAACAAATAAAAAGATTGACCCCACCACCACTTAGATCCACATGAGAGCTACAGAGAAATAGTTATTTAACACATCTAGCTCCATGTGAGGAGCATACAGTCCTCCCAATCATATGAATCAAGTGTAGGAAATATATACCTATTATATATATATATACAGATTTTCTCTTATGCAGATACCCTCCTTATTTTCTTTCCTGTTTATAGCGTCTGCAGATACGTCAGATACCCTCTTTATTTTCCTTCCTGTTTATTGCGTCCGCAGATACGTCCGGATGTGAGAAGAACTGCTATTATATATATATATATATATATATATTCTAAAGACAAACGTACCAACCCTCTTGTTAGCTAGGAAGGATATTATAGTTAGGGTCTTCATACAATTATGATCATCAAAGTGTCATTGTCTTGCTTCTAATAACATTCGAACCTTATTTTTCGACTGGGTGTGTCTCATGCTCAACTTAAAATAGGAATCTATTTCAATGTTTTACACTGAACCCATTTCTCAAAATGGGAAGTGGATAAGAAGAAAATATTTGAAAGCAATAAGCACCATGGAGATAGAGTGCTGATTTTCTTAAGGCAAAGCTCTTGAGAAGCTGTTGCACAAACTAGGTGATTTTGGAGTAGTGCAAGTGGCGCTACCGCACACGACCTGTGCTTTTTTAGGGCCCCAAATTTTTTTCCATGTGTATATTAATATTTTACATATAGTATATATCAAACATTCAGGACATTTACACAAGCGCTTGTTTGGTTGTATTGATTTGCAAAGCTACTTGTTTTATTTGTGACGAAGGTTTGAAAGCTGAGTGAATGCGCATCAATGGTTTTATTTTTAAGTTATTTTTTTATTCAGTTTTTTTTTTTTTTTTTTTTTTTTTTTTTTTTTTTTTTTTTTATTTAAAAAAGCTGTTTGGACTCTCATGTGGGCCTATAGATAGTAAGTCATTTCTTTTTTTCCTTTTCCTTCCCTTGGGATTTCTTTTTCTTTCTAGTAAGAGGTTTCATATTGGACACTTTTCCTGTTATTACCAAAAAAAGAAAAGAAAAGGAAACACATACAAAAATAGAAGAATTATGTGGTATTTAACTTTCTCAAATTAAAACGTTAAATCCTTTCATAAATTCTTGCTAATTGATGATGATTGTTAGTTTAAAAACAAAAAAATTGTTCTCTTGCATTAAGTAATAGTTTTTTTTCTTTGTATTTTTTTGTTAGATTATATGAAGGCTCTAATGTAAGTTTCGCACAGGGCCCTCAAAATCTGAAGACAGACTTCTTTCGTTTATACATGAATATACTTACACTACAATGCATAGTTTTTATTAATAGGTAAAATAAAAATAAAAACAAGGAAAAACAAACATCACTAAAGGTCTATGGTTTATTTGAAAATGGGATGATAAATTTACTTATATGTTTATTTTTGTGTATAATAGCGTCCTTATGACCAAATTGACTTGGTTGAAAAGTTTGGAGTTTAGTAAATGGAAAAAACAATTACTTAAATGTTAGCCTAAAGAACACAAGAAAAGGAGCCGGGTAAACTTTAGTTTGAAAGGGTTCAAAAAAGGTTCGGCTTTTGACATCAAAGAAGAACTCTACAAAATCATGCGTTTAGTTTCACAACTGCACCCCTTTGAAGCCCTCTAAAAGAAAAGGACATCCGCTAAACCTAAATACATAGATTTTATTTTTTTTTATTTTTTTTTCCGTAAACTAATTAATACCAAACTTATTGTCATTAATCACCTTAGGCATAAAGGTTGGAGCCACCCTTAGAGCATCTCCAAGGGAGATGTCAAATATCAAACATCAAATTTAAATTTGATGGCTGATGTGGCAATTTGACATTTACATAGTTTTATACTCCACCCGATATGTCAAATAAATAATTATTGTAACAGTCAAATCATTTAAGATAAAGAAGAAAAATAATAAAAAAGGAAAATAATAAATGAAAGTTACAACTAACTGTCTTTAAAAAATAATAAAATATTCATTTGACATCTTGCTTTTGGGATGTCAAAAATAACAGTTGAACCTCAAGCCTTCATTCCACATCAGCTTTGACAATTCGGTTGGAGTGATGTGAAATGTTATTTCTAATCGTTAAATGTCTATGTAGCACTTTTGACATATCGGTTGGAGATGCTCTTAGGCTGCTGAATTGAGCTCGAGCCCAGTGCAAATGGTAAAAAATGATGAGTTTAGCGCTCACATTTACTCCCTTTGATCTGATTCCTAGTTTTGAATGTATTTGATTATGGATTTCAACATGGAACTCTAATAATTTTTCATTCCTTAGGTGTAAGTCAATGCATGGGAAGTAAGGGAATAAGGAATTAGAATGATTCTAATACCCATTATTGATATGTAAACATATTAGGCTATTTCACATGAGCACTTTTTTAATTTTTTTAATAAAAAATATAGCATATTCCTATGAAATTTCCTTACTCTACCCTTGCTTAGGCATGATTTAAATTTGGTTAATTATGGGCTCCGATCAATGTTGTTGAAATCTAGGGCATAGAGATATTACTTGCTTGAACCCCAAAATCTCTTATTTATGATGATGCAAACTTTGAAAACTTTGACAAGGTAATCAATGAAGATGTACATTGACCATGCGAGGGAGAGGGGACCTCTTTAGCATCTTCTACTTAATTGTAGGTCCATGAGAATCATCTATATCACTTCAAAAAGGGGTATCTGTCCTTGAGAAAACTCAGTCACACCAAAATTCAACTCGATTGCCTTGAAGACTCTTATATATATATATATATATATTGATTCAAGCAAACAACAACAACAAAGTAACTATGTGGGCAGGGCATATACAAAAAAACGTTTCGTTACTCGGTTGGTCAACAACTAGGTTGAAGCCATTGGCAGCCAATTGGGTCGAACTACTGTAATTCTGTGCACTGTTGCATTCAGAAAACAACATATTATTGCAATGCCATTGCGTAACGTAAACAACGTATGCAACAGTGCTTTTCTACCAACTTGATGGACCTTGTCCCCATATGTCGCTTCTTGTTTTTCCCTTCTCCCATCATTACTTGTATATATGCATATAGTACTTCAGCCCTCAAATAATGTTATCTAAGCGATTCAGCAAAAACATTATATTATTTTTCGATAAAAGGGAACTATATATACATAATCGAGTTTGAAGGTATTAATTTGCACGATTCGGGTTTAATAAATGAAATGAAAGAGCTAGCTCTTGACTTTTATTTATTTATTATAATCGTGTGAGACTCATCATACGATAGTGTTTTCTTGTTAAAGAGCAAAACAGCCCCAGTCTAATAAGTTTAGATGAAAGTATACCGTTGTTACAAAGCAAATTTTTCTTATTAATAATAATAGTATAGATTTTTTTAATATAAAAAATCAGTTTTCCAAGCAATTTTGCAATACAACCGCGTAAGACTCAAATACATTTAAGTGATAACAATATTATAGGCCAGACGTAGGAATAATTTTTCTGTTTTCTTCTAGCTTCTTTTTATTTATTTATTTTTCTTTTCAAATTTATATGGTTATTGCAAGGAGAGGAAAAGAAAAGAAAAGCATCTTTAATTAGTATCCAAGTAGTTCTTGTCACAAAAAAGTAAAAGAAAAAGAAAAAGTAGTTCTGCTAGGCTATGAGATGGAAATAATGCATGCCTATAACCTAGTAGGCAAATTGTGCTCTTATTCATGTGGTGGACCTCAGGAAAATGCAGGTGGGGTTTCTTCTAGATAATGAAATTGGGTAGCTTGTGGGTTTGTGATCAAATGGGGTCAACAACAAGAAATGAGAACAGTTTCCCCACTAGCATATGGGTGATTTTGTGACCATATGGCCGGTTAACGTTATATCAGCCTCAAGTCAAGCCTACATGTGATATTCCCGAACCCGTCGGCTGTCAGTGGACTGCTCGAGCTACTCCCGTGGCAAGAGCGGGTCGCCATGTGCCGGCCGGGGGACAGACTGGGAGCGTTCCTTCGGGGACTTTCTCCAGGCGTCGAACAGCCGTCCAGTACCTAAATTATTCACAACAAAACAATATTTTATATATATATAACACATTCTGTCTGTGTTTCAGTGATTTCCCATAAGCGGGACAACAATAGTGAAAACCTTGAAAGTTTACAGATGCATCTCTTTGTTTTGGTTAGTCAAGTACTGTAAATATCGAAGGCTCTAATGATTTGCTTACCTCAATTTCGTATTAGTAAACATGTTCTTAATGAGTTCATTTCATCAAGAACTGTGATATGTGATACAATTTGGGTGGCCTGTTGCTTACTTATTTACTTCATAAAAAACGTTTGTCACTACAGTAATAGAGAATGCAAAAGAGTTCTAGTAAAACTATTACTTAGCAGTATTGGTGGGCTCTACCTCTATTAGAGAGGTAGTACATAATGCGGTATATAAATGTGGTAAGCCTAGCATTATCCTAATGAAAATATCAAATCAATATAATACTATAGCTGCCTCTAGTTTTTCATCATCTTTTTTTAGTCATTAACTAATGATGTGGTAAATCCCTTTTCAAAAAAAATAATTTTGTTAATAGGCTTTATTGAAATGGTTTGGTTAATGACATGTATTTGGGATTCATAATTTTGATGTCTATATAAGACCCAGCCTAACTCAAAAAACTTAGTTTCTCCTAGTGTGTTCTAAACTCTATAAACCGACAACCAATTTCATCCCTCGTTGAAGGCCCAATCCTTAGCCCAAAACCTCAGCTTCCTTTCTATAGTATAAAAGAAAAATAACTCTAACTGAGCTTTCAGCTGATCCCATTTATACAAGGGAAATTGGGGAAATGGGGAGTTGAACACATGCCCCTTGAGTCAGATAATTCTTGATTCATTGCGGGATAAAGCAAAACCTAAACTCTTCTCATGTGTGACATAACAATTTTCTTCTTCTTGCTCGAATTCCTCCCAATAAGAAAATAAATAAATAAATAAAACTGTCTTCATCATGTGCGTGACTTCAAAGGATTAGGAAACCTCAAGTTAAATAAATGGCTAAATTTAGCACAAATTTGAAAAATGAAGGCTGATATTGTTGGGGCCATTAATTTGTCTTTTGACCTAGTTGGCAAAAATCAGTCACACTTCTAAACCAGAAGCAATTTTAACTGCTTACCGCGTCGAGTTTCCACATCAATGTCATTTCCAATTATTAACACTCACTTCTTTTTCACTCCTAAAGTCTTCAAAAGTTGAGTGGCAAGTTGACCATTATGATAAGAGAGAGAAAGAGAAAGTTAAGATAAGGGAGGGAGGCAATGGTAGTAAGTAAGCATTATGGTCCTTTTCATGTAGAAGATAGACATAGAGAGATGAGCATTGAGAGAGAGAGAGAGAGAGAGAGAGAGAGAGAGAGCAACGAGAGGCCGATCGATGTGTATAAGTTATAATCAGCTTTGTTGGATTAGTGTTGAGGGCTCTCTCTCTTTGTCCTTGAAAATAAAAAGACAAAGGGTCAACTCACATATTACCTTTTCTCATAGTTGGTTAGGTCTTTAATCATGGGGTGCCATCAAGAATATGGAGGAACATGAACCGCATTAATCTTCCATCGCTAAGTACCACCTGGCTTGGCACTTGGCAAGACTAGTGCCAAGCTAAAAGGGTTTCCATTTGATATACATATGGGTAGTAAATTCGTGATTGGACATATTTGTTTTACAATAATAGGCAAAAAGAAAAAAGGAAAAAAAGAAAAAAAGACAATGAAAACTTCCTGTTGGCTTTAGGGTTTATCATCAATTGCCAATAGTTTGCAACCATTTTATGGGTTGGGATCCTTGGGTGGGGATGTGTAATGCACTAAGTCCATTCGAAGAAAGAAAAAGCCCTCATGCCCGGGACTCAAAGATTTAGACTTTAGATCTCTTGTCAAGTCCAAATAGTTGGGCTGTCTTTTTGCTTGCACTTTGTTTTGATTGTTTCTCTCCAAAATTTGCAACCATATTAACCTAACACTTCATTACTCAAAGGCTTCGAAATCCAGTTTCAAAACTCAACATCACCAACTTCATATGGTATATATAGCGGCACATAATTTCCATTTTATTGAAGAGAGTCTTGAGTTCAAACCTAAGAGCATTTTCAAAGGATATGTCAAATTGTCATGTGGATATGAATCGTGGGCCAATTATAAGACTTTTGGGGTTTTGGAATGCGGTGTACTCCTTCAATCTTCCCTTCATTTTTCTTGTTTTTTCATTGTGTTTTCTTTCTCCTGCTTTTTTTACTCTTTGCAAGCTGGTTATTTCCTTCGTTTTGCGAAGAACTATGGTTGCTATCATAGGAGGTTTTCTTTGACAGGTTCTGGGAGGAGTTGGAGTATCCTATGGGGTTGTTCTGTGTTGCCTCCTCTATGTTTTTCTTGGTGTGTTTCTTGTGGCTCTGACCCTTTGTGTGCCGAAAGGATTATGACTATTCTGATAGAAGGCTTTCTTTGACAGTTTAGGATGGTTTTGGTGTGCTTTCCTGCATGGTCCTTTGTGTCTTCTAGTAGTTTGGTAGTTTGTTTTTCTTTATTTATAATGGTTTAGTGATTTTGGGTTGGACTCTTATGTTAATCCATGATATTTTTGGTACTCTTTCTACCCTAAGGTTTTCCCATGCGGTTTTCCTAGGAAGGTTTTAACGAGGTCATTGTTTTCATGTTGTATTATATATGTATAAACCTATTGGATTATGAATGAAATCCCTTTTCTCTATAAATTTATTTATTTTTTTTCAAAAAGTCTTATACACAAGGTTGTTGTTCCAAGTTTATTTCAACATAAAACAAACTAGATGTGCTCCAATTTCGTCCGAGTACAAGTTAAATTAGGCAAGGAATTGGATACATAATAGGCATTTATTTTTATTCATCATTTGGAATTTAAATATCGTACACAAATGTAATCTCCCTAATATTGTACAAATAACAATCCCATTATTGAAGGAATACAAATAAGGAAAGAAGGAAATGATCCATTTAAACGTTTATATTGTGAATAATAGGACTTCTTCAATACTTCTTGAGGAAACTTTTGAACCAGTGTGCTGAGAGTTTTGGGAGTCTTTTCAACCCATTATTGCAATCCACAAAATTGATACCAAATCGAACAGTGTATCCAACATTCCATTCAAAGTTGTCTAGCAATGACCATAGAAAGTATCCCTTAACTTTGACACCATTTCTAGACAAAAAGGAAAAAATAAATAAAAATCAAATGTATTGATTTCAATGTAATGGTTTAATAACCCAAATGCAAGGAGGCATGTGGTAGCCAATTAGAACTTACTTGATTGCACTTTGAACATAAAAGAGGTGAAGCATGTGGTAGTCAACTCTCTTGGTATCATAAAGAGCTTCCTTAAGTGATAATTTTGGATCATTCAACTCATCAATGCCTATACAATATGCCCATTATTATATAGAATTGAATTAGAAATTATAGCAATTAATTGTATTTTACACAATATTTATGTGAAACATTGATGATGAAATTAATTAAGGATAAAAAATTATTACCATTCTCAGTAATGTAAATGACTGGATCATTGTACTTTTCCTTTGTGTAGAGTAAAAAATCTTGAATTCCTATTGGGTAAACATTTAGCCAATCTGAAGCACTCTGCAGTTCCATTTGAAGATAATTGAGATTTTTATGAGTTACATTTATAAGTGAAAACGATCAATCATGCAATTTCTAATAGCTTAAGTTAAAACTTCGCTATTTATTACCTTTACACCAATGGGGACTCCATTGCGCTCAGCTGCCACAACATATATTAATGTTAAAATATAATTATTCTAAAAACTTAGATTGCTTGAGATAGTTTTCAATTTGTACTCACATGTAAGATTCACGCGAGTATCTGTTATGTAGCTTGCATGTACATAAATATTATGAGATGCATCACTTGCATAGAAACCAGTATAGTAATTTAGTCCAAGAAAATCAAATGACCCAATTAGTAACTTGGATTGTTCTTCTGTGAATTTTGGTAATCGCCCTTGAACAAGAGACTGCATGATGTGCGGATAGTTACCACTTGTTAATGGCTCCATAAACCTACAAAACAATGTAATTCCCAAGCATGAACTTAGTATTCTATAATGCACTTTTTGCTAGTAAATGTTATATTTGTAAATAAACATTTAACTGAGTTGATATATAGATGACAAAAAGTCACTTTTGATCCATGTGTTTGTTGGATTTTTCAGTTCATCTATGTGGTTTCAATTATGACGATTTGATCCATGTAGTTTGATATCCATCGCAATTAAAGGACACATCCAAATTTCCATCCAATTATTTGAGTAAGCATGTGTCCCTTACGTAGATAGGTATTTTGGACAGAAATTTTGATGTGTCCTTAAATAACAATCAATATCAAACTACAGATATCAAGTTCCCTGAATTAAAACCACATGAATCAAAGTGAAAAATCTGGCAATCTACAGGGATCAAAGTGACCCTTGCCCTATACACTTGCCATCCAAAAGTAAAGTCCAAAGCTCGTAATGCAGCCTTTTGATCTTCATTTGCCTCAGAAAGAGGCACAAACCAGGGTGACACAAGCGTAAGTCCTATCACACCTTTTTGAGATGCCTGCAAAAGAGCACCAATCTTAGTTTATTTAGAGCTAGAAAAATGGACAACCTTTGTTTATCTCACTATACAAAAGTTTCCCTCTTATATTTCTATTTAATACCACTCGTATAGAATTCTCAATTAGGAACCAACATTCTGGGAAAATAAAATAAAATAAAATAAAGAACTAATGGATTGGACCTGAAATTTATTCTTATACAAATTTGCAGCAGCCGCATGAGCGAGGAGGTGGTGTGTCACCAGATATGGTTCAATAGCTGAATTTCCGCCTGTGCAATTTAATTTTTGCCAAGTAGAGCATCGTCCTGGTGCCATAGAGCCAGATGCATAACCATTGCTACTATAGGTATATGGCTCATTCAACGTGGTCCAATACTTTACTCGATCACCAAATTTCTTATAACATAGTTCTGCATAGTCTTGAAAATGATTGCTGTATATACACATTTCAGAATATATGTTATAGTAGTATGTATTTAATGATCTATATTTTATAGAGGATAAAAATTTTCACTTACACAACACGAGGGCTTAAAAAACCACCATATTCGTCTTCTAAAGTTTGAGGAAGATCCCAATGAAAGAGTGTAACAAATGGCTTTAGACCTATATGTACATGATCAGTAGTAAAAGCAAATTAAAATTTGATTGAATAATAATTTTTATGAGTGCAGGTAATGTGGGATGATTCACCATTTCGCAGGAGTTCATTGATTAGATTGTTGTAGTATGTGATTCCATCCTCGTTCACACCATCACTTAACTTTCCACCTGATAATAATTATAACAAAAGGCAAGCAAATAAGGAAGTAACTCAATCTACAAATAGAAATTAAACTAATATTCGTGGCCTTGAAGTTCGACTCTAATTCAATTTGGTTCAATTCTTTCAATGAACCCCTTTTAATTGAGAACAAAATCTTGGTTATAGTCTACGTACTGTAGACAATAGGATACATTACTTGAGCTAAAAACACAAAGGGAGAGTAAGTGTACGCAGGAAAAAAAAAAACAAGAAGAAAAAAGTACAGGGAATTGTTATGGATAATAGTGACGATTGGTCCAACCCAAATATGTCAATGCAGATGATGAACTTACTTGGCAACAATCTAGACCACGAGATAGAGAATCTGTAAGCGTCTAACCCCATATCTTTCATAATACCCACATCTTCCTGCAGTACAGAACACAAAAGATAGCATAAGAAATAAGGTAAAAACTAAGGATCTCACATCTTCAGGCTTCAAAGCTCAATTAGTATGTACACAATGCGACCTTCAAGTACAAAAGGGGAAGAGCGCATTTTGAACCTTATACTTGTGATATTGATCAAGAGCGATGTCTCCGTTACTGCGATCAGCAATTCTTTCTGCAATTAATCGTAATTTTTTTTTTTTAATTATTTGCGAAAATTCACAAAAGTGAAAAGAGTAGCTTAACTAATTGATTATTTGATTAGATAGACCTGAATGATTGTGGGTGTAGGTATCCCATATGCTTGGTCCTCTACCACCTTCACTTGCAGCACCTTCATACTGAAATGTTACACACACTGAACATGTCAATATATATTGGTCTTACATTGAAAATACTAGAGGGTACTTCATGACCTGGTAAGATCCTGAAGCTGAGCCAAATATGAAACCTGGTGGAAAACTGCTCCTGTTGAAGGGAGTGTCAATATGAATGGGTAGAACTGTAAGAGCAGCTTCGCTATTTGTCAATGCAAAGCCAATTACTAGCACCACACCTAAAATCAAAGACCTGCGTTGCATTTCCATAACTGGGTGTTTGTGTTGATCCAGATTGATTGCCTTTACCTGGCATATAGCATGGCATTTATATAGAGGGAGTACGTGTTGAGATAGCGTCTCGAATTAGTGATCAAAAGTAAGGTTTTTTTTTTTTTTTTTTTTTTTTTTTTTTTGGTTTTTTGGTTTGTAGTTATTTTGCGTATGTGTTTGGGATTACTTGTTATTTTGGTCTTGGGTATTCACATGGATTGCGAGTAGTGAAATTACTTAAGTGCGTGATTGAAGATGCTATTTCCTCTTCCTTGTAATTTTGCTACTTTCTTGGTGGAACGTTGCCATTAAAGCTTTTTTAAGAAGTGATTAATTTCAAAAAAGGTAGGGAGAGTGCCAGGGATGGGGGGGGTGGGTTGTTTTGGGGGAATAATGTACACGGTTCTTTCATGTTCATTGAAGCTTTTTTTAGAAGTGATTATTTTTATATATAAAAAAGTAGGGAGAGTGCCAAAGAGGAAGGGGTAGTTAGTTATGTACACGGTCCCTTCGTGTTTCATTGAAACTTGTTTTAGTGGTGATTAGTTCGGGGAAAAGGGGGAGGGATTACTTTAGAGGAGAGAAACTCTCATGCAACGGAGATATCACTATATTCCTGACTAATGACACAATGACATAACATAAGGGATAATTTCTCCACGTATCATTATGTTATTGATCGGGAATAACAAAAAATGTTATCCCTATTACAAAAAAGTTTTTTTCTACCTTAGACTTAGAGGCCAAGTGTGGCCCTGGCCATGCACCTAAACAAGTGGGTTGCATGAGGGAGAAAACTTTGTTATTGTAAGTAGGTGCATTTAAAATTTGGCTACCTAAAAAGTTTAGGGAGGTAGAAGTTTACTTAGGTATCTAAAATGCGCCTTGCTTTCAATTTAGGTTTATTAGAATTCTACTTAGGTACTTTCAGTTTAGAGGTGCTTAATAATACAGTTAAGTTCAATAAAATTTTTTTTAAAAAAAAATCATAAATTAGAGGTTAATTAGGTACTTTGTGCTTGTATACTTTCAATTGTTTTGATTAGTTTATTAATTGTTGCAATTTAAGGACAATATATATAGCTTATTTCTGTTTTGTTTTTTTAATAGAATCACCATGCCTCACAACATATGCGTGGGACATATTTGAGGGTAAAGTAGTCTCTTTCCCATGGTGTCAAAACACCAACACACACAAGCCTCTCAATTGCTGGTCATCGTTTGGTGGGGGCTTGAGTGCTTGTCATGATTTTTCGGGTGAAATTCAATGTTTTGATAGATAAGGTTGTGAGAATCTTTGCATCTCCTAGGTTATGGAAACTAGGAAATCGACAGATTCTGGATTAAGGACAATGAATATCTTTGATATTTTTTCAAAGTTTGAAACTGCTTCGCACCTTGCTCCTCTGCTGCATCACTCTTGCTCCAGCTGCTTCGCACCGAATTCCACCTTCTTGACATCACTTTGGCAAGTCAAATTTCCAACAAGTTGTTGAATAAATAAAAAATGATGTAGAAGGAAAGTGAGCATTCAGAACTCTGTTCTTGGTGTAAGTATATATCAAAGAAGAAAGTTGAATTATGTAGAGGCCAGTGCTAGAGTAGCCAGCATGTAAAACAAGAAAACCATTTGTGAAAATCAGCAAATTTTATAGACTATAGCGATCTTACATACTCAAACAACACAATCTGAAATATGTATATAACTCCAGGTAAATAGAAGTACAACAAGCATTACAATACCCAGGAATCCAATTCCAGAGCTTACTTCTTAATCATATTCATATAGAAGCTAAATATATAAAGATAATATAGTACTAGTGGGGGGTTGCTAAGAGAGCTTGTGATTGCTTTTCATAGCGGAAACCGATTTTCTTGGAATCATCTGCAGACCAAACAAAGATACCATGAAGTTGTTGCTCACTCTTGAGCCTGTGACAGGCAGTGAAAAAACCATTCTCTGGGGACAGTCCACCACTCCCATCACTGATAAAGCTTGCCAAGACCTTCCCACCATTGTAATTGGAGCTTTGTGTCTTGAAGTAATTGATGAACTGAGACACTGTGGTGCCCTGATCGTATGCGTAAAACTGGAAATTCACATAATCTATCAAGTGGCCATAGTTCTTCCACAAGGCCATGTAGTGGCTCTGAACTTGGTCGTCATCAAAGGGAGCAATGGAAGCAAATGATATCACTCCATTGTTCTTGAGGGTTGTTATAAGCTTCCCAATGCACTCGGAGAAGGTAGCAGGGTCTGCGCTGAAGTGCTCGTAATCAATGTCAATTCCATCCAAATTGTATTGCTGGATGATGCTTGTGAGAGAAGAAACAGCATTGGAAACCCATGAGTCAATTGAGGAAGGCTTGAAGTAAGCAGAGCCACTATTCACACTGTCTCCTCCTAGGCTCAAGCCCACTTTGACATTTGAATGCAGATTTTTTATGGAGGAAACTTGGGAAGGGCTAAGATTATCAGAGTCCCAGAAGACATTGAATTTTCCATTGGTGGGAGAGGAGCCTGAGGGGTCATAATCTATGGCAAATGAGAGAAGGAAGTGGAATTCAACATTTGGGTTTATGGGGACATCAGAAAACTTGACATTGTTGAATTCAGCTCCTATGTATTCTCTGAAGAGATCCGAGTTTGCTGGGGCTGCTTGGATTGATGTGGAGGATGTGAGGAAGGCTTGAAGGAAGAAAAGGGTGAAGATGAGCTTAAGTTTTGGGAGTGCCATATTGCTCGTATAATATTGAAGACTGCTAGATGTTTTTTGTGTTTATGTTTATGAGTGAAATTGAAACTTGTTAGCTGCCAGTTATATAGTGTAGCACTCAGTGTGAATATGCAGATAAGGGATATGTGGAAACAAGCTAGTTGATCTGGTTGTGTGTGTGCAGTGCCGTTACAGTAAGTTTGTTTGTGTAGAGCTTTGTCTTGGCAGGATTGCAAGAGACAAAATTGAGGTAGTCATCTAGATTGTGTAAATTTTTTATATTATCTCTGGCTGGTAAAGCCCATCAATTGCCAAAGTCATTTGAATTATGCAGTTTAGAAATTTAATATAGGAAATTATCGGCGGACAATGTCACAAGAGGTCCCAAATTCGTCCATCTTGCCCAAAATACTTAAAGAGTTCAGTGTGATACTTCCATATATGCTCAACTTGCATTATGTATTATTTTTATCCCAATTGCTGAAAGTGAAGGACAATCTTTGGATATAGTAGAAGGTATAACTCATTCTAAGCTAATCAAATAACTCTTATCAGGACTTGAGTCTAAAAATCCTCTATATATATATTTTTTTGGTAACAGTTCTATGTGACTTTATAATGTTTTTTTTTATTTTTTTTTTTTTTTAATTAAAAATATGCAAGAGTGTGAAAGTACCACTGCATATTGGGGTGGAATTGTATTGGCTCTTATGGTTTTTACACAGATAGAATTTTCTCTCTTTTTTCTCGTCGGATTGGTGTTTCTCAAAGTTTAAAGATTGCCTCTGTTTATAAGTAGATGATATGACAACCAAAGCATTCACCCTACAACATTAACTCATAAACATGGTATATATTTCACTCAATGTTGCTCCTTACTATTTACAAATAGTAAGATTGCTTCTTACTATTTGTAAATAGTGACTAAGCTTATAACTCTTTAACTTTTCGTAAAACATGGTATTTCACTCAATGTTGCTCTTCATTTTCAACATATGGGTCATCCATCGTTTACAACAAAAATGATGAATTTTGGGCCTTCAAATTCACCAAGCCCAAAATATATAAATCAAACTAAAACAGGGCCCAAAAGAATTTGATAAGTGCCCAAGATACAAGCATGGACTTACAAATAGTTCACAAATGATATCAACTATCATGCTATCTTATGTGAGGAATATGACTGATTGAATTAAGCAGATCAAAGTATATAGATCTCTCTTTTCTTCTTCTTTTTTTTTTTTTGTCCAAATATTAACAATAGTGGGAATGTAGAATTCGAAACACCCGATCTCGAATGCGTAGGTATATAAGACCCCTCATTTTTCGATTTTAAAGTTGTATCAAAAGTCTTTTGAATTGAAATCTCACATTTATAAATTAAACCCACTTGATAGTTAAGTACATATGAAAACAGACTCCATAGTTAATAAACCGAGGTGCTCAAATCATTGAATTGTTGTGAGAGGTACAGTAATTAGAAACTCAAATCCATTTCCATGCCTTATCCAACTACGTTTCAGAGAAAGAACCAACATTGAATCCATGAAGCACATGCAGTTAAGCTAGTAGGAAAAGCAAGTGCAGAAAAAAAACCCCATCTGTAAGCAGTAAGCCTTGTATATTGGCATGTGGAGAAGAGAATAAAGAGGATGTATGCACATGCATTGCAGCACTTTAATTAGTCACAAACTAAATTCAAATCAGCGTTGATATTATCCTCAACTTAGTTACTTAAGTTCAATGCACTAGATGAGATGGAGGTCCGACTAATGCACCCATTCATGTGCATGGTAAGATTTTAATTCAAAAAATCTCGATACAATTAGTAGTGAATTACTCACTTTTAACTTATAGCCAATATGATGCTTTTTACAATGTCGAATTATATATGTATATCAACGTCTATAGCTTGTATCGATTCAAACTACTCCAGCCATATTATTCAAAAAGGTAAGTCCTATTGTGTGTTTAAAAAAAGCAACTTTTTTTTTTTTTTGGCATTTGGATATATCATTAGCAAACTTTAATTAATGTATTTAATATACTTTAATTTCTAATTTTGTTCAACATCAATGGCCATATATAATATATATGCTTATTAATTTATATATGTTTCCTTTTAGTAATTAAATCAAATTCTGGGGTCTCATTTGTGCGAATGAGAGACTTAACGAAGTAACAGGATGCAATGATGTGTGCTGACCAAAAGCTAAGGCTCCGATGCTTTCTTTTTATATCATAAATCATGGGACCTCATCTCTATCTTTTACCTTCCAAGCAATTACAAACCATGTTTCTCGGTACACTTTCTTTTTCTCTGCCCTTTTTCTGCTTGTGTTGATCATCAATAGCCTTGAGCTTGAGGTATAATTAAGTTTTATATCATATGTTTTTTCCTTTTAACACATGGTACGTCCATATATTAAGTGCATTTTGCTCAAATAGGATTTCTCAATCATTTTTTTTGAAAACTTTGAAATCATTGAGAATATAGGAACAAAAGTCTTTGCATTACAAGATCCCGGGCCTCTCTGCTTATTATCAATAGATTTTGAATTGAATGTTTTAGTTCTATCATAATATTAGGAGGAAATAGTGCAATATGTGTGTCAAGTGACACTGATATAAGATATTGTGTGTCTCATTCACTGAAACTGTCAGTCTAAATTATAAATTGAAATAAAATCGCGTGTTATATACACCACATTAGTAGGCCTAGGCTACGTTGAGAAATCTTTAATTATGCCTGAATCGATATGTGTGAAGTCAATATCCGTCACAACCTTGCTAGTCTTTTTTTATTGGAAGTGCAACACTTTCCAAACACTTATTGAAGAAGGAACTATTTGGGGCTGGAGTGATTATGGAGTGTGTGTGAGAGGCGTGGTTTCATAGTGGAAAGAATCCATGGAAACCTCCTTTTCAGTGTAAAATGTCAGTGGAAAGAATCGAAACCTCTTTCAAAGTAAAATGTGTAGTCTTCTTCTTCTTGTATACAGAGATGGAAGAGTGAAGTAAATCCCACGCAGAATACAAAGACATGGAGTAAGTCCCAAGTCAACACTTCCACTTCACTGAATGCAAACAAATTAATAAAATATTGAAAAGAGAGAAGGTGGGTATGATCCAAAAGCCTTGATCCCACATGGGCTAGCGTGCGGGTCCAAGAATATGGGTTTTCCAACTGCTTAAGAATGAACTAGTACATATTTTAGGCGCTTCTTAGTTTTTTTTTATTGTCTAAGATTGTTGAGCAATCTTTTCATTCATTAGGTGAACAAATTGTTTATGTATGGAAGTGAAGTAAGCACGTGCTTGGATAAAGTAGCTGGCTTATGAGAAAGTGAATTTGGAATTAGAGTAGACTCAGCTGGTCTAAAGAAAATGAAAGAAAATAATTTATAATTTTCATATCATTCATTGTCATCTTCATAAAAAAAACAAAGATATTTGTTTAAGATCGTTCATGTATACAGTTGATGATTGTGAATACATATAAAATCACTCTGAGATTTATATGCATTAATCCCGAACGATTGTGATTAGCATTCACATATATAAAACAAATTATATAATATCTTTAATTGGAAAGGGGCATGTATTGTGTATTTATGGCTTGTAGATAGCATATAAAACCTCAATTTTCGTACAGTTAGTGACATCATATGATAAAAATTCAAGTAACAAAGTTCGAAAGCAACTCCTTCCAATGTGGCATTTTTCTCCTAGTCAAATGAGAAATCAATAACCACTATTGCACCAACCAATTCCATATGGAAAAAAATGTAGGTCACCCTTGGGGTGACAACCCAATTATTCCTACAAACAATGACAAATATTCGTACACACTACAACTTCTACTTGGAAGCTTTAAACATAAAAGTGGCAAGAGGGGTCAAGTTAGGGAAAATGGGAGCAACTAGAATGCTTTTTAGGGTTTGGGCAAGAATTAGGAATTGGAAGGTTTTCATTTGAAGTCACAAGGCATGCATTAGGCACCAACACCATGTGCCTCCTCACATCACTCTTTATCACGTGGGGCAACTTTGCCACCACACACATACCCACACTGTCTTCCTTTTAATCATCTTCGAATTTGTTTTCCCTTCCTGTCCCAATCTTTTGACGTTTTTACCAGTATGCTAGTGACTCGTTGCACTTCCTACTTCTCTAATCAAAATGGTTTGTTTTTAAAAAAAATTATTTTATAGAAAGCAATATTGAGGGAGGAGAGGGTTAACATAGGATTTCGGATGCAAAGATAAATGCTCTTAACTACTTGAATTACAAGCCTTTAGTAATTACTGTTTCTTTCTTAGGAGGTCTTAGGTGAGGCTGTTGTATAAGACAACTCACTCACAAGGGTGGGATAAGGTGGAGTTCAAATGCAAGGGGTCTCACTCAATTGTGAGTGAGTTGCGGCATAAGACAATCTCATCTAAGAATTTATTATTTTTTAGACCCATACGCAATAGGTTTTTAAGTTTTATTGTCTAATATCTGTTTAAAACGCGCACGTTAGTTATTCATTATCTTTATGAGTTGTATCAATATTAATTTGCAAAATACATTTTGACTTGCGAATGAAGCTTGTTAGGCAAAAACTTAAACACCCTTGATTTTCTTACCACTCTTATTTTCATGTTAGACAAATCGTGACTACTTGTACACCAACCTAACTCTGATGTCCCCTCAAGCTGTAAGCAACTTTCTTTTAGACCAAATCAGAATGGTTGTCTCTAATAAAATTCAAAACTTTCAAATTTAAACAAACTAAAATGAATCCCTTGTCTCTTTTTCTTGTTGATTGGGAAGCAAACCCAAAATTATAGAGCACTTCACTGAAATATTTGAATGGCCCATTAGATTGAATTGAGTGGAGCCCAGCTTTTTGGTCATTAACAAGAAACCCACTCTTAGTTTAAATGCAGATTAACAGTAATTAATAGGTTAGTAGCAAGGGGGGTATTGTTCGTAATATCTGGTAAAGTAAGGGGCAGTAATTTAAACAAGGGGTTCCGTTTCAAAATTATTTCAAAAGATCAGTGAGGTGAGGCCTCTTTGTCGATTTATAACGGTCGGAAATTACTATCTCTGCAAACGGATCTTTTTTGTTTGACGGCGTTAACTGGACGCGTCGATGCCGTCCTCAGAATTTCAAACGCCCCGTAACGTCTCTTAAAAAATTAGTCCAAATATATTATTTTAAATTTATTTTATTTTTACGCTCTTATATCCAAATCCAAACTGAAAACAAAACCCACAGACACACACTCCTCGTTAGTCTTTCTTTTCTTGTTTCTCACACCTCACTTTCTCTCAGCTCCCTCTCTCTCATTAAAATACAATACAATTGACACAGAAACAGTCTCACACTCTCTCTCTCTACTCTACGACTTTCTCTCTCTACGAACCTCCATCGCCATTGCTTCAAGAATCTCTCTGTACTTGTAGGCAGGCCGGCAATTCGATTTGACTGTAAGTTTCTTTTTTTGAATATATATATTTTTTATTGGTTTTGAATTTTGTTTGGTGTTTTGATCTTCTTCGGTATGAATCGCGCACATTCCGATTTTGATCGTTCATTTGCGATCCATTTCCGATTCATCGCCGCACGTCTGTGTGAATTCAGAATTGCATTGCTCAAATTTGTCTCGTTCGTTGACTCACATATAATTAGTTACTAAATTAATATGTACTAATCTTGATTTTCTATAATTATATAGATATATGTATGTATATAGACTGTTACTGATGAGTGAAGGTTTTTGAGATTCAGAGAGCAAGAGAGCTATGGATTCATCACAGTCACAACAGAGAAGAGGAGGTTTGGTATCGCTATCCCCGTCACAGACACCGCGGTCGAGCGACAAGTCGGTGCGAGATCTGCGATCCGGGGATTCGAATTCGATAAACAGGCATGAAAAGGACAAGGGTGTCAATGTGCAGGTGCTTGTGCGCTGCAGGTGAGTCGGAATCCGAGTTGGGTGTGTGGCCGAGTTCAGTTAAGTGTTGTTGTCTGAGTGAATGATCAGCTCATGAATTGGTTTGCATTTGTAGGCCTTTGAGTGAAGATGAAATGAGGGTACATACACCCGTGGTGATTTCTTGTCATGAGAGTAGAAGGGAAGTGTCTGCAATTCAGAATATAGCTAACAAGCAGATTGATAGAACCTTTGCGTTTGACAAGGTTTGTTGATTAGAATGCTGAAAGTCAAACTCTTGTGTTTCATCTTGTTCTACTTTAAAAGTGGCACTAAGGTCTTACTAGATGAAAGGAATTCATGGGTTTTGATCTGTTTTGGCTCCTGAAGTTCCAAAATTTGAATAATGATTTTTCCTCAATTTTAGTGAAGTAAAATTGAAATATGTTGCTGTTGTTGTGCTACCTGTTGTTACTTTCTTTGCACTGGGAAATGATCAGAAAGCTGGATAATGTTGTTTAGGTTTTTGGTCCCGCATCCCAACAGAAGGAATTGTATGACCAGGCTGTGTCTCCTATTGTAAATGAAGTACTTGAGGGCTATAACTGTACTATATTTGCCTATGGTCAGACAGGGACGGGGAAAACATACACAATGGAAGGAGGAGCAAGAAAGAAGGTTTGGTGTTTTCGACTTTCAAATAGACTTCAGCCTATGTATTATTTTATGATTTTCTCCACATAGCTTGCTGACTGAATTTTATGATTTTGGTAGAATGGGGAGTTTCCAAGTGATGCTGGTGTTATCCCACGAGCTGTTAAACAAATTTTTGACATATTAGAAGCTCAGGTTGCTGAGTATAGCATGAAAGTCACATTTCTAGAGCTGTACAATGAGGAGATAAGTGATCTTCTGGCCCCAGACGAGAGCACGAAATTTATAGATGACAAATCTAAGAAACCCATTGCTCTCATGGAAGATGGGAAGGGGGGTGTCTTTGTAAGAGGCTTGGAAGAAGAGATAGTGTGCACAGCAAATGAAATTTATAAAATCTTGGAGAAGGGATCTGCAAAAAGACGTACAGCTGAGACTCTTCTCAACAAACAAAGCAGTCGTTCACACTCTATATTTTCCATCACAATCCACATCAAGGAATGCACTCCAGAGGGTGAGGAAATGATTAAGTGTGGGAAGCTAAATCTCGTTGACCTTGCTGGTTCTGAGAACATTTCACGCTCAGGTGCAAGAGAGGTAAGGCACAGAAGTAGTTTATAATCAATATAATGATGGAGTTGTCTTACTACATGATCTTACTGCCATATTTCCAAAAAAGTTTGTGTTTTGAGTTTATTTAATCCTTATAATGGATTATGGTAGGACATTTTCTTATCTGCATCTGATTGAAAAGAAACTTTCACTTGCAGGGTAGAGCAAGGGAAGCAGGGGAGATAAATAAAAGCTTGCTTACTCTTGGCCGTGTCATTAATGCTCTAGTTGAACACTCTGGTCATGTTCCATATAGGTATTATTTAATAAATATCCCTTCGTGTTTTTTTTCCTGTATTTGCAAACCCCAGAAAGTAAATTTAATCACAATGATATTGTTTGGAATATCAGGGATAGTAAACTAACAAGATTGTTGAGGGACTCCTTAGGAGGGAAAACAAAGACATGCATAATTGCCACGGTATCACCCTCCATCCACTGTTTGGAAGAAACACTCAGCACCCTAGACTATGCGCACCGTGCCAAAAACATAAAGAATAAACCAGAGGTCAGAAGTTTGCCCACTCCCTGTTCTCACAAATCATAAAGGGGAATTGTCTTTCATTCTGACCCTTGTTATGGTTTGTTGTTGCTCATTGTTTCAGGTCAATCAAAAAATGATGAAATCTGCTCTGATCAAGGATTTATATTCTGAGATTGATCGGCTTAAGCAAGGTTGTTAACTGATTTCATCGTTGCTCCTCTCTCTCCTCAGAAGCTTTTTCTAGTGGATAATATTATTTAATGATTTTTTGATAGTTAGTTTATTGCAAGCTAAATTGTATGACATGTTTCTTATGTTTATTCAGAGGTATATGCTGCAAGAGAGAAGAATGGAATCTATATACCACGAGATCGTTATCTTAATGAAGAAGCAGAGAAGAAGGTCTGATTGTTGCCATTTAACTGAATGACGCAATTCTTTTCCTACATAAATTCACACAATGCACTGGTTACTGACCTCATTCCTCTCTTTTTACCCTAGGCAATGGCTGAAAAAATAGAGCGGATGGAACTTGATTCTGAATCCAAAGACAAGGTATTTCCATGAAGATTGCATTCCTTTCTTTGTAAGTATTATCAGACTACAGCGTAGGAACTAATATAATTGTTATGTGGTGGTGACCTAAGCGCAGCAACTGATGGAGCTTCAGGAACTTTACAGTTCTCAGCAACTTTTGACTGTAGACTTGAGTGATAAACTTGAAAAAACTGAGGTAATACATTTGGGAAATCAAATTACATAGTCTCCCATTGTTCTTTCTGCTTTCATCCTGATAAAATTCAACACTTTATACTTCAGAAAAAGCTTGAGGAAACTGGAAATGCACTGTTTGATCTCGAGGAAAAACATCGACAGGCAAATGCAACCATTAAAGAGAAGGAATTTCTGATTGCAAACCTCCTCAGATCGGGTGAGCAAAGTGTCTGCTACAACGAATTTTGTCGTACATTCTACATATTCAGATCAGATATTGATACTTGCCATTTCATTTTACCTTCAGTTTATATAGTTGACATTTGATGGATCAAATAGCTTTTCCTAAGGACTTCCATTTTTAACTTGTTCGTCTTCTAGTTTGTGCACACGTAGAGTCTCATGCTTTCCAGATGGTACAATTTGATGCCTCTGAATCTTCCTTACAATAATATGCACTGTTAACTTTCAGAGAAATCACTGGTTGAGCGTGCATTTGAGCTTCGAGGAGAGCTAGAGAATGCTGCATCAGATGTGTCCAGTTTATTTGCCAAGATTGGTTTGTCTCATTATTTTGGATATTTTTATTGGGTCTTCCTCAAAACTTCTGGTGCTTTATTGCTAACCATGGCTGGTTTTCCAGAGCGCAAGGATAAAATTGAAGATGGAAATCGGATACTAGTTCAGAAATTCCAGTCCGAATTAACTCAACAGCTTGAAATCTTGCATAAGACTGTCGCAGTTGCAGTGACACAACAGGAGCAGCAATTAAAAGGTATGGAGGAGGATATGCAGTCCTTTGTATCAACCAAGGCAGAGGTAAGATCTAGACAAGAAGATGATTGTCTTTGAGCATTCTTGACATTTGATTGTCAGTCTATAACTCCGTACAACCTAATTATTTGCCATGCTTTTGAAGGCTACTGAAGAACTTCGAGGAAGACTAGGAAAGCTTAAAAATATGTATGGTTCTGGTATTAAAGCTCTGGATGGTATAGCTGGGGACCTTGAAGGAAATTCTCAGTCAACTTTTTGTCATCTAAATTCGGAAGTTTCTAGCCATTCTTCTGCTCTGGAAGATGTAAGTATTAGTTCACTGTTTTTCAGTCTTCACTGTTCTTTTACTATTTCTGTACTTAACTTTGTTCATATGATTTAGCTCTTCAAAGGAATTGCTTCAGAAGCTGATGAATTGCTCAATGATCTTCAAGGTAATCTTCACAACCAAGCAGAGAAGCTAAGTGCATATGCACAACAACAGCGTGAGGTTCGTAATATATTGTTGCTTTCATGGTTATTTGTTTTATTTTCTTCAAGAGTAAAATTCAAAAATCACTTTTTGGAGTAAAAAATTTGGTCTTCAATTTTGTACAGGCTCATGCCAGAGCAGTTGAAACTGCACGGTCAACTTCTAAAGTTACTGTGGACTTCTTCAAGACTCTAGACTTGCATGCATCCAATCTGACCCATATCGTGGAAGAAGCACAAACTGTCAACAATAAGAAATTGTCTGAACTTGAAGAGAAGTTTGAGGTGGTTGCAGTGTACTTTCTAAATTAAATGGGCCATTAACAACCTTATTAACAAAATTTAATGCTTTTTTTTTAAAATTTATATGTAGGAGTGTGCTGCTAATGAAGAAAGGCAGCTGCTAGAAAAGGTGGCAGATTTGCTGGCAAGTTCAAACGCTAGGAAGAAAAAACTGGTATGTCTTGTTCTTAAGCTGCAGCCAATTACTTATTCCTTGTTCCTAAGGTTTTAGGTCAGTAACAACTTTTTTATTTAGGCTCAATTAGTAACATTCTTTATCTATTAAATAGGTCCAAACAGCAGTAAATGATCTTCGAGAGAGTACAACAAGCAGAACCAGCAAACTACAGCAAGAAATGTCAACCATGCAAGATTCAACATCTTCTATCAAAGCAAAATGGACAGTTCACATGGAAAAAACAGAATCCCATTACCTTGAAGATACATTTGCTGTGGAAAGTGGAAAGAAAGACATGGAAGAGGTTCTACAGAATTGGTACATATTCTGGATATTAGGAATTTAAACTTTGATCTGGCCATGATTCTGCTACCTGAATTTTTCTAGCCCATTACTTACACAAAAACAACTTGTGCAGTTTGAAGCAGGCAACAATGGGTGCAGAACAATGGAAGAATGCTCAGGGTTCCTTGCTCAGTCTAGAAAAGAGTAATGTTGCTTCTGTGGACTCCATTGTTAGGTATGCTCATTCCTTATAAGAAAGAAATATTGCAGGTTTTAATTGAAGATTATTCATTCAATTTTTTTCTCTTCAACTAGGAGGGGAACAGAAGCCAATCAAGCTCTACGTGATAGGTTTTCCTCTGCTGTATCAGCTGCACTAGAAGATGTAGACGCCGCAGACAAGAATCTCCTGTCTTCTATTGATCGTGAGTGTCAAGTTTCACATATTGATTTCACATTTGTCTTGCTAGGTTATATATTGGATTGTGTGTTAACTGAAACAAATACTTGCAGATTCATTACAACTTGACCATGAGGCATGTGGAAATCTTAACTCAATGATCGTTCCATGTTGTGGGGATTTAAGGGAACTGAAGGGAGGTCACTACCACAATATTGTCGAGATCACAGAGAATGCAGGAAAATTTCTTCTGGATGAATATGTGGTGAGACTGCTAGAGTGCTTTTGTACTATATATGTGTTTTTTATTCGATGACATTATGTTCTTTAATGAGTTCTTCGATTCTGCAACACTCAGGTGGACGAACCATCATGTTCCACGCCAAGAAAGAGGTCGTTCATTCTTCCAAGCATTGCATCCATTGAAGAACTCAGAACTCCTGCCTTTGAAGAATTGTTGAGATCATTCTGGGATGGAAGATCTGCAAAGCAGCAGGCAAATGGAGACTTAAAACACATCGCAGCGGCGTACGAGGCTGCCCAGTCCATTAGAGACTCCAGAGTTCCTCTCACTGCTATTAACTGAAGAGAGGGGAATCAAAGATTTAGAGGACAGAGAACACGTGTGTACATAACATGTATGGCGTATATATGTACTCTTGTAGTCACTGTGCTACGCTACCGTATTCGTTAATTGTTTCTGGAGACAGTGGATGAAAAATGATTGTGGATGGAGAAATCTATATAGTTAGGCCTCCTGGGGAAACTTCAAAACTTGAGTTCATTGAATTTCCCACTTTGTAACGAACTGCAATTGGATTATTGATGAGGAGTTACTGAGTGTTTTGGTTTGAGTGCTTTCGAAGCTTCTTCTTTACAGCCATAGTTCTTGTCAATCATGATACCTTCGATTCCAAAAGGATGCATCCAGCAGATTTATTATTTTTGTGTGGATTAGATTAATTAGAATAATTAGGCTATCAGTTGTATTTAAAAATAAAAATACCTTCTATAAATTATCACAAAGTCAATAACCTTAAACAGAGATCGAAACAGAAAACCAATCTATTCTGGTGCGAGTGAAAACCAATCTATTCATTAAACTAATATGACTCGCATATCATTCAGACCAAAAGCCACACTTTTTTGGGCGGACGGAATTAAGAACGGCGGTGAGGATACACTTTGGGTTAAAGTGGTTAAAGTGGTGAGAAAAATATTTCCAAAAAAAAAAAGCTCATAAAATATCAAGTTTAGGAACTAATGTTGAAAAATAAAAGATTATAACCAGAACAATGAAAAAACAATAGGAAAGGCTGAGAGACTTCAACTTGATTCTTGTCCTTGATAGACTTTAATGAAAAATTACATCTTAAATAGAAACACCAAAGTTACTGCCGCAAGTACCTCACCCACAACTTTAAGGCCTCGTTTGGTTCGCAGAATGGATTTGAGGGGAAATCATTTCCCATGTCAATTCCCAAAGAATGGGAATGAAAGATTCATTTCTCACGTTTGGTAATGTCAAGAAAGTAACCGGGAGATTTCACTTTGTTTCCTTTCCCATGTTTGTTTTAAGTAGGAATGGAAAAAAAGTTTGTATAATTTTCCAATTATACCCATATTAAATCAAATTAAAAAATAATGCATTTAATGATACGTTGTAATTATAAATTGTTCATAAGGACAAAATAGTCATGAAAATTGTGCATTGAATGTTGGCTCATTTTCCCAAACTTTCTCATGAGTAGGAAAAACAAAACCCAAGTTAAGAGGATGGCTTCACTTTCCCCCTACTTTCTCATGTGCCAAGCAACTATTTCTCATGCCTGAACTTATCAAACATGGAAAAACAATTGAATTCCCATTCCCAAACCTCCTTTCCTATGAACCAAATGGAGCCTAAGATTTTGTGGAACTACATCCCACGATTAAAAGCATGAAGAAAGACAAACTAACCATGACTCCTATAAACTAGGGATTCTTCTATAAACTAGGTAATACCAGTCTTCTATCTACGAGAGGTACGAAACTTTTTATCGAAGTTTATAAAAAGGAAAGTTTTTGTGGAATTCATGATAACACGGACTTGAGCTTTCTCGAGGAAACCAGTTGGAGGGAGGTTTGAGCGCCCTTTTACTCAGAGATGCTGAAGATGATGATACGGACTACAACTGCTGCTACTTCTACTGGATGGCCTGTGTAAAAACCGAAAACTTTCTACCGCAATCCAACTGTTTAAAGAGATGGAAGGCAAGAAGTTGGATGTAAATATTGTGATTTACACTATTCTTATTGAAGGTTTGTGCATAGCTGAAAAAATTGAATCTGCAAGGGAACTCTTTTGTGGTTTATCATCAAGAGGGCTTCAACCGGATGTAAGGACATATACCATAATGATTAATGGACTCTGTATTGGGGGCCGAACAAGTGAAGCAGAAAAGCTGCTTACTGAAATGGAAGAGAAAGGTTGTCCTCCAAATGATTGTACGTATAACATAATTATTCGAGGGTTTGTCAATAACAATGAGACAGTAAGGGCGATGGAACTTATTCAACAAATGGTGGAGAAGGGTTTCTCAGCAGATGCATGGACTACAGAATTGATAGTTGAACTATTGGGTAAAGATAAAGTAGATCCTGCATTGTTGCCATTGATGCAAAAAGAGAATTATGAACTGAATTTGCCTCAGTTAAAGTTGAACAGATCTTCTGACCATCCCAATAAACATTGAAGCTCTTCCACCTCTGGCAACCACCTCTGGCAACCGTGGATGTGTTATATCTGTTATCTCTTAATCCATCATGTGACAATGTCGAGTAGTAGATATAACTTTTCTGATAATCGTAACATCTTTGAAACAATTGGCTTGTTTTTTTGTACGCAGGTCTTTTTTAGTTTCTTCACACAAACATTGTGCAATTGACTGACTCTGCATGTTTTTGTTATTTTGCGGTATACAGACTTGGTTATATAAAGACATCATTGGGGGATATCCTGTGATCATGATAGAGAAATTTCAATGTTACTCTTTTGAGGTTGTTAAATTTGTTAGGGAGAAGCAGGGTATTTGGACTGATATAATCAGATTTTTCAGCTGACCAAGACTATGCAGTTTCGGCAAAAACCAACCGGCCTTTGATTAAGGGGCCTTCTACAACTTCTTTTCAATTTTTTTGATTTGTAATAATTTTGTGAAGGACATGGTGAAATTTGCTAACCCTTGATTGGGTCTGAATGCTCGTTTGGGAGTGATTTAAGATGGGGCAAAATCATTTATGAGTAGAAGCACCTCAAACGTGCTTATTGAAGTGATTATACGGAGAGCTGCGTATAGATATCCACCTGTATCAACGCCCACCATGATGAGCCTCAAACAAGACTAAATTTCTATTCTACATTTCTATTGATAACATGGAAAGACAAAAGTCAAAAGAAATTAGGGTTACATCTTCTATTGATGTAACTGTTAAGCTCAAGATCCCTATTTCAGATTACTTCTTACAAAGGAGAAAAGACATCTTTGTATGACAATGAACTTTCAACTTATATTCTTTTTTCTTCATTTGTGTTCTTTAATTAAGTCAAAAAGAGAATGTGAGGTGCTGCCTCATTTTTTTCACTCCTTTCGCATAAAGATTAAAACAACTTTAGAGAATTCTTTTGTTTTTTCTTTAACATTTTAGTTTTTTTATGTATTGCTTTTGCTTTCTGTTTTAACTTCTCTCATCTTCATCGTTCATTTTTCCCATATCTTTCTCTTTATGCGGTTAACTAAAGAAAATTGAAAACCAATAATAACAATGTGCTACCGGAGAAGCTTGGTAGCTAAATGACTTGTGCTTATGCTATTTATAGTGGCCCAACTCAGCCCAATTGGGCCTTTATCATCAACTTGGGGCTTAGCCTGAGAACCCATAATTTTTTTTGAGTAACAATTAACCCGAAATTTAGTATCTTTTTCAGTTAGTATTTTATGTATTAATGAAATACAATACGGAGTGGGTTCTATAAAGGTGTCCTTCAAATAAAGGATTCTTTAACTAAAGCTCTCTCTCTCTCTATATATATATATATATATATATATCCTGAAAGTATTTTATGTACAGTACAGTATTGTACATAAATTGTAGCTATAGTTTATAAATCCTGAAGAGAAGTTGAGTAAATAAATTAATCTAATTATATAAAAAGAATCATAAGTTCCTAAATCCGAAAAAAAAAAAATACCACATCAAAATAGGTGTGAAATAATTTCATTGATCATACTTTGTTGGGCCTAGGCCTCCTTTTAACTCTACGCGCTTAATACTTCATAAAATGTTCATTGTTTTCGTAGTCGCTTAATTCAATTATATGTAATTGAAAAGAAAAGAAAAACTTAAACATTTAAAGGAAAGTAATTGACTAATGCTAAGTAGTAAATTAATAAATCTTGTTGGCCTCTTTTTTCAATAAATAATAAATCTTGTTAGTATATATATATATATATATATAATTGTAAAAAATAAATAATAATAAAGTTTTTAAAAAAATGCAATACATAATTCAAATTTAGCATGGGCCCATATCAGCCCCTTTAGTGGCCTAGCATGAGGACGGTCCGATCCCATATGGGCTTGGAATGTGGGCTAGGAACATAATTGATTATTTTCATAAATGAACGAATCTGGTATGGCCCGTTTATGAAATAGACTGACTCTAAATAAGTAGAGTTGGACCGACACGATCCGTTTGACAACTCTACAAAAATTGCATTAGCAAACGATAACTTTTTTAGTTGTTGATGCTAAGTGCTTATGTTTTTTCTTTTAATCACCTGCTATGCGAGTTTGGCAAAAGTGACATAAAATGCATTAGCAATCATATTTAAGTAGATTTCTATCGTTCTAGGAAAAAAAAAAAACATATTGAAGTAGACGAGAGAGTAATTTAGCTGCAGCTGTAAGTGCATTTTTAAAGTGTATTTTTTTTTTTTTTTTTTTTTTTTTTTTTGTTTTTTTTTTTGTAATTTGTCTTATTTTGTTTGAGGGAATTTATTTTTTGCGTTTCTTGCACATATACTATAGGTTTTTTTTCTTTTCTTTTAATCACATATTATGCAAGTTCTAGATATGAGTGAGACCTATACTTTTGATATACACAATTTTGTACCTTGAATAAGCCTTTAAGAAAAATAAAAATAATAATAATAATAAGAACAATAGTTTATGTTAGACACAAAAATAAAAACAAATTGTCATTTGTATCACAATTTCAGCAGAAATTAACCAAGAATGATAAAAAGAAAAAATTATAATGAAATCTCTGGCCTTAGAATGAGAAGGCCGAGTGAATTTCAATATGCTATGCTAGCAGCTAAAAAAGAACCGAACTGCAACCCTAACTTACAAAAACATATTAGTTCAAGGAAACTAGTTGGAGGGAGGTTTGAGCTTCATTCCCAACCCTCTTTGCTCTCTTTCACTCACCGATGCTGAAGATGATGACACGGACTACAACTGCTGCTACTTCTTCTTCTTGTTATTGCTGGAGCAGCAGAGGTATGAATTGTCTTCACTCTAACTCCACTTTTCTCGTTTTCGTCAACAATTACTTTGCTTTCTTTCACTCTCAACCTTCGAAACCGATCAAATCTACAAGAACCCAACTAGAGCAGCCAAAAAGAGGCTTACCCAAAATCACAAATGTTGAGGATGCCTTCAATGTGTTCGATAGAATGCTTCAAATGCGACCTCTGCCCTCTGTTGTCCGTTTCAATAAAATCTTGGGTCAAGTTGCAAAATTGAAACATTACTCGGCCGTCATCTCATTATATAACCAAATGGGTGCGTCCGGAATTGGACCTCATGTTTATACTCTAAACACTTTCATTAATTGTTATTGTCATCTAAACCAAATGGGGTTTAGTTTATCTGTATTGGGAAAATTCTTCAAACTGGGTCTTGAACCAAATGTCTTTACCTTCACCGGTCTAATCAACGGCTTTCTTCTCGAGAATCGAGTGGCGGAGGCAGCAGGAATTTTCAACAAAATGATGAGGGGAGGTAATTGTCAGCCTAATGTGGTTACTTATGGCACGCTAGTAAAGGGCTTTTGCATGAAGGGTAACAACAGTGCTGCTATTCAGTTGCTTAGGAAGATGGAGGAAGGAGCTTGCAAGCCTGACCTAGTTATCTATAACACAATCATCGACAGTCTTTGTAAGGATACACTAGTTGATGATGCATTGAACCTCTTATCAGAAATGATGAGCAAGGGTATTGCCCCAGATGTCATTACCTATAACTCTTTGATGAATGGAGTTTGCAAATTAGGCAAGTGGAGAGAAGCTGTAAGGTTGTTGAATGAAATGGTGAGTAAAAATATCTTTCCAAATGTGCGCACTTTCAATGTCTTGGTAGACACAATTTGTAAGGAGGGGATGGTCTTGGAAGCAGAAGGTGTGGTAGAAATGATGATTCAAAGAGGTATTGAACCTAATACCATTACATACACTTCACTTATGGATGGTTTCTGTTTGCGAGGAGAAATGAGCAAGGCTAGAAAAGTTTTTAAACTAATGCTTAGCAAGGGCTCGACGGTTGATGTTTTTAATTACAACACATTGATAAATGGATATTGTAAGCATAAGATGATGGATCAGGCCATGATGCTGCTTCGGGAAATGTCTCGTAAGGGACTGGTTCCAGATATCATTACTTATAACACACTTGTGGATGGTTGTTGCAAAGTGGGGAAATTAGGTGTTGCACAAAAGTTGTTCTCTGAGATGCAAGCTTGTGGCCAACTTCCAAATGTTCGAACTTATGCTATTCTACTGGATGGCTTGTGTAAAAACCGACAACTTTCTACAGCAATCCAACTGTTTAAAGAAATGGAAGGCCAGAAGTTGGATGCAGATATTGTGATTTACAGTATTCTTATTGAAGGTTTGTGCCTAGCTGGGAAAATTGAATCTGCGAGGGTTCTCTTTCATTGGTTATCATCAAAAGGACTCCAACCAAATGTGAGGACATATACCATAATGATTAATGGACTCTGTATTGGGGGCCTAACAAGTGAAGCAGAAAAGCTGCTTACTGAAATGGAAGAGAAAGGTTGTCCTCCAGATGATTGTACATATAACATAATTATTCGAGGGTTCATCAATAACAATGAGACAGTAAGGGTGACAGGACTTATTCAACAAATGGTGGAGAGGGGTTTCTCAGCAGATGCCTGGACTACAGAATTGATAGTTGATTTATTATCCAAAGGTAAAGTAGATCTCGCATTGTTGCCATTGAAGAAAAGAGAATTGTGAAGTTAACTGTCCTCTTTGAAAGTTGAAACAGATCATCTGATTATCATGGCAAACATTGAAATTGCAATTGGAAAGAATAATTGTCCATAAATTCCAGTTCGACTTAGCTCAACAGCCTGAAATCTTGCATAAGACTGTCGCAGTTGCAGTGACACAACAGGAGCAGCAATTGAAAGATATGGAGGAGGATATGCAGTCCTTTGTATCTACCAAGGCAGATGTGCTCTATACAACCTAATTATTTGGCATGCTTTGGAAGGCTACTGAAGAACTTTGAAGAAGACTGGGAAAGCTTAATAACATGTATGGTTCTAGTATTAAGGCTCTGGATGGCATACTTGGGGGACCTTAAAAGAAATTCTCAGTTAACTTTTTGTCATCTAAATTCATAAGTTTCTAGCGATTCTTCTGCTCTGGTAGATGGAATCATGGAAGTATTAGTTTACTGCTTTTTCAGTCTTCACGTTTCTTCTTGCTGTCTCTGTATTTGACTTTATTTCATTTGATTTCAAAGGAATCGCTTCAGAAGCTGATGCATTACTCTCAAAGTAGGCTCGTAATATATTGTTGCTTTCATGGTTACTTGTTTTATTGTGGGAGCAAAAATTAAGAACCAAGTAACAAAGCCCTAAATTTGAGGGAGTTGAGGCAATCAAATTACATGATATCCACTACCATAGAACATGGAGAAAAATAAGAGATATGGGATTTGGAGTCCTAGGGTTCATTACCTATAAGAGGCCAATTAATCATCCAGCAAAAAAAAGGGAGGTATAATTGATTCTACTGCAATATTCATGAACGAGTACTGACTTGAGCGTTGGAGTTTTTTCTTGCAAGTACCCCCTTCCTCCCTCATTGGCGGCAAGCGAAGGGTGTCCAGCTTCTCAACATGGAATACAAAATCACTTGTTAAAAGACCCAAAATATCATGCTTCAACATTTAGTTTCTTCAAGTGTAAAATTCAATCATGACTTTTTGGTGTAAAAAATTTGGTCTCCAATTTTGTATAGGCCCATGCTGGAGCCAATTTCTAAGTTACAGCAGACTTCTTCAACACTCTTGGCATGCATGCATTAAAGCCCATTTATTAAATTATATTTGTTCTAGAAAACAATGATACATAATATTAGAATAATTATATCTTAAATTCAAGTTTATTTCTTTTGTCTAATAATATACTAGCCTCTCTGCACGCGCTTCCGCGTTTGCAAGAGGCTTTTTTTTCTATATTTTAAATTTATTTTATAATTAAAAAAGATAATGGGTAATTGTGTTCCGTAGAAATAGGATCCATTATCTGATTTTTCTTTTAATTTTAATTTTTTTAATATGAAAAAGTGTGAATTTACTATATTGTCCTCATTTAATTAATAATTTCAATTCTTAATGTTTGCATTAACAAATGGCATTTTCTGACATTTTGAATGTTTCACAATTCTATGCCTTTTGCTTTATATATACTAGTATCTTTGCACGCGTTTCCGTGCCTGCAAGAGGCTTTTTTCTTTTTTTTTAATTTAAATTTATTTTAGAATTAAAAAAGATAATGGGTAGTTGTGTTCCATAAAAATAGGATTCATTATCTAATTTTTCTTTTAATTTTAATTTTTTAAATATGAAAAAGTGTGAATTTACCATATTATCCTCATTTAATTAATAACTTAAATTCTTAATGTTTGGATTAACCATGGACATTTTATGGTATTTTGAATGTTTCACCATTCTCTGCCTTTTGCTTTATATATATATATATATATATTAATATTTAATATTTTCTTCATATATAAAATAATAATTTTGATTTTCAAGTTTCAATTTTTGAAACCCAACCAATAATCTAGTTCTTTTTTATTTAAATAAATTCATTGGCCTCTTTTTTCAACAAATAATAAATCTTGTTAGTATATATATATATATATATATATATAATTGTAAAAAGAATTTAATAAAGTTGTAAAAAAAATGCAATACATAATTCAAATTTGGCGTGGGACCACATCGGCCCGTTTAGTGGCCTAGCATGAGGACAACTCGATCCCATATGGGCTTGGAATGTGGGCTCAGAACGAAATTGATGATTTTCATAAATGGACGAGTCCGGCATATCCCGTTTATAAAATAAACCGACTCTAGTTTTTTTAGTCGCTGGTGCTAAGTGAATAGGTTTTTTTCTTTTAATCAACTGCTATGCGAGTTTGGCAAAAGTGACATAAAGTGCATTAGCAATCATATTTAAGTAGATTTCTATTGTTCTAGAAAAAAAAACATATTGAAGTAGACGGAGTATTAGTAATTTTGAGCTGCACGTGTTTAAAGTGTTTCTTTTTTTTTAGTGTTTTTCTAATGTATTATTTGTCAAGGGAGGAATTGGAATTTTGCGTCCATGTATACTATATAATATATATAGGTTTTTTTTTCTTTTCTTTTAATCACATAGTATTCAAGTTCTAATATTTCTTATTGAAGGTACAAAATTGTGTATATCAAAAGTATAGGTCTCACTCATATCTAGAAGAAAAATAATAATAATAATAATAAGAACAATAGTTTATGTTAGACACAAAAATAAAAACAAATTGATTATGGTCTACCTTGCCTTTTATATAAATAGATTATGGTCTTTTAGCACTTCAGTTTATTAAGAGTATTTTACGAGTTTCAAAAAGTTTCCCAAAAAGTGGCTTCCTGCCTTTTTTTTTACAATTTTATTTTTCATGGAAGCTAATTTACTTTTGCATGTGCAAGGAGTTTATTTTTTATTGTATTGGTTTGGTTAGGTGTCAAAAAGTGCATTAGCAAACCTTTTGAAGCTACGAATGGGGTATCAGTTGGTACATGCCTTTTAGTGTGCTCTCAAGTAGTCCTGGGTTCAAGCCTTCATGGTATTTGTGTGTGTGAGTTTCCTCCTTCTCCCTTCCTAACTTCAAAATAAAAATGAAAAAAAAAAAAAAAAAAAAAAAAAAAACCACCCACCCCCCCCAAGTGAAAGAGTAGTTTTTTACCGACCACGTAAAGTGTCTTGAAGGGGAGAAAAACTTCCCTGGCATGGGGATGCCAGGGTCAGCCATCCACATTAGTATCCCCAACCAATTAAATCTTGACAGCTATCAAACACGTTTGACACTTCTAAATTTTTCATTCTGAATGGAAGGAATAGTTGCCCCACGTTTCACACTTATATTTGCTTTGGTGATTATGTCATTTTTGGCTATGACGCAACACATTGTCGTTCAGGGTTTACATATGTCGTTCTCCTGAGGAGTCCCAATGCCATCCGGAAAATTGTGAAGCTTCATGTAAGGATGAACTCATGGATGATTTCATGAGGTTTGAATGCGTGCCTATTGGTGAAGCAACTGTTTGTGTGTGTTTGAGCAAAAATTACTAGTAATTAAACACATTTACTTATGACTGCTTATTTGTTATGCATTTCAAGCATACATATCATTATATCTTAGTTTGTAGTGGCTCTTTCTTTCAATCAAACCTCCCCAAATTGTACTCGTTCATTAAATATAATAGAAGTGACCACCACTATCTTGACAAAACTGAAATTAAACTGTAACATTACTAATTGAAAAACTGAAATTAAACTGTAAATACGGTAATTATCAAAAGAGAAAAGAAATACGGAAATTAGAAAACTGAACACTGAAGAAAATTTAGAAAAGAACTAACTGATATATTCAATAAAGAAAAAAAGAAAGAAGGGGGCATGGTAAAAGTTTGCTTGTAAACTAGGGATTCTCCTATTTATATTCAATAACTGTTAAAATAAATCTTAACACTAAACGATGAGGTACGGAACTTTTTATCCAAGTTTATAAAAGTGAAAGTTTTTGTGGAATTCATGATAACACGGACTTGAGCTTTCTCGAGGAAACCAGTTGGAGGGAGGTTTGAGCGCCCTTTTACTCAGAGATGCTGAAGATGATGATACGGACTACAACTGCTGCTACTTCTTCTTCTTGTTATTGCTGGAGCAGCAGAGGTATGAATTGTCTTCACTCTAACTCCACTTTTCTCGTTTTCGTCAACAATTACTTTGCTTTCTTTCACTCTCAACCTTCGAAACTGATCAAATCTACAAGAACCCAACTAGAGCAGCCAAAAAGAGACTTACCCAAAATCACAAATGTTGAGGATGCCTTCAATGTGTTCGATAGAATGCTTCAAATGCGCCCTCTGCCTTCTGTTGTCCGTTTCACTAAAATCTTGGGTCAAGTTGCAAAATTGAAACATTACTCAGCCGTCATCTCATTGTATAACCAAATGGGTGTGTCGAGAATTGGACATGATGTTTGTACCCTAACCATTCTCATAAATTCTTATTGTCATCTAAACCAAATGGGGTTTAGTTTATCTATATTGGGAAAATTCTTCAAACTTGGTCTTGAACCAGATGTCTTTACCTTCAACACTCTAATAAACGGCTTTCTTCGCGAGAATAGAGTGGCGGAGGCAGCAGGAATTTTCAACAAAATCATTGTGGTAGGTAATTGTCAGCCTAATGTGGTTACTTATGGCACACTAGTAAAGGGCTTTTGCATGAAAGGTAACAATAGGGCTGCTATTCAGTTGCTTAGGAAGATGGAGGAAGGAGCTTGCAAGCCTGACCTAGTTGTCTATAACACAATCATCGACAGTCTTTGTAAGGATACACTAGTTGATGATGCATTGAACCTCTTCTCAGAAATGATGTGCAAGGGTATTGCCCCAGATGTCATTACCTATAACTCTTTGATTCATGGAGTTTGCAAATTAGGCGAGTGGAAAGAAGCTGCAAGGTTGTTGAATGAAATGGTGAGTAAAAATATCTATCCAAATGTTCGCACGTTTAGTGTCTTGATAGACACACTTTGTAAGGAGGGGATGGTTGGGGAAGCAGATGGCGTGGTTGAAATGATGATTGAAAGAGGTATTGAACCTGATACGGTTACGTACAGTTCACTCATGGATGGTTACTGTTTGCGAGGAGAAATGAGCAAGGCTAGAAAAGTTTTTAAACTAATTCTTAGCAAGGGCTCAATGGTTAATGTTGTTAGTTACAACACATTGATAAATGGATATTGTAAGCATAAGATGATGGATGAGGCCATGATGCTGCTTCGGGAAATGTCTCGTAAGGGACTGGTTCCAGATATCGTTACTTATAACACACTTGTGGATGGTTGTTGCAAAGTGGGGAAATTAGGTGTTGCACAAAAGTTGTTCTCTGAGATGCAAGCTTGTGGCCAACTTCCAAATGTTCGAACTTATGCTATTCTACTGGATGGCCTGTGTAAAAACCAACAACTTTCTACAGCAATCCAACTGTTTAAAGAAATGGAAGGCAAGAAGTTGGATGCAGATATTGTGATTTACAGTATTCTTATTGAAGGTTTGTGCATAGCTGAAAAAATTGAATCCGCAAGGGAACTCTTTTGTGGTTTATCATCAAGAGGGCTTCAACCAGATGTAAGGACATATACCATAATGATTAATGGACTCTGTATTGGGGGGCCGAACAAGTGAAGCAGAAAAGATGCTTACTGAAATGGAAGAGAAAGGTTGTCCTCCAAATGATTGTACGTATAACATAATTATTCGAGGGTTTATCAATAACAATGAGACAGTAAGGGTGACAGGACTTATTCAACAAATGGTGGAGAAGGGTTTCTCAGCAGATGCATGGACTACAGAATTGATAGTTGAACTATTGGGTAAAGATAAAGTAGATCCTGCATTGTTGCCATTGATGCAAAAAGAGAATTATGAACTGAATTTGCCTCAGTTAAAGTTGAACAGATCTTCTGACCATCCCAATAAACATTGAAGCTCTTCCACCTCTGACAACCGTGGATGTGTTATATCTGTTATCTCTTAATCCATCATGTGACAATGTTGAGTAATAGATATAACTTTACCGATAATCGTAACATCTTTGAAACAATTTGCTTGTGTTTTTGTACGCAGGTCTTTTTTAGTTTCTTTCACACAAACATTGTGCAATTGACTGACTCTGCATGTTTTTGTTATTTTGCGGTATACAGACTTGGTTATATAAAGACATCATTGGGGGATATCCTGTGATCATGATAGAGAAATTTCTATGTTACTCTTTTAAGGTTGTTAAATTTATTAGAGAGAAGGAGGGTATTTGGACTGATATAATCAGATTTTTCAGCTGACCAAGACTTTGCAGTTTCGGCAAAAACCAACCAGCCTTTGATTAAGGGGCATTCTACAACTTCTTTTCAATTTTTTTGATTTGTAATAATTTTGTGAAGGACATGGTGAAATTTGCTAACCCTTGATTGGGTCTGAATGCTCGTTTGTGAGTGATTTAAGATGGGGCCAAATCATTTATGGGTAGAAGCACTTCAAACGTGCTTATTAAAGTGATTATACGGAGAAATGATTTTCCATAGAAGTGATTATTGACCCACCCATAATCACAACCAAAACGCGCCCTTTGGTCCTTTGGTGGTGAAGCGAACTTACATTGTGTTTCATTTTGAGTCTAGCTTTTCTGGTCAGGAGCCTCTGAAGTTGAGACTTGGTTTAATTGATTTGACTACGGTTCTTTTATTCATCGGTCAATCAAATTTTTAGATGAAGCCAAATTTTAACCAAAGCTTCTATTAGCCAAAAAGCAAAGAATGGTTGGGAAACCTTGGAAATGGACACAAATATTGTTGATGGGCCAGGACATGGTTTTTGTCATCATGGAATTATTCATTTGGCCGTTAATAAATACGAGGTTCTCTAATGAAGAGAGTTTTTGGTCATTTTGCAAAACGAAAAGAAACCAAAGAAACCCCATGGATATATTATGCCTGCAATCTGAACCATATGCATAAACAACCCAAATATTGGATCGATGTACATAATGAACTACTTTTCTTTTTCCTTTTTGTAGCATAATCTACATATAAAGACCCAAAAAAATTATTTATGGAAGGCAGAACTACATATAGATATCCACCTGTATCAACCCCATGATAAGCCTCAAACAAGACTAAATTTCTATTCTACATTTCCTGATAGAATCAATATATATATATATATATATATATATATGCAAAAATACTGCACCTTCAATGTATAACACACTCCTTGACTTGGAACGACAAGGCGATCTGATGCCTGCAAAACATATCAATTTTCTACTCTGTCAGAAACCCACAGGACGGATGCCAAAGTACGGCAAATGTATACATGAAACCTCGGAATATATTATATTTTAACATTTCAAGGTTAAAGGGTGCCAGTTTCGGTATTTTAAGTTATCACCCTCATGCTTCTTGACTGAAAGGCTTTGAATTTAAACTATCTAATGTAATCCTTCCATCTATAAAAAAGATGTACATTTTCGTTTTTTCCCCTCAATATAGAGCATATCACTTGATAACATGGAAAGACAAAAGTCAAAAGAAATTAGGGTTACATCTTCTATTGATGTAACTGTTAAACTCAAGATCCCTATTTCAGATTACTTCTTACAAAGGAGAAAAGACATCTTTATATGACAATGAACTTTCAACTTATATTGCATAACATACTTTTATCATATTTTAAATATATAAAAAAACCATAAAGACGTGCGAAAAAATTAATAATACAGGAGAAGGGACGGAAAGGGTGAACGCTAAAATCAATCGAACCCAAAATAGGTGGGGAAAAAAACATGACTAGAAGTGCACCATTAGCTGATTTTTACAATGCTACTACCAGGAAGCCACAGTTCCATTATATGTCATGTGATCTGACATAAGTATGCAAGAATATGAAAAATAAACAATTCAATTTAAAAGCGTAAATTTCCAACACCAAAACACAAAGGAGAGCAACTGCATATCGGAGAGTGAATAATGCTATTGAAAACTACCTGAAGAAAACCTCATAGTAAGCTTGCACTCAAGAGCCCAACTGTCCTTTCTCTCCCAAACGTTTCATCATCAAAATCTTCATTCGTGGAATTTTCCTGACATAGCAATTTGTTTTCTCGCATTGGATTTAAGCCCAGACCCTCCTCCCAAAGAATTGGATCATCTTGGTGCATTTCATCTTGTTCAGACCCATGATTGGTATCAACATTATCCTCCACATCTTGTCTCACATCATCCAAACATGATGATGGCTCGACATTGAGATCAGAGCACAAATCATACCCAGCTTGTTCCCCAGTCCCATGATAAGCCACTGTTACTGCTCCTTGGTCAGGTTGCTCGGCAGAATCCTTTTTCTGCCTCTTCCATTTCTTTGTAGATGAAGTACCGTCATCCTCAAAATCTTCTTCTTCTCTTTCTCTATGCAAATATACCCATAATTTTCTTTCCCCATCAAATTGCACACAAGGATCACGCTCATAATGCAAACGGTCCAGGGCTCCACTAACAACTTGATTAACTTGTGCATCAGACACGTCTTCAACAATGTACTGAGAATCTCTTATCAAAGTACAAACATCTGCTCTGGTGCCAATACTTCCAGGCAATCTTGCAGCTGCATCTCTCACAAGACAAAGAATTGTAACATGTGGCGGTCGATCACGTTTCAGCATAAAGTGATCTCGAGCTTTTGATGTTGGCTTACCACCACACCTTCTTAATGGGGCAACAATGGATTTTTTACCATCAGCTGCTGTGTAAGAGAAGGCCCTGTCTGGAATTGAATACCTGAGAACTTCCTCCTTACGGAAATAAGATCTCACTTCTTCCGAACTTGGGTTAATGGTGTTAAGACTCTTTTGAGCTCTTAGATCCCTGAACCGTTCTTTCTCATCCAGGTTGAGCTGCATCAACTCCAAGGGCGGTTCCGGAAGAATTCCGATTTGTTGAAGGGTCTCTTGCCCACATTTGAGCCAATTAGCAAACGAATCAACCAACTTGACAAGCATTTTGTGAGGAAGACCCCACGCTTCAGGAGATGTCACCTCATCACTGGTGTCATGATCTGATGAACCATGAGAAACTGGACCAGTCCATGACCAGCTTTTTGTAGCTTTTTCATACGCGGCCAGTGTCTTCCAACCCTTTGCTCCTAAAGGTGCTGTTTTTGAAGAAAATATCTTTAGAACTCCTCTCACCAGATCCTGAAGTGGCTCTTGTGTCTCAAGAATACAAGGATCTCCCGGATTCGATCTAACACGATTCACAATCTCCTGAACTGTTAGAGAAGGCATATTCACTTCTCCAGCAAGCTCTGAGTTATTGGCATCCACCTTTTGACGAGAAAGAACCCCATTTACACAACCCTCACGATTTTTGTTATGCTCATCTATAGGTCCCCCAACATCAAAAGCATCTTCTGAAAGCGGAGTTATCATTGCCAAGCGAACAGCTGAAAGAAGATGTACAATCGAGAATGAGAAGCCAGTATGAACAGTAGGTGTAATTGGAATAAATGGTTTTTTCTGGGGCTTGGTTTCCGGCTCCATATCTGTTGCTCCCATTTCCGTAATTGGTGGATCAGAAATTTCTACATCTGAGCTGATATTGTCATTCTCCACCTTCCTCTTTGCCTTTTTTTTCAAGGAATTGGAATCAACACTACGTTGCAAATGGTTAGACTGTAAGTCACCATCGTCATCTCCTCTACCAGTGTCTGAATCCTCCTTACCTTTCCGCTTCTTTGTCATCAAATTGCACCCTAATAGTGGGACTTCAATTCGTTCATGGCGATCACTCACATATGCTTCAGTGTTCTGACCTTTCTTCCTGAATCTACCATGTCCACTACCATTAGCTAGCGATCGCACTTCAAGTGAGTCATCCTCTTCATCAACAAAGTAACGAGACTGTGGTACAGAATGATCATGGCCAACTTCTCTTTTCTGCTTTCCCGTAGTAGGGTAGGTCTTCCATGAAGGTATGTGCAACCTTTCACCAGCTTCCCCTTCAAATTGGGCATTCTTGCCCAATTTGTAGATTTGTTTCTGTTCATCATAATCATCATCCTCATCATGAAATTTACCCAAGCCCGAGACATAGCGTTCTTCCAAAACTCTGGTCGAAGAGTTATGCATGGGACTATTGTCTCGCATCTTACCCTTTTGTTTTGCTTTGGCAGAATAGTTTTCTAGACTACGCATATGTCCATGTTCAACAAAACCACCCATCTTGTTGGAGGGGTAATTGATCCCATCAAGGGCCCGTAAACTATCTTTCGCCTCTTTCTTCACATATTTGCCCCTTTTTGCATCTAGAGCAGGCTTCAACAAAGAAGATGGTGAAGCCTCCATAACACCACTGGGATAAGCCAGCTTACTCCTCAACAAAGGGTTGCTATCCTCATCATCTTCAAATTGCTCTGATGAGTCTGATTCTGTATCTTCATTTTTAACAAACACTCTATTACTTTTCACTGCCGCCATGTCTGATCCTCCATTTTGTACTCTATTCCCTCTTATCTTCTCTTGAAATGGTTTTGATCTAAATTCAGAAGATAAAAATCTATCATTCATCTGTGGTGGGGAAGCTCTATATGATTTGTAATTTAAATCAGGAGACTCCCTCCCAATCTTCCATTTCTTGCTCCTAACATTCCGGTCATCCGCTCTTAAGGGCGAATCCATAGGAAAAGTCTCCCCTTCAGTCCTGTTATGCCAGAATAGTTCTGCGCGATCTGACGAGTCAGCTCGATCTCCTCTTAGCGGTGGTTGTGGAAGTCTGCTTTTCAAGGACTTCATCTGATCCCCAACTGTAAATTGCTGAACATTTTCTGGATACTTGGCCTTTTTACCAAAATCATAGGGGGTCCTCAAGTTAGGAGGCTTTGCTGTTATTACCTTTGACTCTGACAAAAGGTTTGCATTGCGGTTCCTACCATAGGCATGTACATCAGTCTTTGAGGAGACAGGCACACCCAGCAAGGTGTCAGTGATTAATTCATCACCTCTTAATAGGTCCAGCTTCTTTCCCACTTTGAAAACACCAGACTTGTCCATCAAGCTACTACGAGACAAGCTTCTATCTCGCTGGACACCAATTCCATATGTTGTGTCTTCAACATCATCACCACTTATCAACTGATCCCTCATTCTGAGTGTTGCCCTGGAATCATATCCTCCGGCCTTAAGCTGCTGAGGAGGAGCGACTGCTGAACTGTATGGTCCAGAATGGCTTGCTAGCTCTTTTGCTGAAGAAGTCTTCGACCCAGCCATCTTCAGTATACCTTTTGGATTCTGCTTCCCATATTTTGCCAGTTCCATAGCTGATGACCGCCCTCTTGATGCAAAATCCACATTTGTACCCACCCCGTATGGAGAATAACGAGCGATTTTCTGTGCAACTTTCCTGTCCTTGATCTTGTTGATCTGTAAGCCTTCACCCGACTCCCTTTCTGAGGAGTCAGTCTCCATATCTTCCATCTTCTCACCCATCAAACTCTTCTGGATTCTCATAATATTCAACACCCGGAGCCTCTCCTCAATACTATATCCCTTGCAATTAAGCCAAGCATCCCTTATCTGACAGAGATTACTAACCATATTATTCTGATGCTTCCTCAAAATATTGTAGTGTTGCCGCTTCTGAAAGAAATTCAAACCCTCCCGGTAAAGAGCAACTCTCGGCTCGCACAAACCTCCCTTCAACATATCAAACAACTTCTTAACAGGGCTCCCAAAATGGAAGTTACAACCTGTAAAAAGCTCTTTCAAGGTAATCATAAAGGTCTCCTGGTCCAAATCAGGCAGATACTTAGTGAGGCCAAACTGCTCCTCCTCACTCAAGCACTCATTCCATACATCCACTGACAATATATCTTCAAGACTTGGAATATCATACAACTCAAAAGGAATGCTGCAAGTCTGACTCCCAACTTGGCAAAACTCCACACCAGTTTCCCCCAATTCCAACAAATCAAAGTCATCAGACCCCGCCCCAGAGTCCGCATCATCAAATTCATCATCATCATCAGATTCAGCAGCAGAGCTACGCTGTTGTAGCTCATCCTCGTCACTAGACATACTCTTCCTACTACCGGGAGAAAACTCTGAATCAAACCTCGAAACCTTGAAGTTGTTCTTCTCAATCGCCATGAATTCTAACAACCAAAACCCAACCCGCCAAAAGCAAACAGATTCACAAATTTTACACTAGAACCACCTCCAAATTCACCGAATCCCCAAATTTCAAACCATCACCGAATAAAAAACCCTAATTCAAACAACAAAAAACGAAAACCTCAAAATTTGTGGCTACCAAAACGAAAAAATATAAAAATCGAAGCAAAAGCAACGAGATTCACAAACGAAACTAAAACTTAACCTAATATAAACAAAATTACAAGGACTGAGATTTGAACGAAGAATAGTAGAATACCTGGAACAAGCTCAATGGCGAAATTGACCAGCCGAGCACGAAGTCTGAGACATGAAGGGCTCGAGAATTTGAAGGTTCGTAAAGCGAGCGAGGGAGAGAGGAAAGAGAGATTGTGTTTGGGTGAAGATGAGAGAAACCCTAAGGCTAGAGGTAAAAGACGAAGCGGTTATTTTATGTAAATATATAATAAAATTATTATAGATGTATGTGTGTGTGTAGGAGAGGTCGCAGTGGGGATGAAGAAGACGATGGTGACGTGGAGGAAAGTGCGCCGTCTGATTTTGCGAGGAGGAAGATGGAGAGCGAAAAGACGAAAAGGGGCACCGAGCGGGAAAGAGAAAAGCGTAAGCGTGTGTGTGCAGCGCAGAGGTAGAGAAAAGAAAGAGAAGAGGAAGGAAAGCAACAGCAGCCAACAGAGGGAGAGCGAGTTCACTCAGTGAGTCAAGTAACCGTTGCGACTTGCGAGTCATGGTCTTCTTTCATGCCTGGCTTGAGGGGCGGGCCCAAGTTTTGTAAATTCCCGGCCGGGCCGGTTTTATTGCATCCGTGACCCACTTGCCTCTTACGACGTCGTCTGGTTATCTTTTTTTCCTTTTTAATTTGAAGATGGATAAACTCATAAAACTGCATGCATTGCCGTTGTAAGGACATGTTTACGTATCAGTAATGGGTATGAGAGGAAAGGGAATGATTTTCATTCATGACTTCTCCTACATTTACTTGCAATCATGAATTAAAAAATAAGTGGGCCCCACCTCAAAATCTGTAATCACATCCCCTCAAAACTAAGTATCAGATCAACTAGGGGGAGTAGTCGATACGATTCTCATTCCTGTTCTCTTATTAACTTCAAAAAAATACCCTTACTTTACTATAATTCCAAAACACCCCAAACCGTAAATAAATAAATAAACTCATGCGAAGAAGTTTCGAGACACTTCAACTTCTTTTTCACGTTAGCGTTGCAGACACAACCTCCCAGAAGCAGTAGCAACTCCTTGTGCTATGTAAGTCATTTTATCTATATATATATATATATCTCTCTCTCTATCTATCTATCTATCTATCTATCTATCTATCTATCTATCTTCTTCTTCTTCTTCTTTTTCTTCTTCTTTTTTTCATTTGAAATTGGCTCTGGACAAAGGTGTTATTAACATTATCATTGAACTGGGCTCTTGATGTTCATCTTTTCAGCATATTGATTCCTCATGTTTACACCGCCTTACTGGGTTGCTGCATGATTAGTTTGGTCTCCTGAGCCAATTTGAGAATTATATATGTGTTGTGGTGAAAATGTGCAAGGCATTTTAGTAATCAAATTAATTTGGATTCTAATTCATGAAAATTAGTAAACAATAACAATGAGAATCAACCTCATTCCTTTGCTAATTCCATATGTTTAGTAAATAGTTTAATGGAAGTGATTCTTCCCATACCAATTCAGTAGTTCCCTGATTCCTAAATTCTCTGATTCTTTATTTTCTTCATTACTGATACGTAAACATACCCTAAATGTGAACCCCGCGTGGTAACATCATTAACGAGCGGCACACTTATACATTAGGGAGTTTTACTATTGAATAATACTAGTCTTACCACATTTTTATACCACAATTTCGTACCACATAATGTGGCAATTGATGTGTACAAACCACATCATGTAAAATACTAGTTTCTGTTTTTCTAATTTTATTCATTAAAATACACTTCATTCATTTAATTGATGTGGTATATGATATGGGTATGCTACATCATGTGGTATAGAAATGTGGTAAGTGTAGCATTACTCAATTAATTTACTACATAAGAAATGAGTATTGAAGTTCCAATAAATTACGTGATTGTCATTGATTAACTTTAAAAAAGTTCACCACAAAAAACTCAAAAAACCCAAAACAAGCCTAGCTCAATTTTTATTTTTTTTTAAACCCAAACATTTTATTTTAAAAAAATTCTCGAAAACCAAGCAGGACCTCTTCATAGAAGTATATTGTTAATATTATATTATAGAAGTACAGTGTTAATACTATGTTATAGAAGTACATTGTTAATACTATGCCATAAAACTATATTGTTAATACTACTATGTCATAGAAGTATATTATTATTAATACTCTGTCATTGAACTACCCCAAACATAATTTCGGCCTCTTCAAAAGCAAAAGAAGCCACGACTTCCTCATCCATCTTTTAACTAAAAAAATGTAGGGAAATTACCTAATTACATGTGAGGAGAAAGGTCAATGGAGGCATGCAATTATGATATTGTAGTAATCTGCTCATCATCCAAACATAATTAGCCTCTTCAGTCTTCGAATAAATGGGAGCCCTTATCCAATTATGGCGTTGTTATATGCTCTTTCAATCTTTATCAGCACAAATGGTTTGTCAATACAGGAGCGAGATACTGAAGCCAAGCCTCTTATTTGAAATAAAAATAAAACTACAATTACTTTGTTCATTTGGTTTCAGTAAATGAGCATTACATATTATATTGTAAATCCTATTAGAACTAACACAAATAAGCAAGCAAGCAATCTTCTTCTTTTTTTTCTTTTCTTTTTTTATTAATTTATTTATTACAATTTGTAAATGAAATGCAAAACTAAGGAAAAAAACCAAAGACATGTTCCAATTAATCACAAAATAGCAAAGAAACTGCTCAATGAGCTTTGAATTTCGGCGATAATCAAACTGGATCATACCAATATGATTCGGCTGACCTTGAAATGGTCTCTTCGTCCTTCTTAAGCTCGTCTTTGTGAGTCTTCTCTCAAATCTGATGTAGAATGTGGCCATGAGCGTATGAATGAAATTACGACTCAGAAGCAGTGAGCGTGGATAAGGTATCTCCTTCAACCTTTCCTGCTCGTGAATCGAATGAAAACATGAGAAAATACGCCGTTGAGACCACTTGTGATGAAATTGAGGATTGAAAATTCTAAATGGAGAAGAGAAATTGAAAGTGAAAGGAGCGAAGAGGAAGACGATGAACCTACATCTTGGAAGAAGAGTCGATAAGAGCATTGGCTAGAGCACCGAAAGGATTGGCGGAAGAAGTTGAGCCTGGAATTGCACAAGTTGCTCCACCAATCATGAGCTCACGCATCATCATGGTTGATGTCCTTCTTCTTCTAATTCCTCTTCAATCTACAACATATTGTTATTAAATAAAAAGATAAAAAATATAGTCGTAGTTATATTTTTAAAATATATTAATATTTAAAGAATATAGTCGCTATACTAATACGAGAATGGTAGATATCATATGTGGATCAATCAGAGATGGGTCTAAGATTTTAAAATAGGTGGGTTAAATTTACCTTATATACGCACTAGAGAATGGAACATAAAGGTACAGCTACTGCAGCGTACCAATTTGTTCTTTTATTTATTTAAATTTTTTTCTTCAGGTTTTTAGGTCTAATAGTCCTCGAACTTTGACCCGATTCGCATTTTGGTCCCTCAATTTCCAAAATCGTTTCTATGGTCCTTCAACTTCAGTTTCATTATGATAAATGGTCATATCGTCAATTTTTTTTATCTTTTCTGTTAAATGCAGGGGTAAAATGGTATTTTTGTATTACAAATAAATATATATATATCTCTCTCTCTATCCAGATTTCTTCTTCCCCCAACACAGATTTTTCCTCTCCCTCTATCAAGAACAAGGAAGCTTACCTGCATACTCAAGATTCAGATGAGAGGAAGAGAGAGCAAAGAGGGCAACCCACAACCGTCCTTCACCCAGTGCCCCCTCCCATTCGATTTTTTTTCCCCCATGACCATCGGCCTCCAACCTCCAACGAACTCAGAATCTAAAACCCCAACCCAGATTCCTTCCTCCTCGATACCCTATTTTATGGATTTCGGAACCTGAATTCTACTATTCTTCCTTGACCTTTGTACAAAAATCGAAGAGGGGCGCTAGTGGAGGTTGGTTGTGGGGGAAGAAATCATGATAGAGGGAGGGAGGGAGGGAGGGAGGGAGGGAGAGAGAGAGAGAGAGAGAGAGAGAGAGAGAGAGAGAGAGATTTATTTTTGTTTTTTTTAATACAAAAGACCTTTTTTTTTAAATACAAAAATACCATTTTGCCACTATACTTAACAAAAAAAGTTAACAAAATTGACGACATGACCATTTGTCCTAACGAAACTGAAGTTGAAGGACCACGGGAACTATTTTGGAAATTTAGGGACCAAAATGCGAATCGGGTCAAAATTCAGGGACCATTAGACCTAAAAACCCATTTTTTGCACTTAAAGAAAACTAGTAATAGACTATTCATTTCGATTTTAAAAAAAAAGAAGAAAAAAAAAGGGATGTGTTTTCTCCACTTACACTCCATTTTGCTTTTAATCAATTTTATTCTTTCTTTTTCCTATTCTACCCTTACCCTACATTGATTTTTTTTTTACTTCACTTTTATATTAGTTCTTTTTCTTTACACTTAATTTTCCAACTTGCACTCTATTTTTAGTTTTTTTTTTCCTTTAATCGAGTAAGAAATTAAGTATTTTTTCCCCTTTTAATACTGAAAATGGAGTGTAAGTTGAAAAATTAAGTGTAAAGAAAAAGAAATAATATAAAGTGAAGTAAAAATGAAATTAATGTAGGGTAAGGATAGAATAGGAAAGAGAAAGAACAAAATTGATTAAAAAGTATTAAAAAGCAAAAGGGAGTGTAAGTGGAGAAAAAGGGAGTGGGGAAATCAGATCCCCAAAAAAAAACAATAGACTATTCATATAAAAAATTCTATAAATATAATAAAAAGAAGTTGGCATTAGGCTACAAAAATAATAACAAGACGGAAATACTTTTCATTTTTAGAGTGAACTTTACAAAGATGTCCTACACAAGAATGTCCTGGAATAGTAAAAAGGAATTCAATTTATTAGTTTGTCTCATCTTCTTTTGCTTGAGTGTGTTGTTGGATAAGCAATGAACCTTGAGTCTTTGGATGTGAGCGTGGCATGATTGTCATTAGTAGGCATGGGTGGGCTAAATTAAATTTTAGGCAGATAAAATAACAACTCACCTGAGCTATAAGCAAAACAAAGATATCACTTAACCAATAGTTCTTCCCTAACACCCTCAGCATAACCAACTTTACACAGCAAGAATCCAAATTTTGGAGGATTCCAATATTTAAAGTACGCATCATGTGATTATGCATGGAGATTAGTAAGACCATAAATTATGGTTGAGACATACCAAACTTCAAACCCATATTCCTCAAACATAACCCCTAAAATACTTAAACCTTTATCATTGTGACTAAGTAGGAAAAAGGTTTCATCTCATATTGCCTTGTGTGTTTAACAAAAACTGATGGCTTTCATACTCCTGTCTGTCTATCCAAACTCGCGAATTAATAGTGACATATGATAGGCAACTGAGAAACAGTTGATACAAATATGAATATGAGGGCTTCTGATATATAGTTGGAACAACTGAATTGGATTTCGTGGACGGATGAGCGAATGGACCACCCACAGGACAGGACAATTACTGGACACATGCATGCAACTTTTACCTTCCTCAACATATCCTCTACCTACATATCTCACTTCGCATGCCGATGAATATTTGATTAAGCAAGAACATGAGAATAGAGTGAAAGACACTAAGAACCACTAGCATGATAGCATCAATGCCATATGCATAAGCACTCAAAAGAAAGAAGAAGAAAAACTGGTTTTGATGCTTTACCCTAGCTGGGAATACTTTTTGGGAAGCATTGGTGCAACCTTCTCTGTAAACTGATGAGCACAAAAAGTCAGAAAAGGCCAAAAGAAGAACCTGATGTGCACAAATCGTACATCTCATGTTTAAAGACATGATTAAGAACAACATCAAAACGTGAATAACAGGCCGGTATATAGATGTTTCTAGATACATGCCTTGTTCACGCAAGATAGCTGCAGACCCATAACCTTGTTGTGATACATTTGAACCCTTCCTACTCCAGCCTTGATGAATGAGATCAAACCCCGCAGAATGGAAGATGCAGGCAGCACTGATTTATTGTTTCCAAAATTCACCATTGCATACCCCATGGGAAACATCAGCAAGATAAATGATAAGATATGTTCAGTAACCTTTAACATACATCAAACAAGCTCAATAATCAGCAAATACCATATCAATCTATTGTGCCTATCATGAAAAACAAAAGACTTTATTAGGACCTTAGAAGTAAAAATCCTCCGTCATCGGATTTCTGATGTGAATTTTATGCTTCTCATATACATAAAAAGTAGTTCATCAACTAACTATGCAAATAGAGCTCATTTCCTATGGAGTTCGTGCAATCACATATGTTACATGAACTTAGGTATGGGAGTCAGACGAGGGTTGATGCCCAAGTATATCAGGGTTGTCTTTCTCCGAAGGTCTTCTATGCATCTGCAATTCCTAGTGCTCCTTACCACTTACTTGTGTCATGTCTTATTGACACATGTATAAGCAACAAGATGAAGTGAAGAGTCCACGTAACCTTGCAACATTCATATCACTCATATTTAATTATTTATTAAACCATCACTTACAGAGAAATGCCTTTAAATTAAACGACTCTTAATATTGGATTAAGTCAATCATTACCTTAAATGTTGTTATTATACTGTTTTTTATGTACTTAAATAATTATAACCTTTAATGTTGTGCAATGTTTTATGGGTTCGGTTCCTCTGCTCTATTAGGATTTGCTTGACTTTTATTATTTACATGTTCGAGCCTAATATAGTCCTTAGTATTCTAAAAATGGATTTTAGCCTCCAAACCTCAAATCCAAGTGACAACATGATTGGATAATATCAACTACTTGATAGAGTTTGAATGAAATACATGAACTTGAGCCCCACATTGGAAAAGAAGACAAAGTATCTACTCCTTATAAGTGGGAGCCTTCCTACACATGCCATATGGAAGGTGGGCCTAGTGGAGTGGCACTTGGGCCTGGCCTTTTGATTGGTTTTGGATTATATACACATAATAAAACATATTTAGTAATTAATATAATTAAATATTTTGTATAAAAAAATAAAAAGTAAAGTACATAAAATCATTTAAAATAATTAATTACAATTTATTAAGTAATTTATGAAATTAGTAAAATATTTAAATACTAATTATTCACTCAAGAAATAATAATTAAAACATAATTACAAATTAAGATAATTAAAAAAAGGCAATAAGTTAAAACCATCTTGTGTCGTGTAGCCGTGCGCCTATACTTTTAAAATAGGTAAATATATTTCACGAGTATAGCCAACCGGCTATACGTTTAAAATATTCATATATTTAAAGAGTATAGCCGCGCGGCTATACTCTTTAAATTTTAATATGTAAGAGCTCTCACAATTTTACAAACAATCACACCAATTTATGAAAGATTGTGATATAACTGTAATTTTCTTGAATATAAATCCAATTAAAATAGGCAAGAGAAGTATAAGTTAGCTTTAAAATAAGTAAATATAACAAATTATAATTTATTAAGTAATTTATGAACTTAATTAAAATACTTAAAAACTAATTATTCATTAAATAATTGATAATTAATATAATTAAATAAGGCTAAGATATTACTTAAGTGCAAATATTAAACTAAACAAACTAAATTTGTATAAATAAAAAATAGAAATTAAAGTACACAAAATCATTTAAAATAATTAATTACTATTTATTAAGTAATTTATTAAATTAGTAGAATATTTAAATACTAATTATTCACTCAATAAATAATAATTAAAACTTAATTACAAATTAAAGTAATTAAAAAAGGCAATAGGTAAAAACCATTTTGTGTAGTATAGGTATAGCCACGTAATTATACTTCTAAAATATGCAAATATATTTCACAAGTATAGCCGGCGTTACTCTTTAAATATTAATATGTAATTCACTATCACAATTTTACAAACAATGACACCAATTTATGAAAGATTGTGAGAAAATTTTAATTTGCCTGAATATAACGAACTAACAAAACGAACTGAACCTTCAATTACTAATCCATATTGATTTCCTATTATTAGACAAAGAGCTAACAAAACGAACTGAACCTTCAATTACTCTTCCCTCCTTGCAACACTCATTTGACCCTTTCAGCTCTGTCTTCTCCCCACAACCCACCAGCGCCTTCTTTCTCTGTCTTTCCCTTTACTCAGATCTTAATGGACATGTAAATCTTTGAAGGTAATAATTTCATGTTGGCAATGAACCTCTCAGAAAATGATGACCAGCAAGACCCAAACAAATGGATGCTTCAAAGAATTGATATTGACCCCATGGTGGATGTGCCTTTAAATAGCAATGACACAGGAGGCAATGCAAGCAAAAGTTCCAATGAGACTACATTGAAGAGGAACAACAGCAGTGTAAGGAAGAGAAATGGGGCTCAAGGAAGCAGCCATGGTGGCATGGGACTTAGGGTGGAACCAGGAGGGAAAGAAGGGATTAAGAGCCTGCGATTTCTCGACAGGACTGCTACGGGGAAAGAAGGGGAGGCATGGAAGCAGATTGAGAGGCGGTTTAATCAATATGGAGGTGATGGTAGGCTCTCTAAGGACAAATTTGGAGCCTGCATTGGTAATTGAGTCTTATGCTTATTTTACCCCTTTGTAAGTTGTTTTTTGCGTATTATGAAATGGAACATGGAACACAATGTATGTGAGGTTTTAGATGCTTTTGTTTTGTAGGAATGGGAGGAGATTCGAAGGACTTTGCCAGCGAATTGTATGATGCATTGGCCAGGAGGAGAAAAATATGTGCAGAAGATGGCATAACTCTTGAAGAATTGAGGTTGTTTTGGGAAGACATGACAAATGATGATATGGAAGCTAGACTTCAGATATTCTTTGACATGTAAGGAAAACTCCTCTTTCTTAAGCTCACATGCTTCAACACAAACTAGAATAAGCAAAGCTGATGATTTTGTTAGGTGTGACAAGAATGGTGATGGGATGCTCTCAGAGGAAGAGGTAACAGAGGTGAGCACAGAGACCCCATTACATGTTCTTTATCATTTGTTTTCCATGTTTGTGAATCAGATTTATAAAGTTTCTTATGGAAAAGGTTATAGTTTTGAGTGCCTCGGCGAACAAGCTGGCGAAATTTAAGCAGCAAGCAGAGTCATATGCAGCTTTGATCATGGAAGAGCTTGACCCTGACCACCTTGGATATATAGAGGTGAAGATAATAGCTTGTTCATGGCTTTAGCTATTGCTTCTCACCTTCATCATCTTCTTATATTCTATTTTCACAGATGTGGCAGTTAGAAACTCTTCTGAGGGAAATGGTCGTGTCCGAAGAAAATCAAAAGTTGGGCAAGAGAACCCAAACCCTCACAAGAGCCATGATCCCCAGAAGATACAGAACTCCTGTTAGCAAATTCCTATCTACAACGGCAGAACATCTACACGAAAACTGGAAGAAAATATGGATTGTCACATTGTGGTTAGCAGTAAACATAGGCCTCTTTACTTGGAAATACAAGCAATACCAGCAGAAGGGATTATACAAAATCATGGGTCAATGCCTCTGCTTTGCAAAGGGTTCTGCTGAGACTCTAAAGTTCAACATGGCTCTTGTTCTCATTCCAGTGTGTAGGGGAACTCTTACTAAACTGCGATCGACATTTCTCAGCCACTTAATCCCTTTTGATAACAATATCAATTTCCATAAGTTGATTGCACTTGGAATAACAATTGGGACAAGTATACATGTAGTCTTGCACATAACTTGTGACTTCCCAAGATTGATATCATACCCACAAGATCAATTCTTCGACATTGCGGGGAAATATTTCTTTTATGTGCAGCCGACTTACATGGACTTGGTTAACAGTATTGTAGGCATAAGCGGGATTCTGATGGTTGTTCTTATGGCTTTTTCCTTTGTGCTTGCAACGAACGCAATGAGAAAAAATGTCAAGTTACCATGGCCGCTCCACCTTTTGTCAGGGTTCAATTCCTTCTGGTATGCACATCATTTGCTGGGAATGGTATATATGCTATTTGTTATACATGGTTACTTCCTAATTTTCACGGATGACTGGCGCAAGAAGACGGTATGTATGCTACTTGATTGTGATCAATAAACTAGAGAATTGTAAATAGACCTGTCATCTGTGACATCATTATAAAATATTTTATGTATTTTCTAGCAGACATGGATGTATATCATGGCTCCAGTATTACTGTACACAACTGAGAGACTTATTATACTCATTAACGAAATTAATCACCCTGTCTATGTTATTAAGGTCAGTACCAGAAACTTTTATCATTCACTAAAATAGCATGGAAACTTGATCAAATTCATCATGCTCCTGTCATACTTCAGGCAGTAATATATACAGGAAATGTTCTGGCTCTGTACATGAGCAAACCTCCAGGATTCAGGTACAAAAGTGGAATGTACCTCTTTGTGAAGTGTCCTGACATATCAAGTTTTGAATGGTAAGAAATAATATAGTTCCTGATCATGATCAGAAATTGTAATATCTTTATACTCAAACACTTCACTCAACACAGGCATCCCTTCACCATCACTTCTGCCCCGGGAGACGACTACTTGAGTGTCCACATACGAAGCTTGGGAGACTGGACTACGGAGCTTAGAAACAGATTTGAAAAGGTGGTATATTTACATAAGTAGTATTGTGTCTAAACCATAATACTTATCAGACCTTATGTTCTAATTTATGGTTTCTAATAGCATAGTCATACTAGTCTATTTTCTTAGGCTACTTGATAAATCATTTCTTTTAAATTTGTCTTGAACACACTCTTCCTTTTATCTCTTCTGCATATTTAATCAAAAATTTGCAGGCCTGCAGTGAGCTTCAAAGTACACAAACTAGAAGGGGAAATCTTGTTAGGATGGAAACTAAGGCGAATTCAAACTTTCAGCATGATCAAGCAGGGTGAGCAGAATCTTAGCCAAAACAGCTTCACAGTTTTACTGAAGCATCATATATCAGTAAATCCTTTTTCTTTTCTTTTCTTTTTTTCTTTTTTTCTTTTCTTGACAGATATCCAAGGATCCTCATAAAGGGACCTTATGGAGCTCCTGCTCAAAACTACAGAAAGTTTGACATCTTGTTGCTCATAGGTCTGGGAATTGGAGCAACTCCCTTCGTCAGCATTATAAAAGACATCATAAACCAAATAAACCACAGATTTGCTTCTCCTCCTGTGAGCCAAGAACCAAAAGACTTAAATTTGTTGGAAATGTGATGTAAATGGTAACTAACACTTCAAATTAGTTCATTCATGCAGGATTCAGTACACAGCAATTCAGAAAAATCCACAGAACCCCAATTAAAAGGCCATCCAAGGGCGGCTCATAGAAAGAGTCCAGAAAGAGCGTATTTTTATTGGGTAACAAGGGAACAAGCTTCCTTTGAATGGTTTAAAGGTGTCATGGATGACATTTCAGAGTGTGACCACAATGTGAGTTTCAAACTAAAAGTCAGATATTCAACTTTACCTCGCTCATTCTTTCTGTAACATGAACCACATTTACTAACATCTGCTGCAGCATATGATAGAAATGCACAACTACTTGACCAGCGTGTACGAAGAAGGAGACGCTCGGTCTGCTCTTATCGCCATGGTGCAGAAACTACAACATGCTAAGAATGGAGTTGATATTGTCTCCGAAAGCCGGGTACTCACTAGGCCACATTTACCACACAAAGCATTGTTAATGGAGTCACACTAGTTCTGTATCTCATTTCTGAGTTTAACTGTGGCAGATAAGAACACATTTTGCTAGGCCTAATTGGAGAAAGGTGTTTTCAGACTTGGCTGCCACACACCAATCTTCTAGAATAGGTAAGGCTAATTCTGTTGAAGTCTTTGAAGCTACGAAGTTTTGGACATTTTAAGCATAAGAGATGGTTATGTTTCTCTTGTTTGTTGCAGGTGTCTTCTACTGTGGAAGTCCAACACTTACCAAAACACTAAGGCAGCTCTGCCTAGAATTTAGCCTAAATTCATCAACCCGCTTCCAATTCCACAAGGAGAACTTCTAGAATAACTTGCTATCCACATTGCACTAATCTTTGTAGAAATACTACTCTTCTTTTTGTTTACATGCTCCTCTTGTTATTCACCATTGTAAATTTAGAAGAATAGGAAAATTATATACATTAATTATATACAAAAACTGAGAACAAATTAATTAAAGTTTGCGGAAATTTTTTTTACCTCCTACTTCAATTGTGGTTTCAATATTCCATCTTCCTTGTAGCCATGGAGAGTCATCTCACAAATCTTTTGTTCTGGTGTTAGTTTGTTGAGAAGTGTCAACCCTAACAAATGGTTGGTGCTGCTCAAAACCATTCAGATAACCGGTTAGTAAGTTAACGTGGCAAGACGTCAAATTTCTTGTTAATATCAATCTAACCCATTCGGACACAATTATATCTAATCACACCATTCTAAATAATAATCAAGCAACATAACATAATTTAACTCTAACCCTATTGTTCTTTTTTAATGAATGAAAAACATATTTTCATAAATGTAATTTCTCATTGTCATTTGTCTTCATCGGGGTTTATCATAGAAGGTACTCGAATGATTATTTGATTGACAATGAGGTTTCTTTCCACTCAGATTGAAGGTTCTTTCCATCACATATAATTCATTGTGTCTTTTTGCCACTGTCTGTTTTGTCTCGTTTGGGGTCATAGGATATATATCATTTTGTAGAGTCGTTTAGTCCATTTCATCAAACACGCCCTTGGTTTCAACTTCATTATAGCATAGTATGTCGTCTTCTTGTCTGACACAGTCGTTTGGAACACTGTCGTGGCCTTCAAATTACTCAATGACAATATATATACTTTATGCATGTGATATCCAGTATTTATTGCCAGTTTGCCATGCATTAGTCACTAGCAATTTCTTTTTTCTTTCAATTAGATTTCTATTAGCAGATGAGGATTAGGCCAGTTAGTGAGAAGTTTGCCCCCTTACATTCAAATTCAAATCTCTCTCTCCATAAATTAAGGATCTGTTTGATAACTATTTTCATTTTCATTTTCATTTTGTGTGCTAGAGTATAGAGGAAAAAGATGGAGAATGGAAGTGAAAATGAGAGTGGAAATGGGATGGAGAGGGAAGATAAGAGGGAATGATGGGAAGGAGAAGTAATAAAAATGAAAACAAAAACTAAAAACAGAAATCTATTTGAAATTATTTTCACTTTCAAGTTTTTATTTTCACTTCCTCTCATCCTCCCGTCTCATTTCCCTATATACTCCAGCACCAAAAAAAATAAATTAAATTAAAAACTAAAAACTAAAATTGAAATGGTTATCAAACTTGCCCTAAAGTTTAGAGTATCGGTTGTATAAAATAAAATAAATCCTATTACGAGTAATTCTCTCTCACAGTGCTAGTATTGAGATAAATTAGATTGAGCTAAATCACATTAGAGGGAGAAAAATATGGTTGCTGATAGGCTTGCGAAGTTCAACAACTATGAACCCCGGTTGTATGTTCTTTGAGGGGCCTCCCTTCTTGTGTTGTTTCTTCTGTTTTAGATGATCTTGCTGGTCTTTCTAGTCCCCGTGACTAAATGTGAGACGGGGATGAATCTGATCATCAAGAGACCTGGACAATTCGGACAGTTGCCAAACCCAGAAACAATTAATATGGTGGTTGTCTTATGCCTGAGCTTAATCAAGGCATGAGACTCGATAATATATATATATATATATACACACACGCCACAATAGTGAAGGACAATACCTACCAATTAAGATTGGATCTTAAGTACCCCCCCCCAAAAAAAAGGTGAGCCCCCCCTGACAAGGTTCAAGGTCCACTTGATTTTCAAAGGAGATGTACTTGAGCATATTTTTCATGGAGTTGAGATGTTTTTGTGGATGCTTGACTGGTTAATCTTGGAAATAAATGGAATAATACTTAACCCATACAATATATTGAATTCATTTCATGGAGTATGTATTGTGACACGTATAACATATTTACTAATTACATTGATGATTGTATCTCTTGTAGGGCTAAAAATTTATTTGAATGTGATGTCTATTATTATAATTATGTAAATACTTTATGTTATTCGAATTTGGATTTAAAATAGAACCTTATGATATACCCAAAGACCTAGTTCTTACACCCTAACATGAGTACTACTAGGGGTGGATCCACACAGGACAAGAGGGGTCAATTGACCTTTGCAAACCCAGAATTCACACCATTGGAGGTGTTGATCCCTGTAACCACAAACTGCTTGATGAAATGCTCTAGAGGGCGTTGTACACTGCGTGCGGCACTTTCCTTGTTTTTGTTTTCCTGATGTCAAAACGACGACATTGTACAGAAGATTACCTTATTTCCATTACTTTGTCCTTTTACTTTCATTTATTTTATATTACTCCATTTACTTAAGTACAATGTAAATAAAGAAGTAACCCCCCATTTGGATTCAAATAAAAATATTAAAAAAATAAAATTCCCACCAAATCAAAATATGAAAAATAGGTTTTAGTGCAAAATACAATTTAGGCTAAAAATGAGGGCTCATTAGGTCAATATATACTTCATATTAAAATCCCATAAAATCAAGTTTTCTTATTTGATGTGTTCCAAAAATTATCTTAAGAAAATGATTATTTCGAAAAATTATTTTTCATACTTAGCCAATATTTTTACATAAAATAATTTTTCATGTATGATATAAATACATGAAGGGATCTAAGATCAATATAGGTAAAAAGTCTTAGATATTCAATCCACAAAGAGTTTTACAAGACTAGCATAACTCTTACATATTGAAGAAATATTTGATTGTATAAAACTTCCTCTAAGACAGTACTCATAAGGGTCCGAAGTTTGAGAGTTAGAGCCCAAAAGAAATGCAAATAAAGCCCAAAATCAAAATAACAACGGACCTCAAAAATGACGTAGATGCCCTAAAATGAGCAGGATTGTGCTAATATATGTCAGCTCTTACGTCGAACAGGACGAGACGCCTTGGAAGGTGAAGAGGATTGCACTAATTTTTTGGTTTATTATCACATTATTTCTGGTTTATTATCACATTATTTCTTGTTTGTAGCAGTGTGTGTCTATTTTTTGAAATTGATGCAATTCTCGTTGATAATGAACATGAGTATTTTGTATGGTTTTATCTATTAACTGTGAATTAGAATATTATCGTTTCATTTCGATGGATCTATTTTGTATATAAATTTTTTTAACCTTTTACACATTGATCCCTAGAATGAAAATTCCTAAATCCGTTATAACACCTGAAAGTAGACTATCAACCGGGTTTGAACTAAGGATTAGATCGTGACAGTTGTTTTAGTGACAATTGCTTTTTGTCATATAAAAAACATATATTATTAAAGGATTTTTCATAAATAGGCACATTCTACCCTGACATATTATACAGTTTGCCTTATATCATTATTTTCTTAATGCAGTTTGCCTTTCACGGCGAAACAAAAAGAGATTATAAAAATAAAAAAGTCTTTCAAAATTTAAACATAATAGCATTCAGAATGTGTTGCATTGCATTGACATGTTTCGAAAGGTCCAAAAGACCAAGTAAATACCAAACACTAAAAAGCTGACTTGTACATGACTACATACATTCATACAACAGTTCAAGTACTGCGTCTGGGTCTGGGTGTGCAATATGTCAGCTTTAAGCTTAAACACAAGAGACAAAGCCAATGCTGGCTGCATGCAATGCATACACTTCTTCTAGCATTGCCAATAGTAATAATAGTACTAGCTAGTGGGGTTTTTGTTTGAAAGGTTAAGTATAAATATACATAAATAAAAGGGCATTCCTTTTAATATATATTTAAGTTGATAGGCTGATAGGCTGAAACTGAAGGCATCCCACCCTCCCTCTATAGGACCCAGAACCTACTACTACTCATTAGACAATTGAGATCTTTCATATCACAGAGCAGAAGAAGAAGAGCCCAGAAAACACATAACAGAAACCAAGACACACACTAAACAAAGTCACCACAGAGAGAGAGAGAGAGAGAGAGAGAGAGAGAGATGCAGCAGAAGAAGTGGCTTGGCTTGGGGTTTTTAGTAATTTGGTGTGGGGGTGGTGGGAGGAGAGAGAGGATTGGAGGAGGAGGGTGAGGATTCTTCTTTGAGATTGGTGGCGGTGATGGGGAAGAGTTGAAGGGTCTTGAGGGGTTGTCTAGTAGTAGTAGTTCTTGTACTAGTACTACAACATGGAGAGGGTGGGCCCACATCCTCCATCATCATCATCATCCAATCACGGCCGTACATACTCATCACGGACTTCTCCATCTCCACCCTCTGTGGGATCTCCATCTTCCACGCGTGCTTCATCAAGGCATCTTCAACTCCCACCTTCAAAGCCAGAAGCAGAGTTTAAAGCCGAAACAGAGAGCATTCAAACAAAATAAAATAAAATAATCAGCAGCAAAATAAGATAACTTATATATAGTTTCTGTATTTTTCATGAACTTGTGTGTGGGCTGAGGGGAATAAATCCATGCTGGCCTGCTCTTAAGTTGTCATTAATGAATTTAATGCTCTTATAAAAATTTAATTAATGCCAATGGAGTCTCTAGACCAATGAAAAATGACATTGGCTTACAAACTAGAGTAGTATCAGGTTCAAACCTCCATGAAATCATAGTAGTGTATGTGAGAAACCCCCTCCCATATAATTTAGACTATCGCTTGTACTAAAAAAAACTAATAAAACATATTTGTTTCCATGGCCTGATAATTAATGAAATTATAAGTAATCCTTCGATGTGATCATATTAATGTCACGTGCTATTACAGTACATTTATATTATAATAACTATATGTATATTTCTCTATTCTCTATTAGTGTGACACTCGCACTGTAAAATCAACTTGTGCTGGTCTTTGTATTGTAGGGCTTCCATAAAGTAATCACTATACTATGTCATGCTAATGTGGTGTTAGTAATGCATTTATGATAAGTAGAGTGCTTTGAAATAATTTTGGAAGGGGGAAGAGACCTATATATAAGACAAAATATCTATATTTGAAAGAATTAAGCTAAAACATTACTCAAAACCCAAATGGTAGAAACAGACCTATGATATGTGCATGCATAAAGTAAAATAATTACAAGAAGGAAGAAAGAAGAATATTCTCTCTCTTTCCCCAACTAGAACATATCTCATCACTGTGTAAATAAAAAAGGAAAAAATAATAAATGAGAGAGATATATTATTTATAATTATATAATTAATTAACCTGAGGAGGGGGAAGAAAGCCAGCTGATGAGTAGTTATGACAGTTGGAAAGTTGTTGAAGAGTAGAAGAAGAAGCAGGAGGGCTGAGATGGTCAAGGTACCCAAGAAGGCTCTGCTGCTGCTGCTGCTGCTGCTGCTGGTGGTGATGATGATGATGATAAGGGTTATTATGGTAATTATGATAATTGTGGTGGTGATTATAGAGAAGTTGCTGTTGCTGCAGTTGCTTACAAAGCTTCCTCCTGAGCTTCTGCCTGTCCCTGGCCTTGTGGTTCTGGAACCAGTAAAATACATTTTTGCCCTCAATCTTGCCATAGAGGGAGAGCTGGGCAGTGATGTGTTGGATTTGAGAGGCATTGGGGGTTCTGATGCCAGCCCTGTACATCTCCTCAAGGATCATCAGTTGCTCTGGGGTTGGGCACCATCTTGATGAAGAATTTGCTGCAGGAGACATTTTACTAATTAGTTTCCCTAATTTCTTTGATAATATTAATGTTTGAGAGATTGAAGCGGTGGAGCAGCTGGTTGGTGGTGGGTTTAGTGGGTTTAAATAGAAAAATTTGAGCAGGGTTTTGATGTTCTGGAGAGTGAAGGGTTGAGAAAGCAGGGGAGGTATAAATAGTGGCGAGGTTGAGAGAGAGAGAGAGAGAGAGAGAGAGAGAGAGGTTAAAAGAGAATAGTGTGACGTACCAGGAGTGAGGGTGGTCATGCTGTGCTTCCCTGAGAGGGGCATTCAAGTGTAGGTTTTCAGTCCTCGCAGAAACACACACTCACAACTGAGAAAGAGGGAGAGAGAGGGGTATTTGAATGATTATGTCATCATCAACATATAATATTTACTTTGTCTACAGAATGGATAAGACAGACCATGTATGTTGGATTCTTGAAGCAGAGAAAGCTAATTGCTATAGATTTAATTCAGCCAACTTGCAAATGGTGTGGGTGATGGACACTCTACTCAATTTCTTGGAAAAATTTTGAGTTGACAAACCAAAAATTGTTATGAAATTAGGAAACACTCTAAAAGGATTAATTTGAATGTTACGCATACAAACTCACAAGTATAAATGATAAACGTAAGATTTTCTCAACTCCAATAAGACTCGATTTGTACGTATCATATTTATTAATCACATTCCTCATAAAAGTGAGACTCATTTGACATAACCATCTTTCTTGTAAAGAGCATGCATGCATGCAGCTCGGAAGAATATTCTTATTATTTTCCAATTCTGAAAAGAATCAAAGCATTTTGGAAAAGAGCTCAAGTAAATGACTTTCCCCTAATTTTATCACCAGATTCTTTTTCTGGGGGGTTTCCAATTAGGATATATATTCATATTCATTCCCAAATTCTCTTGAGATTTTTGCTTCCCAAACTGATTGGGCTACCATTAACCGACAATTCTCGATACTGTGGCAAACGTAAGCTTTCCATGCCACAAGAAGACATACAAAATAGACAACTAAAAAAGAAGCAGACACACAAATTTCATAAATGCATGCTGCTTCGATTGCCATGTGGTTTTCTTTGACTTTCTTGGCCTACTTCACTCTGACAACATTCCCTCATAATCCCAATACAGACAAATTCAATCAACAGTGATTTTATCTTTCTTCTCATGACAAAGTTCAAAAGTGAATCATTTACCAAAAGATCAGTTTAATAGTGAATATATACTACTACTTTTTTCTTTTTCTTTTTTTAAATTTAATGATTAATAGAATAATAATTCTTACTCCATACTTCTTATATAACTTATTTATAGAAGTCGGCGACTTGTTGGCCTCAAAATTTGTTGTTGCAACATCAAATCTAGAGACGAATATGTCGCTGACTAAAAGAAAGAGGGAAAACGTTGAGGACCTAAGGGCATGTTTGGTATTCAATTTGAATTTAACTGTTTTAAACTCAAAAACAGGATTTGCGTCCAAAATAAAGAAAACATGTTTGGTGGCCCTATTTTTAAAAACTGAAACTCAAAAACAACTAAAAAAACCCCAATTATTATTATTAAAATATATATATATATGTTTTTTCAGTTTTTTTCTAACAACTCACAAGTTCTCAAATTTTTAATATTTGAAAACAGTTTTCAAGTTGCATACCAAACAAGTTTTTGAATCTTACAAATAAATTTAAGAACTCCTTTTTTTTAAGAAAAATCGAAGTTTTTGAGTTCCTTATTTAAATAGGATACCAAACGCCCCCTAACATACTCGGGAGACAGCTCCAAAATATTGTATTTGAATCAAATTTACAACCAATCAATTTCAAGAATTTTTATTTTCTTTTATTTAGCTCTAAAGCTAATTAGGGCATTCAATAATAAGGAAAAGCTCATTCAATTCTTCGATTGAATGCCCCATATTCCCCATTTTGTAGGAATGGACCCTACTTTAGAGTGTGAATAACTAATAATGCCTTCCACCATTCATGCACAATCTTACCAAACAGACCCCAGATCTCCACACCACCTTCTTGGACCGATAATCAGATCTCCCTCGTTCTGTCTCCCTTTCCCTCAACTCCTGTCTCACTCTTCATTTAATTCACCCCATTGAGCAAGCTTCATACATAGTGCAAGTCACTGTCTCATTTTCCTAAAGAATTATGATATGATGATACCAGAATAGTATAGGTAGATATGTTAGGTTTTCTTGATTTTGCAATTTTCAAATCCTTCATATCACGCACTCACCATTTTTCAAACTCAAACAATAAGAAAAATAAAAAATAGTGATGTCTATGCACAGATTGAATTGACATTTTTCAAATACAAGGTTCACATTTGTTTCGGACTACTTCTGTAGGTGTTTGGCAAAAAATCTTAAAAGTGTTTATGAGTCATAAAATCGGTTTTTGGAAAAACACTTGCTAGTGCTTCTTCAGTAAAAACGCTTGGATTTGTAATACAACGTGCTTCCAGTAAAAACACTTTGAGCATAAATGCTTCCTACATAAGCAGTTCTAAAACATGCCTACAACATTATCTTCCATGGTAATCAAATTACAATTTTAATAGTTTTTCCAAGATGTGAAATTTAACTACAAGGGAATTAAAAACACTCAACAATTGTCCCCCCCTAAGAGCATCCCCGAGCGACAACGCCCAACTAACTATAAACACACCTGAAAAGCCTTTTTTTTTTTTCCCACATCAATGATGTGTGTACAAAATTATAGCTAAGGCAAAATGAATGAGTTAGATAATTGTGCAAACACCAATATGCATGGTCACATTTATTTCTGAAGCATATTTATTAGAGGAGTGGCAGCAGATGTTTCTTATCAAAAAAGATAAGAAAAAGGACATGCACATGCACTCATGCGCAGTAACTACTTGCCAACAGCCCAGAAAAGCTCTGTGGATGATTCGCAGTAAAAAAGTTAAATTAAATTATGAATTCAATTACTGCTGGCTGGGGAGGATGGGGTGGAAATCGAGAAAAAATAAATTAATAAATATGGTTTAAGGCTACCATGCACTGATACGCGTACGCTTTGTGTAGTGAAAGGTCTACGCATATGTACAGGTTCTTCTACCGTATCGTACCACATAAATGAAGAAGTACTGGCTAGCTAGCAACATAAATGTCGTTAAATAATTATTCATCAACTTCAAAAACTTGGGCTCTTCGGGAGCCCAAAGATACGATATCATTAGAGACAGAGCTAGAATTTTAAGTTTAGGTGTCCAAAGTACAAATAATTATATGCAACGGGCATGTTACTGTATATGTGTTTGAAAATTTGGGACGGCGATGGCCATTGGTGACCGATGAGTGGCTCCGCCCTTATATACCACGTTACATGACCATTAAGCTTAAAAAAGCTTTGAATAGTTAGAAATTTTAAACAATGTTTATCCTATCACTGTCTGACCTTGTAGCTATTCATAGTAAATTTGGGTTTATGTGCCTCTCTTCATATAGGATAGGAGATTGAAGAAAGGTAAGGAGATAGCAACAGAGGGAGGGCTACCTAGGGCTACCTTAAGCAGTTAACTGGACTGTCTAGTCATTCATCATCTTCAGTACTTGGTCGATAGCAAAACATATAGTGGAGTAAATCAAGTCAAAAGAGAATCAGACAAAGCTTTGTCTGATCAAAGTTGATGGCGTTTGAGATTTTGCTTATTTATGGTAATTATTGTAGAGCTCAAGTCATGCAAGGATTCACATTGATGAATAGTGTGTGACTCATGACACCTCCTTGTGTCGTTGCAGCAATTGGTCATATCATGTCTCCTCTCACCCTCATCATTTCTTCATCATATTCGTAATAAAAAATAAAAAATAAAATATGTGCCAAGGGATTTTGGATATTGTAGCAATAGCTTGGCTTTTCACAAACGCAGGGCATGGAAGAGCAAAATGTAAGCTGACAAGGGTGGCCTTTTTATTCAAAGAAAAGTCAAGAAAAAAAAATCCCACACATGTTACATGTTATGTCTTCTTTTTTTAGTTATTACTTAGGACATTTATGACCCCCAACCCTCCAAATGATGACAAAACTTGTATTTTTATTTTTTTTTTTTTTTTTTTTGTTTGTCAAGACATGTTTTTTTTTTTTTTTTTTTTTTTTTTTTTTTTTTTACTGCTTCGTTCGTCACAAAACAATTTAAAAGTGTTATCATAAGAGCGCTTCTGGAGAAGCATATTCATAAAGTTTTAAGTGTTTTTCCAAAAGCATATGGATTTCTAAGCAAATCTGTTGAGCAAAAGTACTTTTTATAAAAGTCGCCAGCAATACAAGTAAAGCGAAGAAAAAAACAAGGAAAATACTTCACTCCTTACTATGTAAGCAGGACCTCCTACACTCATGTCAATAACAATGTGACATGTGTGCAAAAGTTCTTTTTGTGTTTTTGATGAATTATTTTTGCATATTTGTTAAACTGCGATGCACAGGAAGAACGAGCATCTCCTTACAGGGAGTGACACAATCCCAAAATTAGTTGTAGTATTTTGACGATTTAAATCGCAGAGGAATTAAATTGGAAACAGAGAGAGTATGGTATGTATAGTGGTGGCTTAAAAGGCTATGATATAAATTATTGCCCATTTCTCAAAATACTGCCATTGATTGAGTGAGGCAGTGAACAAAACACTCGTACGTCATATATTTAGGAGAAGACAAGACACCGCAGGCCATGTCCCTTTTAGTCAACATATCCACACCTGGGCAAAATGTGATGTTGGAGGGAGAGTTAATTAACCCAAGGCTCTTTTATTTGACTTTTCAATGACTTCTCTGATCACCTACGAATGTTACGTTGTGTGGTGTCCGAACCCTAAATCATCATCACGTGACCAAAATTATGCAGTTTACATACATCGAAGAAATAAAGAAAAACTGAAAGCCTAATCTGTTTGGATACTCAGAAAATTGAAGTTCGAGAGAAAATGTAACGTTTTTTCCTTTCGTTTTTTTTCTCATTGATTGTAGTCATGATTATGCATTTGTATACGGTAAAAAAATAATGATTTCTCTTTGAACATCCGGTCGAATTGAATCCCACGTTGGTAATATAAGGCTCTTTTAGTGGCTCGAAGTATACTGAATTAAAAACTAAGTCCAATAATTCTATAAGTCTCACACTTATAGAAGAATTATAAACCACAATATCTTGGATTGTTTTTCAATTTAATAAGTCCAGTCATAACACATTTATAAAATTACCGTTTTTGTATAATAAATTAGTCTCAATTTTTCTTTATATTATTGGCATAACAAAGGAGATAGGGACAATACTACTCCTGATAAAAAAGAAGAAGAAGGAGATATGGACAATACAAAAAATGTAGATGCATATGCATGCAAACTATACAAACTCAATGTCCTTTTTCTTTTGGTCGAAAATACAAAATGTGATGGGGACACGTAATTAATAAATAAATCCAGTACTTATTTTGTATTTGTACCAGAAAGAAAATTATTGATCCATCTTTTTCACTTTTTGACTAGTACTGTATCCTCCAAGATGTAGCTTCTCTTTCTTCAAAACTGTACTTGCGCGCACTTTCTGCCTAAATATTGTAAGTTAAGTAATTTGATGCATTTACATGTACTGGGCTACCAACCGAAATTCAAGAGTTAATTAAACCTAAACTATAAACGGGTACAACCGTGATGATCTAAATTATAAGGGAGTGGGATATCTCACACACACATGAGTATGATGTTATGGGGATTCAAGTTTGAGATTTCTGGTCTGCAATTTAAAACCCCGTTAGCACGCTATAAATTAATTAAGTATATCATGAACGAGAAAAAAAAGAAGCCAAAAAAAGGTATAAAAGCTTCTTGTTGACTGACTGAAACACCATGTTTCTGAAAGTCGAATCGATAACATGTAATACAAGAGTTATATGAGAATTATTATTGAGAAAATAGTGCAAATACAATTGACCCTAATGCTAATGCTAGAAATCCAACTTTTTTTCTCACACAGCTTTTATTGTTCTTTTATAATGCAATGAAATGGTTATAAAAATTTGAGATAACTTGTAATGAACTATATCATGGAACTGGCAATTTTTTCACTTGTTTTTTCCAAAACACTTTCCTCTTGTGCTTGATCCCAAAAGGAGTAACTTCTTTATCATCGCACACATCCAAGCCATGCCAAACATGGCGTGGCAGGTACCTTCGAAAGTAGAAGTACTCAGAGCTGAGATGAGAGCGAGAGCCCTCCAAAACATGGACTTGTGCAAAACCAGGTCTCCAGTCATCAGCTCCACTCAGTTTGAGATAGAGGTAGCAGATGGGCGACTCCACGCATGCACCCTTCACTTGGAACTCATCCACAACACAAGCTTGAAATGGTTTTCTCGGCACATCGTCGAGGACCTCAGGCTCCAATGGATCCACCCTTCTTATGTGCTTGGAATTTAGGTGCCTCACCACAATGTCATTTGAATTTGTGTCACCAAATCTTAGGCTGATGTGGTTTGAGGTCTCGGCACCTTTTGTGCATGTTGTTTCAATTGTAACTGCGTAGGTGCAGTTTTCCTGTAATGTTGAGATAGTGAGATCATTTTGAATAAAGCAAATAGTCCTAAGAAATGTGATGAATAATGTGATTCGTAAATGTGGTACAGTTTCTCGATGCAAAATGTCTTAGCAAGTTTTCGAGGTTAATACTAGAAAAACGAAAAAATTTAACGGGAAAAAAAAGGGCCGACATGTTGATCAATAACATGAAATCATGCTCGACCATCACGAATCCAATATATGTTGTTGATCACACCATTCAACTCACAACAAGAAGCTTGTTATTCACAAACATGCGTCGTCCCTATATATTAATCCACCATAAAAGACACACGCACATTCACAAAGACATACATATATAATTACACAATTAATTCACTTGATGATTACCTTGTTTCTTGGCGTGACAGTTTGACCTCCGGCCATTAAAGCAAGAAGAAGCACACAACATATTAAGAAGGGTCCTCCATTTCCCATATTGTCTTTTTGGTGTGCTCAAATTACACATAAAATCTCATTTCCAGTAGCATATTATCAGATCTCTGAGTGCGTGTAATTTATAGACTACTCCAAGGCTTCATTCTTTGCTTGGCAAACTAAGGAAGGCATATTCTTAAGCTGTATACATGTGACACAGATGATCCATATATTTATATATATTTATGTATGTACAATTAGACGTATGGATCAGGTTTCTTGACGTTTACTTATACCCATCTGCTTTAACAAAGCTTGATTTCCTGGATATTAGAGCAAAGCATCTTTTATTAGAGCTAATTCTTTATATCCTGACACAATTAATTCATCAAATGAGTTCATCAGAAGCTTTTATATTTTCTTTTTCTCATTCAATATAATTGAGTGAGATCATGGTAAGCCACATACATGTGAAAACACATATAGCAGAAGGCACAAACACGAAAAAAACAAAAAAAAAAATCTCAAAAAAAAAGAAAAAGGAATCGATATCGTAAAATTATTCTTTTTTGAACTACAATTACATTACGGAGAGCGAATGGTTGGTTCTGGATATTCATGAACCATTTCATAGTCGGTTGGATGAAACTGCAGACTGCATTGAACATAGATTGTGGATGAGGTCCATTGAATTGGAGGAGTTGGCTTTTCCTCCTCATCATCAACATGAGCTTCATCTCCTTCAACTTGTTCAATTTCTTCAACTTTTATATATGGTGGCGAAGCCAAGCTTCCTCCTCAATGACCCGGTCAAGCAAACGGAGTCTACTCCATCTCCAATCACCTCCACATGATCTCTGTCAGCTCCTTCTATAGCCAATTTGCTCACACCTACTTAATTAAAGATGGTAATTGTTTATATAGAAAATCATGCTATTATCATCCTTCGGATGTTTAAAATACATGACATTCGTGCGATAATAACGTCCGAACGTCTATATAAGAAAATTTATATTAATGTACTTATGTGTACATTCATAATACAAAACAAAACACAAAAGATTAAATTCAACATCCATGTGCATATATACTTATATAGCATAACTTATAAATTTGTTTTTTATGTTGTGGGCGGGGGGGACTGGGCTAGCTAGGGAAGGAGTCCAAATTATTTTTTCTAAGACGTGCATTACTTATACCCCCTATATATTTATATAATGTGTCACATGAAATATCAGAATATATGTGCATATTTTTTTGGATAATAAAATATATGCATATTAGAATATTAATTAAGACAAGATGAGGAGGACTGTTTCCTTTTGAAGCCATGTGGCATGCTGACCTTGATTGTAGGAATATGCTCGTTTATGGGGCTTTGGATACTAGGGTAGGGTAGGTAGGGTTACCATTAAACCATTTGGTTTTTGGCCCTCTTCGGCACAAGGCACGGAACCAGATAGAGACTGATAGCCCGGCCCAAACTCTAAAGAAAATATAAACTTTGTATGCATATATTTCTAAGCCCAGCCAGCCCACAAACCACCATAAACTTTTTAGCCCACTCTATTTAAAAAAATAGTAAATTTAGGTTTTAGCCAAAAAAAAAATTTCACTTTTAGAAAAAGCCAAAGCTTTTCCAAAAAAGACAGAAAAACCTCTCAACTTTCAAATCAAAGACATGCAAATGTAAAGGATTCTTTAGGAAATCCAAAAATAAATAAGGGCAATTTTGTCCATTTTGGCTTCTTTTACAAATTTTCTCTCTCCTTTGTGTTTTTCCAAAATCTCCTTTTAAAAATCTCGTCTCACCTTTCCTCGCGAGCCTATCGTGAGAAAGTACTCAAATATAATATGACGTATACGCTAAATTAAAATGAATAGTTGTATTATGTATATTGAGTCATTGAGTCATTGAGTATTGGTCGGTGAATGTAAGCCATCGGGTCAACTTCAATATATAGTGGGTTGCTAGATAGGAGAGCATAAGTAAAACTTGCCGTTACAAACCTTATTTGCAAAAGAAGAATGCTCAAGAGACGTAAATGCTATTTTTCCAATGTGGGATATTTGGATGCAACACTTCAGCATATCTTACTCTCCATGTGGACGACTATAAATATATATTACAAGTTAATACAGCTAAATATATCAGGAAAATAGGATAATATTTTCTGATGATTAATTTAAGAACAAGAAAATAATAGGGATCGAAAAGAAAAGGGAAATTATTTATATAAAAAATACATGAAAAATAAAATAAATACCTGCCCAGTTACAGATAAGAGAGTACAGAGTAAGGAGAAGAGTAGGTGCAACTACAGGGGTTAGGTTTTGTGAGCCTCAAGATGACATGAACAGTACAATGAAATCTTACCTCCCACATCTCCATCTCCATCTCCTTGACAGATTTCTTTCCTTGAGAGAAAATTATGTTCATATTGAAGTTTCCCAAACCTACTATTTATTAATGACACAATGTTATTTAAAATCGGCTGCTTGATAGTAACCCTTCAATGATCTGCTTGTCCTTACCATTAAACTGTATTTGACCAAGCTGCATGCACGTAGATAATGTTTAAAACTATTGGGTTTGGAGTATTGAACTTGAGATCAGAGAGACATGGAGTGATCGCCAAACAAAGGATATATATATATATATATATATATGTAGTTGGTGCTGGTGCAACATAGGCATCAAATTTCATTGGGGACTAGGACTGTCACCAATAACTCACTGAGGTTAACGGTTGAGAAAGCTGCATTTACTAGACAAATCATGTTTTGTACAAAGCACGCCAAAATGAGAAAGAGGAGATTTGAATTCCCATATATTGGTGGCTCAAAATCATCTACGTGCATATTGCCTCTTCAATATCAATAATTCATGACAATTATATTATATCCCCAAGCACATGAACGACTATACTTAGCAAAACTCAATAAATATGTTAAATGTTATAGTTTATTGTGCCTTCCATCTATATAATTAGGTTATTTCTATACAGAGACGTATGACAATAAATATGGTACAAATAGTTTAAGACATATACTCCCACACTTCGAAGGGGTGTCAGCGAGAGATCTCCTCCATTTCAACATATATATATACTATGTACTACAATATTTTTTGCTCTCTTCGGACAATTTCACATTCTAGCACTGAAAATTTGGTGAAACCTAAATCTGCGGCTTATTGCAGCATGCATGGTGCAAACAATTTTCTCATAGAGTTCATTAAAATTGCCCCATTTTCTCTCTGCACTTGAAAGCATGCAAAGACTTGTATGCGCGTTTTGCTTTTTCTCATCGACTCATAGTTGTTGCTATGCCCGCAAATAAGTAGGTCAAAGTCACGTCCATTTTGAGTTCAAAGATGCATAGGGACGTGGGGAAATACTTAAAAAAGGTTCGACTTGAAAGGAAAGGAGGTCAACAGAAATTGATTGTCTTTAACACCACTCTAAAGTTATTGTTCTAACAACCATGCATCGTATTTTAAAATAGCTAATTCATGAAGCTCATCTTCTAGTTAATTTTCTCCACTATAAACTCTATATATTTCTAATCTCCATGACCACCAACTCAACCAAACTCACTTCCCTCACCATCTCTATATATACACAACCCAAAAGCTCCATTCAACACCCACTCAATTGGAGCAGCTTCAGTTTCAACCCCATTTGAAATCTCTCTCTCACTTTCTTCCAGAAAAAACAAAACAAAAGGAGAGAGAGATCACATAGTGAAAATGGGTGTTCTTCTTCTTTCATCACCAGCATTTCCTACACTCTTTCTCTTCTCTCTCATAGCATTGTGTCTCATTCCTCAGCATGCTCTTGCAAGCATAACGAGGCACTACACGTTTGAAGTATGTTGTCACAAAGTTTCAACATATATGTATTGCTTAAGTCAAAATAATTTTTTTTCTTATACATACAATGTTAACATGTTATGTTGTGAAACTGTCAATTTGTACGATGATTTTGATTTGGTAAATTCTTTGAATATATAGTCACAATTTGATACTATAACAGTCAGTTATCTGACAAGAGAACATTACCGAAGCTAATCTTACCACAAATATAAAGTTTGTGCTTTCACATGCATTTTCTTCTTCTTCTTCTTCTTTAGGTTCTTCATTGTCTTTTCTTTACAGTAGTTTTGAATAATTTTGCAGATCAAACAGCAAAATGTGACCAGATTGTGCCACACAAAGAGCATTGTAACAGTAAACGGCCAGTTTCCTGGGCCTCGAATTGTTGCTAGGGAGGGTGATCGCCTCCTTATTAAAGTGGTTAACCATGTCCAACACAACATCTCTATCCATTGGTAATAATGATTAACTACAACTTAATCATGCCAAATTAACCTAATGCACTGGAAGTTAATTAACTAATTTTTTTGAATTACCAGGCACGGCATTCGACAGCTTCGAACAGGGTGGGCTGATGGGCCTGCATATGTGACCCAATGTCCCATACAAACAGGCAACAGCTATGTGTACAACTTCACCATTGTAGGCCAAAGAGGCACTCTTTGGTGGCATGCTCACATTTCATGGCTAAGATCAACTCTTCATGGCCCCATAGTCATCCTTCCCAAGCTTGGTGTGCCTTACCCATTCACTAAACCCTACAAGGAGGTTCCGATCATCTTCGGTAACATCTGACTATATAACAGTCCAAACCAAACTAAGCATGTATTTTTCTGAGTAATTTATATGCTAACAAAAGCTACACAATTTATACATAAATTACAGGAGAGTGGTGGAATGCAGACCCTGAGGCAGTCATTAAGCAGGCCTTGCAAACAGGAGGAGGGCCAAATGTTTCCGATGCTTATACCTTTAATGGACTTCCAGGGCCCTTGTACAACTGTTCTGCCAAAGGTATCAAATTACATACATACATCACAGCATTTTACACAATTTATAGCTTGAATGACAGGGGCCTTGTAAAACAAACCGTCAGAACACATAAAGTAACATTTCATTACCTTGCACGCAAAATTCTCAATAAAACGTACTCAGAAATTTCATCAGTACTCTCACAATGCTTACAATGGATTTCAAAGATATTTGATATATGCTGCATGGGTCTCTGGCAGATGCATTCAAGCTAAAGGTGAAATCTGGGAAGACCTACCTTCTCCGTCTAATCAATGCAGCACTCAATGATGAGCTCTTCTTCAGCATTGCAAACCACACCCTCAAAATGGTAGACGTCGATGCCGTTTATGTCAAACCCTTTGAGACTGACACAATTCTCATTACCCCTGGGCAGACTACAAATGTTCTGCTGAAGACCAAGCCCCATTTCCCAAATGCCACATTTTTCATGACTGCCAGGCCATACGTGACTGGACTAGGCACCTTTGACAACTCCACTGTTGCTGGTATTTTAGAGTACGAATCACCCTCCAAAACCCTCCACTCAACCCTCCCAATGAAGAAACTTCCACTATTTAAACCAATTCTGCCTGCTCTAAACGACACATCCTTCGCAACAAAGTTCAGCAACAAACTCCGTAGTTTAGCCAATGCACAATTCCCGGCTAATGTCCCCCAAAAGGTTGACAAGCACTTTTTCTTCACAGTAGGCCTTGGAACCAACCCCTGCAACAAGCATAACCAAACCTGCCAGGGACCTAATGGAACAATGTTTGCTGCTTCAGTGAATAACGTTTCTTTTGTAATGCCAACCACTGCTCTACTCCAAGCCCACTTCTCCGGGCAATCAAATCGGGTTTACAGCTCTAACTTCCCAAGCAGTCCAGTGATCCCATTTAACTATACAGGAACCCCACCAAACAATACTATGGTGAGCAATGGTACAAAGCTAGTGGTACTTCCATTTAACACTAGTGTGGAGTTGATCATGCAGGACACAAGCATTCTTGGTGCCGAAAGCCACCCTCTTCATCTGCATGGATATAATTTCTTTGTAGTTGGCCAAGGGTTTGGGAACTTTGACCAAAATAAGGACCCTGCAAACTTCAATTTGGTTGACCCTGTTGAAAGAAATACCGTGGGTGTGCCCTCTGGTGGATGGGTCGCTATACGATTTCTAGCAGATAATCCCGGTACGTACAAAGAGCAGTAATATTAGTATTATATAGTATTGACAATCTGACTATATCATTCGTATGCATAAAGTTATGTATATCATTGTTAATTTAAGCACAAAAGCAATATAGTCAAGAAGTATTAGTCTCACTTTCATATAATAATATTAATAACAACGAATTAAATATGTTACCTGCAGTCATCAATGAAGTTAACATTTATGTAGTAAAGTGATTGGAATTAGTAACTTGAAGATTTAGATAAAAGAAGAAAGAGAATTAAGAATGATACTTAACATTAAATTTTAATCAAAGACCTTAGCCTAATTAACTATTTACTTAAAAAAATATTTACAGGTGTATGGTTCATGCATTGCCACTTGGAGATCCATACTAGTTGGGGCTTGAAGATGGCTTGGGTAGTCTTAGATGGAAAGCTTCCCAACCAGAAGTTGCTTCCTCCACCGGCTGATCTTCCCACATGTTAATGTTGGAATCAACTCAAGCTGCATTTTTTGGACGAGAAACTGCTGTCATTATCTTGTGACCCATTTTTTATTGCTGACAACTTAAATTTGTCTTATGTATTGGCCAATTAATTAAGTTGAAATAATTCTTGCACTGATTCATATGGATTTTTTTTGTTTATTCAAATTTACCCATATGGAGTTGAGTGAAGAAAAGGGGTGAGACCACATATCCTAATGTAAAAGGCTCAGTATGAAAGTATGGATTCTGTACAATTTTTCTCCAGGCATACTGATAGATACTTATCTTTGATTTCTGGGTTATTCTATTTCAAACAATACAAAAAGTTACAATTTTAAAAAACTCTGCAACAAACAGATTATACTTTCATAAAAACAATGCCTATTTAAAGAAGAGGAAGAAAAATGAATTCATCTCATTGATGCATCTTTAGATGCACTAACATAGGTGTCTATCTACAACCGTATCCAAAACAAAACAAAGAAATTAACAAAAAGAGCACCAAACTACCAGAAATAATTGTTCTCCCAAATTGATCCTTCCTAATATATTTACAGCAGAACCCATCTGGATTGAAGCTCAATTCACTGGTAGCAGAAGCTCAATTCACTAGTATAGATAGTGCACAAGGTTTCTTTAATTACTGAGAATTCATGCAAATGAAGAAATGGGTCAAGTGGTACCTTAAGCAGCATTGCATACTATCAGTATCAAATCTTCATCTTTGACACCAAGGGCACTCAGCTCCTCAGAATTCCTCATATCCCTCCCTTCCATCTCACATGGCGGTTGCTGTTTCTGAAGCAGCAACAGAATCTGCATTTGCCTATTTACATTGTAAAAACAAAAATCAAATAATTCAGAACACATTAATCTATTAATTAATTAGTTAACTGAAATATCAAGTAGTTTTCAACACTAAAAAAATTACGTTGAATGTCAAAATCATGTATTTAAATTTCGGTTCTTCACTCGTTCCTCTAATTCCCCAAGTAAAGAAAGACCTAAACTTTACTTCAATTGAAAACTAACAAACAGATTAATTAAACAGAACAAAGCAGCAACACGAATCGTATGCATACCTTTACAGAGAGAGATATACGCATACATTGCAAGTGAGTGAGGTTTGTAATGTAAAGCTGAAATTAGGGTTTTACAGTTTCGTCAGGATCGTCATGACGGTGATCTTCATCTTAAATCTGTTCCTTTGATTGTATCGCTTTCTACTTCGTTTGCTCTCGCTCAAAAATTTGCTATTATTTTTTTTCTTTTTCTTGGGTTAGATTGGGCCTGAAGCCCAAAAAACTTCGTAGCCCATAAGATAGGTAGCCCAAATCACGCAACCATGAAATATTGCAAATTTTTTTTTTGGGGGGGTTTTGTTGATGTATTTGTCTGCTAATATTTGTTTAGTGAATTTTGCTTAATAATTAATCCTCCATGCAAGATTGGGAAAAAAACCGAATAAATTATTCAAGACCAAATCAAAATTAATTCAAGCGGTTTGGTTCGTTTTGGTTTCAATGAACCAAATTAATACTTTTATTTTCAATATTAAAACAGTATTAAATTCGAATAAACCTCTCCCCTTATAATATTTTATTTATTTATTAAAAGAATCTCTTCTAAATAAATGTCTTTGTTGGGTTTGTAATTGAAGGGTTGTTAAGTGTTAGGAAAGTAGTTTATATGGAACTTCAAAGACAAAGAGAGATGGCCAAATATAGCTGGTGCAACAACAAGAAGCTCGACCTTTATGATTGAATGAACACTTGAGTGTAATCAGTCTCATCTCCCGACATACTAATCAACTTTTTCATTACGAAGGTTAACGGTTGAGAAAGGTGCATGTGTGCCGGGAAAATCATATGTTTTAACCTTCCCTTCACTTTTACATCTTACTACAAGAGATTAATTAACTACTTTTTTTCTTTAATTTCTTAACATTAAGTCATGGTGAGGAGAATTGAATTCTTGTTTTGGAGAAAAACTTATATATCGGGAATGTCACTATGATTGTATTATGTGCTAATCACGTATAAATTGTCGTGTATTTTAATTTTTTCACATGACAGTATGTGATTGACTTGAAATATCGCCACAATTATATCCCTGTTTCATGCAAGTTCTTATCACTACAGCTAGAAACCCCCGTACAAATTTGCTGATACTTCAAGGCACATGCATGGTGCCAATACTTTTCACATCATTTATTATTAGTTCCTTCACTTTTTTACGCACTTGAAAGCATGCAAAGAGTTGTATATGCGTTTTGCCTTTTCCCATAGACTCATAGTTGTTGCTGAGCCTAGAAATAAGTAGGTCAAAATCACGTCCATTTTGAGTTCAAAAGATACAGAGGGACGTGAAAAATGCTTAGGTTCGACTTGAAAGGGAAGGAGGTCAACAGAAATTGATTGTCTTTGACACCACTCTAAAGTTGTTCTAACAACCATATGCATTGCATTTTTAAATAGCTAATTCATGAAGCTCTCATCTTCCAGTACAATTTTCTCCTATAAACTATTTCAAATTTCTATGACCACCTACTCGACCAAAACACACCTCTATATATAAACACCCAACATTCTCTCTTCACCACACACTCATTTGGATTGGAGCAGCTGCAGTTTCACCCACATTACACTTTCTTGCACAAAAACATAAGGAGAGAGAGGGAGAGAGATAATGGGTGTTCCTCTTATTTCATCACCGTCATTTCTTACCCTCTTTCTCTTCTCTTTCATGACATTATGTCTCAGTCCTCAGCATGCTCTTGCAAGCATAACAAGGCACTACAAGTTTGATGTATGTGCATATATATGTGTTACAAAGTCTTATCATGCATACACAGCACTCAAGCACAAGGAGAAATGTTCTCTTGTCAGATAATTTGACATGTTCTCTTATATATATGATTCAGTTTAAAAATATGCACGCAACCCTATCGTTACATATGTCTAATTGTAACAAGATAAAATTAGCCCCTAGGCGAAATATTCTTGTCATATATGATACGTAGTTTTTCTTTTCTTATTATTGGGTCCTTTTTTACTGCCTTGTTTAACCTGTCTTGATTGGTTTCACAGATCAAACTGCAAAACGTGACAAGGTTGTGCCAGACAAAGAGCATTGTAACAGTAAACGGACAGTTTCCTGGGCCTCGAATTGTTGCTAGGGAGGGTGACCAACTCCTTATTAAAGTGATTAACCATGTCCAAAACAACATCTCTGTTCATTGGTAATTGTGATTAACCACAACTTCATAAGCAATCTAGAGTTCATTCTTTGGCTTAAATTTTATTGCCATGCATAATTAGCCTAATGAACTGGAAGTTAGTTAATTAATTATTATTTTTTGTTAATTACCAGGCACGGCATTCGACAGCTTCGAACAGGGTGGGCTGATGGGCCTGCATATGTGACCCAATGTCCCATACAAACAGGCCACAGCTATGTGTACAACTTCACCATTGTAGGCCAAAGAGGCACTCTTTGGTGGCATGCTCACATTTCATGGCTAAGATCAACTGTTTATGGTCCCCTAATCATCCTTCCCAAGCTTGGAGTGCCTTACCCATTCACTAAACCCTATAAGGCGGTGCCGATAATCTTCGGTAATTAGTCTTTACTACTCCTAATTAATTAATTAATTAATTCTTGTAACCAAGCATGTATGTTTTCTGGCCTATTCTATTGTCATATGCTAATATGGTTACAACATGTATGTTTAAAACACAGGAGAGTGGTGGAATGCAGATCCTGAGGCAGTTATTAGCCAGGCCTTGCAAACAGGTGGAGGCCCAAATGTCTCTGATGCTTATACCCTTAATGGTCTCCCAGGGCCCTTGTACAACTGCTCTGCCAAAGGTATCAAATTAATCAAAATAAAATTGCATTCCTAACACCTTATATTTTTATACTATCAAGCTGAACTTTAAAAAGTGACCTTTGTATCTGAATAGGTAGTTTAAATTGACTGTTTGACAACATAACATTTCAAATATCTAATCAAGACCGTTTTAACAACTAGCATGCACGATTCTGGAAAATCTCCTTGTTACAGCTCAACACCTTGTTATTCGAGTTATATGAGGAAAAGTTTGCTTGTATGGCTCCTTTTTGCAGATGCATTCAAGCTAAAGGTTGAAGCTGGGAAGACATACCTTCTGCGCCTGATCAACGCAGCACTCAATGATGAGCTCTTCTTCAGCATTGCAAATCACACCCTCAAAGTGGTAGAAGCTGATGCCGTCTATGTCAAACCCTTTGAGACCCACACAATTCTCATTGCCCCTGGACAAACCACAAATGTTCTTCTCAAAACCAAACCCAGCTTCCCAAATGCCACATTTTTCTTGACTGCTAGGCCATATGTGACTGGCCTAGGTACATTTGACAACTCCACAGTTGCTGGCATTTTAGAGTATGAATTCCCACCCAACACCAAAACCCTAAAAATGAAGAAACTTCCACTCTTCAAACCCAATCTCCCGGCCTTAAACGACACATCGTTCGCAACAAAATTCAATGACAAACTCCGCAGCTTGAACAATGCACAATTCCCAGCTAATGTACCCCAGAAAGTTGACAAACATTTTTTCTTCACAGTAGGCCTTGGAACCAACCCTTGTAGCCAACATAACCAAACCTGTCAAGGACCCAATGGGACAATGTTTGCCGCTTCAATTAACAACATTTCTTTTGCCATGCCAAACAATGCCTTACTCCAATCCCACTTTTCTGGCCAATCAAATGGGGTTTATACTCCTGACTTCCCAACCAATCCTATAATCCCATTTAACTACACAGGGGTCCCACCAAATGATACTATGGTGAGCAATGGGACAAAGCTGGTGGTGCTTCCATTTAACACCAGTGTGGAGTTGGTGATGCAGGACACTAGCATTCTTGGTGCTGAGAGCCATCCTCTGCATCTTCATGGGTTTAATTTCTTTGTTGTGGGTCAAGGATTTGGGAACTTTGACAGAAATAAGGACCCTGCAAAGTTCAATCTGGTTGACCCTGTTGAGAGGAACACTGTGGGCGTTCCCTCTGGTGGATGGGTTGCTATTCGGTTTTTAGCAGATAACCCAGGTAATATATTGAAGCTAAGATATAACAGAAACGATATGCGTATCACATTATTGATCACATCTCTCTTTGTGATCTCTCTTTTTCATAGAACTTTAAGTTTTACGTAAATCTCACAACACATCTCTGTGATCCATGTAAATTTGCTAAAAGGAATTTACTGATGAAAATATAAACCATATTTCCTGATCATTGATGTGTAATTCGTACTCAAACTTTATTACTTTGGGTTGATTTTGATGACTGATATTGAAAGGTTGATGTGTCAATATACAGGTGTGTGGTTTATGCATTGCCACCTGGAGATCCACACAAGTTGGGGATTGAAGATGGCTTGGGTAGTCTTAGATGGAAAGCTTCCCAATCAAAAGTTGCTTCCTCCACCTGCTGATCTTCCCAAATGTTGATCTTATTCGCTTCTATTACCTCTAACCTTAACTTGTCCAAAGAATTTTGTGACCCATTTTTTTATTCTTTGGTATCTTTTGGATTTACTTGGCCAAAATTGTTTTGGTTATGCAGAGATGAGGGAGAATAAAAGAGAGAGACAATAACATACTCTAACACTCAAATATCATAATGTAAGAGGCCTCAATACTCAATATTCAAATAATATGTCACTGGCGGATTGTTGCTGTTCTTTTTCAGTTCTTGGATTATTAGAAATATTCTCTCTTTTTCAATGTGCTACTCTGCTTTATTTTAATCTCCACCCAAGTACACTCTGGAACAAAAAACAATGAAGTTATGGCGGATTGTCCGGCCAGGTTTGTTTTTGTGTTGCACGAGTTCAAATTCTAGTCCAACAAAGAAACCAGCCAACCCAACATACGCATGTATCTATGCAACCAGCCGTCCAGAAAAAGATGTACCATTGCCGCCTGAGGAGTCTTAAGTTTCTAGGTGTCTGAAAGTTCCATTCTCATAAAAATTATAAATGAATAAGAAGTATCAAGGTTTCTTTTACGTGTGGAGAATGGCAATGTCATGGTAGAAGAATGATCAACTATCAAATATATGACATGTTATGCTACTAGACTGAATCGTAACCACGTATTCAAATTCCACCTAATCAACAGTTTCAATTCACAGTTTTACATCAGAATATGTAGGGATTGTCACAAGATAAGTTGTAATGTCAACGTATACGACCAGGAAAAACTGGCATAAATAAAATGAAAAACAAAGTATAACTTCTTGTTTATCAAGATAGATTAATAAGGGTTTCCAACTCATGGAGCCCTCCAATTGATTGATCAGTAGTAGACATGCATTCAAGTGCAAATAGCTGCAATAAGGGTTTAAAGTTAATGGAGCCCTCTGATTGATCGATCGATCAGTCGTAGACATGCATTCAAGTCAAATAGATGATACTTCTATAAAATATGCTGAATACTAGATTCCATATCGAGTATATACTTAAGATAAATCATGAGCATCCAAAGATTAAGGTATGTTTCTAATAAGACAATCCACATAGGCGCCTAATTAATCAATTCAAGGTTTTGTATCCAAATGATACATGTTGGATTCCTCGCAAACAAAAATGACATATATTATGCATCTAGTGGTTGGTTGGTTACATCTGCCAATGCCCGCAAAACATATTCCCTTGTCCACATACTTGACGGGGAATCAAAAGAGTTTGGTTTGTAAAGAAGTAATATTATGCTTTCCAATAAGAATGAGACACCTGCCCCAAAACAAATATATTGTAGATAAATAAATATTCAATCTATAACTTACTTGTATAAGTACCTCGCACAAGGTTGCAGAACTTCAATATTCCCACTTTCGGTAGCCATGACCACATTTAAGCTGCTCATATTTCTTTTTCTTCAAATGTTCTTCACAACAATGTCATCAATCCAAGCAGCAAATTCAAAGCTCTTCAGAGAATACATCGGAGCTGAGAACAACGGCGTCACTTTCGAAGAAGTGCCCGTTGATTCCAAAGTTGAATTTCACTTCATCCTCTCCTTTGCCATTGACTATACACAATCCAATCATCCTACGCCCACTAATGGCAACTTTAATGTCTTCTGGGACACAGAGAATCTTACCCCTGCTCATGTATCCGCCATCAAGGCTCGTCATCGAAATGCTAAAGTAGCTCTGAGTCTTGGAGGTGATACCGTAAGCAACAAATCTGCAAACTTCAGTTCTACATCAATCAATTCTTGGGTTAGAAATGCTATCGACTCAATAGTTCAGATAACGAAAAAATATCATTTGGATGGAATTGATATTGACTATGAACACTTCCAGACAGATCCCAATACATTTGCTGAATGCATTGGGCGACTACTGTTCTACCTTAAACAAAACAATATTGTGTCGTTCACATCAATAGCACCATATGAGAATGACGCAGTGCAACCATATTACTTGGCATTGTGGAGGAAGTATGGGCATCTCATTGACTATGTTAATTTTCAGTTCTATGCCTATGATAAGGGCACGACTATAAATCAGTTTTTAAAACATTTTGAGATCCAGAGCTCAAATTACAAAGGTGGAAAGATTCTAGTGAGCTTTGGAACAGATGGAAGTGGGGGGTTGTCCCCTGAACATGGATTCTTTGAGGCTTGTGCTAGGCTTCGACATCAGGGCAAACTTCATGGCATTTTTATTTGGTCTGCCGATGACTCCAAGAAGGCTCATTTTCGTTATGAGAAGCAATCACAGACCTTTCTAGCTAGCATAAAATGAACTGTTTTTTTTTTCTCCTCCCTTATTTGTATTTGCTGTTATGTTATTCTTAATTGGAAAGAAGGAAGCAAATATTATTGTTGTTTATTTGTCTTTAACACAAGTAAACATTCTAAGCAAACAAGCGTTATGGAAAAACATTTGGAATCTAACGCCATTAATAAATAAGATAGCACTTCTCTGAATGTAATTGCCCGATGCAGCGGTGGTGCCTAGGTGTGGTACATATCAAGGGGGTGAGACAAGGTTGCATAAGTGCACCTCTGGCCTTTCAGGGCCTGGTCAATTTCGATACAGATCAGGGAATTCTACCATCAGCTCATCCTGGTAACATATTAATGCTGGTAAAAATATCAAACCTTCTCTACTGCTAAACATTTTGGCTAAAGCAAAGTAGGAAGGGGATTCAGACCTGGAAAGCAAGAACTAGAATAAAAAGAAAATTAAAGGATTCACATAACAGCCATGTGTAGTTTCCATAAATTGATTAAACCATCCTTTATCTGAAACAGAAGAAATTCAGATATACATGGTATAAAAAGTAAACATAATATATCTAATGAATTGGCATTGAGAGTGAGGACTCTCTAGTTTTTGCAGTACAGTGTTGAACTGGTATTATGGATGTATGTACCCTTGTTTTTGTTTTCAATTACATGAACAAACATCGATAGAATAAAGTAAACTGAAAGAACTAAAAACTAACTGAGGAGAAAGTGATGATAAATTTTCAATAGAAAAACAAACAAACAAGAACTTCATGCATCCCACAAAGTTGGTGGTGGAGACAGTTTTGTTAGATTCGCGGAAACATGAACATGGAAGAGCCGATAAGGAGACCTCATACCTGGTAGTGCTCTCAAACACATGTAACTGGGTGCCATTTTATCTGATGGTCCACCTGGTTGTATATGCCTTTTGGAAACCACGGGGCAATTGAACAAGTGGATCTCTATAGTTTCACTCTATTGTAAACCCCACTGATCCAGGTAGTAAAGGAACTGGAAAATACCATGTTCTGGCACATTATTGAATAAGCTGATGGAGCACTTTGTGGAAAAACAAAGACTCCTCCCATTCAACCTTGGATCATTATATCCAAGAGCAAAGGAATATCAAATATGCATCAAAGAACAAAAATGCAGAAATTAGAAAAGAAAACAAAAACACATATCTATAGAGAACTTAAAGTTGTCGCATCCAATTACCAAAAGCAGCACCCTTATAAGTGTGAGTAAAGCACAGTTTTTTCCATTTTCAATGTTCTTTTTCTTTCATAGGGCATTCTTCCATTAACCCATCTACGACATTGCAATTGATAAAATGGGTGTTCTTCAAAATGCACAAAACACAAACTGAAATAACACTTGTATTAAGAATCAAAACTAGGATGACATTAATCAGAGGCCAAATTTGCATTGCAATCAGTAGTATCACCAAAAACAAACAAGGCATCCCCTTAGTATTACAAAGAAAAGAGTACCCATTACAAAATTACCTGGAAGAAAAAGAAAAAGTTTTCATTACAATTACTGAAAGTAGCACACTTAATTTGTTGGAAATGTGGATCAACTGCAGTTTCCTCCATTAATTAAAAAAAATCCTCCTGTGGTGCTTTATATGTCCATTTTACTTACATAGGCCATCTACAACATTGCAATTGATACAATCTGTGTTCTTCAAGATGCATGAAACACAAAATTGAAATAATACTTGTATTAACAAATCAACAGTGAGATGACATTAATCAGCGGCAAGATTTTCATTGCAATCCATAATATAACCAGAAACAAACAACAGATCCTCTTAATAATTGGTATTACATAGAAACCTCAAAACCTGAACCTCCCTGAACCTGCTCAGCAGGGATCCTCCATGGAATTGAAATCATGACGAAATTCCAGAAAACTGAAACCCAACAAAAATGACAACCGTTTAAACTTGGTTATCTTCTCAACTTTTCCTCCTTTTCTTTTTCTTATCCAGATTTTCCTCCAAAGCATCTAACACCCCACTCTTCCTTTTCTTCCCCTCTTCCTTCTTTACCTCTTCGTTTCTGATTTTAGCCTCACCGTCTCCCTTCTCAATTTGCACTGCATTCTCATTAGAATTACCAACAGTATCCTTCTTATTTTTCTTCTTCTTCTTGTCATGCATGTCTACTGAATCAGCTGCCTCTCTCTTTTCAACACCCACACCTCCTACCTCTGCATTTTTACCCCCACCATCTCCCTTCCCAATTTGACCCCCATTTTCCACGGAATTACCAACGGTGTCCCCCTTCTTTTGTTCTTTTTCTTATTATGCATCTCTGCTGAATCAGCTGCCTCTCTTCTTTCAAGACCCTCCCCTGCCCCCTCTGCAACTTTAACCCCACCATATCCCTGGTCAAAATGACCCCCATTTTCATCAGAATTACTAACATTGTCCCTCTTCTTTTTCTTCTTCTTGTCATGCACCTCTACTGGATCAGAAGCCTCTCTCTTTTCAACACCCTCACCTTCCCTCTTTGCAATTGCACCTCCATCTTCCCTGAAATTAAGAAACTCACCCTTCTTCTCCTTCTTCCCCTCCTCCTTCCTCTCAACAGCATCCACTACCGGACGATTGGGTTCTTCATTCTCAAGCCTCCCATTGCTATTACTCTCCTTTCGCTGCCTTTTGGGCTTGGGCTTTGATTCTAACTCGAGCCCATGACTCACTTCATGACTCACCACAACACTCCGAGTCGGATTCTCTCCGACGGTCTCTGCGTCGTCATTTTCAGCCTCCGACCTATGCCGCGATCGCCTGCGTTGGGACCTCGGCGCTTTGAGCTCCTTGTGGAGCTGCTTCAGCTCCTTGAACGATGCCAAGGCGCGTTGGAGGTACACGCTGAACTCTTGCGACGCGCCGGTGTCGCTGGAGACGAAGGAGGACAAAGTCGAGGTCGCTTTGGAGAGAGAGATTGGCTTTGTGGAGAGCACGGTCCCTGAGACCGTCATGGTTGATTGAGCGTTTCTAGGGTTTTAGGGAGAAAGAGAGGGTTTTTATCTTAGGGTTTTCAATTTAGGGCGGATATTTAAATAAGGGACATTTTGGAAAAAGCAAAAGGAGAGAGAAAAATTTTAAAAGAAGCAAAAATGGACAAAAATGCCCTTATTTATTTTTAGATTTCCTAAGGAATCCAATACATTTGCATGTCTTTGATTTGAAAGTTGAGCGGTTTTTTTTGTCTTTTTTGAAAAAGCTTTGGCTTTTTCCAAAAGTGAAATTTTTTTTATGTCTAAAACCTAAAAAACCTTAAAAATAATTTTAAATTTTTTAAAAATAATAATAAAATAAAACTTCACAACATGGAGAGTTCGGAGAGTGCAACTGAGTAGGTGTGCTCCAACTAACTCTGACCGTTGGATGTTACTACTTTTTGGCTTGATTTTTTTTTTCTTTTTTCTTTCTTTGTGGAAGGACATTTCCTATTTAGAGAGATAATAATATGCTAAACTCATACATACAACACGAGTGCTAGGACTCGAACCCATGACTTAGAGCATCTCCAACCGATGTGTCAAACATACAACATAGACATTTAACAGCTAGAAATAACATCTCACATCACTCCAACCGATGTGACAAAGCTGATGTGGAATGAAAGCAGAGGTTGAGATGCTATTTTTGACATCCCAAAAGTAAGATGTCAAATGAATATTTTATTATTTTTTAAAGACAACTGGCTATTACTTTCATTTATTATTTCTTTTTTTATCTTTTTCTTCTTTATCTTAAATGATTTGACTGTTACAATAATTATTTATTTGACATATCGGATGGAGTGTAAAAGTATGTAAATGTCAAATTGCCACATTAGCCATCAAATTTAAATTTGATGTTTGGTATTTGACATCTCCCTTTGAGATGCTCTTACTTAGGAAGCAATTACTCCAAATCACTCTATTAGTGGGTCCTTTGCTTATAAACTATTTTTGTTTTTTAAGTACAAACTATTGAGGGAGGGGTTTGCATAAGTATTCATTGGGTGTCCGATGATTGCGAACCTTTGCCCACATGAATGGAGGTAGAAGAGCTCAACCTACTAAATAATTTTTAAATTCATTATGTGTTATTAAATACATGATGAATTGGAATATATCCGTCTGATGTGACTCTCACATATGATTTTTTGATGGGCACCATGAGTAGGGGTGGGCACGGTCCAGTCCGATCCGATTTTCATCTTGCACTGGAATCAAAATCGGTATTATTTAACTAGTGCGATTCTGTTTGGTTTTAGTGAATATTTTTATGATTTTTTCTATCCGGTACAATTCGGTGTTTGGCTTTCCGGCCCCGATGCCCACCCCTTCCATGAGGGTATCATCAACAATTTTTTGAGACACCTTATGATCAATTCAATGCAATTGGCAAGAAAAAAAATAGGGGGAAAAAAAAAGAAACAAAACTATATATTGTTCACGTATATGTCGACTGTGCAGCCCTTTACCCAGCCAGCCTAAAACCCCAACCCAAAACCTTTCTGTGCTGTCGTCCCCCCATCGCTCTCACTACCCGTCAACACTGAGTGCTCTCTCTCTTTCTCGAATCAACTGCACATGTTCCTGCGCCTTCTCCATTGAAGCTACACAGTCGGCGCCATCTCCATTTGGTATTTGTTCTTTATTATATCTTTAAATTTGTAGCATAGTAATTTCGAAATGCAAAGAGACATCCTTTTATAATATTTCAATAGTTGTTATCAAGTTAGCCCGGAATTTTGAGTATTTCAATCTAGTTTTGTGGGCACAAATATATCTCCAATTAACCAATTTTTATCTCCGTTTTTGTTTCTTCTCTCGAAGTAGTCTTTTTGTGGTGTTGATCAATGAGGACGATGAATAGAGGCCAAGCCAAGACCCTAATCTTCACCAAACAGCCCTTCATCGAAGACGAAGGGCATCGTAAAATGTAAGACCTCTTTTCTTTCTTTCTTGAATTTCAATTGGTTCAATTTGATACTAGTAAAACCATGTCGTTTTCGATTACTCCATGCCTGGTATCGTTGTGCCTGTAGAGAAAAATGGCAATTCAGCGCCATGTCCGACACGGAGATTGTCAATATGGCTGAAACTCAAATTTATAAATGCAATTATTATGATCCCAATCAAAAGCCTATCGAAGGCGGCTTATTGGACCCCCGCTTGGTACACTCTCACCCTTGAATTGTTATAGCAAATGCTTTTGGTTATTGTTGAAGCATTTTTTGGTTGCTTTAATTGGATATTGTTGCAAGTTTAGATTTAGTGAATGAGTTATGCCAGAACAGTCACTACAATTGACTCACACACTGGATACCATTTTCTGCATTCCAATTTTCTTTGTATTAATTGCACGTGCATTCACATTTCACATGGACAATTCAAGTTTGAAATGATTAAATACAGAAGAAAGAATTACTATGTATCATTCAAACTATGGAGTATGCTTTACTTGGCTGTCCTTGTTTGTTTCAGGGCCCAGCAAATAAGAGTAGTGGTGAGTGTGCGACATGTGGTGCGGTAATGAAGGACTGTCCAGGGCACTTTGGATTCTTGGTGCTTGCCCTCCCTGTTTTGAATGTTGGATATTTAAGTACTATTGTGGACATTTTGAAGTGCATTTGCAAGGTACAAGGATTGTGTTCCTTCCATTTGTGATTTCTTTCTAGTAACTTTTTATTGTTGAATTTTATTCACGAGGGGTTTCCATGATAAGTTTCTGCTATTATTATTATTTTTGTAGTTATGTTCTGGCATACTTTTGGAGGAGGGAATGCGCAACGACTTTTTGAAGAAGATGAGAAGTCCCAAGATGGAGCCTTTGAGGAAAACCGAGCTGATGAAAAAGATAGTGAAGAAGTGTAATAGCTTGGCAACCAATTATAGACCAGTGAAGTGCTCCAAATGTGGATTTATAAATGGTTTGGTTTCTATAATTTTTCTTTATACTTTCATCAAATTTCATTTTCGGTGGCTGGAGCTTCTATCATCTTTCAAAAAGCGTAGTGATTGCCTCGATATGTAATGTATGACAGGTTCAGTGAAGAAGGCTGTGGGTGTGCTGGGCATTATTCATGATCGTTCAAAACTTAATGGTGTTATGGATGACTTTCGAACAACACTTTCTCACACGAAAGAGTCCAAGGCATCATTTAATGTGGCAACTCATATGCTAAACCCTGCTAGAATTTATTCTCTGTTTAAAAGGATGGTTGATGAGGTACTTGTATATTCTTAAGAACCCTTTAATTCTATATAAGTTGATTATTTTGGTAACTTTAATTTTATAGTTGGTAAGCAAAAAAAAGGAAAAAAGAAAGAATATGGTGGATGCTAGCCATTTTCTTGCATCTCTGTTCCTCTTGAAGCAGATTTATATATTCTATTGTTATTGCAGGACTGTGAGTTGCTTAATCTTTCGAATAGACCAGCGAACCTCATCATGAAAAACATTGCTGTGCCACCTATAGCTATTCGGCCTTCTGTTATTGTGGATAGATCACTGAGGTTGTCTCAACATGCCATTTATTCACTTGCAGATTTTTTCTCCCTTTTTGTCTCTTTTGTTTTACTTAGGTGTCATCATATCCTTCTGCGGTATTCCAGTTGCAAATGATGCTGATTGGGTTTCAATTTTTCCTACTGCAGCAATGAAAATGACATTACAGAGAGGTTAAAGAGAATTATTCAATCCAATGCTATTCTAAGACGGGATTTATTAGAAGCAAAATCTGCACCCAAATGTTTGGTATGATAGAGGACACTTGTCTGACCTGGAGTACTGCAAGGCTTGTTCTATTGTGCCTTCAATGATGTCTTTGTTCATTGTTTATTGTTAGTGTAGTCTCCTTATTTACTTCACATTTGTGCATGAAATTCTGCATGTTTGACTTGATATAGACTCCTTCCCAGGCATGAGTCAGAAATACTCGTTTTGTATGTGAAGTTATGTGCTGGTGTGGTCAAGTAAATACTTGATTTACTGTATTTGACGTATGATGTGATTTCTATTTGCGTGAGATATATGCTGATAAATATTTTAGTTTTGCTGAGAAATGATTCACATTCATGATTTTATGCATTATTTTTTTGTTAGTTTACCAGATTACATTCTTCTGTTGTCTCTATAGTTTAAAACTCAAACAAGAACTCCTTTAGTTTTCTAGCCATATCACATTGGTCCAACATTCTGTCAATTTTGTCGACAGGAAATGCATAAGTCACTCTTTTTTTTGGGTCAAACATATGCATATGTCACTCAGGAAAGTACAATTGGGGCCAAAAGGGGTGGTTTGCTGAAGTTGTTTGGGTAGAGGTGGGTGTGTCCTAGAACAGCTATGTATTGTTGCTATTGGAAAATTGTTTTGGTGCAGGGGCATTCAAGAAGGTGCATACTCTTTGAAGATGTGCTTGGCTTCTTCATGGGTTGTTTGGTTGGAATGGAACAAGTGAATCTTTGAAGGCGAGAAGAGTTTGAACTCAGTTTGGGATAGATTATATATTTAGGTTCTATGTGGACTTCTTGTGCATAGATTTTAAGACATTCCCCTTAGCGAAGTTCTTCTGGATTGGGGAGGTGTGCTCTACTGAGAGTTGTCCAGGAAGCTTTTTTCTTTGTTTTGAACTGAGAGATGCTTGTTCTTGTATTTTAGTTTATGTGTCTTGTTTTGGTTGGCTGACGGTAGTATTCTTATAAAAAGAAAAATAATCACATTCATTTATTGATATTTTTCCTACGTTAACTTCTTTATGTTTCTGTAGCGGTTCACTAGAACTTTGCATGTGCTTTTTATGGTTTAGAATATCTGAGTTAATTATGAGGCCTCCTTTTGCACGTGGCTGTATTATCTTTCTTGTATGTGTATCTGAATATCTTTTTACATCTTGTTCTGCTGGTGAAGTTAAATGGTATAGTAGGTGTCACTTGTGGTTCCATATTGTGATTGTATAATGCTTAATGCTGAGAATTGTGGTCCAGGCTAGTTGGGATATACTTCAAGTTGAGGTTGCACAGTATATAAATAGTGACATTCGTGGCGTTCCCTTTTCCATGCAAACTGCCAAGCCATTGAGTGGTTTTGTACAGCGCCTCAAAGGGAAGGGGGGCCGCTTTCGTGGGAATTTATCAGGGAAGCGTGTTGAATATACTGGCAGAACTGTTATATCACCTGACCCTAATTTGAAAATCACTGAGGTTAGATGTTGTGCTAAAACCTGCGCCAAGCGTTCATGCTAGTTTAATTTATGTGCCTGTTGTTAGGTTTGTTTCCTCTGAAATTTTTATTGGATTTAGGTTGGAATCCCTATCAAAATGGCTCAAATCTTAACTTATCCAGAACGTGTTTCCCATCATAATATTGAGAAGTTGAGGCAGTGCGTCAGTAATGGACCTGATAAGTACCCTGGTGCCAGAATGCTCAGAAATCCTGATGGCACAGAATGGTAGGGGATTAACTTTTTTTTTTTCTGTTCTTTTCTTATATGGAAATGCTTGCTTTGATGGTGATTTGAATTTACTGTTTTGTGCTGAAGGTCCTTAAAGGTTAACAGAAAGAACGCTGCTGATGGACTCAAATACGGTGACATAGTTGAACGTCATCTAGAAGATGGGGACATTGTTCTTTTCAACAGACAACCAAGCTTGCATCGGATGTCTATCATGTGCCATAGGGTGATTACATATTTCGAATGAATTTTGTATATGTTTTTCACATGAATTTTATTGATATTTGGTCACACTTTATCAATTTGTGAATGCAGGCTAAGGTTATGCCTTGGAGAACATTGAGGTTTAATGAATCTGTTTGCAACCCTTACAATGCTGATTTTGATGGTGATGAAATGAATATGCATGTCCCACAAACAGAGGAGGCTCGGACAGAGGCTGTTATGTTGATGGGGGTAAATTAGATTGAATCTTCACTTCATTGAGTTATATGCCAATTGTTATCCATAAAACTACAGTTTTTCCCTACATTAAAACTTAAAAATTTTGCATTGGGATTATTTGAGCATTGTAGTGAGAGATTTACAAGAAAAGTAACCAGATGAGTGAGCTGACCATGACCTATCAACACGATTCGGATGCAAGGAGACTTTTAAGACATGAAGGCAATTCCAAATATTTTTGTTACTATCTCTGAAGTTTATCATATAAGGAATGTCAAGTTTATGCACATTGGAAAAGTGGCCCGGAACAATGACTTTAACGACAAAAAGGACTAAGGATGCAAAATTTTAAGCCTATCATTCAATTGGACCCTTTCTGGACCATACCTTTCCATTGGACCCCTTATGGAACACAGAATGAGAATAATATTTTTTGAAGTTGGAACCAACCAACTGATGAATAAAGTGCCCTACGACATTATCATGACCGCTAGGAACAGGATCTTATAAGGAGGGATTCACTATTACAGGAATATACAAATTGCAATTATTTTCATCACATGTTTGATTGATCTAAGAAACGCCTCCTCATGTCCCACCCTAACCCAACCTACACACACAAGTCAATATAGTATTCAAATGGTTAGCTCTTTCAATCCTGAATCTCCTGAGCCATTGTTGTTTTATCTGGAATTAGGTTTACAGTGATTTATGTGCCCTTTTCCCTCCCAAGCTGTCTTTCTGTCAGCTTTGGTTTTTCCGTAATTTTATTTTATACCACTTGACTACAGGGGTAGTGACCCTTTAATGCTTTTTAGTTGAACGTTCTACTTATCTTCAGAGTAAGTGCATCTGAGGCAGCTGAACAGCTCCTAAATTTTATAAAGAATGTACCTCAGCTAAGCTAGGACGTTTCTGAAACATCATTAGTGCCATCTTAGTTGTCTAGTTTGTCCCTTTTTAGACTTTGATTGAATATTTATCATCATGGACCCTTTCATTTATTTATTAACTTTCATGTGGGAAAATGAAATGAAATACTGCTTCATTTTACTGATCTGGGTTTGATGGGGGTGCTATTGATCATGTACAAGTTTTTTAAAAGGAGAAATTTTAGAAAAGTGGACAAGTAATCCACCAATAATAGAAAGAAACAAGAAAACAAATACAGAGATCTACCACTATGAGAAAGAAAAAAAAAACCAATCCTAATCAAGACACTGCCGCCTTCCAATCACACAAAACGGTTGAAAGGGATGTATTCGTGAAAAAAAAGGAGAAACAGAAACCCAGAGCGCTGCCCAGTACTTTGCCTTCTCTCACACCTCCTCCGCTTCCGCCCCCCTGGCATCTCCTGTTGCTTATACTTCTGTTGACTGTTCACTGCATTTTGTTTTCATGTAACATTTCAGTGTATTTTTCAGGTGCAAAACAATCTATGCACTCCGAAAAATGGAGAGGTTTTGGTTGCTTCCACTCAAGATTTTCTAACATCCTCTTTCCTTATAACAAGGAAGGACACATTTTATGACCGTGCATCCTTTTCACTCATGTGTTCATATATGGGGGATGGAACAGATCCTGTTGACTTGCCAACACCTGCTGTAATTAAGGTGAGTTGCTAAAGCCATAATTTATTTCTATTGTGTCACAATTGTACATATACACTTTGGAATTCTGGTCAAATGTCTATATCATTTATTCTATATATATGTTCTTTTCCTAACTGAAACACAGTTGTCGTTTTGCAGCCAATAGAGCTATGGACGGGGAAACAATTATTTAGCGTTCTAGTACGCCCAAATTCAAATGTGAGAGTCTATCTAAATTTTACTGTTAATGAGAAATCATACAGCAAGACTGAAGATGGAGGACCTGAAGCAATGTGCCCAAATGATGGGTTTGTTTATTTTCGTAACAGTGAGCTCATAGCTGGCCAACTTGGGAAGGGTACCTTAGGTCAGTCTTTTGACAATATATGTTTTTTTTAGTAGTTCTACATTTTTTAGAATTGAAGCACAAGTAATAAGATGTATCATTTTTGGTACATTTCTCAAATTAAATATTTGAGGGCCAATTTTATTGTCCTAGATAGGTTCATGGTGCTGGTGCCAGGGCATATGAAATATCAACCTGGTAAAGTAGCATATCTATGGTGCTGTATTGGACCTGAATTGGTTCAACAAAGTTGGTTGAGATTTTAAAATGATACAAAGTGGTAGATGTGATTTGTGATGACATGAGAACTTCTGTGAGCAGGCAGAATAGGAATTTACCATATGAGCATGGCCATTCTTCTGTTGTTGGAAGTTATCAGGGGCATTTGCAGAAGGTTCTGAAGGGCTCTCTCCTCTATATGATGAAATCTGGTCTACATGGTATTTCACTTAGAAAGAAAAACGGGTATGATCAGGACAAATTTGTGTTTCTCCAAAGAGCAGGGGTGGTTCCATTCTCTAGATTCAAGAGAAGATAATTGGAAAATTGGATAGAGCAATGTATTGACTGTGATGGAAGGTGACCTACTTTCAACTTTTGAGGCGTACTAATCTGTACCTGAAGTTGGCCTGCTTTATATTTAAGTGTGGTTTCTCTGCTCATTTATTGGTTATCCTGACTAGTGATTCCTAAGCCTTTATGTCCTTAAAGTATGACGGTTAGTGTTTGTAGTGGTAGCTTTGGAGCAGGTGAGTAGCCAGATTGGGTTATGTATATTTAAGAATTTTAATTCATTCTAGGGTATTTTGACTGATGGACTCTAGGAAAGGGCGATATATGTGTTGCTTTTACTCATTTAAGATGTGAGGAGGGTGTAGAAGATGTGGGCTGCTGTAACTAAAGGCAGTGCAGAGTGTATTTACTTGGAAGATGCTCATCGCTCTGTTGTTGGAAGCAGTCAGGGGCATTTCCAGAAGGTTCTGAAGGGCTCTCTCCTCTATGTCACTCACAGCTTCTACTAAAAAACCTTATAACCATACTAACGTTTTCAGTTGAAAATTTCCCAAGTACTTTAGACCTGTGTTACAAATCTCCATTGTGTTGGATACTAATGTTTGTTAGCTAGTTAAGTTGATTGATTGGAAGCTTAAATTTTTTCTGAGCTGTGGCTTGTTTTTTGGAGTTTTTCTTTGTCAGCTTTGGATATTTGAGCAAGTGATATTGATATTCACAGTTTTGCATTTGTATCACTTTAGGAAATGGCAATAAGGATGGACTTTACTCTGTACTTCTCAGAGACTATAAAGCTCATGCGGCTGCTTCTTGCATGAATCGCCTAGCTAAGTTAAGGTATTATCAAGCACAGTTTTTCTTGAATGCAAGCTTCTTTTAGTCCATCTTGGTGGTGTTCATCGTAATTCACATTCGAATTTAATTTTTTTTCTTCAGATTTCTAATTTAGTTTTTGTTGCAGTTTATTTTCAAGCACTAAAAGAAGTAGGGCTAAAAGTGACTCAACATGTTGAATACGGACCTCTTCATATATATAAAGGATGGCTAAAAGTGACTCAACATGTTGAATACAACTTCTTTATATATGTATACAGAAATTCTCCTATGCGGACATCCGGACGTTATTATCGTGTTGACGCCATGTATTTTCTACTACCCCTCCCTGCTTTCCTCCCTATTTACAATGGCATCCGTACGATAATAACGGTCATCCGGATGAGATAATAACTGTATATATATATATATATATATACACTTTTTCACTCAAATTGGAGTTTGCAACAGATGGAATGGAATTGATAAATTCTACTTAGACTTATGAAATTTTGTATAGAATATCAAAATGAAAAGTGACTCAATTTCTACCATTATTATGATATTCCTTATTCCAATTGGATACCCTAAATATTTTTCCTGTATCTTCTGACCAAAAAGAACAAAGAAAACCTAGTCTGACATGCATTTTTGAGTGCTCTAAGAACATTGTGTTGAGAGTTAGAATCCTTAGAATGTTTCTATTTACAATATATTCTGTAGTTTTAATGGCTGTCAATCACTCATTTCTATTTTGCATGATGCTGTATAGTCTTCATGTCTTCCTATTTTATTAACTCCAGTGGAGTGGACTATTCTATGTCTTAGCTTACAATTTGTTTTGTAGCTTTGATGGTTATCCTAACTCAGTTTCATACTGAATTATGCTGCATTTATTCTTGTCTTCATTTGAAAATGTCCAGCCTTAGTACCTTACATTGGTAAATTGGAAATTGTCTTATTGTAATATTGTCAGTATTTTAAATATTATAGCTGGGCGTTTCAATTATTAATCACTTGTCTGTTATGATGCCTATATATTTTAAATGTGTTTTGTGAGCATTTATATTGTAAATACAACATTAGTATGTTATTAATATTGTTAGTATTTGCTTGGATTGCAGTGCTCGGTGGATTGGTAATCACGGATTCTCAATTGGGATTAGCGATGTACAACCAAGTGACAATTTGTACAATGAAAAGGAAAAGATAATTAAGGAAGGTTATAACAAATGTGCTGGTATGATACAGTTGTATAATGAAGGACAGCTACCACTTGAACCTGGTTGTGATGCGGCACAATCACTTGAGTCTGGGATAACTAAAATATTAAACAATATTAGAGATCAAACTGGAAAGGTGAGTTTTATATTTTATTATTTTGCTTATTATGCACTGAACTTCTGTTTTGAATTTCTTTTTTAGTGTATTTTTTTAAGCGTCAATCTCAAATCTTAGTAATTACTTCTTCGTCTTCATTTGCAATCTTAATGTTTTCTTGTGTGCTGTCAAGAAAGCTATTCATGGTAGCAGCTCAATTTGTTTAGCAATTATTTCTATTTTCTATTGTCATCATATTTTCAGAGATGATGGTTTTGAAATAGCCTTTGACCTTTATTTTTCACAGTTGTGCATGCAAACGCTGCATTGGAGAAACAGTCCCTTGATCATGTCCCAGTGCGGTTCTAAAGGATCTCCTATCAATATTAGCCAGATGATTGCCTGTGTTGGTCAACAATCGGTTGGTGGTCGTCGTGCACCTAATGGATTCATAGATCGAAGCCTTCCTCACTTCCCTAGAAAAGCAAAAACCCCTGCAGTAAGTTCCGTACACTTTTTAACCACTAATTCTATGTGTATGTGACATGTACTGTCAGTATGAAACCTACACAAAATATGCAGCATCTTGTCTTTGAGCATTGCATCCCCCTCCCCCACAACCTACTTCTTGTTTTCACATTGTTTGGAACTAGGCACAAACAATTGATAATGATTTAAGATAATTTGGAGTCTGGATGGAGCACAATTGAAGAACCTTTAAGGATTATAAGGGTGCAAGGTAGATGAACTTTGGGACAGAGTGAAGGTTCTGGGCAGCTTTATGGGCATCTATTTCGGCTGATTTTTGAGATTATGCCCATTCTTTTATAATGTTGGATTTTTTAGCAGCTCTGAAGCAAGATTAGAATTTTTCGTTTATCATGTTCTATTTTACATCTTTTTGAGTTGTACTTTCTTGTATTTACTTGTTCCTTCCTAGATTGTCTATTCCATGTCCACTCTTTGTAATTAGCTTTCCTACTTTAATAAAATTATGTCTCTTTTCAACACAAAGAAAAAATCTTTATTTTGTTTGAGGAGAATTACTTTCTAAAAATATTTTCTGCAATTTTCATATTTAATGCGACTTATAACATTTTGTCCACTCTATGTGTTTCTTAGTCTGGAAAAAAAAAACTTCTTACTGGTAATACAAGATGTATCTTAGGACTAGCTAAAAAGTTGGATCATATCTGACTGCATCACCCTAACTGCTACCATTCATGAGCATTCAGCGGTGGACCCAGAATTTAACTTTTGCAGGAGCGAACTTAAATGCTAAATTGACTAGACCAAAAATTCTAAAACAGCATAACCAAAACATAGAAATCAATAATGAAGCAACATTTAAGAACTAGAGAGAAGGATATATAAAATTGCATGGGTATGAAACTGATATTCTCTGAGGGGGCAGCCTATGCTAGGTCCTAAAGTTTAAGTTTAACTAGAGTTCCTTCTGGCTCTAAAACATGTTCTTTAGTAAATAAAAACAGGTCTATAAAAAATTGAATTATAAAATTCATTGTCACTTGGGTAATGCATAATGAGAGATAAATTATGAAACATCTTTCAACATTGTGGTGGAGAACTTTTTTTTGTTATTCTTCATCCTTGTTTGTGTTTATAGCTCTAAAATATATCTTGTTTGTAGGAAACCATTGGTCTATATTCTCGTGATTAAGGGTCATTCTGTTATTATTTATGCAGGCTAAAGGCTTTGTCGCTAGTTCCTTTTACAGTGGCTTGACAGCTACAGAGTTCTTTTTCCATACTATGGGCGGGCGAGAGGGTCTTGTCGATACAGCTGTATGTTAAATAGTTCTTACATTGTGAAGCTTCTAAATCACATTATTAATCTGTGCATTTTTTCTATACTACTTGATTTGGACCTGAATTTTGCAACTCTTCTCGTTGCATGACTTGTCAAATTTGCATATGGCATGCTACTGGAGCATTGATACAGCTAAAATATATTGGATGATAAAGACAATTCTAGATGGATAATTAATACAAGTGAGGCTACTGCCTGATAAACATGTACATTTGGCCACTTAGACTTAGAGTAGTAGCTATTTTATGACATTGTTACTGGCCAAGCTCATTACTCTGGTAGTCGTTCTCGTTCATTTATTGCATGAGTTGATATAAATTGGTAGTCCTGTATCCCAAAAACAGTCTAACTGTTTTTTTAATAATTAGTTTTTAAGGAAGCATAAGTGTTATTACTAGTACCAGACAAGGTTATAAGAAAATGCAACATAGAGGACACGAAGTCCACTTCAGTCAAACAAGCAGAATCTTTTTTTGAAACAATCGATAGTCTACATTACTCTAAATTAATCTAATCTATGGGGAGGGGGATTCGAACTTCGGTGCAAGGGGGCGGGCTCATTGCCCTGGCCAATTGGCTAAACTTCTGCAAACAAGCAGAATCTTAAACTACATCAAAAACATCAGACCAAACATTTAACCTACAGCAAGCTACCAATAACAAAATATCTGAAAAAGATACATCCCTAAACTCTATAGAAACTGATGCCCAGAGCAAACCACAACCTGACATTGTCTCCTTAGTCCTCAACCCGTCTCCCTCCTACTTTAATCCTTGAAGATTCTTCTGTTTCTCTCCATCTAAATCACCCGAAATATAACTGAAACCATGCATCCCTGGATGACCTTGGCCTTCTTCATACTAGCTGATACTTTATGCTTCTCACAAAGAAATGAAATACAACTCATTGGAATTACCCAATACACCTTTCAGCCATAGCCAAAAACTCGCTGCAAATTCAAATGTAAAAAAGGTGGTCAACAGTTTCCTCCCTCTATTTACACATTATACACCAATGCAAAAACCCAGTTGAATCTAGCCTCCATCTTCTTGCATCTGTCCTGGTGAGATATAAAAGAACACTATCAACTAGCAACAGCATCAAGATGATTTTCCCAGCTCAGCAAATTCCTTCTAAACCCAAAATTACATCTTACAGGATAATTAGAAGATTCAACGAAATTGGATTATGTAATCTAGTAAACATAAAGCCATGGAGACCCTGTGCGCCATAGAGACTCATTTTCTGTCTGAAACCTCCACAGCCACTTGCCCAATAAAAGCCTTGGTTTTGGTCTCTGAATGACCTATTCCCAAACCTGCCTTATCTTTGCTTTGAGACACTAAATCCCATCTGACTAAGTGGTCTTTCTTGTCCTCCCCAAATCCAAAGGAAATTTCCTCACAAAACCAGCTACCTCACTAGGTATCTTAAATAAAGAAATGCAATAAGTTGGCAAGCTTCCAAGCACAGCTTGAGTTAAAGTAAATCTCCTCCCTTTTGAGAGAAAGTCCTTCTTCCAACTTTGAAACCTCTTTTTCATCTTCTTTATTACCGGATTCCTAAACCTTGCAGCTCTAGGATTCCCTCCTGAAGCAAGGCCTGAATATTTTGGAGGCCAAGACAGCCATGAATTTGCCAACCATTCCTAACACAGCATCATAACCTTGTTTTTTGTTCATATGTTCAAATTACAGTGATCCTTGTTTAAGGTTAAGTACATGTAAGGCTTAATTTTTAAATTTTATGGGAATGATGTGGAGTGTTAGTATTGTTGAGCTTGGTCCGTTGTTGGGCCTATTTACAAATAGCTTAAGCTTGATGGTATTTCACAGCTGTATTTATTCTCTATCAAGTACAGGACACAAGAAAATATGAGTTCTTTTTTCAAGGAATACAATGAGCTTGAGGTGGTCTAGAATGGATTTTGGGAAGTTGATCTAGCGTCGAGTTCTTGATAGCATTTTCTGCTCATTTCCATAAATTATCATAGCTCGTAGGATCCTTGAGCTAGAAGTTGTGGTCTGTGATTCAGAGTTTGGGTTTTGTGCTAAATATTGTGAATTATTCACATTTTTTGTTTCTATTATGTTTATATATTCATTCAATGTGACGCTACTCTTATTTCATATGTGTAATCAATGTAAACCAGACATGAAATATTGTCACTGATATTGTCTGATGGTGTAAAGTAAGATATATATCAAAACTTCAGGCCTTGCTGGAGCCGTCATCTCTTGGCTTTATGTGGGTCATTATGGCACAATGGTGCTTGAGAATAACATTTGAATGCATTGGTTTTCGTGGGGTTCGATTCTATCAGCCAAAGAGAGTGTTGTTTAGCTTGCATTTTTTAGTTATATGGTTCTCTTATGACCATTGCAGGTGAAAACAGCTGATACTGGGTACATGTCTCGTAGATTGTCGAAAATTTTAGAGGACCTATCTGTCCAGTACGATAACACAGTACGGAATGCAAGTGGATGCATAGTTCAATTTTGTTATGGGGATGACGGTATGGATCCTGCAATGATGGAAGGAGAAGGGGGAGCTCCTTTAGATTTTCGTCGATTGTTTTTGAAAGCTAAGGCATGAAACCCTATATTTAATGATTCGGAATTAATTGGAATTATTTCATTGTTGAGTTGATAATGTTCATTTACAGGCCACGTGTCCTGCTGGAGAAAATGAAAGCTTGTCCCTTGAAGAAGTGTTTGAGATCGTGAAAGACCGGCTTTCAAAACAAGATATGACTCCTGATCGTGGTTGCTCTGCAGGTTTCAAAAGTTCTTTAGAGGAATTCCTGGATAAATATGCAAAAGAATTAAGAAAAACACATGATACTTTTGTGTTGGATCAAAGTCCGGCTTGGAAGGAAAAGTCTGCTAGTCTGGAGAAGATTGTCCAAAATATTTCTGGTGTGACTTGTAAACAGCTCGAGGTACTTGTTTTCTTATGTTCTAAAATTGGTCACCTTTTTCTCTCTCTCTCTCTCTCTCTCTCTCTCTCTCTCTCTCTCTCTCTCTCTCCTCTCTCTCTCTCTCTCTCTCTCTCTCCATATTTGTATGTCTGTATATATGTACGTACCTATACATATATGCATGAAACTCCGCAGTGCGCTTGTGCCAAAAATACGTTGGTCTGGGGTGTTTGAATGTTCAATGTGTTTTTTGCGAGTGCATTGCAGACATTCACACTTGATTTTTTCCACACACACACACATATATATGTATGTATGTAATGTGCATGGCATGGTTAATATTTATATATATATATATATATATACACACAAATATATCAATGGTATATGTCAGTGGGCATGCCACGTAATGTGATCTATAATATAACGGTTAATTTTTTATAGAAAATTTTCTGTGCTACATGGAGCAAAGATTAGGTAGATAGGAGAGAATGGTGTGGGTCGGAGCATTTTGTGGTGGGGATTTCTTTGAGGTGAAGGCTTTCTATGCAGTTGTATTGGGGAAGCATCATGGTTCTTTCTCTTGACGAGAAGTCTGGAATCCAAAATTGGGTTTCTTTATTTGGACTCGGTTCCTGATAAATTTTTTGCCACTATTAATGTGATACATAGAGGATAGTTTTGATATATTATATGGTGTATGTGGGCCAGACAGGTGGTGTCAGATTTCCATTGCAGTAGAGGTATGGGTTTCATTGTTTGGGATCTACTGGGTGTTCGTAGGACTGTGAAGGACATGCTTCATGCTTGTATGATGGCAGAGGAGATCTATTAGAAAGTTTGGAAATTTGTTCCATCGTGCAGGTTTCGGTATTTTTGGCTATAAACGAATAGAAGATGGGCTGCAGTTTCTAAGATGACTTTTTGGGTGGACAGATAGAAGCCCTTCACCTTTGTGTCTTCAGAGTTTAGATTTTGTTCTTTTGTGCTTGACCTAATGCTTTACTGCTGCTGTTTTCTAATTAAATCTTTACATGGTATTTGACAAAAATAAAAATAAAAATAGTTCCAATCCCAAATTTTGGAATGTTTGAATGCTAAGTGCCAGGCTTTCAGGTGAGAGGATAGCCACAACTTATAGAAATCAGTCTCTGTCTGATGTGGTTTATTGAAGGAGGAGAGTTGTTTTGCAGTTTGAGTTTCCATCCAATAAGCTTAGGCTTTTGCTTATAAGATTGAGTAATTGATGTTGCACTTAGCTGTTTCCTTTTTCTAACTAGTCTCCAGCAAATCAAGCTCGTCTGGTCTTGATTTAGCACTGGTGGTGAAAAGTTACCTCAATCAGATCTATTAGCTCTCTTCCATTTCAGCTTTAGTGAGCAGTGTTAATTGTCAATTTGTATGTTTCTGCTCACTGTGTTATGCAATCTGTGCTGGTAGTTTGATTTCTGTAATGGCATAAACCCTCCTTTGTTGGGGCTGTCATTTGTACTCAAATCTTGAATTTTCCTCTGTTTAATCAATGACATTGAATGATTTTCACACCCAAAAAAACTGTATTATGTAACTTTGAGTGTTGTCTTGGTGTCCATTGTATACCTTTGTGTGCTAGAGTTTGCCCTTTATATTTTCTAGATTTTGTTGCCTCTATTAAATTTCCTTTACATCAAAATTGTAGGTTTTTCTCAATACTTGCATTTCTCGTTATCATTCAAAAAAAGTCGAAGCTGGAACAGCAATTGGAGTAATTGGAGCTCAAAGTATTGGTGAACCTGGGACACAGATGACACTGAAAACTTTTCACTTTGCTGGGGTTGCAAGCATGAGTATCCTTTGTTCATTTGCTTATCTATTTTGAGGGAAGATAAATATATATCAACTTCATGTCCTTTTGGATATTTACTGGCTGTGTTTCAATTTGATCCTTAACAATATGTTAGACGTTACACTTGGAGTCCCTCGTATCAAGGAAATAATAAACGGAGCAAAAAAGATCAGTACACCCATTGTCACTGCAATACTTGAGCATAATAATAATGCGAAATTTGCAAGGGTGGTGGCAGGTCGGATTGAGAAAACAATGCTTGGGCAGGTATGTATGTTACTAATTTGTTAGAGATGCTGTGAATTTAACTTAGATTTTTGTTTGCATCGTGTATTGATGTGCTTCAAGTTTTCAACTGAAAGTGAAAAGTCAACAATGCAAATTGGCGTTTCTCTTTCTCTATGTCTTTGTATTGCTAGGTTAATGGTTTTTTTAACTGTGAGCTGGATTGTTCAGCAACTACTTTGTTAGAAAGTCAAACAAGTGGTTTGATATGTTTCGGGATGTTTTAAGGTAAAGATTGATGTTCTGGTTGTAGTTTATGTTATTTCAGGTATAATGGTTTGTTGGACTCATATGGATCTAAAACTATTGAACAACTAATTTGATATTTCTCAAATTTATTGTTTCTGTTGACTTGCATAGTGCTCTCTCCTCTCCAACTCCATGTATGATCTTACTTACAAATTTGGATATTATTATGAAGGTCTCTAAGAGTATAAAAATTGTAATGACTTCAAGATCGGCATCCATAGTCATCACTCTTGATATGGTCATGATTCAAGATGCACACTTGTCTATAGATGCTAATGTCGTAAAAGAATCAATTTTACGAACTCCGAGAATCAAACTGAAGCAAGAGGTGAGAATACGTGTTAGTTTTCTAATTTTTTTGTATGTTCTTAACTTCTTAATATCTCATGGTCACATCTACTATGCAGCATGTTAAGGTTTTGGATATCAGAAAATTGGAAATTCTTCCTCAGGAGGCTGATAGAAGTAGACTCCATTTTAACCTCTACTATTTAAAGAGTATGCTCCCAAAAGTTATAGTAAGGGTGAGGCTTCTTGAATTTCTTTTTCCTGAATATTGCTTTTTATGGATGACACTGCTTCTTCTTTTTTTCTTGTTTCAGTTTGCCATGCTTAGAATGTTTGGTGCAGATGTGATTCATTACATTCTTTCAATAACAGGGTATAAGCACTGTTCAACGTGTTGTCATTGATGCAAAAGAAGTTAAAAAGAATAAAAAGGATCTTGAAGTTACATGTGCTGATGGTGATAAAAGAGAAGAAAAGGAGTACAAGTTGTTTGCAGAAGGGTGAGTTTGTTCCGAAATTTATTTTGCTAGTTTTAGTAGCTTTTGAACCGGCTTCATGTTACACCTCTTTAAAGTATTGTGTTGGCATATGTTTGTTCCCCATGTTTTATTTTAGGTCTCATGCAAGTTGGTGATTCATATATCTTTCTTTTGGTGTCATTCCACATACTTCTTGTTGCACATTTAGTTAGTTGTCTTTTCCAAATTGGGTGGTTTATTCATGTTGCCATGTCAATTTTTGGCGGCTGAACTTAGTAAACAAATTTATTTATCACAAAATCACTTCCAGAGATAACACTACCCAGGTTAGTTTGGCCTGTGCTTCAGTAACTTCGCCTTTTAATAATGATCAACATTCCCAGTAACAAAGCTCCAAACAGGAATCTCTCTATGTACTTGTCTTCCACTTCTGTTCTGGAAAGGAAGGAAGATCAAACAACCAATGAACCATAGGAGCCAAACGTGACATATTTCAGACCCTAGTCATGTGTTTCCCCATGAAAGAAAGTTTCTAGTTTTCATTAGTGAAGCTGCCTTATCGAGAAAAGATTGTTTTTTTTTTTAAGGAAACAAATTTTATTGCAATAAACAATAAAATACAGAAATGCCAAGGTGGCCACAAAGAAACAGATACAAAGAAAGAGCAACTAGACTGAACAAACCCTAAGCTACTAGCGAAAGAACCCCAGTAGCACACACACAACTTATAGCTAGGAAATGGCTGCTTTCCAATCCAGCCAAATAACCCTAAAGGACATATCTCTAAAGACTGAAGAAGTCAAGGTCCATAGTGAAGAACATAGTCTTAACTTTCTCCCATAATTCCTCTGTTTCACGACCTGCTTAGTCCCAAAAAATTAGCCTGTTTCGTTATAACCAAACCACCCAAAGAACAGCCAATACACTACAGCCCCATAAAACATTGGCTCTCTTCCCGTTCCCAGGGATTCTGTGCTTCTCAGACAAGAAAGACTGGCAGTCCTTGGGCATGATCCAACTGACTCCGAACTCCCTAAACAATCGAAACCATAGGTTCAAAGTCACCGGGCACTGTAAGAAAAGATGGTCAGTCGATTCTAAGCAGTTCTTGCAAAGATGCACTACTGAGGGCTAAGACAGGAAAAGGGTGGTCTTCTTTGAAGCATGTCACACATATTAGCCTTCCCATGAGCCATAATCTAAGCAAAAACTTTCACTTTAGGAGGGCCCTTAGATTTCCAGATCAAATCATGTTGCTGGAATATATTGTCAGCTTCATTGAGGAGCAAAATTCTGTAATAAGATTTGACAGAAAAACACCCCGTTGCTTAGCAAAGAAAAGATTATCATTATCCTGATTGAAGGCAAACATAATAGATGAGAAATATCCAAAAATGATGTGGAAGAGGGAAACGAGAGGGTTGTACATATGCTAACATTATTGCTGCCTTATCTTTAATCCTTTGAATTTCTTTTTCCCTTTCCTGTCTTGCTTCATATGTTGCGACGACGCAAGTATCTTATTAAAAGTATTAGTATATTTCCTATGATGAGAGGTGCCCTCAAAGAACAGGGTAGTTTCATCGCTGGCATGACAGAAAGCAAGAAAACTAAGTGGATTATGCTATGCAATATAACAACGGGCGTGAGCAGTTTTGAATTAATGTGCTTCTAGTATTTTTGATCATATTGATACTTTAAGTGCTAGCTGTTATTTACTTGACAAAAAAAGTGAGATTCTAAAAGCCAGCTGTTGTTTCTTTAATCTTAATATCTCTTGTGCCAACTTTTTAGCACGGGTCTTCTGGCAGTAATGGGCACTGAAGGAGTTGATGGTTGTAAAACCACAAGTAATGATGTTATGGAAGTGCAGCGGACACTTGGAATTGAAGCTGCGAGAGTTTGCATCATTGAGGAGATAAAGCATACTATGAAATCGCATGGAATGAACATAGATGATCGCCATATGATTTTTTTAGCGGATGTGATGACGTATCGGGTGAGTAGTTTCCGTTGATACTGAATCTTTTGACTGGAAAGCTAAAAAGAAAAATTGGAATACACTAATACATTAGAGATATGCAAATGTGGTGAGGATGTATATTCATGTGTTAATTATTTTGCATGACAGGGTGAAGTTCTTGGAATCACAAGATTCGGTGTTCAGAAGATGGACAAAAGTGTTTTGATGATGGCTTCATTTGAGCGGACAGATGATATTCTATTTAATGCATGCGTAAATGGGAGAGTTGACAAGGTTGAAGGAGTAAGTGAAAGCATAATCATGGGTATACCAATGCAGATAGGCACTGGAATATTTAAAGTTAGACAAAGGTGAGAATGTTGTATTTATACATGAGTTTTAAAGTCTGGATCTTTATATTTTCTTATGTTGCACATGTATGCCCCTGATTTTTCAGTAATTTAAATTTGGAAGTGATAGGGAAGTGTGGAATATAATATGTCCTCATGATATGAATATTTGGGAGGTAATGCTGCACTAACCTTCCAGAACTTAATAACTTATCAAAATATATTTCACCTTATTTTTCGGTCACTCTGGTTACAACTTCTGCATGTCTCCTGGAGAAGTTAATTCTGTACTTGCCCAGTCTCCTGGTTTTACCATATAATATGTGCAGTTGGCATGCTGTCAAGCTGACTATTTGTTAAAATTAAATGGATCAACTCCATCCTGTCGTAGAATATCTATTAATGAATCATCTGCTTTTAGTTTTCTTTAGACCATCCATCCTACAGGTGGTATATGTGATAGCAGGTTGTCTGTTTCCTTCTACTTCTCTATATAACAAGAGACATTCATGGATATTCGAGAATGGCATAAAATATCTGGTTTCAGTATTGCTCCCAATGCGTATCAATATTTTCTTTTTCTTGGTTTTGATGCACTAACTGCCTGTTGATGCCGGCTTTCTTAAGTGAACCTCCCAGAAGCTTTAACCAAATTTTTTTTCCCCATGAGCAGAGTTTCTTCTGATTTGAGGCAGCCCACATATTTGGGACCAAATTCAGACGTGGAACTGCATTATGGGCCACGCCCAAGTCTAACTTGAGCGGAAGAAAAAATAGTTGTAAATCACCTCATTTTCACCAAAGCAAATGCATATGTTGCCTTCATGTTTCTATACGAGAATTGACTGAAGCATAGTGATGGTCCTGGAAGACTAGTGCAGAATGTCAAATGAAGATGGGGGGCGTGGAAGCAATCCAATCTTCGGCTTGATTACCGGATCATGCACATGCTCTGCTAATTGAACTGAGAATGTTGAATGAAGATGGGGGACATGGTACATGTCAGATTTCTAGTCATTTGATGTAAACTTGTCAGATTCATTGCGGCTTTAGCTTGCCTACAAGATTTGTGCAAAGACAAGTAGTTTTCCCAATTTAACATTATACTCGGTACTGTATACTTGTATATACTTTTGATAGTTTTGAGCTTCAAAATTGGCATCATGTAACTTTGATAGAGTGAATGTTGAGAAACCTAAAAAATATGTTTCGCAAGTCATCTCGTCATGGTGCTCTCGATTACTACTTAAACATACATAACAGCAGCATGTAAGCACTTTGGACAAGATCTCCCGTCCCAGTAGTCTTTAGCAAAACCAAAATGGAGCTCAAAGAGGAAACCTGAATGTAGGTTGGTTTGTTATGATTTTTCTTGCTCCGACAGTGCTCTTTTCCTTTCATTCTTTTATGTCACTAGCTCTTTTTCTAAAAGATGTTCTCTAAAGTAATTTTATGCAAGGATTAATTGTAATAAAAAAACTTATTAGAAAGTGATGGTAGAGTAGAATAAGATATGGCAATAGCGCCACTCCAGAAGGATTGATTAAAGCAGGAGAAGAATATACACAGACTGATCCAGAAAACTAAAGAAATGTTGCTTTTGTGAACTTGGTTCAGCTTGGATAATCACACACGGTTATTTGCAACTGGGTGTTTTCCTGCTCCGATACATGTTTAATAAAAGCTCGTCTCCACCAGACCTCAAATGCCTTCTGAATGTTTGGACAGTCGTCGCCCTTGTTTAGAAATCTATCAAACCAATTGAGTAAGATACCCTGTTGCTGCTGCAAGGGCAGTGTAAGAATGGTTTGGCTTATCCCTTCTTCAACCAGTTTCTTATCAATAGATCTAAAAGAAGCCCTCCTCATCCATCCAAAGTCTTCATAAAGAGCTTCTAGCCATGTAGATAGCAAAGAAAATCTTGTTTCTTTGGGCACAAGCAATTGTCTGCTCCCAATTGCAATGCATAGCTGAGCAGTGATTCTACTGATTTCATGTCGGTACATGGTTGGGATCTTTGAATGGAGGACTGCGAGCTCCTTCTGATCAGCCCACAATTTCACAAACTCATCACCCATTTTCTTGTCTACCAGAATATCAACAATCCATTGCATGTTATCAGCTTCTCTTGCTATCTCCGCCATTAAAACCCCGCGATCCCTCCTACTGTCATCCATGCCCGTGGCTTCAGATAGGCACAGGACAAGAGAACTCAGACACCGATGGCAAAGATGGTAAAGGGTTTCTTTAGAGACATCAAGCCTATTATTGCTGCCACTGGCTGCATCTTCTCTAAGCAACCGAGAGATGAGAGTCTTCATTTCCCGACGAGCCCTATCGTCTTTTGCTTGAAGAACACCGGTCAGCAGCCTCATAAAGATCTCATCGGCTCTTGCAGAAGTGGATGGTTCAGATGACACTCTGAGGAGAACTTCACTGGCCAAGTCATCATGAAGCTGAAGTTCATTGAGCTGAGATATAACTTTCCCCTCTTCTTCCTCAGACCATGGAACAGCCTTCAAATACTCCAAGCATGAGCCAATCCCCTCATCATACATGATAGCAGCAGATACCTACAACACAAAAGTAATTGTACAAATATTCAACATCGCAAACTCAATGAACAAAAAACATATTACTCTTCCTTATAGTCCAAACATATCCTCAAGAACCCAAATTAATACAGCTATCCAGCTAAAATCAGACAGCAAAAAATCCCAAAAAAAAAAAAACAGAACAAAAATTCAATCTTTTGCACTGCAAAATGGAAGATGGGACTGTTTGTTTTTAAAAACGTTATTGGTTTTTTCGTTTGTACTTGTCTAATTTTGGTAAAATTAGTTTTGCTTATTTTCAAATTTCGTGTAGCTTTTACACATTGCCCAAAGACAGAGACTTGTTCAGTAAACGAAACTGACTCTCCAATTAATTGGGCTAGCCTCAGAATTTTTCCTGGTATTCACACTTAATACCATTTATCTCGGAAGTGAAAACCAATAACCAAACAAAAGATTTCTGCCTCACCCAAACACTTTCTCAGCAACCAAACACAGGATAAGACAAACCAGAAATAGAAATGCTGATTGCTACAGTCAAGAAAAGGCAAAAGTAAAAGCCAAAGCACATACCTTTAGCAAGCCCAAAACCCTAGAGACCTCCTCGCCCATGAACCTCCTCTTCAAATCTTCACAATACATCAACACCACAGTTTCCACATAGACCTCAACATCGTCGCAGTCCGAAATCTCGACACAGTGAGAAACCCCGCGATCTTTTCGGAGCTTATCGGCGAAAAACCGGCTTTTCGCGGCCAAAACGCTCTTGTGCACGTCCATGGTGACCCTGAACCCGTCCTTGGCTACCACAGTGAGCCTCACGTCACCGGATACTAGCCCTCCCCAATTGGGGTTTCGGAACGGTGCGTTTTGGAGGAGTTTGTGGACTTTTTCGTGGACTTTTCGGTCTGCGAGCTTGGAGTCTCGGTGTTGCTCATCGGACATCATCTCGTAGAGGGTTTGGGACTGACTCGGGCGAGTTAAAGACTGAGTCGACCCGGCCAGTTGAGGTGGTGGGGGAGGAGAAGAGAGGGCCTTTGAGGGCGAGGAAGTGGGAGAGTAGAGCTTGGATATGGATCTTGATGGTGAGAATGAGAGCGTTTGATCAGAGATGAAGCCCTGTTTGATCATGGCTGAGACCTCTCGAGATTTTAGTGCGTTCTCGGCGGCCATTGGAGCTCTGGGAGCTCACTGAGAGAGTTGAGTGGCTGAGCAAGAAACCAAGTACTGGGATTCAAGTGATGGGTTCTTGGAGGATTGGAGAGAGAGTGAAGTGGGTAAGAAAATCAATCAAGAAGTGAAATTTTCTGGGAAGGTAGAGAGAGAGAGTGAAGAGGAAAATTATGGGGTTGTGGAAGGAGGAGAGAGTGAAGAGGGTAATTAATAAAGAATAGTTTCCTGGGAAGTAGAAGTAAAATATTTTCCGGGAAAGTGGAGAAAGTAGGAATCCAAGAAAATTGAGAGAGAGAGAGAGAGAGAGAGAGAGAGAGGTCTGTTAATGGTGTAAATGTTTAATAACGAACCTAAGAAAGAAAAAAAAAAAACTGTTTCTTTTGTAAAAGGAAGAAGGTAGCATTATTAGGGAGGGGACTAAAATAGCTGCACACTGGGTACCTTTTTTGTTTTGTTTGCTTTGCTGTAATTATGGGTATGGAGGAGAAGGAGGAGGAAGGCGGCTATGGACCCATATGTATGATGTAAATAATCTTTTATTAGATGGCTCAGTCTCTGCTTATAAGTGCTAAACTTCATTAGAAAAAATATGAAGCTGTCAGAGGACAGAGGCCATGCTGATGCTACCCATTAGTTTATTTGTGCCTCTTCTTTTCTCTAAAATGGATCTTACAAACTTATTTTAGATGGGTTTTAGTTTGTTTTGATTTTTGATCTTGGATGTTTGGTGATAATGGTTGTCGTTTAGCCCAGTAGGTTGGAGATTCTTTATGTTTGTTTGGTGCAGAGCAGACTGCAGAGAGTGCAAATCCTGATTTTAGTAAACAATAATCACAGTTGGTAACAATGATGATAACAATGTGAGATTTTTTTTCCTTTTTATCTTTTATTTTTCTATTTTTGCTGGGGGTTGATAAAAAGGAGAGAGTTAGTTGCAGAGGAGGACCTAGAAATTCGGGATATAAAAATGGGAGCAGAAGAAGTCTGAGCTTTCTGTGCAGTAGTACACACTGTCATATGTTTGATGCCTGATGCTATAAGCCTGCCATTGCAACAAACTACAAGCATCCAATGATTGCCCCCCAAATCTTAAGGGCGTGTCTAAGATGAGAAACAGTCATTTGGGTTCAATCTAACTTAACAAAAGTTTTATATAACTTGCATTATGTATGGCAATGCCATGTTTAGTTATCAGAATCTTTTTTTCAAATTGCCTTGTTGAGCCTGCGCTATGCTAATCCCTGATTTTTAACTGCTGATGTATTGTGGGAGTTTTTATGTATCCAATAGTAAAAAATTGTGTCAGTCAACGATTGACGATAGCATTAGCGTTCGTTTATGTAAAGATGATTTACTTTTAAGGTAGTAGGGGATGCACAGATGACTTGGATGAGCGGGAATGCCACATGAGAATTAACAATGAATGTCACAACCAAGCATGATTATAATTCATAAAACAACATCAAGAGCCACATGGGTGGACCAAACCGAGCAAGGATGTTCAATACAGCACCAAGAAGGCATCATTGTGGTGTGCAAGGGTTGCCCCATTGGCTTTCTTGTGCAAAGTCAATAATACATAATAGAATGAGGCTTGAGATTATTAATTTTTGGTCAAAGAATGAGGCTTAAGATAAACCGCCCAATTAATGCAAAGAAATAGGTAAAGATGTACACAAAACTAGAGCTACCTCTACCTGTGTGTGAGAAAGAAGCATTAACTAGTAGGGTGACTGTTGGTTGCTTGAAGCTTCCACATGAGCAACTTGCAATAATTTTGGTATGAATTGCTTCTCACTCACAAATACCTTTTTTTTTTAAAGAAAGAAAAATAAAACCCTTCTTCTTCTGTGGGACTTGCCACATGACAAAAGACCCACAGGTGCATATGCATATACAACAATTTGTTGGGAGAATTTTGACCATGATTTTAACATTCAAATCACAAAAAACTGGCATTTTGTGACATTCTTGCTACTCATGATCGATTTGAAGATTTCTATACATATAAAAGTTCCACACGACAGAATTAGAGAAATTAATGTCCCTTTCTCTCTCGCTCTCAATACTTTTGTCGGACTCAGCAAACATGACAACAGACTTTCAAAAGTGTAATGAAAAGGAGATGTGATATTTCAGCTAAATATTTTGGATACTTTCCTATGAACTTTTCCAAAGCATTACAATTCGTTATGACTTTTCGATTGGTTGTTTTGTACAGGTCTAAAACATCCAAGAAAAACCTTGTGAATGTTACCTAACAGTTTCTTTTATAGGTTCCCGTCTTTGTCTGACATAGTATTAGAGCTCTATTTACATGACGTCTATGTTCGAAACCACCCTTTCTTATTGTTCACTTCTTTGTTGATTTGCAAGGTGAAGGGTGAAGGGGGCTGTATCTAATCATTTGTCTGCTTCTCGGCCTCTTCACAATTAGGAAGAGACTACATATTGTTGGCTCTTTTCCTGACAGCTTAAGTTTTAATATCCGAATGTCTATGTGTCTATGTTCGGATAGGCATGTATTCAAACTCAGAGAAGCATGAGAAAAAAAATGCGATCTTGAATTTGTTGTTGAGACAGGACATCTGGTGTTCCATTCACAGTAGAATTGAGCCATGGTGAACAAAGAAGTAGAGAACATGCATAGATTAAGGACAGAAACATAAACAAACAGGATGAATGAATTTAATTTATTTACAAAACTTTTAGAGCACAGACTGACATAGATTACAGAAACATTACACTTTGCAAACATCACACAAAACAATGGTTAAAACCCTGATCAAGTTCCATCAACAAAATGCAACAGCATCCAAGATTAGCCCTCTATGAAATATTGTCAACCTTAACGCACAAGCAGATCAATTAGTTTGACCTGAATTCTTCAGCAAGATGATGGGGGTTTTCCAGGGCCTGTCTTCGTGGTTTCGCAAGTGAGATGCAGTTCAAGTACTCAAATGTGCAGCAGATGATATTTCTAATTGAGAAAGCAAACAAGGTGTAAATCATGCTGGCAACAGCATAAACCTTTTAGAAAATGTTTGTCTGTAAATCTTGCATCTCAGGATCCACAGCATTTGCTTCCTTTTCGGCTTCAGTTTTTGCAAAGAGAGGTGCATCGAGTTGAGGAGGTTTCTGCACATTAGTAAAACCTTATTGAAGTTTCTTAATTTATAAGCTTGAATTACAATTCACATATATGATACATTTTATACTTCATGCATTGCAATTTGCAAGGTTTTTGGTGTTACCATGCAGCGGACGAGAGCCCAGTTGACACCCTTGAAGAAAGGGTGGCGCTTAATTTCATTTGCTCCTTCCTGTGAGCCCAGTCTATTTTTGGGATCGCGGTGCAACAACCGATACATTAACTGCTTTGCTTGAAGACTTGCCTGCATCAAGACACAATGCCTTTAGCATATAGAGAGGTAAAGTTTTCACTCTGTATTTTCTATATATGTTGAACTCAGAACTCTAGTTTGGTAAGGAAAAATAAAGTACATGTTCTATGAACTGCTATTTTCTATAGATCCTAATGACTCCTCCAACTACAACATACAAACAATCATAAATACGTTTTGAGGCGCATATGCGCATAGAGACATATATATGCAAAGAAATACACATTTATATAGGTATGTATATGCATGCATGCAAACAGTAAACCTCACCGATATACTTCCTGGAAACTTAAGATCCTTGTGAAGAATATTGGCAAATGTCTTTTGCCTTGTTTTTCCCCTGAATGGTGTATAGCCATAGAGCATTTCATAGATAAGAATACCTAAAAAAAGATGCAGTAGATCAGCAAATTAAGATGCCAGATGGAAGGTGATTAGTTTAAATTTAGTCTTGCATGTGTTTGTGCTGAAGTAAATGCTACTATATGCTTGCTTGTTTAGAGTCCAGTCATTTGATGCACAACTCATGCAAATTCAGTAACAAATTTGAAGAGTTATGGCATTCCCATGATGAGGAGATGGAGATATTTCCTCATCATTCTTATGCACAGGTTACATATTATAAGTAGAAAGAATCGTTGAACATAAAATAGAATAAATTACTTACCAAGAGCCCACCAGTCCACTGCACTAGTATGGCCTGCTCCAGTTATGATTTCCTGCAAGTGGAAAATACATAGAGCAGTCAATATAAAGATCCTGAAGTTTGACATAACTTGAAAGTTTTAATCTATACGCAATTTAATTTTGAAGAGAGAAACATCTCATCATGAAGGTAATGAAACAGTTTTGGTGGGATGTTGGTGACAAACCATCTCATTTGAGAAACAAGGACAAGTATATCTTCTTACTTCCTGATGATGGGAATTTTATTTTACTTTCATCCTACATAAGATTTCTATACCTTTATAAACTTACAACTGTAGAACATTAAATCATCTGGAAGGTATAATGAAACAAAATTCCATTGAGATGGGAGGGTATCGGAAGCAAGGATAAATTTCCTAATTCCTTCCGGCTGATCAGGATTCTATACGACTTGATTCCACATTAAATTTCTACACTCTAACTAGCACAACTAGAAAGTTAGACCTTAGCAACCAAACTCCTAATGGTAACTGGATTAAAAACTTTCAAGCCTAGCTATATTTAGTATGTTATGAACTTCATCAAGATGTTTTCACCTTCTGCATGACTAGCAATCAAACCAGAGGAAGCTTAAGCAACTAAACATGGAGATTTCTCATGTATAACTAGCAATTGAATGATTTCCTGTGGCATGTTATAGAATGGAACATAACAAGGGAATTCATCATAGCATATGCAAGAGAGAAATATTGAAGTTTAATAATTTGCGTTACTGGTGCTTATGTCATGCACTTTTCCTATTAAAAAAAAAGGTGTTGGTTATTTCATGATAAGGGCATGAAGCGTGCATTTCTTCAATCAAGGAACTATTAAGAAAAATAATTAAAAAGATCATGACAAAGTGTCAGACCGGAGCTATGTACTCTTCAGTGCCAACAAAGGAATTTGATGCTCTCATTGGTTCAGCCATGAAGATTGGATTCTGTTGACCTTTATGTTGTTTTTTCTTTTCGTTTATGCTTGGGAGTAAAAGCTGAAAGAAGAACATAACCCAGTTAATAACAACTCTAGGAGGTGCCAATAAGATGAAATAGAATGGTGTCAATTTAACCTTTTATATTTTAAACAAAACCAAGGAGTGGAAAAGACTTTTTCTCGTCTAAAAATATCAAGGAATTTTTCTTTCAATTATTTTTCTTTAAATAATAAATCTCCGAAGTAAGAAGATTAAAAGGTGCGATACCTGCGGTTTGCAAGATGTTAAACAGGATAAATCAAAATCTGTCAGGGACACATGCCCATTGCTCTGAAGTAAAACATTTTCAGGCTTCAAATCCCTGTAAATTATACCTAAAAGGAAGAAAACCAGAAGGGTCAATATAATAAGTTGAAGATGGAAGCATACATATGTGATTACTATACTTTGTCAGGCAACTGCATATTAATGTGCTGGGAAGTTATATATAAAATATTCCACTACAAACTTGAATTTCGTTTAATAGATATTTTAAAAATTCATGCTGTCAAATAAAAATTTCTTTAAATATTAAATATTAATTGGTATTGCATAATCGCGTCATTGTCCTTATTTATATGCATATATTAAATTAAAAAATTAAAAAAGATGTGTGAATGATGCACACAACTTACCCAGACAATGAAGATACTCCAATGCAACAACTACCTCTGCAACATAAAATCTACAAGCATCAACAACACAACACAGAATTCAGTCAGTTCTTAATAATGAAATTCGTAAGACCATAGAAAGGGAATCAAAGTAGCACACACTTGACCAACTAAAATTAGATATTATTTATTTAGCATCAAATTTTTTTTCCAATTGTGTCTTTTACCTAAGAATTATTATCATTTTTCATGTAATTTACCTCACAGAATCTTCCTTAAGGACCTTCGTGGGTTGTCTATCCAAAAGCACAAAGAGTTCTCCACCAGGGTAGTAATCAGTAATCAGGCAAACATGTGTTTTGGTCTGCAAAGAATTTATAGATGTTGGAGTTTGAAGAAATGCATATGTAAGTAAAGCAACATCATTGACTCTTGGAAACTTGAAAACCAGCAGCAAGCTAAATGCAATGAGCCAAAAGCAAGAAAATGAATTTACAATTGCAAGCAAAGGTTTCTCTCTAGGGTGCTTAATCAAATAATTATCACCAGCAGTACGTCCTGACAGTTCCAACATGTCGAGTTTCTAACCTGAAATGATGCATACAATGCAGGAAGAAAAGGGTGATCCAACATGTCGAGGATCTCTCTCTCTGCACAAGCTCTGTGCACCTGCAAGAAAGGAATTAAAGGAGTCCTGTAAAGAGATATGAAAGTGGCAGTATAAAATGTTCCTAAAAACTTGACGCCTAATGATGAATAAAAACAAGGTAAGCAGGGTACACAAAATCAGTTTCAGATTTTCACTACGCACCTTGTTGCGATTGAGCATGACGCCCTTATCCATAGCCTTCATTGCAAAGTAGTGGCCAGTTCCACAGAGTTCCACCAAATGTACACTGACATGAGCATATATAATGTTGAGTGATTAAGCTGAGTTCACAATTAAAAAAACTGTTCTTACTCGTTAATGCATCAACCCCATGCCAGGGAGACATGAAATTTAGTTAAAAAATGGCATGAGAAGTTAATATTAAAGATCTATAAGTTTTATCATTCAATGGATTTGAATCAGATCCACCAAGTAATTAAAATTCCTCAATTTCCATGTACTAATACTGAAAATCTGAGGTAAAAATGAGACAAAAGAAAATACGAACCTGCCAGTATCACCAGATCCCAAGGGCTTTATAGGCCTAAAATGTTTCAATCCTATCTGCTCTCCACTATCTAGAATCTGCAATATCAGGGTTTACTCAGAAATCTACCATGATATAGTGGATGAAGATATTCAAGAAACACAATAGAATAAAGCCCTGGTACTTGTTTTAAACAATTTATGTAGAAGATAAATCCATGTTATGTTTGTCAACTGATAATATACTTGTGAACCAAAGTTATTATAATGGATTTATGAAAAAGAGAGGTGTTTTTCCATTACATGCTGCCCACTAACCCATGCATAACTGAAAAATCAATACCTTTTCGATGGCTCTCCAATAGGGGCTATTCTTTCTATGAGGCTTTGGGTGAACAACCTTTGAATGGTTCATCCACAGATCATCTGGTTTCTGCAGGTAGAGAAAACTGCTGTCAAATTTGTAAACCTGTAATATTTTAAAAGACATGGATTAACAACAAGCCATTACCATATTTCCATCAGGAAGTTCTCTCGCTGCGTCATCAACATTTTCTGCAGTTGCTCTGACCTGACAGTAGACATCAAGCAAATTTGTAAAACTTATAAATCCTGGTGTATATTGTATACAATAAGTTTAACACTGGAAAGACATTCAAGAGCATAATTTAGGAATATAAAATAGAAATGAAAATTATGAAGAAAGTTCAGACCAGTTTTTCACTCTCTTTTACGGTATCTTCAGGAATAGAGTTGTTCAGAGGCTCAATGTGCTCACTGCCATCTAGTTGTACCCCAATAAAATATTGAACTTCCCCCTGTTTACATAAACAAGTAAAATGTCATATGTCATTCGGTTCCACCATCTTTTCTGTTGTTGGTATTTGTATGTTTGTTTTTTATTATCAAACAGTAAGAGTGTTTTCTTTCATCTAAAGATTATCTGAGAGAGTACCTTTTGATCACGCATAGGCTGCAGATGAAACACGTTCCAGAACTTTTTACCTGGATTGAGAGCAAAAGACTTTAGCTAATCACAAAAGTGTAAAAGTTAACTTTTTATTAGGGTTCAAGTTCAAATTTAGCATTACTATAAAAATAATGTTAGGCCTTCCACAATGAATTCGGTCTTTCATGCTATATACATTCAAATTGCAAAAGAAAGCATACCACTTTTTGTATAATTGATGAGCTGTACAGTAACTTCAGTCTGGTTGTCAATTGCATCTCTTATTTTCCTCACAGTTGCTGGATCAGTCTCAGGTCCTTGCAGGAACCTACAACATCCAAAGCAACAACATAAATCAGAATGCTCTTCTAAGTTCTAAAATTTTGGGATGATCAGCACTGGAAAAGCAAATGCCTTTGATTAAGGTTATTAGCATCATTGAGCACCTAAATGCTACTTGCCAGACCAGCAAATTAACTTAGCTTGTAGCTGAAATGCATTTACCAAAGGAACGTAGAAAAGAGCATGGAGGTATCAATTGTATCCTTCATGATCTGTATTTCTCTATCTCCATCTTCAGAAGTCATTTCCATTGCATTGAATTTCAGATGTCTAAGTTTAAATTACCAATTTTTTCAAAGTGCCATTTTCAAATGAAATTCAATTTATATTCAGGTTTAAGTGGCACCAATTTACTCTCTAATGGGAACTTATAGTTTATAAATAAGCACACCTGCAGTTTCTTCCCAATATTTCTTCACGACTGTACTCTGTAAGCTCCAAAAAGCTGTCAGATGCAAATATCTGAAATACAAACACTCAGAGATATCACATACTTACATCTTGCATCTTCGTCTCGATGGTGAAAATTCATATCACAAAATTTGTATAGCATTGTTAAAATAAAGCCAATTGTTTTAAATGGCAATCTTACAATGGGATTATCAGGCAGCCTCGGATCAGTAATGACGAAGTTTTTCTCTATACGTTCCAGTGTTGTGGCAAGATCAATACCCTTCCTCATTTCCTTTTGTCTTACTTTGTCATCAAGACTGTCAGGTCTCTCCTCATCATTGTCACTCTCATAGGTATCCACAGGAACTCCAGTGTCAAAGCTTTCCTCAATAGTTCGACTTTTCCTAATCCTCCTACAGCATGGAGAAATAGGATTGGAAAATAAAAGCCTTATTAGTTAAGTGCAACTAAGGAATGTACAGTGAATGTTAAAGTGAATTAAATTATACCCCATGAAAGAAAGTCGGCTAGTTTTTTTCTGTTTCTTTTCAGGCAACTCGCTGATACGCTGCATTGAGATTTTAGGATGATCCCCACGTGAATTCCGTCTAAGTGGAGCCACACTCTCTGAGTTTCTCCTCCCTAGCGTTACTGTTCTCTCCTCTGTCCGGCCACCTTCTGACTTTCTAAACAAGGGGTGATTCATTGACTCGCTAAGTGACCGGGGTCTTTTCACTGCCTGCACTAGTTCAGATACTGAATTTGAAGCCATTTCTTTCTGACGAGCTGCAATAAGACCAGTTATCAGTTAGCTCAAAGGAAAACTGGAAAAAGAGTTTTATGTCATGTCTTATCACTTCAAAAACTAAGACAATCTGGCAATTATTGTCATGATTCACATTTAGTCCATCAAGTGGCAATGTCAAATATGCCGGTGGTGTGCCATATTCGGAGAAAAAAAGCTAGAGTTTGATGGCAATTTAGCACAAAAACCTTTGACTGGTAGAAAGCAATACTATGTTTAACAACATTTATGTTGATCTCTACTACCAAACTGATGCTCAGTTCAAGTTCTGGCTTACTTTAGAGAAGATACATAACATAAATATAATTCACAGAGCGTCCACGTTCTTGCTGGAAACAAAAATTATAGCGTTCCACAATTTCAACTTGGGCGGTTGCAATGAGACAACAATGGGAATGAGAAATTATATTCTGTAGAAATACAGATTTCTCCATTTCCGATTAGGAATTAAATGGTTTTTTTTGTTGTTGAATATTTGTAGTAATTGCAAAGCCCACAGGAGCAAATTTCTTTATCAGTCTCTTCATTTTTTATCAAACAGTGTAGTTCATGGCTAATATTGGTTCAATTATTTGCCCCAACAAAATCTGGTAAAGAAAACAAAAACAAAAGGGGAAGGGTACAATACCATCATATCGAATCAAAGACTCAGGCAATCCATTAGGACGCAGCATCTTATCCTTGGACCCCTCAGTATGCTTGCTCACCTCCACTTGCATTCTGCCAAATCAGCAAACAACGTATCAAAATTATATCCCATGCATGCAAAAAATTCCCCATCGAACATTCCCCCCTTGTCTTCCATGCCATGTCCATGTCCATGTCCATCCATCACCGTCCATCGAGTATCGAATTCGAATGGCAGCAAGAACATATACATGGCTACTTGGCAAAGTTCATAACAGGAAGGTCCACAATCCAGTGCAATGATATCGAAATTGAATCTGGAAAGTGAAGTCGATAGAATGGGGCTGCCCAGTTTGGAACAAAAGTAGGATCATTATTATTAGACTTTACATGTGTGTGTGTTTGGCCGCTTGCTGCTACTCAATCAATCAGGTGCTTGAGCATGTTTCTACAGTAGAAATTCTACTACCCCACACCCCATGATTATATAAACCAATTAAAAATTTTCTCTTATTTCATATGTTATGTTGTCGGACAGTGAATTTAAACCTTTTTTTTTCATATTTGATATGTTATACTGTTAGACTGTCAATTTGACCGGTAACTTAAGCATATTATTTTTGTATCAACTTTATTAAGTAGATCATTATTTCAACATGTTTGGCTTACACATTGGTAATAAGTCAAACTAACATTCAAATATAAGAAGGAAAAAAATATCCAAAAAGAAAGAGACTAACCCAATGAATTTGAGAACTTTCCCAGTCTCGTCCTTGATGGGGGCAATAGTGAGTAAATTCCAAAAAGGGGTCCCATCTTTCTTATAATTCAGTAGCCTCCCACAGTAACTCGTGTTCCTTTCCAAAGCCTCCCTTATCTGCGCCACGTCTTCCGGGTCCGTGCCCGCTCCTTGTAAAAACCGGCTGCAAACAGCGGACCCCACAAATCCCAAATTGTCAAAACTACCCTCCTCCCAATTCAGACCGTTATTACCGTTAACAAAACCCTCCCAAAAAAAATTAACACAGTAAAAACACTTCAAAATCAAGCAAATGTAGTTGGCCAGTGTAGTAAGCTAGGCTATCATTTGCACCCAAGTTCGTTTGCACTTAAGTTCGAGTTCTTTGATAAATTAAATTAATATAAAGTGAATTAGGTCAAATGAGGAGGGTGATGAGTCTCCGAGCTTGCATCCAAGTTTAAGTATTTAGTAAATTAAATTAATATATAATAATTTAGACTATCATTTGTATTGCTATAAAAAAATAAATAAATAAACCAACAACAGTAAAACAGTACCAGTTTCTGCCGATAACCTCTTTGGAAGTGTACCCGGTCATTTTGAAAAACCCGGCACTGGCGTACATAATCGGGTAATCGGGTTTAGTAGCGTCCGAAACCACGAACGTCTGCTGAAACGTCGACAGCGCGTCTTTCAAATCGTTCGAAGCTCTCGGTATCCCTCTCTCTTTCCCTCCGAAGACGTCTTCGGACGAGAACTCGCCGGAGCTCTGAACCGAATTGTTCGATGTCCTTCTAGAAGAAGCGGCGCCGCTCTGACCCGGTTTGGAATTCGGGTCTTCGGGTCCTCCCGAGGTCCGAGCGCCCACCCCTTGCAGCTTCCCCGTCTCGGTGTCCGTCTTCAGCACCAGCCCCCACTCCGCGGCTCTCTGCGCGGCGTCGTCGGGGGGAGCAGACGACTTGTCGTTCCCGTCGACGGCGGAGATTGTGTGGTGAATGGACGGTGGAGATGGGGCTGTTGGGGGGGCGTCGTCGTCCTTGAGGGCCAACCATGAGGTGGTGATGTCGTCGGCTCGGGTGGACTTGGAGGTGAGTTTGGGTACCGGCTCGGGTTCGAGGGTGGTGCCACCATGTGGGTCTATCCAGCTTTGCCACGTGTGTTGGGAGCGGAAAGATGAGGTGGAAGTGGAGAAGGTGGAGGAGGAGGAGGGGTTGAAGACTTCGAGGGAGCCGCGTGAGTCTCTTGGGAATGGTGGGATGAGAGAGGGTGGCGTTGTGTCTGGTTCGTCTTCCATAATAATATCTCTGCATGAATATCAAATAACGAAAGAAAAAATAAATAAGTAAAGCCTGCAATATAAACCTTGTATAATTTTATCTAAACAAATGTTATGTGTTTATATCACCATGTCCATGAAAATGATGTTTTGATATTAGTATCATAATTCAGATGTTAGGTTGTAAATCTAAATTAATAGAGCATGCTTAATTAGTTCCGAGCTATATCATCAAACTTCTTTAAAGATCATTTCTGCAAAAAATCAATCACATATGAAAAAAGTTATCCAACAATTTCGGTAATACCATACTAATTTCAATGTTTATCGGAAGTTTTGTCGTTTAATCATAGTTATATGTTGCTAAATAATGTCTCATTTAGCTTCTTCTTTTTTTCCGCATGAATATAATAGTTAAAATGGGACAAAAGTTAATGATTCTAACAATGACGACACATTGCAAAATGGACCCCGAAATGGCTAACGCCTAGAAGATATTACAAAAAATGGGAGTGAAATAGAATGAACGATCCATGTCAACACACATAAGTGATGGACAATTGTGGACTAATGCTTATTTTCCTTGCACTCAATGAGCCTCATTTGTGGGGCTGCAGTGTGTGAGAGTTGGTGTTGGATGGCTGGCTTTATGAACAATAGACTCAGGACAAGAGGGGTGATGTGCAAACTTTTGGATTGATGTGGACTTAGAAACAAATCAGTAAAGCAAATACAAGGAATTTCAAGGGGTGTTTATGTCATCTCAAGTCTCAGATCACGTAACCCAACTGATGACTTTGGGTTAGTTAAGTTATAGATATTTTCTGAGCACCTCATATTTCTAAGGGCAGAGTTTGGCCAAGAGAGACAAGTTAGGTGACTGAAAGAATAGACATGCTGGCATGCACTTTGAATTTCAATGGCAAACTGTGCCAACACTTGAACAAGAGGTCAGGGTGGGAGCTTAGATTGGGTGTGTGTGCCACCACAGTCCTGCCTTGCTTTTGGCCATGCCCATGAGTGGGAAATAATTCACAGAAGACATGATCACATGACATTTAACAAAAGCTTAGTTTGTGTAAGTCATTGAAACATAGGCACAACATAAATTCATATATATAGAAAAAGAAATAACTTAGGCAATAAGTTTGCCAAGCCAAATTAAGCAGAGATGAAGAATTTAAACAGACACCTTGTAAATTAGGCATCATTTGGCTTTGGCATATAAAGTCTCAAGAAAAAGAAAAAAGAAAACCTTGCAGCTCAAGTAGTTAATCATATTAAAAAAAAAAAAAAAAAAAAAAAAAAAAAAAAATCAATGATGGTTTTAGTTTATCAAGATCCAGGATCCCAAAAAGAAAAAAAAACAAAACAAAAGAAGTGATCATGTTGATGAACTGAAACCATCATTGAACCTAAAAGCTTGTTTGATTCAATTTTCTTCCATTTTCTGAGGAACCCAGATGGAATATATTATTGTAGAATTGAAGAAACAGAAGAAAATAAGATGGCAAGTAGTACCTCAAGTGAACTTGTGTGCTGCTGTTAGAAACAATTGTCCTAAGAAGAATATATACTCAACTACTCCATATATATGGCAAATAAGCTTAATTTTGATGGGTTTATTTGAAGAAAATAATTGGGAGAGAGAGGAAGAAGAGAGAAGGGGACGAAAAGATAATGGGCAAGGGAGCACTTTTAATGGGCAAAAAGACTGAGATTAGAGAAAACACAAGAAAGATAGAATGATTGTCGGAAAGGTTTGGCCTCCCATCCCTCCCCATACCAAACTCTCACATGGCTCCTGCACATATTCCTATAACAAAACTGCATACCTTCTAATTATATGTATAGTTTTCTCTGCTTCTAAATCTCTCTTACCTTCAAAGATTTTCTGGCTGGTTTATTTACAGAGTAGAAATGAGCTGGCAGGCAGCAACAAAAGCAGAAATAGAAGCAGAACCAGAACCAGAAAGCAGAAAGCAGCAGCAGATCTAAGAGGCCTTCATCAAGCACAGCACGTTGGGAGCTCGCTCAGCAATGCTTCCTATGTTTTTGTGTCTCTCACTAGTGGCACGTATTCATGTTCTTGGTAAAGTAGTACAAAATATGAGACCAGATAGAAAGTAAGATTTCTAAGATTATACATTGGAAAAGAGAAACAAAGGAGATATAACTATATATATATATAGCTCGTGGGGAATCAAACTTTCTCGAATGTTATCATTAGGTTTTGTAACTTTGTTACCGTTTTTTTAAGAACCAAAAGATTGTCTTTTTTGGGCCTTCAAAAGCTGCTGGTGGCTTAAAAACGTTACTAGGGTCTTGGATAACCTTTCCATAATTAGTAACTACAAAGTGAAAGTTATGGATAACTGTTTAAAGTTTGATAAAGATAATTGTAGTTGTAGGAGCACAATTGTCCTCAGGTGAAACTAGCACGTATACAAAAAGTAAAGAAAGTAGTGGTATTTGTCGAAGTAGTGGTATTTGTCTCGAGTCTCGACTTGATTGGAAGAAATTTCAAGTTCGACTCACATGAATGATATTGTTCGATGTCTAGTCGTGACTAGCTTCAGTATGATAGTGTAGTTCTATTGGCCCACCAAACGTAGCGTAAGGGTGCAAATGAACGAATTAAGAAAGTTAAAAGAATCTATTTATGCTTGGCCAAGTTCCAATTTATGCTTGGCAAAATGTATTGTCCTGTTCAAAATCGTTCTTTCAATTTTTTCTAGTTCTCAAAATTATGGTATCATCAAAAGAACAGGAGGAATAGAAACCCGAATCTATTCATGATGGATACAAGTTGATTGTTGGTTCATGATGAATACAAGTTGAGATTGGGAGAAAAACCTTACTCGTTGTATACAAGGGCTATTTCAATAACTCAAATCATGATTAAGAAATGCTAGATACATGTTGTAATACTCTTAATTATTTCTACATATATAATTGTGTAAAGTTTAAAATATATATATATATATATATATAAATGTTTACATGTCTAAATTTATCTATACAAACAACTTATTATAAAAATTATTGGAATGACATAGATGGATGTCATTTACCTTTCGGTTATTATCTTCTATATATAAAGTAAAAGGCAAAAAATGGTTAAACATTCAAAATATCATAAAATGCCTTTGGTTAATGCAAACATTAAAAATTGAAATTATTAATTAAATGAGGATAATATGATAAATTCACATTTTTTCATATTTAAAAAATTAAAATTAAAATCAGATAATGGATCCTATTTTTATGGAACACAACTACCTATTATTTTTTTAATTCTAAAATAATTTTAATTTTTTTATATTAAAAATAAAAAAAAAACAATTGCTAAAGCAGAGACGCGTGCAGAAAAGCTAATAACAAATACATACGATTATTTATGTTATAAAGCATTTACAATTTTTTTTTAAATTATTTACTCTTTTTGGGTAATGATAAAGCCTTCACAAATTACAATTTAAAATCAGGAAACCAGGCTAAATAAAGTAAATATATGATACTCACACATTAATTATGTGGTACTCACACATGTGGTAGGTCCCATGGCCACGTGAACTACTTTTTTTACAGAACATCTTATCCGTTCACGGCTTGATGGGATCACATCAGACACCCCCACTGTTGGTGAAGTACTGCCTCTTTCCTGGTAGGCCCCACTGTGGTCTGGCAGATAGAACCAAGATGGTCCCAACGATTGTGATTGATTGCTATTTCTTGGAGTTGGAGGGCATGGGAATCATGCCGCCATGTGGTGCCATAAAGTTCTAAAGAAGCCATTGAGCCACACACTAACCTACACTTGTCTGCGTCACACTGGATCTTTCTCTCTCTCTCTCTCTCACACACACACTTTGATGTCATTGTCAATTTCACAATTGTTTGTGGGTTTGATTTGGGTCATGAGACTCATGACCCATGTAAGACAATAACTTGGTTATGGCCCAAATTGGGTACTGGGCTTTTTCCAATTCTTGGCACAATGATGACTCAAGCACTTTAGGTCAATTTGTGGGCTCCAGGTTGCTTCACAACCAAAGGAAAAAAACCATTACTTGTAAGAGGAATAACACTATTTTGCTATCCCCAAATAGTAACATAATGACACTTGAAAAAGTCATCTCATGTGTCATTGTTTTATTTATCGGAGATAAAAAAAAGTGTTATCTCCGTTGCACGAGAGTCTCTCTCCAACTAAAGACGAAGGGTCCAATGGAACAAAGGAACTTTTAGGTTCTTGTGGCCTCAACTCTCATGGAACAAATTACTACTTGTTTGTCACTCTCCATGTAATATGAAACACTTGTTAGATTGGCCTATAGTGTTATACGTTGAGTGGCAGGTACCGTCAAGTTAAACATATTATTAATTACGAAACTTGAATTATTGACAAAAACTTGTAACACATGACATATTTTAACTGTGCTACATCCCACTCAAATTAAGTGGCGAAGCCAAGTGGGGCAATTGATCCCAATAACTTTTTCTTTATTCTCAACTATCCTCTCTGCATGCGCTTCAGCACCTGCGAGAGGCTTTTTTTTAAAAAATTTAAATTTATTTTAGAATTAAAAAAGATAATGGGTAGTTGTGTTCCATAAAAATATGATCCATTATTTTATTTTTCTTTTAATTTTAATTTTTTTTAATATGAAAAAGTGAGAATTTACCATATTATCCTCATTTAATTAATAATTTCAATTCTTAATGTTTGCATTAACCAATGGCATTTTCTAGTATTTTGAATGTTTCACCATTCTCTGCCTTTTGCTTTATATATATAGATGTATTAAATATGCAACTTTAATTCTATTGTTTGAGTTTTTCTTTAAATGGAGGGGTAACTGTTTTTTTATTTAATACATGCGATATTTAGGGGGGGTTGAATCGAACACAAGACCTCAAATGCAAGGGTAATTACTCTTAATAATATTTAATGAAATGTATCAAAGAGTTTTTTGTTTGTAAGACTTTTTCTTCATAAGGTGATATTTTAAATTACTATAATTTACAGGGATAGGAATTTGAACTCAAATGCAATAAATGGACACACGTTGTTAGCCAATTGACCTAACCTACATATGTATGTGTAAGAGTTTTTATATTGCTCATAATGACAAATTTCTTACTCCACCACTATACTCAGTCAATCACGTGGCATGACATTTCTTACCCATTTTTGTTTAAATACAACTTCCTGCTCACATTCAATTGCTCACGTGCTAATCACGTGACCAGATTTCATGGGAAAGAGTACAGGAATTTCTCATAAAAAGGTCCTGCATCCCCACAAACCATACAACTTTTTTTCTTCTCCTAGCAATTTAAAGTTGCACATACATACCCGGAGGACACGACCAAAATGTGTCATTTAGGCAGAAAGGTCAATTAACTACCGAGTTCCCCGCATTCAACTTCGTTCATTCCACAACAAACTTTAGGACACTTAACACACCACCCTCCATCTCTCTCTTTGATCCGAACAATTTTGAAAGGCCAACTAATCTTTCTGCCACCTCCTTTCTCCAAACCAAACTCAACTCAAATGGGAGGCAGCAGCATCAACAACAACAACAGCCACAAATTTGAAGACTCTGAGAAGAAATCAGCACCTGCAGTGGCCCAAATGATAGGCTTCAGAGCCACCCTCACTTGGGTTTTTCTCACAGTTTCTGTTCTCTATGTTCTCTACTCTTCCAACCACCTCCTCTATGATCGTCAAGATTGTCCAACCGCCACGGCACGACATCTTGAAGGCCTCTCCAATGTCACTACCTCTGATATTAAACTCGTGGAAAATAAAGAAGAAGAAGCCTCACAAGTACCTGCACTTGCACAAAGGCCTCAGAGATTCGATACGGAGCTTAAACACATTATGTTTGGGATAGCAGCTTCGTCGAATTTGTGGGAAAAGAGGAAGGAGTACATCAAAGTGTGGTGGAGGCCTAAGGAGACTCGAGGGGTCGTTTGGTTGGACAAAAGAGTCAGGACTAGAAGAAACGAGGGACTGCCCGAGATTCGGATTTCAGGGGACACCAGAGGATTTAAGTACACAAATCGCCAAGGACAGAGATCTGCATTGAGGATTTCGAGGGTGGTTTCGGAGACATTGAGGCTTGGAGTGAAGGATGTGAGGTGGTTTGTAATGGGGGATGATGACACAGTTTTCATGGTGGAAAATGTGGTGAGAGTTCTCAACAAGTATGACCACACACAATTTTATTATGTAGGAAGCTCATCGGAGAGTCACATTCAGAACATATTTTTCTCATATTCAATGGCATATGGTGGAGGGGGTTTTGCTATAAGTTATCCCTTGGCTGTGGAGCTGGAAAAGATGCAGGACCGGTGCATCCAACGCTATCCGGGGTTATATGGCAGTGATGACAGAATGCAGGCTTGTATGACTGAGCTGGGCGTGCCACTTACCAAGGAAACTGGATTTCATCAGGTAAGAATAACTATTTTTGTTTTCACCAGTTTCAAAGAATAACTATCTTTGAACTTTTATTTCTGACTTAGAAAACAGTCACATGTCATTTGGTAGCTTTTACATTCCTCAATATGGATGAATTGTAGGAAGAAATTCCAAATGCAAACTGTGAATTGTGTGTGTGACCTTCATTTGCAATTCTGAAAATGCTGTTTATTGTGGTTGTGCAGTATGATGTGTATGGAGATCTGCTAGGCCTGCTGAGTGCCCATCCTGTGACTCCACTGGTTTCCCTTCACCACCTTGATGTAGTGGAACCAATATTCCCACACATGACCCGAGTGAAAGCACTTCACCATCTATTTCAAACCGTCAAGCTCGACTCAGCTAGTGTTATGCAGCAAACAATCTGTTACGACAAAGATCGATACTGGTCCATCTCCATTTCTTGGGGTTATGTAGTTCAAATCTTTAGGGGAATCATTTCTCCAAGAGAACTAGAGACGCCCTCAAGGACTTTTCTGAATTGGTATAGAAGAGCTGATTACACAGCATATGCATTCAACACTAGGCCTGTCTACAAGCATCCATGTCAGAAGGCCTTCATTTTCTATATGAACTCAACCCGGTATGATGAAGGTAGAAAGAAAATTGTTGCTTACTATACTCGTCAAAAATTCCCGATTCCTCACTGCCGATGGAAAATGGCCTCACCAGAAACAATTGATACTGTTGTAGTCTTTAAAAGGCCAGATCCTCTTCGTTGGCAAAAGGTATGCCATTATTTGACACATGATGTAAGAAAGTTTGTTTTTCAGGATTTGTTAACTAAAGATGCTTGGCATTAAAAAAAATTCCACATTTGTATAATTCCATTACTAACTGAAAGAATATTTCTTTTGCAGTCACCAAGGAGAGACTGTTGTAGAATTCTTCCGTCACAAAAGAACACGACCATGTACCTAATGATTGACTATTGCAGAGTAGGTGAGGTTAGTGAGTTGTAGCAGCAATAGAGACACATTTCCTTGATCTATTTTTGTATCTGTTTATTTTTCCCACTTTCCCAGATTCTTGAGGGATATAGGAATAAGATCAATGGAAATTTTTGAAGGGAAACAGAATGCAGAAGGCACTTGTTAGCTTTAGTGTCAGCGGAAAGTCAACAGAAGAAAATTTGAATATTTTCAATCGTGAAATGAGCCAGCTACAGCTGGGAATTCATTGCTCTTACATTCTATGTAAATTTGATCCAAGCAAACCATTCACTATTCTTATCTCTATAAATTCTAACTACAACAAGTTCCTTGCTGGTTCGTCGGCGCAAGGTCAAGCAAAACCAAGTATAAACGTCTCATAGTTTCCCCCATGAATCACAGTTCTAAACTTTTTACACCTACAAAGTTGGCTATTGGACTCTATCTCAGTCCCTAATACAAGATTGACAGAAATAGATTCCTCAAAGCTATTTTATTATAGACAAAAGAAAATTGTCCTTCAGTCATTCTTTCTCAGCACTTGGAACTTCAGTTGCCTTGTTCACTGTGAGATTCTGAGGAACCGAGGCTATTGGTGACATAGCAGCAGCTGCCAAGATTGCGATATCAATTCGAGTCTCGTTGAGAGGGAGTGGTATCTCAGTTTCACGTATAGCTGTAATTCTGCCGTCAACGCTCACCACTTTTACTGCTTCCAAACAAAGACAACACAAAGAAACAAATTTAAGTAACAGATTAAGATCTATCTCTTGTGTAAGTCTCTTATGCAGCCATGCTAATGCTTAATGCTATTTTATTTCCCTTTCAAATCATATACAATAGTACAATTTCCAAAACAACCAAAGGAATAACTCAATTTTCCCTCCCACGAAACTAATTTCAGAGCAAACAGAAAATACTCATGTCCCCAAACAGCAGCCTATTTTCACAAACAGAATGAAGACGAAATCCCAACAAGCAATTATCAAGAAACAGAAACCCATTAGAGAAAGAAAGAAGAAGAATGAAACCAAAGGCTTGAATCTTTGTCCAACTTGCTTTTCAAATAAACAAACAGTAAAATTTCTATACAGAACAGAAGTACCAATTTCCAAAAGAATCAAAGAAATCATAGGTTATACCATTTTTCGGCAACAGCAATTTGTTTTCAGTGAACAAGAAATCAAAGCAAGAACAGAAACCCATCAAAGAAATCAAGCAGAGAAAAACAAGAGATTGAAACTTTGTCCCAGTTTGTAATACCTAAGAGTCAAACACAGGACACATGTAACAGTTTCCAAAAAAATCGATGCAACAACTCAATCTTCACTCCCAAGAAACAAATTCCAGACCAAACAGGAAACACCCATTTTCCCAAATGGTGATTTCTTTTCACAAGCAGAACGAACAAGAAATCAAAACCATCAATTACCAAGAAACAGAAACCCATCAAAGAAATCAAACAGATAAACCCAAGAAACCCAAACTCTGTCCCAATTCGTAATACCTGAAACAGAGAACCACCAGAGCACAAAGAGGCAGAAGAGCACAATCACAGGAATGACATGGATCCACTTCTCCGCTGACACCGATCTCCAAGAACCCTCCTTCTTTCCGAAGCCGGAACGCGGATCGTAGTGCGGAAGGCCATCTGGGTTTGTTCTTGGAGTGTGGTGGTGGTGGTGCTTCAGCTGCGGTTGCTGTGGAGCTGCGCTGCGAATGGCCACAACAGCATGCTCTTGATCAGGCACTCGAGAAGAGAAAGACCAAAGTCTCTGCTGCATTTTTTCTTTTTTGGGTGGATTTGTGGGGTTGTGAATTGTGAATTTACGAGGGTTTTGATTTTAGGGTTGTTTGTTTGTTCGGATTCTTAACGACTTTGGGCGGGAATATTTTTGCAAGTGGAATGCATGTGAGTTAGACAGGTCGGTGACTTGTATTGTAAGGAACTAATATATGGACACCCATTAATTTGATTTTTAGACACCCAATTCCATAAACAAATCTTTGTTGGTGTGGCAATTTCCAATACGACCCCATACACGATTTGAAATCCGCACGATTAAACTTTCGAGTCAACTCACCACTGACCCATTTATAAACTAGTGGGATTTAGGTCAACCCGCTAAAATACCTATATAACCCACCAACTTGCTAAAATAACTATGTAACCCACCAACCCATTTCTTTATTTTTTCTTCATTTTTTTCATTTTTTAAATTACTTTTATTTTTCTTTCTCAATCTTCATACATAGAGACATGCAAAATGTAATCACTATTTTATATAAATAAGAATAAAAAATGCACTTACTTGATTAAATTATCAAAATTTAGCATTTTTACTTATTTATTTTATTTGTTACCACTTAGCAGGTCGACCGACACAACTCGAAACCTGCACAGAAAATTAACAAGTCAACCCATAAATGACACATTTATTAAATGGGCCGGGTATAGGTTTTGTATTCTTGACACGTATATAATCCCAACAAGACACGGCACGACCCATTACCAGCCCTACACAAGCAAGCAATTATTAGGGTGTCCAGAGAGAATACTTGACTGTCCATAGATTCACCTATCACTTCTCTTCATAGAAGCAAAACAGGCTGGAGGGAGAGCAATTATAATTAAACTACTGCTATTTTCACCCACGTATCGTATTTTCCTCACCCACCATTTCAACAAAAATATTATTTTCATATTGCTTTTTTTTAAGAACGTCTAAGGACCTGGGTTAAAAAAAATTAATAATACCCTACTCTACCTACCTAACCTTTCAACCCCATCTAAATCATCTAACCCCTACAATTAACCCTCTCCATCTCCTATACTTTAATATAGTTTATTTAATTATTAATAGGGTCTAATCCAATTGAAAAAGACATTAACTTGCAGACCAATAGTCTTAGGTTCGATCGAATTCTCATGGCACATTGATAGTGTGTGAGAAAACCCCTCCTTCCTAACTTTGGCAAAGAAAAAAAAATATTATTTAACCTAATATATTGGTAATGCATATTTGATTTCTCCTATTTATTGTGGTTTGAACAAGACAGCTTTAGCAGATGAATAGTTCTATGAGTTGAATAGCTCACCGTAGCCTAGATTAGGGGGAAAAAGAATCCAACTATCCATTATCTATCATAGTTTCTAGACCTCGAAAAGTCTCGCCCTTAGAACTATTTTTCGTTTGTTTTGTCACTTCTTTTAACTCAAATGAAGTTTATAGTTGAAAAATGAAGGAAACGAGAGTCAAACTTTTATTGTGAGTATAGGATGATTCTAATTTTGATACGTCGTAGAAGATAAAAGGTTGAAAGTTGGTAAACATTTGGGACAAGAAAATGACATTGAAAATTATATATTTGCAAATATTATAAGTTCAACTCAAAGCATTGTAGTCTAGAGTTGTTAACCATACAAGTCGCATTGATGAAAGCATAAAACATGATGGCCCTTTTGATTATACTAATTGGACCAGATTTTATGGTTAAATGGTTGGTCCAAAGCAATTACGCAAAAATGCTTCCTATTCAAGAACTTTTAGAAAACCAACCCTTTTTGCACGGAGACCATTATACCCTTTTTGCACGGATGGAGATGTGGGTTGAAAACGAGTGGAGATATGCGCGTTTACATGGACTTAGATAAGGGTATAATGGTACTTCTTGACGATGTATGATTACACGTGTCATTCATCCTCATGAGGAAAAATGACTCGTTAATGATTAAACGCGTCATTAATAAGAGTTCATGCACGACTGTCACAAATGCCAACTTTTTCAGAGCGGGTCTTGATGAAATGGACTGGCAATATTGGATGAACTTCTTGGATGGATGCCATGATTTTGGGGGAACTTTGGAACCAACGACTTGAGGCTCACAATTGTCAAAGTAAATAGCATTTACCAACAAAAAAATAAATTAGGTTAAAAGAGAAGTGCCAAAATCGCTACCCAAAATAAAAGACGTTAACGTCTTTTTTCCATGTTACTTTAATATGAAGTGTAAGTCACTTTGAAATGACCCATACAAAAAAAGTACATTCCATGGCTCTATCAGCGCCTCTAGATGTGGAAGTGCCAGGAAATGTTGCGATGCCAAAGAAACTCTAAGCTCTTTGGCAGCCTAGGTTTTTACAGTGGTGTCATTTTGGGGATGCTTGTAAGCATCTGGCTAAGAGAGGAATTGCAGACCAGCTCTCCAATCACCATGCAAAAACCAACATCAAAACTTACCACCCTCTCAACCCCCAGCTACACATTAACAAATCATTCACCAGAACCTCCAAGTTCCCTCTTTGCATCGAGTCAACGAGAAGGCCAGGCTCGTCAAGTTTTCACATTGCATCCAACAATGATATTCCACATTACCTGCATGGAGACATGAGGAAGTAGATATGTCGACTTTTTTTATGATAAAGCTTACCCATGGGAACATCCGTCATGATGCAGTTATTGTGCTTGAGAAAAGCAAAACGAAACGACGCAAACATCCAGGGAACAAGAAAGTAATGGAGACGGGAGGAAGTAGATATGTCCACTTCTTTTTTTATCATAAAGCTTACCCATGAGAACATCCATCATGATGCATTTATTGTGCTAGAGAAAAGCAAAACGAAACAAACGCAAACATCTAGGGAAAAAAAAAGTAAGAAAAAAAAGGAGGGGGGGGGGGGGGGGGGGGGGGGGGGGACGGTAGGCAAAAGAATGGAACTATTATAGAAATTAATAAGGCTAACTAATAAAATGAAAAAAAGTTCCTACAATGAAGCATTTTTACATACAAGAACGTCAGCTCTCATGTACACTGGAGGAAGAAAAAAAGCAGAAACTCTCTGTATGTGAATATTAAGAATGGCAGTAGTACCTGTTATCTTCTATGATGCAAAAATTGATAACTAGGCACATCATCTACAATCACAAAATGGTATTGGCTGCTTTATTCTTAATTTAGTCCTCCAGCTCAGTCTCTCTCTGGTCCGTTACCTCCAATCTGCCTTATATCATCATCTCTCCTCCCTCTAGGAGAAGATGAACCCCTTCTCGAGCTTTGAACTGGATGTATTTGGGGGTCATATTTCTGGGAAGCAAGGTAATTCAACGCTGTAACTATATCTGTTATGACAGGCCGCATATTGGGCTGCTCCTGGACGCACATTGCAGCAATAGCAAGGGCTTGGTATAGTCCCCTGACAGGATACTGACCTTGGAGCAACGGATCCACCATTTGTGAAAATCTCTTCCGGTCTCTAAACAGCGGTCTTGCCTGAAAACAATATAACGGTTAGGGATTTATAAGCCCAATCTGAACAGGGGTCTTGCCTGAAAACAATATAACAGTTAAAGTGAAAGTAAAAGTTCATTTGTGCTTTTAAATAGGGCAGACAACTACATTAGCTAGTTTCTTGCACACGGAGGTTATCAAAATTCGAAATGCTCAACAATTCAAGCTACTTTGGATATCAAAATATCAAAACATAACTATAGATGACAATAGAGACTAAAAATCAACTGCAATAAAAAAAATCTTCTAACTTCCAAGGATAGTCTCTTTCAAGTGTCAACTGACTGCTGCCCCTATTTATTTCCCTTTATCTCTAAAGAAAATAAGTTCCAACAAACTGCTATTCTAATTGGTAGCACTTATATAAATCGCATCCATCCCAGTGGGCAGCAGACATAGTTAAATTTTACCAAGAAAAGTGATAAAGAAAAGCAAAATCCAGAAAATCAGCATTTCCAATAATTATTGCTTGCCGCACAATGTTACAAAAGGACAGCAGCTACTGCGAAACTAATTCAACCTATGCAGTACCATATAAGGGAGTGGAAAAGTAGATATCAGAGAAGAGAGTGCAATGTGCTAGAGTTATCTTACCCATGCTACCAGGTTCTGCTCTTTGACAGGTTTTGTATTATCAATAGCTTTCCTTCCTGTGATAAGCTCCAAAAGAACAACCCCAAAGCTATAAACATCCGACTTAAAAGTCAGCTGACCTGTCATTGCATAATCAGGTGCACAATACCCATACGTGCCCATAACCCTAGTAGAAACATGAGTCTTATCTCCACTGGGACCTACTTTGGCCAAGCCAAAATCAGATAGCTTTGGATGATACCCCTCACCAAGCAAAATGTTTGAGCATTTCAGATCACGATATATAACAGGGGGCTGCATTTTCTCATGCAGATACTCTAAACCCCTTGCCGCACCAGCTGCTATCTTCATTCTTGTATTCCAGTCGAGCACTTTCCTGCTGGGTGAAAGATCTGTAAAGGAAAAAAAAAAAAGGGTACTATTCAAATATAGCTCATGGTCACCTCAAAATAAGATGCATATTTCACAGAAAGTGAAAAGGTAATCGATAATACAACAAGGATTGGTTTTAGGAGTGAGTCAGTTGCATACCATGCAAATGGTTTTCCAAGGATCCTAATGGCATATATTCATAAACCAATAGCCTCTGATCTCCCTCGGCACAAAACCCAATCAATTTGACGAGATTAGGGTGGTCAGCCAGACTTAGCGTCAATACTTCGACAACAAACTCTCTAATCCCTTGGCACCCATTACGATCAAGCTGCTTGATAGCAACAACCTACACCAACGACAATAGCAAAATTGGGTCACCCCTCAAGCTTATAATTCATATATTAATTGACAAAAAACATTTGATACAAGAGTATAAAAAGGAAACTCATGATATCCCAATAGCATTCGGTTCAATGTACAAGTTCATAACTCAATAGAAAAAAACTATTTGTCAATTTGGGTTTGATAGGTATCACAAGAGGTTCGATTTAATGGTAGAGCTTAAACTCAGCTGCACAAACCTGGTTAACTTTCTCTAAGTGACCCTTGTAAACTTTTCCGAATCCTCCTTCACCCACAAAGCAATCAGACCTGAAATCGTCAGTTGCTGCTGCAAGTTCATCAAATCTAAATGTCTGTGCTCGCTTGCCGTTGGTTTTTCCATCCTTAGAAACCTCCTCCTTTATATTCCACTCCTTTGCATCCAACGATAACTGGTCATCCTTAGAGGCCTCCTCCTTTTTTACACCCAATTCCGTTTTAACATTACCATTTGAATTCACTTCTGACATATCAAAATGAACAAATACAAACATGCACACAGACAAGTAAGTAAGTGAGATTGAGAAGGCCAAGCATAAAGACAAAATTCGGCACATGGTAACCAAAATCCAAAAAATCATATTGATTCATTTTCTCAAAAATGAGATTGAAAAAACCGGAGTCATTAAAATTTAAATGCAAACAAAAATACAAAATGACAAAATTCAACACTATGAGACTTTGGATTATGGATTGGACCTTCCCAACCAATCACGCAAACAAACAAACAAAATGAATGAGACGCGGTGTTAATGAACAGTCACAAGAACCAAAACAAATAACTTTGGCACTAGATGAGAAATTAACAATTTAACAAACCCAGATGAATATAAAAGTATGAAAATTTTATAAATGTGATTAAAGCCCATTCTCACTACATAAAAATTGAGCCATCTTTCTTTCTCCATCCATTACAAAATTTCAAAAATTGACAGTGGTTTCATGGCGAAGTCAAAGAGGGCACCGACCTTTTGAATCGATTCAAGGTGCAAAGCAGGACCAAACAAAACCAAGTTCAGAAACTTTAACCCGAAATTTTAAATTAAAAAAATTGATGACCAAATAATTCAGAGAGGGAAGAACATAAACCCAGGTAAGGCAAAAGATTACCACCCATAAAAATTAAACAAAAAGGGAAATAATAATAGCCAAAAAAACAAAACCCACAATGTAAAAATTAAAATCATCCCAAGAAAATATCTGAATATGAAAATCAGATATGATCATCTACCCGATGGGTTTATCTCAATGACCCAAAAATTAAATAAAAATTAATTTTGGAAAAAAATTACCTTGATGATTGGGTTTGTTGCCGTTGATGTTGGTATTTTTCTTCTTTGATTCTTTGGTTGATTTCTTAGTGCAGCAAAAGCAGCTCATCTTACCCCTTTTCCTTTTCTCTCTCCTTTTCTTGTTTGCTCACACCCCTTTATCTCTCGACTGCACACAAAAACAGAGCCACCAAAAGCATAGAAACCAACCAATCGAACAAGAAAACAGAGCAGAGCAGAATGAGAAAGGAGAGCGTTGCAAAACTCAGACACAAAGTGACAGACTCCTGTACTTTCTTGGTGACTTTTTTCTCTAATATATACGGGAGGGTTCCCTTCTGTAATGCAAATCAACCGCAAAATTAAATTCAATTTCAACCAATTAAAAGCAGCCACGTTGCACACACGAGGGTGTTTTTTATTTCTTTTTTTGGGGTCAGAGAGGGTCGTATTACCACTTACCCTTTTCTAACACATTTACTAACCAAATCCCTTATTTGCGGTCAACTTACCTTTAAAACGATTTCTCATAAATTTACTCATCACATATGTGACAAATATAATCGAATAATATTATACACATATCGTTACTCCACTTTGATACTATGATCATAATTTTATTGATATGATGTGTATAAATATGTTTCGATTTAAATTTTTTTTTTATAGCCGAGATTACTCTCATTCCTATTTTCCTATTCTGTTCTTCATAATTAAAATTTTATTATCTTTGAAGCGGTCATATATGATCGAGAATAACATTACACGTTTAGCAAATACAGTTAGACCCATTGACAATAATTAATGGTAATTTCAAAGAAGCAAAAATTCATTACAAGAATATTCTTAGCGCTCCTCGGTATTTAGTAAGCTAATTTATCTTAGTTAAAAGTGGTGAATATAATTAAGGGTAAGAGTGTTACTATTGTACTCCTCAGTTAGTCTTCTTGGTTTTAAAAATCCACTTCATTCAGGAATCAACAATTTAGGAAACATATATGGGAATTACTTTCCCAAATTCAATATGCACATTATGAGACTTGCATGTCTAGTAAGTTATAAAGCCAACGGAGTCTAACCGAATTAAAAGGGATGTTGATAATGCACGCTAATTTCAAAACTCTACAATTACGGGGCCTTAATCTGCTGCATGTGTTTTAAGGAAACATCCGAGCCGAGCCCGTCGCTCCGGCATATTTTGCCTGTTTGGTCAACTTTGCATCTATGGTACGCTATTTTTGTTTTGTCTTTTACGTGTTGCGATCATCTAAACGATCTGATGACGTGGCGCTCACCCATTCGCATACGCGATTTAGTTGCGAGCTGGTCCGCAACATATCTTTGTCCTTTTCTTCGGGCAACCAAACATCTCTCTTTCCTGAGATTTGTTTCCATTACCCTCCGGTGACGGCTTAACATCACAGCAGTCCCCACGACCGGAAGATCTCCCATTAAACAAAATTTGGTGCTTTAAATCTTCCAAGAGGGGCCCACCCGATTGCATTAAAGGGGCCCTCTGCGTTCACGCGTTTCCACTTAATAATGCTTTGCTGTAAAAAGGAAAGTTCGAACGGTGATCCACGCGCTCGCCCGCCATAACTATGATGCGTTATTTCCTAGGGGAAACGGAACAGTAAAAATAAAAAATTTAATCATTCAACCAATAATATTCGGACACGTGGCTACGTAGTTGGCACATGAGATTTGACTATATTTAATTTACTGTGCGACTCTTGAACCGACAAATTGTTATTAGAATTTAGGTGGGTAATTAGCAGAAGAAGAGGTAAATATTTTTTCAGATCCTTCTTCTTGTTAAATGTTGTGGGATGGTTTAGGTAAAAGAGGAATTACCCACTACGCAATACTTGACTTTTCCCCCTCTGTTGTTGATATACAATCTATACATGTGTTTCTTGTTTTAGTTTAAAAACAACCACTTGATCAATTTGCACGTTAAGTTTTCTTCAAATTGAAGTTCCATTCCAACTTATATAAACTTGATCACATTAGGATTTAGGGTTTAGCTTAGGTGAATATTATTTGATGCGTTAGGGACTACAATGGTTTCGGTAAACTATTCTGATCATTTCTTGTTGAAAGAGTTTTTATTGTGTTAAAAAGACAACGTCTACTTGTGATTTATGAATGCAATCTCCCTATCGTTTGTAAAAAAAAAGGGACAATGTCTACTCTTTGTTGTAATATATGTCATTATTGTTAATGAATTTTTGTTATCTTGTTTTAAGCTTTTAATAGGCGTATTTCAAATGGCCAAACATTTAAAGGATGTGTGTTAGGTGGAGAATAAAAGTCAATCAAAACGTAGCAAAAAAATTCCCAATCTAGGATCCGGATCCTACCATAACTACATTGAAAACATATAGCTATCAATCTATAAATGAAAACATTATTGCTAAAAACTATTACTAAACAAACAACATATGTTATAATCCTTCCTTTTTCATTGAATATTTTAATTTCCAACGTATTTTATTGAATTTGGAGCTTTTATTGTCAAACCCGAAGACCAAATTTTGTATGCTTTTGCAGCTCTGACTTTTGTTGCCGTCTCCAAAGCATAAAAGAAGGTTCTTGCCAATAAATAGAAGTACTGTTGTCATTTATTTTCTTTTGTTTTCTCCCTATATGCAATAAAATCTCAACACAATTTTTTAAATATAATTAATAAAAAGCATCAGATAAAATACCATTTAGTTGGTCTGAACTTTCTTGCCAATTGCACCGAAAGGGCTAGGAAAATGGTTATTATTATTTTTCTTTAAAAAAAATTTATACAAAAGAGAATTCGAATTTGAGACTCTCTATCTTCACTTCTCTCACTAAAAGTGAATTGCCGTAATCTTATGAGTCGTATATTATTTATTATTTTTAAAAATAAACACCCCTATAACTATATATATACTTTGCAAAATCAATTATACATATAAAATGTGTGCATCATTTGCACAAAATATGCAAGAAATATTATTCTATTTGCACATGACCCAAGGCAAGAAATTTTTTGCATCATTTTGAATAATCTATTCAGTTTGTGTCATACTTTAGTTAAAAGTAAAACCAAGTGGTTAAGGCATATACTCTATAAAAGTGTACCTCAAGAAAATAGGAGAAATTAATGGCGGACAGTAAGCCTAGAGAAAGTACTAAAAGTTGGTTTGGGACTGCTTTTGAAATGTCGGAAATCATTTTGTAATAATCAAAAATATTTTTATAGTGTTTGACAGAAAAATTTGTAGTGATGTTGAATCGCAAAAGTGTTTTTCGGTGCTTCTTTAAGAATCACTTTTAATTGTTAAAAATTCAGAAAAATACACTTATTTTAAACAAAATTTCGATGTTCTTTAATTAATTAAAAAGAAGCGAAGACAAATTTAAAAAAGTCTGCGGTCCACCTATTTGAAAAAATTACATAAAAGATTAAATCAGCCAATCCTATTGCTCAATACGTGTTGGAAGGGCTGATCATGAAGCAATCACGGTCGGTGCACAAAAGAATATATAGTATTATAATGACTTTATGACTGGTTTAGAAAATTCCACTATTTCAGGCAGTGGACACACACCATGAGAAATTGTAACACATGGAAAGCCAATATCTACCAGATCACACTGGGTTAGTGGTTAGTATTAGACAAGCTAAAGCTGGCCCTCGAGAGATTAGACATTGATTGAAACAAATTATTTCCCATAATGTATTTAAATGTGATTATACTTTTTATGCTAATTACTAAGATAACAATAGCTTTGAAATTCAACAAATCTTTGGAGAAAAATGAATTATATTATCAATAATATTGGAGACATCAACTTATTGTACTAACTTTGAAATCAATTGATGTGATAATACGATCCCGATTGAATTAAAAAATGAAGACAAATGAACCACTACCACATCAGTTATTCTCTTAATATTATTATTGATAAAGAATGACAGGGTCCCCGAGGCAATGACAATGATGGTTGAAGGCTCTGGTGACGGTGCATGGTAGTGACTTTTTCTTCTTGCTTACAATTTCATTATTTTAGGTTTAGGTGAGCGACAATGTGTCTTGAGCTGAGTAATGGGGGCATGTTGTGGTTGCCTTCGACTCCACTGGCAAACCAGACCGACCAAACTAAGGGCATGTTGTGGTTGCCTTCCACTCCACTGGTAAACCAGACCAATCAAACCGACAATATGAATTTATCCCTCTCCACATCATTTTTTCTTTACCTACAACTAACTATATAAAATTGTACGTTTATCTCTTCTTCTTTTTTTTCTTTTTTTTTCCCTTTTTTAGAGTAAATACCACGAAATGTCCCCACACCTGAATGGTGGGATTAATTCTCGCTTGGGGTTCGGCTAATCCCTCGCCACAAAGTGCTTCCAATGGGTTTCCAACCATTGTTATTAAGGTACCGTGTAGCTCTCCAACTGCAGGTGATAGTTTGCCAACCACACTACACCTTGTGGTTTACGTTTATCTCTTTCATCACATGATCTTAAATATAAAAATTATTCCATATAACCATGCGCCTGCGTACGTAGCGGTTTTTACATTTTGACCAAATCTAAAAAAGGTTCGCTTCAGAATTTCAGATCAATTAATTCAATGTTAGAAAATAGGAGGTTTTAGGTTAAATGTTGGCACAGTGCTTCAACGTCTAGCAATAAATACCATGATCCAAAAGTCATTTTCTCCATACAGTTTACCCACACATTTATCACATTCTGCTTCCTGTTTACAATTTCCAAAAGTGCTTTTTTATTCATTCTGCTTTGCAGCTTGCAAATTCAATCAAATTTTCAAGTACAGAGTTAGAAATCATGACCAGACTGACAGAACATTCAAGAAAGTACCTAATCTGATTGGTGGGAAAATATTTATTATGGACCAAGAAAGACAGCTTGACTTTAGAGCTACAATGACTGTTGAATAATGGCAAAGTTCCACAATGATTTGAATGGCAAAGCAAAAATAAATGATTGTTTTTTTGACCCATTTTAAAAAAATAAATCTTTTACGCTGATTTTGGTGGATTCTTCTACCACAGAGGAACTTTGATAGAAGATTCAAACACACAAAAAGTCAGACAACCCACGAGGAAATTGAAATAAGAATCTATGTGTTGAGAAGCAATTATTTCAATGAACTTTCAGGGAAAGTCTTTTGTATAGTGTGTAAATTTCTAATCCTCGAATATGGTTTTGAGGTCTATTGGTTGATCTAAAAGGGCGAGATTCGTAAGGACTGACTTAAACTCAACTCCAATTCATTCTGAACCGGCCACCAAATGAGGCCCACATATGAACACACCTGTGCACTTGAATAAAACCTAGCTACAGAGCATGTGACAACTTATTTCTAACTTCAGAAAACAAAGTTAGAGTAAAGTAAAATTATGAGACTCCTACAGAATCATTTGCAAAATGCAGACACCGTAAAATTATGTAACCTTTCATTGGTTTCAGATATATTTTTCCCAAATGGATCCTTTGGACTTCAAAATCATCAATGAAACCCGTCTATGAAGCAACAAAGGCAAAGGAGTTTACATTTGCCCTTACATAACAAAGTAGGTAATATCACAATTGGGTTAAAGACATGGTGCTAATATCACAAAAATACTGAAGATATATTACTGTTTGATAATACAGAAAATATGATGGGTAAAGGATTAAATAATGGACAGATCGTCTCAGGTTTTAGAAAAAAAAAACATTAACTTGTATACCAGAAGTCTCAGGTTCGGACTCTTATGACATATTAGTTGTTTAGACTAACTTGTACCAAAAAAAAGGGCCAACTCAAACTATTTGGAGGCTTATAACCAAGCTTATGAATTTACTAAATTAGTAGACCATTGAACTAGACATAAAGTAAAAGAAGTAAATGGCAAAGCAGATAATATTAAATAGAGAGGAAAATACCTTGTGGAGAGAGAGAGAGAGAGAGAGAGGAACGAGCTTTGATTGGCCCAGCGGGCCCAAAATTGAGACGTCTGTGTTTTTCTGAGGAGTGGGTCTAAAGGTTCAAATATTTTAGCCGGGTTTGGGCCGTTTTGAACCCGGTTCGAGTTTTAAACGACAGAATAACTCCTTAAGCTTGTTGCAGCTTCCTGAGTCGGAGCAGAGTGGTGCTCAAATTGAAAATGGCGTCTCTGGTTCGATCAGCGACTCTCAGATTTCTCAAACCACTCGGCAATCTCACGCTAAACGACGCCGTTAACCACCCGCGAACCCAAACCCAAAGCCTCCGGGCGTTCTCGACTACCTTGTCGCCGCCGTCAAAGGCTGTGGTGTACGAGCAACACGGTCCTCCCGATAGGGTCACCAGGTCACTCTCTAACTTTGTCTTACAAATTCACCTTTTTCCTTTTTCTTTTTCAAATTTGAAGTTTTTAATTAGTGGTTTTTGCTGTTGGAAGAGTGATACAGTTGCCGCCAGTTGAAGTGAAAGAGAACGATGTGTGCGTGAAAATGTTGGCTGCTCCAATCAACCCTTCTGATATTAATCGAATTGAAGGTTTTTTTTATCTTTTTCTCTTCCTTTTTCTTTTTGGGTATTGCCTCATTTGGTTTATTGTTCCATTACTACCCGTTTGGTTGCTCAGAAAATGGAGTTAATTTTACTTGAACATGTGCTCCGAGCAGTTGCTTGACGGTTAGGTTTTCCAAAAAAATATTAAATAAAAAAAGAAAGAAAGTTTAACATCAGTAAACATAGTGACAAACTTGTTAAGATCACATTTTGAAGATTATCTGTATTGAATTTACTATTTGTTGCTTACTAGTTGAGGATTTGTGCATTGAACCATGAAAGGGGTATACCCTGTGAGGCCACAAGTGCCAGCTGTTGGAGGATATGAAGGTGTAGGAGAGGTACATTCGGTCGGAGCTGCAGTTAAGGGTCTCTTGCCCGGGGATTTAGTCATCCCATCTCCGCCTTCTTTCGGTACATTCTTCATTTGTTCTCACATCTTCTCAAATTTGTGGTTATAGAACATAGTTTGCATGCCTTTTGTGACCTTAATGAGGCTTTATATATAATCTTTTCTTAGGGACATGGCAGACTTATATTGTGAAGGATCAGAGTGTATGGTACAAAATAAATAAGAATTCACCCCTGGAATATGCCGCCACTATTACGGTTAATCCTTTGACTGCTCTAAGAATGCTTGAAGACTTCGTTACTTTAAACAAAGGTACAGCACCGTCTGTAACTTCTATGCATCTTTCTTTAGTCTTCTCCTCACCGATTGCAATTTGGTTTGAATAGGAGATACTATTGTTCAAAATGGAGCCACAAGCATTGTAGGGCAGTGCATTATTCAGCTTGCGCACCATCGTGGCATCCATAACATTAATATAATAAGGGACAGGTGATAATATGAAATCAGCTTGTGTACTGTGATGTATGTCTTCTATTTTTATAAAAAGTACATAATTAAGCAGAGTATGCAGTTATTTACTTAGATTTCTGCTTCCAGAAAAATAAACTTTCCTGAAAAGTGTCTTTCTATAATTGACCATGGTTTGGTGTCTACAGGACTGGGTCTGATGAAGTAAAAGAGAAACTCAAAAACCTTGGTGCTGATGAAGTTTTTACTGAGAGTCAACTGGAAGTCAAGAATGTCAAGGGTCTTCTGGTATATCTTTATTGTCTCATTATAGTTGATATTGTCAAGGGTCTTCTAGAAGTTGTGGACTTATTAATCAAATCATAAATTACACTTTGATTCTTTCTCTATTTCCGAGTTGTTTGACTAATCTTCTGTATTTAATCTGATTTACATGCCAGTCTGGTATACCTGAACCTGCATTAGGATTTAACTGCGTTGGAGGCAATGCTGCTTCTTTGGTTCTTAAATTTTTGGGGTGTGATTCTCAATACTATATGCTTTAAACAATGTTCCCTTTTCCTAGTGTTTTCAAAATCTAATGTCCTTTTTTAAATGTACTGCATTTTTTTAGGCGGGGTGGAACTATGGTGACATATGGTGGAATGTCTAAGAAACCCATTACTGTATCAACGTCATCTTTCATTTTTAAGGTAAGTCTTTCTTTTTTTCCCCCACTTAGTGAAATTCTACTTTTGTGGTTATTACTTTTTGGGGGAAGTATATTGCACTTCAGAAACTGCAAATTTTATTTTTTTTCTCCGAGAACCGCGAGTTAGTGAAGGCAAACATGTGGAAATGACAAGGAATGCTAAATAGGTAGACATGGGGAAACCATGAAATAGGAAAGGGAACAATAACAAAGCTTTCAAGAAAATCTGATTACTACAAAGAAAAGGAAGCAGTTAGATATGGGTGATACCAATAGAAAGCAGGATGAGGTCAATGACGGTTGCGTGCTCCAACTATAGATTGAGTAGACCAGGTGTCATTATATGCATTGATGGGATGATATGATTCTAGTCTTCAATCATCCCAACTAAGTTGTATTGACTCTTATTTTTACAAACCTAGGAGGTCTATTTGATTAGAAATTTAAAGTTTGTATAGTTTCAGAAATCCTTTTAGGCATTTTAAGACCTAGATTAGGTTAGCTCTTCATCTGGTGGTGGAGATGAAGAAATAGGATTTAGGATTTCTTTTGTCTTAAAGCAACACAGTTTTTTGCCCACCAGTTTCTGTTAGTAGAGAAATTTCTGATTAGTTCCACCAACATTTATCTGTTTGTGATGTTTTTTATGTTCTGTCATCTTGTCTCAAATATCTATGTTTGCAGGATCTTTCCTTGAGGGGATTCTGGTTGCAGAATTGGATGAGTACGGAGAGGGCAAAAGAGTGTAGAGTTTTGATAGATTCCCTCCTGGACCTAGCACGGGAAGGGAAGTTAAAATATGAGTAAGTTCTCCTTCATTAACTATACACTTGGCTTCTTCTTTTTTGGTTTTTTAACTCCACTTTTGTTAATTTGAACTGATCTATGTTTAACATCAGAGGCTTCCCTATTTGTAGGATGGAGCTGGTTCCTTTTGACAATTTCAATGCTGCAATAGATAAGGCCCTTGGGAAGCAAGGGAGCCAACCAAAACAAGTTATCAATTTTCAACTTTGAGCATGGCTGAAGTGAAGAGTTTTGTTTTGGTGATAATCTCATAATAATCTTTCAGAGGTTTATTGTATTGCATTAGGATGTGAAGTCACATTTTGGATCTCCTATTATATAATGTAATTATTGCATATGTTTTTTGAGTCCTTTTACTACGAGACAATCCACATTTACGGATGAGCCAACTTTGTCACCACAATTCAGACCAAAAGAAAATAACTTTTTATCACAAATACTGCTTAGTGGTGGGAGTTAAATTGGTCAAGACTAAAAACCACCTTACGGTAATTTGCTTTAGGTATTATGAAATGCATTCTGTTGCATTCTTTGTATCAAATGAGTCAGTATAGCAAAAGCAAAATGAAAGCGTCAGTTCTCTTATTTGATTTCTTGTCTCATCTCCAAATAATGCATTGTAAGTACATCATGAATTGATCCCAAATTGAGCAAAAAAACTTGTATGAAACGGGTATATCACTATTTAGCTATTCTCGGCCAATCACAGTCTCACGTGGAAAAGTTGTTACGCGTGACATACCGTGATTGACCGGGGATAGCAAAATAGTGATGTTCCCGTTTCATGTAAGTATTTCTCCAAATTGAGAGCCTGACTGGCGTTCATCTAAGATATCACCTCAATTGTCTCCCCCCAAATTCTCCTTATAAAATTTAAAAATATATTTTCAGATGGAGTTCTCAAAAAATATTGTAAACCACAAATAAATTTATCAAAAATTAATAAAATCTGAGGGGGAGGGGGAACCAAAAAGAAAGAAAAGAACAAGGTGTACAGAAAAAAACTCTAAGAGATGCATTCCTTTCTCAAAACAAAGTCTACAGCTTCTTCCACAGTGTCAACAACCTGCACATGCATAGTCAGGTATCTGTTAACAAATTTGAATGCATGAGATTTGCAATTACTGTTATGTTTTCCTATTTAGATCGGTGCATTAGATACTAAGTCATATCAGGTTTAATAAGAATTTAAATTAAGTTGTACCTTGAGACCCAAAACCTAGTGAAATAAGGAAGAGTTTTGAGGCCTATTAAGGGGTCATATTATATTTCCATTTATGTGTGAACCGATTAAGTGGGCTTGAAAGATAAGTCAAGTCGGCCCTCGGTGATGAGTAGAGACGACTTGACCTAGCCATATATAAGCTAAAGGCCCTGCTCTCATCAGACACGTTCTCTAAACCTATTCTCATCATAAAGAGAGAGCTGAAACAGATTCTGAGATAGAGCAGAAGTCTTGAGCGGTTCCTGTCTTTGCTGGGATTGTTGCTGCTATGGATTGGATGAATTCAGAAGCTGTGTACTCAAGGAAGATGGCTACAGGTATGTCTTCATGTCTTTACACGTATTACAGATTGTGTGTAAGATCTAGAACAAGCATATAAAGAATCTAACAATTACATCTCTACCTATAAACTCAAGTTCCACCCCTCCCCTGAGAAAGAGGGGAGGACGAACTATAAAATAAACATGATACTACATTTTCATGCACGCAGGAAAAGTTTTAAAAAACTACCAGATCCGCTGGAAATTCGGCATGATTTTCCTTTCCCTTGAAAACCCCAGTCCTTGTCAGAATAGAAAACCAGGGATGACCCGCCTGAAATGAAAAATATGATTGATTATTTCCTTCTCTGATTTTAAGTTAAATAGTGTTCATTTTACTCATGTAGAAACTATGCAACCAAAATTCAAGTCCAAGAGACGCAAACCTGTCGTGCACCATTGATGTCAACCGAAGGATTATCTCCTATCATATACAGTGTTTGGAATTGGTAACTTCCAGCATTTGCTTGATTGGCAACTTGAAGATTATCATGAAGAGCTGACACAAGTTGCTTAAGTACAAGTTCTGCATTATTGAATACAAATGGATTTGGTTTCCCAAAAGTTGTATACTCCAGAGCATGAGGATGGATTCTGCATATTAATTTGAACTAGCAGCTTTAGCATGATGCGTAACTCATCACATGAAATCATCATCATCAGCATCCTTGCCTTTGTCCTAGTCATATGAGGTCAACCAAATGAATTCACATTTTCCATTCTTTTCTAATTTTCACATATCTTTTCATATTATCTTTTCCCATGTTGGTCTTAAACTCTTGATCGGCCTCTTTGTCTTTAACCTTCATAAGGTACGTAATATGAAACATAATCATCACACAAAGCTATATTTCGTATAACTTAATTAAGGGTTAAAACTTTGACAAAACCCAAATTTATGATCAGCACTATCAAACAGCATTCATGTATTCCATCCCATTTCAACTAGTGAGCCATCTTTTGAACTCAGAGATCAGCTACAAATTCATCTGAGTGGAATTGTAGTCAGTTGAGTTACGACCCCTTCAAAAGGGGTTTAGAAGAGCATATCTCAGCATTTTAATTGAAAGATTAGAAGGAAAACGTAAAATGATACACTTTTTGGATATTTCTACGCTTACCTATTAAAGATGGATTCTAGTGCAATTCTGAAAGCTCCCATTCCAAAACGCTCGGTAGGAAAAGCAGCCTACCTTTAGTAGAACGTTGTCAGTACATCATACATATTTTATATTATCAAAACTAGTTCATAGAAACCCAAGAATTTATATTGGAGTCAAGAAAACAATTAATTTATTACAGGGGAAGGAGAATCAACCTGGTATGCAAGGTCATCATGCGCAAAATAAAGATGTGGTTGGTGTCCTATTTCCCGACCAGGAAGACCACCAGTTCTTAAAATGTCGCATAGAACCTGGTATAAACATCCATCATTAGTCAATTGATACTTTAATGATTATAAAATGGCTAACATTAGATTTGAGAAATTCTAACAGAACACGAAAGTGGGAATAAGGTGAAATTGTCGAAAGTATTTGAAAGACAGCATTGATAGCATTTCAGTAATTCATATGTCTAGCTAACAAACATGAGGCATTGATTAATCCTAAATCCTCTTGGTAATGTGAATGTACATACATGACGTCCTATAGCATTATGATCAAATAAACTTGTCCAAGATAACCTGAATGTCTCTGCTCCAATCAACAGAATCACTAACTATAAACGCCGCCTGAACTCTTTGTGAGGATACAAGGTCTCTGGCAGCAACCTCCTTAACCTGCTTAGTTGTCCATTTTTTATACGGTGCTAGTGGGTCAATGTTTTCAAAGCAGGACGCATAGTCATCAATTGAAAGAACATTTCTGAAACGAGGGGAAAAAACCCCAAAGAAAATCAAGAGCAAAAAACTCAGATCAGATCAGACATTTTATTCAAATTTGTGAAGAAATTCAACATACCAAAATCAAATTAGCCTAGACAATCTAACCAGAAACATACTTAAATCCATATTCAGACATAACTGCAGCAGGTTCTCCTTTCCCCACAGCAACAATGAGTTCATTCTCAAATCTGTAGTCAAAATTTTAAATCTTGAATAGAAGAATACAATGAGACAAAGATGAAATCTATCAATCAAACAAACAGAACAGATCAAGATTGTTCCCACAATAAGTTGTGACAATTTGATTATCACTCCACATCATGGTTGTGAAGTGACAAATTGGCATCCTTTATGGAATTCCATAGTGCTGCCATTAAGTAACAATGAAATGCTTTTCTTAGATACAGAACTCAGGTTCATTTTCACCATGTGTAATTCTCCCTAAGGTACCCAACTATTGATGCCCACATTTATCCTAGAGGCATATACAATGTTGGCAGAGAAAAATGAAGCATGCCCCAACACTGCCAATACTCAATGCAAGACTAAGACGCCCTCTATAACTTGTTAAACAAAACTTAATTTCTGACCCATAACTCAAGCTTACATGCATACCTGTTTACTAACTGCTTAAAAGGTGTATGGCCCTGTAAAACCTGCATGCAACACCATGCAGTCAAAAAATAGTATTTAGTATTACAGATTTGCAAGTACGTAATGATAGAAGTTTGAATAAAATAATCAAATTTGTGGTCATTCTAACAAAAATACCTGTAAAGGTGAAATCTTGACACCCAAAAGTTCACTTAACTCAAGGGCTCTTTTAGATTCAGTAAACCCACCACCTATTCAAAACAGAAAAAAAAAACAAAAACAGAACAAAACAAAACCATTTTACTTTGATTATAACACGTGGCAAAAACCCAGCATAAAAAAGCAAATCAACAGACTTACCATTTGTCAAGAACACGTACGGAATGCTAAGATTACCTGGCCACAAATTGAAAAATTTTCAAATAAAATCCCAAAAAAATATAAAATAAATAAAAATGGGAGGTGGGTATAAGAAGTGAGGGTACCAGAATCGTCGTATAATCTTCTGAAGACCTGAGGAGAGCCTCCGATGGGAGCTTCGCTGCGTAAAACGACGCCGTCGATGTCGAACGCAATGCCAAAGGAAGGCCTGCCAAATTAATCATAATCAAACCCAATTTGTGCTCTCGATTCACGAACATCATCAAATTTTTCTCCTTTAAAAAAAAATTAGAAACAAAATGAAAAGGAGGGATTGACGGACGGTTTGGACTGTGAGGAGGGCTGAGAGAATGATCGTGTGAATTTGGAGAAACTGGAGGATAATTGCTTCGCGTTTTGCGTCTGCGAAGCCTTTCTCAGTATTCGGAGGCTCATTGTTTTTCTTTCTTATGAGTTTTCAATACTAGTTAGTTACTCACTGTCCAGAAAATAATGAGCCTGAACTCGATTTAGGATGACCCGCCTTTCTCAGTATTCGGAAGCTCTGAGAAAACAAGCGAGGCTGAACTAGATTTAGGCCACCCGCGGGTTAAGTTAACTAACTTGATGCCCTGAACGAGAAAACTTGGAGAAATTGAAAGGGTGGCACTGTTTGGTTTGGTTTGGTTTGGGTGTAAATAGTAAATTATATCAATCTTCTTCATATGATTTAGCCCGAATTATAACCGGTCCAATAGGATCGTTTTTCGGTTTATTATTAGATCGAATTATTTCTAAAAAACGATTCTATTGGACCGGTTATAATTCAGGCTAAATCATATGAAGAAATTGGAATAATTTACTATTCGAAATACTAATATCTACTGTTCTCATTTAAAATGGTCAATAGTCCAATGATATTTTAGAAGATTTTTAAGTTCAAATTTTGTGAATGAAAACTACTAAACAGAAAATCTCTACTCTTTTGTTAACATGAGATTTTAGAGGACTTCGCAAGTGGTGTGGAAATTAGATTTTTAAGTTTGAAGCTAAAATCTCTACACTCTCATCTCTCCATACCATGATATTGTTCATCTTCTGCACTAACATGAATGTTCTCAAGGTGTTCATAAGAAGTTCAACACAACATGCAGAGGAGAATAATCACTTTGAGCTGTTTTCCCGGTAATATTCTTATTTTTATTTGGTTTTGAATCATATTGGATTTACAATATACAAAACACATCAAAATCCAAACAAGGCCAGGAGAACAAAGCCTTCTTTTTATACACACCAACACTACCACTCTTGTTATGAAGCTGCCATTTCATCCACTCAACACGCCGGAGAACACCATCTCCCTAGTTGATCTTCTTATATAGAATCTTCTCGCATATGATAATTACCAACCTTTTGAAACCAAAAGCATCCTTTAAACGTGATGCCAGTGGTAGCAGTGAAAAAAAAACAGAAACAGAAATTAGATCGCTGCTGACAAAAATTATCCCAACATATCATCCGGGTTGAAGTGTAGAGACTCCCTCCATACGAGCTCCTTTATATCTTCTTCATCCAGGGTTGCCTGCTCGAAATCAAAGACGAAAGGAGATGGGCAAACGGGCTCCTCATTGATCTCATGAAGACTTGATAAAAATGGATGATTCAATGCCTCCTCAACTTTTTATATATGACAAATGAGACGGTAGATATTAGTATTTCAAAAATTTGTGAGAAAATTGAAGATTAATCATTACCAAATGCTAAGAGACTTACCAGTTATACGCTTGCTTGGATCAAAAACTAGCATTTTTTCTGCAAGATCAATTGCCAGTGGCGAGACGTTTGGGAACTTCTGCACAAAGGGTTGCTTTGGGACATGTGGGAGCTGCTTAACATACTTCCTAGCATTATCACTTCTTAAAAATCCAAGATCTGAATCATCTGGTGAACCTAGTAGCTGTTTTTGAACAATCACAAACTTGATTCATCAATATCGTAAATTAATAGTATCAACTTTCAAATTGGTAACTAGTTGTGACGTCCCTTCTAAAAGGATGTCCACAATGTAACAACACTCAACTGACACTAAATCACATCTATTAAGTTCAAGAACTGCAAGAGAATTACAGAGAAAATGAGTACCTCTGTTATGAGACTCAGCTGTTGAACATAGTCTTTACCGGGAAATAGTGGTTCCCTCCTAAGAATCTCCATGAAAATGCAACCTACCGACCAAATATCAATGGCTGCAGTGTATTCTGAACAGTTGAGCAGTAACTCAGGGGCTCGATACCAACGAGTTACAACATATTCTGTCATGAAATCTGTCTCTGATGTAGTTCTAGCGAGCCCAAAGTCACAAATCTTAAGGTCACAATTTGCATTGAGAAGCAGGTTGCTTGGTTTCAGATCGCGGTGCAAAACATTTGCAGAGTGTATGTATTTCAATCCCCGCAGCAATTGATACAGGAAGTACTGCCAAAAACATTACGTGTCGCTTAAGACAAGTGATCTAAGTTTCAATCTCAAAGAATTTATAGGGTTGCATATTCATACTACAATCAGAGTATGTATGTTGCTAATACAACATGACTAACACATAGGAAGGAGAGATTAGTAACAGAAGCAACAACTTTATAAATAGCAGTAAACAAAAGAAGCAAGTACGAACCAGATGTTCAATACAAAGTAACTAATCATTGAATGGCTTGACGCATTACATAATAGCCTTTGCAAATTTAAGGGGAAAATGGTATACATCATGGCCCTGAGGTGGTCCTAATCAAACATATCACACTTCTATGTTATACTAACCTACATAGAGTCCTACAAGTTAGATTGTTTCCCCCTCATTCACTAAACCTATGTGTATGTTGATTGGAAATGTAAAGAATGTCAATTGTAATTAAGCAGCAGCAGTCACTTTTAATTTTCTTGTTCAAAGAGACAAGGAGCTGTTGTTGAACAATGAAGAACTTGATTCATCGACATCATAAACTTAATAGCTTCACCTTATTCTATAACTAGTTCTCACATCCCTACTAAAAACTGTCCATAATATATCGACGCTCTACTTACCTGACAGTGATCATCTGTCAAAGCCTGGCTGGAGTGTATTATCTGATTCAAGTCAGTATCCATTAGTTCATATACAATGTAAACATCATTGAACTTTTCCCTCTCTGCTGGCCTTATGATGTCCTTAATTTTGACAATCTGCAAAATAATGATACAATTATTATCCACAGTAAAACAAGTTAAGAAACGAGTGTAACTAGCCTTAACAACAAAACTCCCTATAATAAGATTTTCAGTTTATGGTATGCTTATGAATAGCATTGACCAGACATTTAAAAAACAAGCATTTATCCATATTTGGATATTTCCAAATTTGCTAAAGGAAGTAACAGCAGAGGATATGGGATTTGAATGCAAAAGGTTTACATTGTCATGATCCATATGGCAAAGAAGCTTGATCTCTCGAAGCGTCCTCTTGGCATCGATCCTATTGTCAAATGCATTCCCAATCTTCTTGATTGCAACCTCTTCTTTTGTCTCAGAGTTTGTTGCACAGCTGCCATCAGGAAATATTAACCACCTCTACTTTTCTTTTTTGGCCTCACGAGTACATTGAGTAAAAATCAAGATACATATTTCCACATATTCACCAAGAAATCTCCCAAATTTATCAAATGAGTGCAGTAGGAATATTTGAAAGACCTATCTATCTTCACAAGTTTTTTGAACTGTTCCTGATAGTTGATGAGCAAGAAGCCTCGCCATTTCCAATTCAAATACAAAATCACCCAAACCAAAGTCAAAACAATACAGACAGAATTGAATAAAATGAAGTAGTGGCTCATTGGATTTGAATCTCAGATTTAGAACCCAAGAAAAACAAAACCCCAACTAAAGCTAAAGCCTACCCCAATTCAATTTTGAAGTCAACTTTTCAATTCCATGGTGAAAGTCCAACTCAGCTTTTACCAGAATCCTAACATATTTTTACCATTCTCAAAAGCAAAAAAAAAAAAAAAAAAAAAAAAAAAAAAAAAATACTGAAAGAGAAAGCAAAAAGTTCAGAATTTTTTAATAAAAAATAAATAACAGGTAGGGAGAGAGAGATACCAAACGATGCCGTATGCACCGCGACCGACAGGGTGAATAGGAGGAACATATTTGGCGGAGACTTCAAAGAGGTTACCCAGAATGTTATACTGTATGTACTTGCCTCCGTACAAAGGAAGACCTTCTCTCTTCACCTTATCCTCACTCTCCATCTCTTTCCTTCTGTTTGTCAAACTTGTATGAGAGAGAGACAGGAACAAAAACAAGAAAAAAGAAAGTCTTGCTCAGTTGCTCAAACTGACACACACAGAGAAGATAAGAGGAGAAGAGAGAGAGAGAGAGACAATAAATAGAAAAGCTGGTGGAGGAGTGACCGCCTGAATATTGGTGAGGGAAAGCTATGGAGGGGCCATTTGGCACCACAGGCCTGTCTCTGACAGCCACCACACTAAAAGCTTTTTGTTGTTTCAAACTTTTCAACTTTCAAATTTGAATGCGGAAAAGCCAAAGCCAAAAACAAAGGTTTCTGTTTGTTATCTATAAAAGTCAGTAAGTGGTCAATTTTTTCTATTTCCTTCTTCTTGCTTACTTCTTGGGTCAAGAAAATTCTACTGCCCAGTTGTCCAGTGCTGCATGTTGAAAGTTTGAGATTTTTTTTTTCTATTTGAGGGCCCAATATTCCAACTTAAACTTTGACCTGGTCTGGGCCTACTTCTTCTGCAATTTCGATATTATCAATGCTTTGGATTGAAGAAGAATTCTTGGGGTTGGGCTAATTCAGTTGCATACTAATTTGTATTGCGTAAAGATATTATCATTGCTAACAAAAAGTATGTAAACAAAACTGCATATATTCTAAATGTAAAGGCTCGAGATTCATTGTGATAACATGATTTATTTTTATCAAATAAAATATTATCTTCTATACAATTATAAAACAAAATAAAAGAATTAACCAAGTCCTTTTCTTGGTAATAAAAGAGTGAATTTTTTTTTCGTGTTTCAGATTCTAAACCAACATGTGAAATTTTTTTTCTTTCTTGAATTGTGCTTGTCGTATTAAAATACTATGTTGTATACAAGTCAATATTATAATGGGATGGCTTTGATGGAAGAAAAAAAAGGCTTTTTTGGAACGCCAAATTCAAAGACATGGGGTTTGGAGCTTATAGTTAGAAACATAATCACTTTACAAAATTCGACATATATAAATCTAAATACTGAAATCTTCAATTGCTAGAAATTAAAATGATGGAAATCTAAATTCCGTCATTTTAGAATTCTATATAATTTTCAATTCCTTCTTCCAAATAGAGAGTAACTTACGAGTTTGGATTACACATATCACTTGTTCTTTACAATTGCTTGCCTCTAGTGATGTTGATTGGGCATGTCATATCAATACCTCTCAATTGTATCTACTATTTCTTTTGTTTCTCTTTCTTTCCCTATTTTGGTTCACCATTGTTAACGGTTTTAGGTCTCCATATTTGGAGATGAGGATAAAAACCCTAATTGGGACAAACCTAATTCTCTTCCCCTCACTTGGGAAAAACATAATTGATAAATGGATATTGTAAGCATAAAAAGATTGATGAGGCCAAGAAAAATTGGATTGGATTGGATTGATAAAAATTCATTGATTTCAAATCGATGTACACCCGTACTTGGGAATTTCATTTCAATAACAAATCAATTGTATGTTTCCTGTTTGCAATTTAAAAAAATTACTTTTAAGTTTCTAATATTTTTTTTAACAATAAATGGAAGAAAATACCCATGATGTCTTGAAAGAAATTGACAAAATTCGTGACTTGTCGTTGAATGAAACTAAAGGGGCACAATTGACAAAACTGAAACTATAATGATGAAGAAGCGATAAAGGGATCAAAATGTACTCTAGTAAGAGCATCCACAGTGGGGGGGTGTATGTTAAATATACACCCCAAGTCACCGAAATCGTCTCCAATGGGGAGATGTAAATGGATGTAAATATACATCACCACCATGGGGATGTAAAATAAAATGTATATTTACATATATTTTTACATCTCTTGCACGTGGGACCCACCCGAGAAAAGAAGAGAAAAGTCATCATAAAAGAGTGGGACCCGTTGCTACAGTAATCGCTGGAAAAAAATTCACATGCGGAGCAATTTTGGGAATTTTTAGATGAAATCATATCTTCTCCGAATTTAAATTTTTTAGGTCTATTTATTTGAAAAAATAAAATTAACCTAATACAAAAAAAAATTAATTTGATAAAGTAAACACAAAATACAAATTTAGCACAAAAACGAATTAAGACAATCAAATCAATTATACATCTTTAAATTTACATCGTTTCCTATTGGAGCAAAAAACGCATTTATACCCCCGGAGGTATAAATAGGATTTACACCCCTGAAAATACACCAATTAGTGAATGCTCTAAGTAGAAGAGGACCTGTTTGTCCAAAACAAGAAAAAAAAAGTAGAAGAGGACCTGAGGCCGTGCACACTCCAACAAGTAGAAATCTCAAAAAGCGCCTTTGAATGAAGGCTAGGTTTGCATATTTTCTTACTCAGTGCTATTATTCGAGAGATGCTGAAGATGATGATGCGGAATATAGCTGCTTCTTCGTCGTCTTCTTATTGCACCAGCAGGAGATGGAGAGGTATGCCTTGTCTTCACTCTAACTCCGCTCTTGTTGTTTTCGCCAACGATTACTTTGCTTTCCTTCACTCTCAACCTTCTAAACCAATCAATCTACAAGAACCCAACTAGAGCAGCCAGTAAGAAACTCACCCAAAATCACAACTGTTGAGGATGCTTTCAATGTGTTTGATAGAATGCTTCAAATGCGTCCTCCGCCTTCAGTTGTTCGTTTCAATCAAATATTGGGTCAAGTTGCGAAATTGAAACATTATTCGTCCATCATCTCCTTGTATAACCAAATGGGTGTGTCGGGAATTGGACCTAATGTTTGTACTCTAAACATTCTCATAAATTGTTATTGTCATCTAAACCAAATGGGGTTTAGTTTATCCGTATTGGGAAATTTCTTCAAACTTGGTCTTGAACCAGATGTCTCTACCTTCAACACTCTAATCAACGGCTTTCTTCCCGAGAATAGAGTGGCAGAGGCGGCAACCCTTCTCCACAAGATGATGAGGGGAGGTAATTGTCAGCCTAATGTGGTTACTTATGGCACACTAGTAAAGGGCTTTTGCATGAAAGGTAACAATATTGCTGCTATTCAGTTGCTTAGGAAGATGGAGGAAGGAGCTTGCAAGCCTGACCTAGTTGTCTATAACACAATCATCGACAGTCTTTGTAAGGATACACTAGTTGATGATGCATTAAACCTCTTCTCTGAAATGATGTGCAAGGGTATTGCCCCAAATGTCATTACCTATAACTCTTTGATGAATGGAGTTGGCAAATTAGGCAAGTGGAAAGAAGCTACAAGGTTGTTGAATGACATGGTGAGTAAAAATATCTTCCAAATGTGCCCACGTTCAATATCTTGGTAGACACACTTTGTAAGGAGGGTATGGTTGGGGAAGCAGAAGGCGTGGTCGAAATGATGATTGAAAGAGATATTGAACCTGATAGGTTTACATACACTTCACTTATGGATGGTTACTGTTTGCGAGGAGAAATAGGCAAGGCACAAAAGGTTTTTGAACTAATGCTTAGCAAGGGCTCGATGTTTGATGTTGTTTGTTACAGCACATTGATAAGTGGATATTGTAAGCATAAAAAGATTGACGAGGCCATGATGCTTTTTCTGGATATGTCTCATAAGGGACTGGTTGCAGATACCATTACTTATTCCAGTCTTGTGGACGGTTTTTGCAAAGTGGGTAGAATAAATGATGCACAAAAGTTGTTCTCCGAGATGCAAGCTTGTGGCCAGCTTCCAAATGTTCAAACTTATTCTATTTTACTGGATGGCCTGTGTAAAAACCGACAACTTTCTAGGGCAATGCAATTGTTTGGAGAGATGGAAGCAAAGAAGTTGGATATTGATATTGTGATTTACAGTATTCTCATTGAAGGTTTGTGCATAGCTGGAAAACTTGAATCTGCAAGGAATCTCTTTTGTGGTTTGTCATCAAAAGGACTTCAACCTGATGTGAGGACATACACTGTAATGATTAATGGACTCTGTATCGGGGGCCTAACAAGTGAAGCGGAAAAATTGCTAGTTGAAATGGAAGGGAAAGGCTGTTCTCCAAATGGTTGCACATATAACACAATTATCAGAGGGCTTATCAGTAACAAAGAGACATCAAGGGCTATGGTACTTATTCAACAAATGGTGGAGAAGGGTTTATCTGCAGATGCATCAACAATGGAGTTGATAGTTCAATTACTGTCGAAAGATGAAGTGGATCCTGCTTTGTTGCCGTTGATAAAAGAATCACTGTGAAATTAATTTGCATATGTGGACAATGAACTGGTGCATCTTTGACGACCATAAAGGTATTACAGTGGTCGTGGGTTTGGCATGAGGTGAAAGTGCCTTCTCACTTGTATCTGGAATTTCTGGTATTAATTCTGTTTCATGGAATTTCCATTATATTTTGTATGGGACGATAGGAGAACCTCTGTTTCTACCTAAGATCCCATACAAACCTCTGTGGACAGATTTTATCTTTGCATGAAGTTTCTCATAAAACTTATTGCTCAGAAATTGCAGACAGATTTTATGTACTGGGAGGTAAAGGTTGTCTATTTCAGGTGAAGGAACAGATGAGATCCACATGGTTCTGAATGATTGTGATAGTTGTTTTGGATCGTTCATCTCAGATAATTTTTCCCATCATTGTCCTATAAAATTTTGAATCGTCTATCTCACATAGTGATGATTCGAGTTTTAAACAAGCCAGCATAATGTCACACTCCTTAAAGTTGGTGATGTACTTGAGATCGAAAGGAAACACCAAAATAGAGACATATTGATCATATAACAAAATCCCACTGATTTCCCTAATCAGATTTAAATCAAATTAGTTGTATTAATGGAGCATTTCTTCAAATCACTATCTTGCTTTTGCTTGGTGGGTAAGGAACTTAATTTTCTTAGGCCAAGGAGAAGATGCATCTGCATCTAGAAAAAGGGATCGATCCTAAATTCCGAATTATACACCTATATAGCTACAGGCGTGCACAGTAGCCCAACACGTGGCAAAAACCCATTGTCTGTAATGATAGAACCAAATACATCACTTTGAGGAGGAGGGGGAAGAAGCCTTGTTTGTTGCTATATCTAGCTGGAGCTGCTGTCCATTCAACACATTATTAAATTTGATTGCATTGAGTCCAAGTAGTAGGACCACATTATCTCTTCACATTAACTCATATCTGTCTGATATATGTGATTATGATCGTCTGTTAATTAACACATCAAATAGTCTCAAATTCAAAGAGATGGTGTGGGTCTTAATGGGTGATGTAGGACAAATCATATTGCTAAAACCCTAAACGAAACAAAAGGATCAGGTAGTTTTCCTTTTGATTTCGTATTGCTTTCATTTCGAACAGAAGTTGAATTAATGAACTCAATTTTGCAGGCAGCAGGAAAGTTGATTAAATAATGTAATTAGGTATAAATTTGGCTGAAAGGCCACCATTTTGGAATTTGGGTCCCAATGTAGAGTGTGAAAAGAGAAGGAGAAACCCAAATGGTACATAAACGTAGGTAGGGTCAATGTGTTCCCTACTCTATCAATTTATGTCGCAAAGAAACAAAAAAGAATCATAGTCTCACGAACTATGGACTAAATAACTAATTGAATAGAATTTTTTGGAGGTAATCTTTGCCCAAAAAAGACAATCTTTTAGTATAATATTTTGAAACTATCTATCCAATAAAACCAAAAGTTTGGGCTACAAATGATGTTTGTTGGCCATCCTTTTTTCAGTAAAGTTTCATTATTGTAGTGGACTCTATGTTTGTTTGTGTTGCATTTAGTGTGAACTCAATTATCTATCCAAAAAAAAATTCTTTGAGATTCAATTCAACTAATTACGAAGTGTCATCCTTTTCTTCATTTCAATTCAACAAATCCTCTTTTTCAAGCCCACATCACAATCTCATCTCTCAACTTAGCTTATCTTAAAACGCGCAAACACAGAAATAAAGGACAACAACATCCAAATCCAGTTTAATTTAACAGATCAAGTACCAACTTCCAAGCACCGACTAGTCAACTGCACAAGAGTGTTTGGCTTTAAACAGAAAGAGCATTTACCATCATCCACCAGTGACTTCGGCAAACTGCCGTCAAGTTGCCAAAAGATGCTTGTTTTCTAGTTTCTACCAAAGCTGCTTCTTTTCCTCACTCTTTTAGTCTTGGGGAGAGAGAAAGGGAACAATAACAACAAGCATATGATTGGTTTTGACTGTTAAAAGAAAGTTACAAGGCCTCTTTTACTGAAACAAACATCAAGTTACCCAAAGCTGTTTTGTACCCAAAAAAAAGTTACCAAAGCTGCAGTTTTTCTTCACTCTGGGGTGGGGGGGGGTGGGGGTGGGGAGAGAGAGAGAGAGAGATCGATCTGGGCAAAGAGCTATTAAGGAAAGTTGCCAACAGCTGCTTTGTACCCAAAAAAGTTACCAAAGATGTCTTTGAGATTCAGCACTCAGAGAGAGAGAGAGAAAGAGAGAGCAATAACCAGTAAATGATTGGTTTTGACTGTAAAAGGAAAGTTACCATGCAGAAACCAATATCAAATGAATGCTCAGATCCAAGTCCAAACATACCAAATAACAATAAATTATTGGTTTTGAGTTTCATTGTTAAAAGGAAAGCTACCGTGCATCGTTCTGAAACCAACATGAAATTAATGCTCAGATCCAACTCCAAACGTACGAAATCAACACAAATCTCACACATAACTATAAGAAATTAATTTATATACGAACGAAAAAAAAACCAAATTTTACATTTCTGCAACAGTAAAACAAAACCCTCCAATGGCCTACATCACTTCTGCAAAGGTATAGGAACACCAACAAAGCTACCCAGTTCCCCAAATTTCACTCTTGAAACCCAAACTCCTCGACCAGCTCCTCACATCCCAGAAACTCGAAGACCAAATAAATTAAAAAATGAACAAAGGTTATGTGTAAGGCTATAATTAACATCAGAGGGGTTTCTAACAAGAACCTCAATTCAGCTAGCTGAGGGGTCCGGAGCCATCTGATTGAGCTCCTGAGCAACACCCACTTGGGGTTTGAGCTGGGGTTTGTGAATTGGAGCTCAGAAATCCTCCATCTTCTCTCGGCCTACGACCTCCGCCGCCAACCAAGGAAGACAGAGACTTGACCAGTCCCTTGAATATCCTGATCTTTATCTGTCCCCTTTTAGGAGGTAAGCTTTGACTTTGGTTGAGCTTAGATTTTGAACCTGGGGTTTCCATCTTCTTCGAATCGGGCACGAAGGATCTGAGGGGTAAAGAGAGTATGAGCTTGGAACAGAGGAAAGCAGAGACTGAGAAACAGAGGAGAGAGGGAGATTGGGAGACTGAGAAACAGGGGAAAACAGAGGATGCAGCTGAACTCTCTTTCTCTGGGGAAACAGAGAAGAGAAAGAAAGAAAGTGGGTGTGCTTTTGAGAGATTTGGATGGCTTGTGGTAGTGAAGCAGAGAAATGCAGAGGAAATATCTTTTTTATAAGAGCGATATTGGGTTGCTTCGCGACCAAGGCTTCTACAGTGGAAGTGTAAGGGGTAATTTTGTCATATCGAGCAACTAGCGTCGAAGAAGTATATTCGGGCAGTGCTTAACAAGAGAATTAAAGCACGTGTCATTCACGGAAATATTCTCTTATCAAACAATCTCACATCTTATTAATTAGAAGTGAAATTATTCTTAATAAAAATGTATGTTTGTTGGCCCTTAATTTGATGGGATATACGTTGTATATGATTTATCCCAAAAAAACAAAAAAACAAAAAAAAGATACCTTAGGATTTAGAGGCATAGAATTGTAAGATTGGGTGGCATTTGAACATGAATTTCTCCCGCACAAAAAATTGAAAAGATTCAAGGGCTTAACCAATTGGAGAACTAAATTATTATCATCCCTAAAAAAACACCCCGCTGATTGTTACTCGTTCTTCCATTGTTGATGGTTCCTGTATTTAGTTGACATTGTTAAGATTTTTAAAATATACATTTTATATAATCTCAACTGCACGACCATAGTTAGTATTTTATAAATGAAAAAGTTTGACTATCGAATCGGTTTAATTGTTGGATTGTTCTAAAAATATTTATAAGGAATTCGGATCATCTACTTGATTTTTCTCTGCTGTTATTTTAGATTAGTTGGGTTCAACTCATTACTTTTGGTTTATGTCACTAACATTTTAGATTAAGTCACAACTTTCATTTCGAATTTACCTTTTTGTTCATGTCTCTGTTTGTTAAAAGTTGTTTGGACTTTTCAACTAGTTAATACCTTAAATATGAATAAATAAATAAAGAATTATAGTTTTTTTTTTGTAGTACAAGTGATAGATTTATGATTGGTTGGAGATAACAAAATAGTGTTATCCCTGTTGCACACAAGTGTTTATCTTAAACTAGAGAGGAGAGAGATTTCTCATATATACACACAAATAATGTTATGAGGGTTCAAACCTGGGACTTTTAGTCTACAAGTCAATGTCTTTTTTCACTGAATTAGACCTCCCGTTGGCAAGAATTATAGATTTTAAATTCTACTAAATGCAGCCCTTTTTTTTTTCTTCATGTATGTTAGAGACAATTATGAATATTACAATTGTCCAATATTCTCAATGAATCTCACGCGTGGTGATTGAGCTTAGAATAATCATTACTTTTGTTTTTTTGGGGTGCGTCACCTAAAGAGACAAACCATTGGAAACTAACTAAACGTGTGGACCTCCAAAATGTGACCTCTAGGCAAAAACGCGGTAGTAATTAAGTGTTTTCAGTTCCCAAGAGATTGTTTATGCTCTTGCAATTCTGACTTGCCTTTTATTTTGTTCCATGTGATCGTAGCAGCAAAAATCATGATAATCTTGGCTCTAGCTTGGCACACTCTACAAACTTCAGAAAAGCAGAAGCAATTTCTGTGTTTTATATTGGCCGGCAGAAGCAGAATGTATTCAGAAACGCGTGAGGACTCTTGGAAATATGTCTCCTCAGAAACAGTGTGTCATTCTTTGTACAACCCATATTATTATTATTTTGATACCTTGATATTGAGAAGTAGAGAATCGAACCTAAGACCTCGAGTACAAAGAAAAATATCATTAACCGCTTTACTACTATAACTTACATTATTATATCCTATTAGTCTTACAAAGTTCTGGATTTAAATCATATGAATGTTATAAACAATAATGATGTGCAATCCAATAATTTATTTGTTGCATATGCACCTGACTCTTTTGCAGAACAACATTGCCCAAAACAGTACGTGCAGATCACTGCCTGCCGAAGAATGTCTATATATAGGTTTCAGTTATTCTGTTTCCTTGTAATAAGAGCCATATTAAAGAAGATAAACAGAGAGAACGACCCAACAAAAATAAATTAAAAAATTAAGTGAACTGCAGTCATTGTGACTGAATTCCGCCACCAAATTTGACCCAAACCCACATCATGACATATTCTACGTATGGCTTGGTTTAAGGAACCCCCCAACAAGAAAGAGCCAGCCATGCATCATCAATAGTGAAAAGGTTCTTGAATTTTGTTTATTATTCAATAATAATACGCACATAATTAGAGATGTCATGGAAGTTATAACTTATGACTTTTAGTTTGCAAGCTAAAGTTTTTTTTTACTGGACTAGACCCTGTTAACTATAAATTAGAGAAATTTAACGACGCAGAAGGTGTCTTTTTGGGGTTCATTGATTTAATTTGTTCCTACCAAAAAAGAACATTATTAAGATTAATTAATCTCCAAGAAGGGCCATGCACCAATATTTTTCACATGGGGAACAAAATAGATGCAAAGAATAAACTGCTAGAAAGGTGAATGCAATGTGTCATGTAATTAATGAAGAACTCCAGCACATGTACAATTCCCAGGTGGGTCTAGTCATGTTAAGGGTTGACATATAATATTATATTATGTCATGTCAAAATATGCATGTGCATGCATGGATACATGGTCGTATCGTCACCAATCATTATAATAAAGTCATAAATGACACTCGATTTGACACCGTTTGACTTTTGTTACCAGACCAAAAAACTGTCAATTTTGAAAAGGACATGGAACATAACAAGCAAAACCGCGTACGTTGTAACATTTTACACGTAAGAGGTAAATTGAATTGTCTTTCCACTTGTGTAAGATAAACGACAATGAATGCATCGCGATCATAAGCAAATGACATACGATATTGACAGAGTGGGGCTTTTGCCCTTAACCACAAACAAAAAAACATACGGGTATATTCATTACTAACACGTAAACATAACCTTATAGGACCTTTTAGACTTCAATATTGGGTCAGTGGATCCAACCCCAAACCACCGTGAAGTGAGTGGATGAGTAATTGGAGGAGCATTGAAATTGTGGTCACCGACCCTTGAACCCTGACCCTGTTTTATTTATTTATGAGATTATGTGGGCCCCAAAATAATAACTGATTGACTTTATGGCCATCTCCAAGGGCCCAAACCAATTAAAATCTCTTGGTCTAGCCTCTGTTGCTCTGTGGGCTGTTGTCCAGGGCACCCGGGGCCCAAACTGATTAACCCGCAACCATAAAACGACAGCCGTTTGACCCTCTCTCTTTCTGTCTGCACTACTAGAGAGAGAGCACCGGTCTTTTAGGTCTTCAAGGCCGCCTTCAGTTCAATGAAAAGAGGGACACCTCTTAGTGGTGACCAAGAAAAAAGGTGGTAACCCTTAGCCATTAGGTGGCTGCCACGTGGCCCAAGTCCTTTAAAGGGTGGCCCACCTACATTTACCAAAAAAATAGTTTTCATGCTGTGTTCATACTTATGTTGAAGTTGGAGCTTCCGGAAGAAGGTAGGCAGTGATTATTGGGAAATTTCGTGGAAGCTGATCACACCCAATTGTCAAAGCATGTGTGTGTGTGTGTGTGTTTCTGTGCGCTGAGGAGTTTATGTGGGATGTGAAGGCCTTCGCAGCACCAATTCTTGTAAATTTCATGAAAGAAAACAGATTAATTATTTTTATTTTGAGGTTTTTGTGAATTTGAAAACTGCAACACCATATATTTCTATGTTTCTATGCCAAGTTGCCAACGGATAGGTAAGCAGTGACATATGACAAAGCCAAGGAGTCAAGCAAAAGCTCAAAGTCTTCAAGTGTCCACGTACGTGTGTGTGCGCTCAAGTCTTGCATGTTCACATCAAATAATTAATTTAAACTAGTCCAATTTTCAGATTAATTTATATACATATATAAGTGACTTGGCTGTGAATATGAACAACTTGCGACCAAAGGAATTCTATCTCCGGTCATTAATGCTATCCCACGTGAGAAAATTATTACGTGTGGCATAACGTATTATTGTTATTAATCGAAAATAGCAAAACATTGTTATCTCCGTTTCATGCAAGTGTCTCTATGAAATACATAGGCCCCTCACTGAGCATTAGACTCACAATTTTGTGGGTCCCATGATATTCCTTCGAGTATACCAAACTGACACTCCAAGTCCAGAGGCTACTTTTGTACAAATATGCTCATGACATCACTGGAATGGAGGATCCATGAATTTTTCTTCTGGCATAATACACCATTTGATCCCCTTAAAATTTTTGAAACATTTCATCGAGCACCTTGTTGTGTTATTCTTCTGGCATAATACACCAATAAATAACTGAAATTTATAGGAAATTTTTTGTTGTGTTATTCAATGGACCCTACCACCAAATACTTTCCATCAGTACATAAAGTTCTTACGACATGTACGTGAGACTCACAACGTAATCGTAATCCTTACACATATAATATGACATAAATAGTTTACGTAGAACCTCCCATTATTATAATTTTCCGTTTTTTCCCCAAATCCAAAACATCAAACAACATATTTAAAAACAAAAAAAGGGGAATAATTTCTATTGTTCTGGACTTACAAGTTATAAATGCTTAAGCCCCCTCCCCCTCTCATGCTCCTCTAACTTCCCACTTCTTCAATTGCCTTAGTTTTGTGATCTAAAACTCCGTTTAAGAGGCAGAGTGGCTCTGCTTCGTCTCTGTTTCTCTACAGAGTTCTGACTTCCCCTTTTCATAAATCATGTTCAGATTTTCTCGTTTCATCTCTCTCCTATTTCTCCTTTAAATTTTCTGGTTCTTCTCTCAAATTTTTTAAAATCTCCTCTCCTTATCCTCTTATTTCTGTGATCCAACTTCCATCTCCACTTCCCTTACTCTGCTCTCTGTTCTGCCGCCATGGCAAGCACTTCCTCTACACCCCAAGAGAAGAAAAACACCAACCTTCCTCCCAAGAGAGGCCAGATCAAGGTTCAGATTTTTGAAAACTTTGTCAAAGCGGTGGCGTCCTCCATGACCTCCAAACCTGGAGCTCAAGGCAGAAACAGAGGTGAAGAAAGTGGTGGAGGAGGCTCTGCCTCTCAAACCCCACCACCAAGTGCCTACAACTCTGATGCCAATTCTGATTTCTGATACACATGATCACGTGGGCAGATAATGGATTTCTCTGCTTCTTGCTTTGAAGGCATTTCCTTTCCTGCTTATCTAAGAAGCTATGGAATTATGGTGTTTTATTTGAGATCAAAGCTTCTGCTTTGTTGTTCAATAGATGTCTAGACTACAAATAGAAAGTATTTTCCTTTGGGTTTTTGACGTAGAATTCAAACAGGGGTCATGTGATAATTATATTTCCTGCACAACTCATATTTTTTTTTTTAGGGTTTTACCCATCTAAGCTAAGCTTATCTTGTATATCAATGTCTTATAGTTTGGTCTTGCTATAGTCAGTTTCATGTCTTATGGGAGAAAAGAAAACCAAAAAAGAAAACAAAAAGAAAGGACCTGTTTCCAGTGTTGTTTCTGCTAGTTTTAGAAAGAAGACATATTTGGAAGAGGAAGTTTGTGCTTTTATGGTATTTTGGCTTTGTATCTTGGATTGCTTCATGTGTAGTTGTTATATCATATAATGGTTATAAATATTTATATTTTGTACACATTTGTGGTTACTGAATTTAAAAATAGGATGTTTTGGTTTTGTATTGTGACAGTAATAATGGGAAAGCATACCCTAAAAGGGGAAAATGAATCATGTCGTCCACCCATATTATAACATATACACAAGATGTAACATGTGGACGTATTAGTGTAGTATCTATAATTTCTCCACACAAGACCCTAATTTCCAAGCATTCCAAAAATTATTTCATTTTCTTACCGCAAGTTGCATATAACGATGTGTTTAAAGAAAGACAAGCGCTGTTTTCTTTATACTAAATTTCAAAATAGTATAATAGACTGGATCAGTGCACCTTTAGAATGAATTTCAAGTGAATATGGAAGCAAGGCCATCAAATTATGTTCATCAAAACCTTTTGTATGATTCAGAATCGAATAATTTCATAACGATAATTGACTAGGGACACTTGGAGATAGAGGGAGTCAGTTACATCAATGAAAGGTGCAGTTAGATTTCCAGCATTTTAATACACAGAAAGTATTAATTTGAAGTGGCCCATGGAAGATGGTAGGGAAAAACGCGTGCGACGAAAATAACATTTTCTTTTTCGATGAATTTGGAGTTGCAAATCACATCATCGAGTAATGGGAGCTTTTCTTTTTAATTTTTGTTTAACAGAAAACCCAAGAGCAAAGTAGGGACACAAACACAATGCTATGTTGCGTTTGAAATACGTCAATAATTGAGTCATTCATTTACTAAAGTAGATGGTTTTAGTTGGGTTTCTAGAGAGGCAAATATATTCTTTTGCTCGTTTATATCGCCATCAAAACGGCAAATCTAAACTATTAATTAAATTAATTTTATATTAAAATTTACGACATTATAACTAATTTTTTTACAACGTAAATTTGGTGAGAGAACATTACCTACTTACAGAAGTCTTTTTATACAAATTAAACCAGACAAGGGCCATTGTCTTCTAGGTCTTGGGGGACCCAAAATTAAACCAGAGCACCTGTAGGACCACTGCACCCAGAACAAATAAATATATGGGGCACTCTGTATTGGCATATTCCCCCAAGCAGTTCATCCTTGCTGGCTTCCTTGGTTTGGCCGGTGTGGATCGAGATTGCAACTTGAGTCTTGACCAAGGACCTGGGGCCCAATGGCTGTACTACATAACTAGTCACTTTAGGATCTCAAGCCGCCTCACAATGGATTGAGTGGTATCTTATATTTTATATATATATATATATATATATATATATAAGGATAATAAAGCAAAAAGATACATCCTTGTGGCTCCCACATCCGTGACATACTTACATTTGATTATTACTTCTTTTTCTTTTTGAATCTTTAATCGTGTTTACATTGTTAACTTATTCTCTCGTAACTTAAAATTTTGTGATTAAATAATTATCTAACAGAATATCAAAATCTTATTTGCTTGCAAGTGATCACGAGTTCAAGCTTCTTTGCAGCTTTGCAAGCTGCAAAAAGAGGATGCATTTTTTATTCATCTCCCTCTTTCTATACGAGCATGTCTTCTTCACATACGGGTGTAAATTTGATATACGTTGTTGGTTCAACACGAGAGCTTGCAACTCTAACATGGCAAACTGGCATATTGATGGTAGATAGTGATTATGGGGGCAATTTCATGGAAGCTAATCATACCCTATATTGTCAAACATGTGTAATGTTGACAAGTTATATGAGTCGGACTTTGTGGGAAGGTCTAGGCATTAATAAGCAATTAGTGCACGATAACATTGAGCAGCTAATCACTTGTGTTCCATTGACTTGGGGTGAAAGCCTGCTCTGTGATGTTACATGTGAGACTTTTACATAGACACTGTCCATGTTCGATGTTCGATGTTCGATTATTTCAATTACCAAGACAACATGGCGTTGGCAAGCAGAAGACATCCCAAGACCTATTAGGTGGGCAGTGGGCAGAGTCTTGTATTGTTCACATCAAGGAATTTAAATTTGTAAATCCCAATTTAAGAAAAAAAGAAAAAGAAAAGTGACTTGGATATGAATGGAAGACTTGGAGACCAAGTAAGTGATCCGTTCTTATCCCCCGAATCGAAGGGTTAAAATTGGCATTTGAGGGAAACATTTGAAGGGTGTGATTAGCAATTTGGGAGTTTTCAATGAAGAATTTCCCCCTTGTGTTTTCAACTATAGTCTATAAATAACGCCTTCCCCCACCCCTCCCAGTCGTATCATTGCCCTTGTTTCAAGAGGAAGAGGCCCTGCTTCTTCTCTGTTTCTCTACGAGTCTTGCTTGTTTCCCTTTTCCAAATCTCTGTTCAGATTTTTTCATTTCATCTCCTTCTCCTCATCTTTCTCTTAAATTTTTTTTGCTTCTCTCATAATCTCCTCTTCTTATTCTCCTCCTGCTCGTCCTCTTCCATCTTCACTTTCCTTTACTCTGTTTTCTTTCTGCTCTGCAGCCATGGCAACCGCTTCTCCAGCACCCAAAGAGAAGAAAAACACAAGCTTTCCTCCAAGGCGGGGCCTCATCAAGCGTCAGATCTTTGAAAAATTGGTCAAAGTGGTGGTCAACAAGGCCTCCAAACCTGGAGCTCAGGGGAAAAACAGAGGAGAAGATGGTGGTGAAAGCTCTGCCTCTCAAACCCCACCACCAAGTGCCTACAGCTCTGATGCCAATTGATAGGCATGATCAGATGGCTAGATGGGTCATCACCTACTTGGTGAATTGATGAGAAAATCACTGGATTTCTCTGATTCATGCTATGAAGCATTTCCTATCCCCATATCTATGAAGCTATAGAATTTTGGTATTTTGAGTCAGGTCAAAGCCTCTGCTTTGTTTTTTCTGTAGATGGCTTGACTAGAAAGTGTTGTTGTTTGGGTTTTAGATGTACAAATCAAGCACGGGTTATGTGATAATTATTTTTCCTGTAAAACTCATATTTTTGGAGAGTTTTGCAGGACCATAACCCCATATAAGCTTGTCTTTTGTTTCAGTGTCTTGCTATAGTCAGTTCATGTCTTGTGATGGAAAAGAAGGAAAAAAGAAAAGAAAAAAAAGAACCTCTTCCAGTGTTGTTTCTGAGAGTTTTAGAGAGGAGACACACTTGGAAGAGTTATTATTTCTGCTTTTGAAGTGTATTTTGGGTCTGTATCTTTGGTTGCTTTATGTGGTGTTGTTATATGATAAGGTGGTTATAAATATTATGTTATGCACTACGCATTTTGTTGTTACTGAACCGAGCACTGTTAAAATTAGCATCTTTTGGCTTTTTAGCTTTGATTGCTATTTTTTATTTATTTTATATAAGCGATATTATAAGAGGAGAAATTATACAATAGTACGGATGTACCACGTCAGCATGTGATACCCCCATTCAAATATTGTTATGTGTCTATTTTAAAATAGCAATTAAACTCTTTTTATAGCTGGATTTATTTCTTAATTTTTATCTTATGAAATAAAATTAGAAAATTAAAAAACTGAAGAAAAAGAAAAAAGAAAAAGAGAATTCCCAACAGCAACACCTCCCGAACCCAACACCTCTAATCTCAAAAACATGCCATGACCGCCACCCATCTCCACACTACCTGCCATGACTGCCACCCATCTCCCTTCCTCTTCCTTTTTCCTTTTCCTTTTCAACCCTTATAGTAATTGTAGGTAATGGAGTCTAAAAAGAGGTAGAGAAAACTAGTATTGATGATTATGATGATGATGATGAAATGGAATAGTGGAAGCGTTGGTGTTTGTGTTAATGGTGAGTGAATGCAAAACAGAGAGACCCTTTGAGAGAATTGTTGTATTGTATTGATTGAAGTAATTGTTACCAAGGAGTTACAGTATTAGATCTGGGTTTGGAACTAGTATGATGATGGCAAAGGTTGTCATGATCAATTTCAAAGAAAGGGGAATTAAGGAAGATGAGGGTTTGGACGCCGGTGGCAATGGTAAAGAGGAAAAGAGACGGGAGGAAGAGGAAGAGAGAGGGATGGCATCCATGGAAGGCAGTGGGGTTTTAGGGGAGGGGCGGCGGTTGGGAATATATTTTTTTTCTTCCTTTTTTCTGTTTTACAAATTTCAAATTTTATTTCATAATATAAGTACAGCTGTAAATAAATATTTAATTTCTGTTTTAAAATAAAGACATGACAATATTTGAATGGAAGTATCACATGCTGACGTGATACATCCGTACCATTGTATAATTTCTCTTATAAGGAGGACTCGAGTTCGAGTGCATAGATAAAATTCTTAACCACTTAAATTACAAACTCTTTGCTTTTTTTGTTAATTGGCTAACTTAAGTGTTGAGAATTGACTTTATTATAATACAATAACATGGGTTTTTACCATAAAAACAAAAATATGGGCTGTCATGCAAGAAATTTATGTTGTTTCCTCCCTAAACTTTCAAGTGGCTCAATTTTCCCCATCCAGCTACAATCCAGCAAGGTTGAATACAAATTCTTCCCATTTCTAGATTAGCATTATCTTTTGGGACCGTCCATACCGTACTGAAAATAGCATTATCTTTGATCCAGAGAGGAGGGAGACCTGAAGAAATCAGCCCAAATTCCAAGTTATGGAAAACTCCAAAAAAGATGTTGGACTTTTGACATGTCTTAGTTGGTCAAGGATGTTCAGATTAGGTTTATATTGTATTCAAGGTATTAGTGTAATGGATATTTCTACAAACATGGAATAAAATAAAATATATTATTCATTCCAGTTGATGAAGAAACATGAATTAAATCTTAAATCTTTGATTTTGTAACAAAAAGAGAGATGAAAATTAGTGGTTACACAAAGATTAGATGCATAAAACTGAGGAGCATCATTGTTTGCTATGTACAATACGTAAACTGCTAAAGTCATAGATGGACGAGAGGATGCTTCTTTGCAAATTCGTACGAGTAAACTGTGGCATACAAATGTGGCTGTGGAGGGTGGGCAACTTCTAGAAGAAGAATAAAGTATAATTCTTTTATGGCACGTTTGAGCGGCATTTGAGACATCTTCCACAATTGGAAACAGTTGTTTTAGTTATTGGGAGGGGTATTGGAGACATCTTCCACAATTGGAAAGAGAAATGTCGTTAGATTAGAAGTTCGTTGGTACGTACTAGAGCATCTAATGTAAATTTGGAGAAGTAAAGCCATTTTTACATCCTAATTTACATGTATATATATATATATATATAGAGAGAGAGAGAGAGATAAGAGCATGTATTCCTGAACCAAAGGTCCTAGGTTCGATTACCCCTTCCTATGTTGCTATATAAAAATAATGGAGTCATAATAAATTAGTAAATTAGTAAGAGGGGTCAGTCTCCAAATAATGCGTCAGTTTGTCATTTATTTTCAGTTTAAGTTCATCCTATTCCTTATTTAATTTTAACACGTTAGACTCTAATATATACTATTTGGTGAATGTGCTTGCGGAAAAAGTTGTTGCCTCTAATAGCATTCCAAACATGAGCAATTTTGCTCACCGCATTCAAGTGCACCATCCATTTTTATTTAGCACACCATTACCTCATCACCTATCATATGGCACCAATTACACATATTAAATATAGGTGTTCATGCTTAATCATAATGTGATATGTAACACATGATGAGTGATATGGTAATTATGCAAAATGGTTAAAGCGGTGCACAAAACTGAAGTGGGTGTAGGAAATATGTGTGTAATTGTTGTTTTATAAATCTCAATCTTCCTTATAAATAATAAAGGCACCAAATCCGAAGTTTCTAATGAGAAAAACACCATGAATACAGTATTATTAGTTATTGGTATTTATCTCTCTCACCATGTGACCTAATCACTAAACGTGACAAAAGAAGTCCAGTTCCATGTTTCGGACCCTATCGGATTGTAAACATTCCTCACTTAATGGAAATTGCGCTGGATTTGGGCCTTAATATTGGACCAGAAGAATAGCCCACTGGGCCTATTTAACGTGGCCCAAACTAAAACGACAAAGTCGGCGCTTTGGGGCTTCACATTTGGCGGGAAAGCACAAGGAAGACGAAGGAAAAGCTTCTGCACTTCTCAGAGTGAAAATGGCGAACAAGCTCATCAACCAATGGGCCTCCCCAATCCATCGCTAACGTTTTCGCAGCTCGTAACATCACCACCGCCAAGGCAACATTTTATTCAAATTTGAAAACAAATTTATGTTTTTTTTATAAAAAAAATTAAATTCTTTTTTTTTTTTTTTTTTTTTTTTTTTGTTTTTTTTAAACGCGAATTGGTTTTCAGGAAGCTTTGTCTTTAACCGAATTCGAGTTAATGGAGGTGTTAGATGTGAGTTTAGCAGATGTCACGTCTGCAATAGCTCGTATCAGCGAAATTACATGTCCACCCTATCAAACTGTGATCATCAAAACCCTAATTTTCCTTTTCAATTTTTAGAAATTTTTTAATTTTTATTTAATTGGGTGTGTTTCTGATATGCTGTGGCTTTAGCTGTGTTTGATTAGGCGTTAACTCTAATGGAGCAAAGGGTTCAGAAGGAGCACATGGGTGGCCACCTCCCCACCCGCCTCAAAGGACTAGACAATGCCTTATGTGGTGGGATTCCATTTGGGGTTTTAACTGAGCTGGTTGGTCCTGCTGGCATTGGCAAAACTCAGGTATAATTTTTGTTCTTTCACCCATCTGATCATCATCTGTCAATCATTTCTATTTGTATGTATCTTTGCATCTGTTTGAATGAATATTTCGATTGCAGCTTTGCCTGAAGCTCGCATTGTTGGCCTCGTTGCCGACAGCTTATGGAGGTTTAGGTGGTCGTGTAATATACATTGATGTAGAATCTAAATTCAGTTCAAAAAGGTAATTAAAGCGTTTTATAACATCAATTATCAGCTATTTTGTGATAAAATTTTGCCTACTGTGTTCATCAAAGAAACGGGAGATGTTTAAGTTTTCTGATTTGTTACTTGCTTAGGATGATAGAAATGGGATCGAAGAGTTTTCCAGATATGTTTCACACGAAAGGAATGGCCCAAGAGGTAATGTAGATTGAAAGTTATTACTGTCTCTCGAACAAGTTTTAATGAGAATCATGTTTGCTTAATGACAGTTTTCTTCTGTTTGCATTTCAGATGGCAGGTAGGATCCTTGTTTTGCAGCCGGCATCACTTTCTGAATTCACTGAGAGGTATTGGTCAAATTAAAATTTCATTTTCCCTATCCCTAGTAAGTTTGTTAGTCCTGGCATGGAGGGAACTTGGAGGTACCCAAGCATTGGAAAAAAGTGCTTTGGACTTTTGAGATACAGCTAAATGCATAAGCATGAGTTGTGCTGATAATGCCTACTTGTTAAGAGGTTTACATGAGTTAAAAGTCAATTTGTTCCAGTTTGCAACAACTCAAGATTTCACTCCTTCAAAACCAAGTGAAGTTGCTAATCATCGATAGCATGGCTGCTCTTATTTCGGGGTAAGTTCAGATTTCTCTGTTATGCTTGTTACCTGTTCTGGATATCCAGAGTCTGATCAAGTTGTGGTCCTATATAATTAGAATTAGGCCATATCATATCATTTACATATATAACCTTGTTTTAGGATAAGAAATATTACTTGTGATACTAAACTCTGATGTGTTAGAAGGGCCATATATGAGTATAATTAGCTTTCTGAATAATCAAATATGTTTCCTTACTTTATTAACTGTTTATAGGATTATTCGAGAACCCATTCATTCCTCAACATGTTTGACATCCCTGTCTAGGTACTGGGCATGGGATAAGATTGGTGTATATTGTCATATCTCTGTTTACTTCAGCTATATGAATCCTTTTATTTCATTATTTTGTGTACTTAGACATGTCTTCCCATAGAATGGTCATATTTGGTGATTATCCAGTTTTCTTCCAGTTATTAAGAAATGCTGATATATTTTTTCCAGGGAATATGGACAGGGACCTGCCAGGCAGTATTTATTGGGTTGGCATATTTCCTTTATTAAGTGAGAATCCTAGACATTTGAAACTTTATTGGTGTTGGTGGTTGTATCTTTCTGATGGTGATAAAGCTCCTTTTCTCTCTTTAACATATTCAGGTCGCTTGCTGAATTTTCACGAATCCCTGTTGTTGTTACAAACCAAGTGAGGTCTCAAACTCGTGATGAAGCCTGCCAGTATTCTTTTCAAGGTAGGACAGTATTGTCAGATTTCGATATCCTCGGTATGGGTTATGAATGCAATATATTTTATTTGTGCAGGGAAGAGCAGGGAAAAAGCAGTGGAGGATCATACAGGATACGATTCTCATCTTGTTGCTGCTTTGGGGATTCACTGGGCTCATGCTGTGACCATACGTCTAGTGCTGGATTCTAAATCTGGTTTGCCCAATATATGCTTTAGCTTGAAAATTATTAAACTGTCATGAAGCAGACTCTTGCTGCTTAGTTATTCATATGAGGTATCTTTGCAGATCTAATTGTATGGATATGTTTCTTTCAGAATACGTGCAACTCTATTTCTTTGGTTTGTCAATATGTATGAGTCTGTGTGCCCTATATTCTCTTCAATGCCTTCCAGAAGCTATCAGAAGATTAACAGCAATAATTAATCTCTTTTTTCATTTTGATTGATTTGTTTAGCAAAATTGATGTGGATATCTTTTTAAAACCAATGATTTTACTGTATATAATTAGAATTGAATGGTCATAACAGTTTATGGTTCCAGAGATGGAGAAAATTTGACCTTTTAATGAGATGATGACAATGATGACAATACGTGGAATCCAAAACTGTTTTCCCCTATTACTGATCCCACACTTTTGTTTTTTCTTGTAGGGAAGAGGTTCATCAAGCTGGCAAAGTCGCCCATATCCCCACCTCTGGCCTTCCCTTATAACATAACATCATCTGGAATCACATTGCTTAATGATGATGGAATAGAACTGTCAGGACCAGAGATAAACTCAATTCATTGTCAAGGTTGGTCACTGAGACTCTTGTTGAGTGAATCTGGAAATCCAAATTAAGTCAAAATTTATTAATGGTGGAGTACTTGTTGGCTAGTACCTATCTTTTAACTAATTTTTTGTTCATGTGATATCCCACTGAAAAAACCTCTTAGTCAATTATAGTCATGGTAGTGCTTTCCACTTCTCACTTCATTTGTTTTAGAAAATATTTAGGCTCAAGCTTGTTTAGGAGTTTGCTTTCTTTCCTTTTAGAGTGAATAATAATCTCACGTTGTAATGACAAAAATGCAGGACACAGTGACATAATTAATTTTGAAGGGGAAAGATTTCAGTGATCAATCAGAAGGAAAGCTGCACAAATTTGCAGGCATGTGCAAGAAATTTAAATGTCATGGCATTAGTGATTGTTTTGGATTGTCTGTCACCTTGTATATAAAAGATAGAAATTCCTGAGTTAGAGTTATAACCTCATAATCAGCATGGCTTCCCCACGCACGAAGCTAACCGTGAAGGAAAGATAAACCAAGATTTAGAACTTGCCGATGGCCCTTTTTGTTTTATCTTCTACTTTTGTATCCTTCAAGCTTCTTTCATGAACAGGGTTTAAAATTAGGCTGATGAGAATGTTGGTTGGCTTGTTCTTGTGTATTGGCCTGTACATAACAAAGGCTCTGATGATCCAAATGCTTTCTAGTAATTCAAGTTTGTTGTTCCATTGGGTACTCTTTAATATGGTTTGACCAAATTGGATGAAATATTTTGAGCTTATCACATGACTCAAATAACCAAAACAGTTTATGATGCTAAATTAATTAATATTTTTACCTTGACACTCATATCATATGCTTATCACAATTGTATGATAAATTAAGAAGGAAAAGGAAGGGGCTAAAGAAAGGCTTGGGAACAATATTCTTATGGATCAGAATCCAATTACAGGTTGGTTTTCTAGCAATACTAGGGATATGGTACCATCAATTTGTGTTGAAAGTTGTTTATTGGTGAAAATTGGAGCTCCCTTTAAAAGTAAGACAGTTATCTTCATCCCAGAAAAAGAAAGTAGGAGACTTGTAACTTGAGATGAGACCCAACGGCATGCAATAGACTGTGGAATCATGTCGCCCTGCAGCTGGAAGAGGCCTTGTAATTTTCAGTCCAATTAATGTTTGCCTATAGGCTATAAGGTGTGGAAGCAAAAGAGTGCTGTAATGTTGATGATTTAGACCTATCTAGTGTCTGCCATCAACGTGCTATTTGTAGGCCCATTACATTAGTAGCAAGTTACCCTTGCCAAAACTTGAAAAAATCATTTTAGAGACAAATTCATCAACTTAGGTATGTTATTAATAAATAAATGTGTTTGTTTACAACATCATAACTTTTCCGAGTTAGGCCGCAAGCGTGTGTTATGAAATCCACGCCCTGACTCGGAAAAATTATGGTGTAATCAGTTATATAATATGAGTTGATTGGTAACACCACATAACGCTATGACAGTCACGCCAAAGAATTTTCCCATCTTAGGGCCCATGACATGAGTGAGTGGCAAATCATCAAAGGATCTATTTGTTGGTTTTCGTCCCAAAAATATATACTCTATATAATAGGTTATTAGCCAAAACGATATCAAAAGTAGTGAAATGGTCTTTTGATCCACCATAATAATTTTTCACCTCTGCCGACTACCGAATCTGTTATCTAATGTATCTTTATGCTCAAGTGGAATCAATGATGGGAATGTGCCCCATATTGTCTGTAAATTCTTTTGATTTATATGGAAAGTAACAATAAAGTAGGGTTTGCTTGATAGCAATAGGCAGTTGAAGCAAGGGATAAAAATAGGACATGTAGGTTAAGTCTGTTGGTAGACTGATTTTCATAAGTTTTGACAGTTTGAGAACGCATTTGCTGCTGGTAGGTACGCTGGTTTTCATATCAACTTTGCAAATATCTGGATCAGCCAATCATCTTTAACTTACAAAAGGGTGGAGATTTAGAGAGGCCAGTGCATTCTTAAACTTGGATTTAATTTAATACCAAGTTGGATTAAGAAAACAAGTTAAGGATAAGAATTTGACACAGGTTTGGATAGTGGGAGGTTTTCCAAACAGAACATACCAGACGTTTGCTTAAAGACAAATTGCTCCACTTTGGACTTGAATTTTGATTCTTGATCTGCAAAATTGATTTTTGTTACAGCATGGATCTGATTGTTTCTCCTCTTGAAATTTTTCTTTTTCTTCAATTGAATAAAAACTTATGTGAGTCTTGAATATTGGTTCTGATGTTGTTATAAAAACCCCTTTTTGGTGTGAGTTGGGACTATTTCTGTCCTTTTTGTGAATGGAGTTCAGGTGAGAGAGCCTTCATGTAACAAACATAAATGATATCTGCAAAGGACCCATTAGTGTAGTGCAAGGTCCTATGTTCGAGTCCTAGCATTCGTGTAGTATGTGTGTGAGTTTAGTATATTATCGCCCCTCTCAATAAGAAAAGTGATATTTTTGCCTCTTTTTTTGGTTTATCTGAAAATATAAATGATATTGTGTTGATGGGTGGAACATGTGATTCTCAAACAAATGGAAGGCTAAGATTGGTTTGGATATTATGGATCATTAACATGCAAGGCCTTGTATGTATCTTTTAAAATAATCTTAGCTAGTATAGATCAGATCTTTAACAAGAAATTCTTAGCATGCACTCCATCAAGATTCAAATTGAAAACAACTTACTCATTTGTTTATCCTTTTAAAAAAAATTCTTTCTAGGAACCAAGGGAAAGGTGCTTTTGTATTATAACAACTATACATATAAAAAGTATAAAGAACTAAAAAAACTGTAAACTGTTGTATTGCCTGTTCACAGCCTAAAAGGACATAAAGTACTCCATGGCCTTCTGTATTTGTTTCTTTAAACAAGGAAAAATGCTGAGAAGAGGCCAAACCTTGGACTGGATTTTAAGGTTTCCTCCCTTTCCTTCTTGTTTTGCCTTTTCTTATATGATTTCTTTGGACACATTGGACAATCTCTCTCTCTCTCTCTCTCTCTCTCTCTCTCATATATTTATATGCATGTTGTCTGTATAGCTGTTTCTTTTTTTCTGGTGTAATTTTTGAAATGTGAATCATATCCATTGAACCAGCTGCTACAGCCTGACTTTAACAAATAAACAATGCAAAATTGCTTTTCAAAACCTTGTCTGACATGCACTTTGGACCGGATTAACTTTTAAGCATGGATACAACAAAACCTCATTAAAACAAATAAGTCTTGATTATATTCTGATTCAGCTCTGAATTGGCGTGCATTCTCGTTTATATAATATAAATAATTTGGCATCTTAATCTCCTCGAAGTTTTATGCTTTTTATAATCTGATGTTTGCCCCATTTGGGTATATTATATCCATTAGTGCATTGTATCTGGTGTCCATGATTTAGTACGATTTTATCACTAATTTTATGTGTTTTTTTTAATGTGACAATGTTGTATTTCTAGGTTGAAATCTGGTTTGCATTAAAGTTTATTGTATTGCCTCTCCAATGCTTCCATTCCAAGAGACAATACACCTCTTCCAGTACATATTTGATACTTTTCCCTTTTTTTTTCCGAAAATACAGACTTGATACCTAAGTTTCCTCTAGATGATTGCCATTATTTAAGTCCTTCCAAGTACAATTATATTGTTCTTTTTTTTTTAAATTTTTATCATGATAATTATTTTGTTGTTGTTTTATACAATATTCATATAAATATTTTTGACTAATTAACTCTTTCTTTTTTTAATACAAACATTTTTCTAAATTACAGAGGGAAGGGATTTCTCTCACACACATACACACACTAATAAGGCATCATGGGCAGTGGCGGATGATGGAAATTGCCCCTCTGTTTGTGCCCATAAAGTGTTTGACGAAATACCTCAAATAAGCTTCAGTGGAGAGCTTTTTCGGCTATGAATATTGTAAAAATATCATTGCGTAACAAAATGGGAATCAATGGTTGAGTGATAACTCGGTTGTTACATTGAGAAATATGCTTTTGCTTGTATTAGTAATGAAAATATAATGGAACGTTTTCATAATATTGCCCCTCCCCTGAAAATTCTTGGATTCGCCAATGGTCATGGAGTTTTGAACCTAAGGCTATTAGTCTGCAAGTCAATGTCTTTTTTCTTTGGGCCAGAACCCATTGAATTAATTAACTCTTAATTTAGTGATATCTCTCTTCACAATGTTGGAAGAGCTCTCAAATTCGACTCCCCATCTTCATTGATTACTCTTAACTTTGTTACCACAGATCAGATCAGACTTGGGCATAGTTACATTTCCTTCTACTTGTAGGTAGGAGTGTGTGTGTATGCACATTTCCATTGAAATTTTTTTTAAAAAATTTTGTGGTGGGTATGAAAGCATTTTAGTTAGTGTGTTGATTAGTATATTGGGGGAAAACAGAGTTACCAAAAATCACATCAGAGGGGTCAAAAGTTGTACATATAAATCCACATACAACAGTTTGTATGTCTGCCTCAATGATCTTCCCTTTCACTTTATTTCTGGGGCAACAACGTTTTTTCATAAATTAAAACAAAAGTATGATCCATTTCCATTCAGTGTTCTTGATGTTCCATGTCCGGTGTGAATCGTGTGATTCATGTCAAATTACTCAAATGCTTTTATTGCTTCTGTATCAATTCTTTTATGATTAATAAGATTTGTTTTCAGAAAACAACAGTCAAACAGAAAAGGGCAAATGAGTAATTTAACGACTTGGATATTTTCCATTTATGTATTATTTTATTATTTTATGTCTCCTCCTCATCATCTCAAAGTAATCAATAATTGCTGATGAAGAAGACTGAGAAAAACCATTATAAAAAGCCAAATAAAATAATAAAAAATAAATAAATGAATAAAAATAGAAAGTTTGACAAAACGAAGGATTAAAATATTGAGGGAAGGGCTTTCCATGAATGGAGAAGGAGCGTCCACGTCTCCCTAGGCCTAAACCTCGTACACCTCTTGCAGAGACAATATACCCACCCAAAAGGAAAAAAAGGCAAAACCCTATTTATTATTTGCCCTTTTTATATTGTTTCTTCCAAGTAATTAATCCACCCATAAAATATTGCTATATTGACAAGCCACCTTGTAGGGTAGTGCATTATCGCCAAGTCCCTTGCTCATCATGTTGTGCTTTGAATAACTTTTTTTCCCCTCTTGGTTGTTGGGTTACGTGGGTTATGTTAGTAACAGTCGTTCACGTAGTGAATGATTTTCAAACCTCGGTAGTTGTACGTTTTAAGATTGAGTTTACATAGATCTAAGGCTACTGTTCTTAGTAGAAAACCTAAATAATTTAGTGGACGTATCTTGAATTAGATGAACCATATAAAGTAATTTGTGTCATAGTGTGAATCTGATATTATTGTTCGTTGAACCATGTTTTATCGTCACACTAATGTATTAGAAACTCGTGAATTTTGATACTTGGTTTCATGTGAGACCAATACAATGAATGAACCATCACAAATTTCAATCCTTTACTATACAAGTTTTTTAGAATATGTATATGTATGTGGAAAAAAAAAATCTTCATAATTAAAATAAATGAAAATGGATTGGCATTTGCTTTACCAAAACCCTAGAGAAATAGGGGAAGAGGGGAGGGCTTTCTTTTAACTTGATTAGATTTGTTTTTAATACAAACGATAGTTTAAACTACAAGAGAAAGAGGATTCACATATATTACTAGTGTTTCATAGGGGTTCGAACCTGAGACTATTGGACCGCAAGTCAAAATTACTTTTTACCGGGCTAGATCACGTTGGCTTGATTAGGTTATTTTTAGTAGTGAAATATGGGGAATTCGAACTTTTGGAAATAAACCAACCTATGAAATGAAATGAAGACAATCATCAAGTGATCTTCTTTATTTGGCTAATGTCTAAATGAGCTGGAAAATCCAATGTTGAGAGAGCTTTTTGTTGATACGAATATGAAATAAAAGAAGTTTCCCATAACTTTAGCTTCACTTTAATGATAGTACAGATTTTGCCTCTTCCAGCTCTTCCTCCTCAAAGATCAATCATTTCCAGAGAAAAATATCCTATGTTTCCTGGCCACATCGACCGTCGGAACAGATCAGGGTGGACGGTGGAGATCGCTGCAAAAAAAGGGAAACACGTGGCAGACGGGGAGTGGTGAGACGAAGGAATTTGGGTACAGCTTTGAACTGAATTGGATGTATTAGGGCAACCGGCTGTAGCCGGTAGAAAAAGTCGCAATCATGTGGTGGGGAAGTGGTTGGTCGAAGTTACTAGAATTAGAAATTAAGTTTACCAAATTTTTAACTTTTAAGGTAAGAGGATTACCTTAATGGGAAGGTGCTTCTAATTGTGTGACTAAAATAAATAAATAAAAGCATTTTTATTCTCTCATCCTCACTCATTTTGTTTTTATTCTTACTTTATTTATTGCTTAATTTGTATCTTTCCACTGCCACATTTTGTGCTTTCTTGTCAACTCGGATGACCTATTTTAAAAAGCAGACAAAATGATTCACCAGTCTTTTGTTTTGGTTTTTCTTCTCTTTCATTTTCGAAAAATAAAAGAGAAAAGAAAACAAGTTTTTGGAATTTGTTATTTTTAGTGCAGACAATAATCTAAACCAGACAGAGGAAGATTTTTCACACACAGACACACAAATGATGTCATGAGATTTGAACATGAGATCTTTGTATGATCGAACATGAAACCTTTGTAATTTGTATTAAACATTATGGATCTATTTTTGTTTCTTTGTTTTATTGACTTTATGTGGTGGAAAGACTTTAATTTATGCATGAGCCTTATGATTTGTAATCGACATATTGATTTCTCTAACTAATCCTTTATAGAATTGACCACCAAAAATAATAATAATAATAATAATAATAATAATAATAATCCTAAATTTATAGAAATATATATATATATATATATGGTTTTTTCCACACAAGTTACTAAACATAGACCTACCAAACCCATAAATTTGTGTGAAGGCATCAACAAGATTTTTCTTCCCATTGATTTTGCTCATGTGCTGGATGTCCACATCACCAATAAGCCATAAGACTTGTTGAAATGTTTTTCTTTTCATTATTGGGAAGAAATTATGATTTCCACTTGGGCAAGCTAATCCTTGTTTCATCCACTACCATTGTTAACTTTGTGGGAGTTCATAATTATCTTCTTCTTTTTTCTAGTTGCTAAAACAGAATAATTTGATGAGAAATTGCACCCTAATTAAGTTTCACAATGAAGCAATACGTATATACTTAACTAAAGCATTGCACAGAATCTGAAAAAAAGATAAGCAAAGTGAACGACGATAGATTATTTTCAACTAGATTCCATAATAGCCAAGGAATCCAAGAATAGAGTTTGGACAGGCTTTTAGTTCACAAAAATTATAATTGTGGATTAGGAGATTCTAAAACCAGCCTATATATATATATCAGGACGGGAATCGAACTTAGGACATCGGGTGCAAGGATAAATGTTCTTAACCACTTGAGTTACAAATCCCTTGCAACCCGCCACTTGAGCTCAAAATTTATTTTCCTATAAGTCATGCATTCAATATTACGATTGTATTTATCAAAAGACTTTTCTATCGCGCATATGTTTAATTAGTTGTTATTGTACGCGTGAGAATCCTAACCCATGAGCAGAGAAGAACAAAAGAATTGATAAGGTGCAAACGGATAAGTTCTCTCGTGTCTTTCTTCAAACCAGATTTTTCACTGGCACTGTGAGGTGCGAACAAATCTGGTTCATACAAAATCATACGAATATGATGGAAAACGATATGATATTATACCAAACAAAAGTTTAATGCACGTGTTTTGCGTTTGATGGATCAGCATCGGCAGCATGCAACGCATTTTTCTGGTCATGGAGTCATAGAAGAATGGGGGAAAATCTTTGTTGGTTGAAGTAAAATGAGGCTAAAGCTATGTTCACACACACCACATGCACTTTGAATCTCTCCTTCTTTTTAATTGAATCTTGCAAAAGGCGAAAAGGGAAAGCAAGAACATCATTTATTTCTTTGTTGAATTTGAATGAAACCCTAGAGACAGGTTTGAAATTTTCTAGATTTGATGTTTCCCGTTTGCCAAGGATTCTCGGGGTTTCATAGAAAGGAAAATGAAGATGAGTATTTGCGACGACTAATATATTTTCTTCAGCAACGTGGTTATTTCTTGTCCTAAGAATCTTCCAATTATTATATCATTTTGCTCGACTTTTGGTGAGTGTGAGTAAGCCAACAATCTTCTTTTCTTTCTTCTTTTCTTTGCTTTGTCGGCAAAACTCATGACTCGGGTTAGGTAAACAAAATGTCGGCTGTTCACTCTTTAGGTCACTTTAGTTTACCTGCCCTTTTAGTGTTAGGGTACGTACTACATGAACGAAAACAAGGGTGAATTCATTGTCATCTACGAGAATTAAAATATTAATTTTTTGTTTATTCATCGGGTTATCAGATAATTCAACAAATCAAATATGGATCTAGTTGTTAATGATCAGTCGAATTTTTAGATCGGATCGAGTCTATATGTTTTTAAAATCGAGCCGGGTCGGAGCTCATTTACAAACCTACTTGTAAAGTGATCATATTTGACACGTCTCGTTTAAATTTACAACTTTTTCAGAGTGACAGTAACTACTTGTGAACAGAAGACACACGTTCCGTGTGCAATCTTGCATTTCTGGTCCACTATAGCACCATAGCATGGCCCAATTAGGTACGCAGTAATAACAAGAATGGTATTTTTGTAATTAAGCACAAAGAACTCATCACACTCATAATGCACGTGTACTTCATGGTTGGGTATTGAGCGGCAGAGGATACATTTGGAATTCCCAGCATTGATAAGCGCTGACGCAGCCAATACGAATTAATCCCAACCGTTGGATCCTTCGGTCACCATGTTTAAGCAGGCCGAATAATTTTTTACTGCCGTAATTTGGTAAAATTCGTATTTAGCGCGGTACATACGAGATGGAGAGACATTCATCGTATTTTTACCTAAATGGAGAAAGTAACAGAGGAGTCGAAAAAGGTAGGGTCCATTGGAAAACGGGCAAGATTATGATTTGATTGAAATAAATATGGCAAAGATTTCCCTTGTCCTCACGTATGGGCCCACCCCATTATTTGACCCGTCATTTTGTTCCACGTGTAAAACTTAAGCTCAAAATCAAGTGATCCTGAAAGGAGAGGATGCCAGGTGGCGATGGTATTGGAATATTATCCTTTCTTCGAAGTAAATCACATCGATAGTTTTGAAAGAAAAAATGTTACGGGATCTCCAACTACAATATTAGCATAATTTTCTCTTTAAAAGAAAAAACCTACAAACAAGAGGAGATATTTTTATAACAGATCAATAACTCGTGTAATGAACGAATATGCATATAATTAGGTATTGAACTCATTATAAATTTATATCGTATCTTCTTAAACGAGCTAAAGATAAATACCATTAAACTAAAGGCTAGTTGGTAAATAATTTTCTCTTTTGATTCAAACGATATTAGAAGAGAGAGATTGGAACACACAACCTCGAATATAGAGATAAATGTTGTTAACGTTGTTGACATAACATTTTAAAATTGACTAGCCAAAATAGTTTTTGAGTAATTTTCATACCAAATTAAATCAACATATTATTAGTGTTGTCGGAGTCGAAACAATTGACATTTGCTACCTTAACAATGCCACTTGGCAAAACCAAACGTGGAAATAATATTTCCTACATCACAAGTAGCTTTCTTAAATAAGCAAGTTGCACATTGATTATAAAACCTAGGTTGCTAAAAAAATTGTATCTGTATCAATCGAGTTGACCATTATCAAATAAATATTGCCCAGATAGGATTTCAAATGATAAATGACTCATACATTTTGCATTACACCCATAAACAAACAAAAAAATTGTCCACAAGTGACCTAAAATAGGATAAAGCCATGGACGTTGCCTACTTGACTCCACCAAGCTTCCAACCATGTTTTCATACTAAATTAATATGAAAATTCAAATTCAAAATTAAAAAAGAGAGGAAAAAACGGCAATTTAATACAAGCACGATAACGGAGCATAAATTGTGTTAAAGACATAATATTAAATATTATCTGAAACGAAAATGGCAAGGAATTCAGTGACATTATTTGAGCAAAAAAAAGTTGGAAAATTGAGTGGCTTGTTGCTAGATTTTATCAAATGTCTTATAAAATAGACAGATTTGATTGATTTTCAATTTCATTAGTGGTTTCACCGTCGTCACCAAAACCAATTGGCCCACGTTTTTTTTATGTCACCAATAGTCTCAGTGAAATTGGAGTTTAGTTTGACTAACCTACCTTTTATCATGATGTATCTTGACTACACATATTAATTATGTTTAAACTTTTGTTATAAATATAATCATATAATTTTAATTTTAATGTTTAAAAGACCCCCACCCAAAAAAAAAAAAAAAAAAAAAAAAAAAAAAAAAAAAAAATTACAAACTTTTTAACCTAGTTGTATTATCTTCTCAATGTCAGAAGGGATACCAAACAATACTAGTAGACATAATCGTATTACATTAATTGAGACCGGAAGGAGGTTTTAAATTTAGACTCTCAGAAATTAGAGCTCTAATACCATATTAGACAACCACTAAACTCCAAAATCTTAAACTGTTAGATATGCAACAAATGTGAACCAAGCAAACAATACCAATATTACCCATACATTAGCATGACGCTTAGTCTAAGTGAACACGCGACACGCGATAAGTGGATGCTAATAGTACTTAACCATGGCTGCCAACAAAAATGATACATGGTAAAATGTTAAATTATATAATTTGACCGTATACATGAAGTCGGCAACGGTCAATGGGTAGTGGTTAAAAACTTATAGACGGGTGTTCCCATGTATGAGACACCGGTAACTAGAAAAAAAAATCTCTTGGCAATACCAAAATGACCGGTGACCGACGAAACCGGTTGAGAGAGAACGAGAAATGTTTAAATATATATTCCCGTCCGCTTAAAATGGGTCTGAAATGTTCCCTCACGCGTCCTATCACCTCTCTCTCTCTCTCTGAAAGCCTATTATATTCCATGACTCTATGAGTCTCCTAGTTTATGGTTATGGCATCACAACACACACATATTAAACGACGCCGTTGAGGTTTCCATTCTCAGCCTCCCATCGCCGCCGACTATATCAGTAATGCAATTTATTAACTCATTAGCTTAGGCAAACGACGCCGTTCCCACTTCCTTTCTCTTTTTTACTATCTCCGGCGATCGCCGACGCACCCGTTTGAACTCTTTTTAAAATTCCAAGTTTGAGCTCCGATCATGTGCTTCTCGGTGTTTTGTACTAGTGTCTGATTCGGTCGATCTCCACCGTCCGATTAGAGCCGGCGATCGACGGTCAGCTGACTGAGCTGAAAAGTCTAGAACCGGAGCTGAATTTAGAGGGACTAAAATTTATATTAAGAGAGCTGAGCTATGCTGGATCTTAATCTGAACGTCGTCGGTTCTGGCCCAAACGACGTCGAGTCGTGTGGCACCCAAATGGACGAGTCGGGGACGTCGAACTCGTCCGTGGTCAATGCCGACGCATCCAGCACCAACGACGACTCGTGCTCCACACGCGCCGCCAGATACGACGCCGTCACGACCTTCAACTTCGATATTCTCAAGGTCAGGGGCGGAGAAGATGAAGAAGACGATGTCGTCGTGACTAAGGAGCTGTTCCCGGTCACCGGGGGCCTGAGCAATTGGCCCGGCCAGGGGCAGTCGTCAGCGTCGTCGTCTTTGGTGAGGAAGAACTTGATGGAGCTTGGGTTCGATCATGGCGGGTCCGGAGAGGTCAGGTTGGTTCAACAGAAACAACAGCAACCAGCCGCACCGCCACCACAGCAACAGCAGGTGAAGAAGAGCAGAAGAGGGCCGAGGTCTCGGAGCTCTCAGTATAGAGGGGTCACCTTCTATAGAAGAACTGGTAGATGGGAATCTCATATTTGGTTAGTCCAATTTTGATTTCCTTAATATGGTTCTATTGGGTTTCATGTTTCGTTACTTGGATTTGCTTATTTTAATGTTGTTTCTTTTGGGTTGAGTTTGAATTGCAATTATGCAAATGCATCTGTTTCATATAGTATTAATCCGATTTACTAATTATTTTTAATTTTTGCTGGGTGCAGGGATTGCGGGAAACAAGTGTATTTGGGTATGTGTTTTTGACCTTTCCCATTTGATTAGCTTGGATTTAGTTATAGTAATTATTAAGGCAATTATTTGTCATGCTTTTCTATTTGGAAAGTTTTTGATGAAAATTTAAGTGTTGGGTTTGACATAGGTGGATTTGACACTGCTCATGCTGCGGCTAGGTAAAAAGCCTTCTTCATATTTTTTTGCTTGGATTTCGTACTGTTTGTGAATTTAGATAATTAGTCATTGTGGTTGCTACTGTATGTATTTTTATTAGTATTCTTAAATTGAGTTTGCTGAATTTAGAGCCTACGATCGAGCTGCTATTAAGTTCAGAGGAGTTGATGCTGATATCAATTACAACCTCAGTGATTATGAGGAGGATTTGAAACAGGTAGGATAATGCACTTGTTTCTTGATGAACCTATGTCTGCTTAATTTCATATGCTGAGTGGAATCATATTTTGATCTATTTGTAATGAATGAGCAGATGAAGAATTTGACCAAGGAAGAATTTGTGCACATACTACGGAGGCAGAGCACTGGTTTCTCGAGGGGGAGCTCGAGATATAGAGGGGTTACGCTGCACAAATGTGGCCGATGGGAAGCTCGAATGGGGCAGTTCCTTGGCAAAAAGTGAGGAATTATTTTATGGAATTTTGAATTTCTTACAGTAGGTTTCGGTTTAGACTTTATATGATCAGAGGTTGTCAATTTGAACTGAGAATTAATTTCGGATTAATTCTCAATCAGTCGTTGTCTTCTCTTTTCCTTGTAAAAAAAAAGAAAAAAAAAAAGTCCAAGTGCCTATTTCAAAGAAAAAAAATTGTGGGGACGGTCGTTTCATCATGGAGGTTACAATGCTTGCATGCAGGTATATATATCTTGGGCTATTCGACAGTGAAGTAGAAGCTGCAAGGTCCTAATGTCATGAATTACACTCTACCTGACTGAATTTATTACCCTGAATTCTCAACCTCATTAGGCTTCCATCCAACACATCTCTCCCTTTTGATTTTTCTGGAAATTAGGGCTTATGACAAGGCAGCAATCAAATGTAATGGAAGGGAAGCAGTCACCAACTTTGAGCCAAGCACATATGAAGGGGAGATGATATCTGAGGCTGGTAATGAAGGTATGATTTCACAAATATCACTATCTTTTGAGGTAGTTCAAATGCATCTCCTGTTTTCAAGGCAGGTGGTTTACTAATTAGAAAATTTTCAATAAATTTGTCTTCGTAGAATTGTGTTTATATATTTTTTTCTTCCTGATGCAGATGGCGATCACAATCTTGATCTGAATTTGGGGATATCTCCCCCTTCATTTGGCAATTGTCAAAAGGAAGTCGAGGGGCATCTTCAATTCCATTCCGGCCCTTATGATGGGCACAATGGAAAGAGGGTACTTAAAATTATTTTGATATATATCAGTTCCAGTAGATAGTTTTATCTTGAGATGCCCCATCTTCAAGGTTTTCCTCAATTTTTGGATGGAAGGTTTTAAGGTTTCAGATGGCTTCAAACACTAATATTTCCTGTTGCCTCTCTTAATATCTCTGAAAGTAAAAGAGTACTTCTGCTGTAGTTCATTTGTTTTTGCTAGCTGCCAAAACAAAATTAATGCGTTTTAATTTTTGGAACACTTTCGCTTATTTTAGGCACATAATGATGAAAAATGTCACGCATGTCTTGGTGCTAAAACTAAACATCCTCTCTGACTTTGCAGATGGAGCACAATGTAAATGCAACGATGAGTGATCCACCTTTCAAAGGGCTAGTAATGACATCACAGCACCCACCATTGTGGAATGGTGTATATCCTAGTTACTTTTCCAATCAGGTGAATTTAAATGCTTTGTCTATAAATGATATAACTTGAGTTTAATTGTATTCATTATATGACTTTGTTTTATTCCTCTGACCATAACGGTACCATTTTAGCAATAACCATCATAGCTCGACTTATCTGAAAAATCCCATATTGGTAACTGAATATAATTAATGAAGTTGCCCCCATAACCTAACTTTGTAACTAAATTTAACTCAGGTTAGGTGCAAACTGAATAGGTTGGGTTGGAAGACTTTGTATTCTGTTTTCTATATTGTCAATTGTGGATAGTAGATGTTGGGAAAACAAGAAGTTATAAAAGTAACGTTTAATAACGTGGTAAGACTTGGTCCTTTTTTTAAGTGCTTGTAGTTTCCATAGTTTATACACTATCAAAAACTTCTTATGACTTTAAACACTGAACTGTTGAACTGTCGCTGCTCCTATAGCGTAGTCTCTGTATTATACAATATGGTCCTATTTGCTTCTGTAATCGAATCAAACTATATTTCATGTGAAGAATGATCTATTTTTATTTTTCTTTCCAATTTAGCTTTCATTTAAGGTATGAGAGGACGTTGCATTTCACACTCAGATGAAGACCTTGATTGTGTAAAATACAAGTCTTCAAACTAATAGTTTACTCTTGAATCATTTGACAGGAAAGAGAAACAGAGAAGAGAATTGCATTAGGATCTCAAGGACCCCCCAACTGGGCTTGGCAAATGCATGGCCAGGTCAGTGCTACCCCAATGCCACTGTTCTCTACTGCAGCATCATCAGGATTCTCATTTTCAGCTACCGCTCCCTCCGCTGCTGTCCACCCCTTGCAACCCTCAACCCCAACAGCCCTCAATCTCTGTTTTACTTCGCCAGCCACGGCTGCCGCCAATACTTCTCAATAGTAAAGTATCACCGAGGGAAGGCCACACGGCCTAAATTTTCCTCCGGATTGAAGGAGCAACCATAATAACGGTGGTCTTCAGATTCTTTGTATGATTCAATTAGAGATTGATATATACACTACAAGTTGATTTCTGACTCCTTTTCCTCTCATTACCGCACTGTTGGATATATCAGTACCGTTAAGTCTATTTGTATTTGTTCTCGGAAATATGTTATATCTAACTTGATCTCTAATGTAAAGTATCTCGTGGTAATGGTGGGATCCATCTATCTATCCAAACTAGTCGTTCAGAAAGGTGTTCATAGTGAGCTCTTTTAAGATTGTTATAGATCGAAGGTTTGTTTCTTAACGCAAACAGTACAACATTTCCAGCATATAGGCCATAGTAATTGTGTATTTGGAGAAAATTTCAGTGTCACTGTAGCACCATAAATTTGTTGTCCACTCGTGTTATAACGGATAGATTAGTAACACCATGTGACGGTTCCCCCACAATTGACAGAGAAGTAAAAAGCCAGGCAACACAAACAATTCTAATTGCCAAAAATACCGCACCAAAAGTGTGAGGGTTTGTAGAAGTACAGGTTAATGCATGGGACATTTTTGGTGATGGTTCTGTACATAATGCTTTGCTAGTGGGAGAGGAACAAAATCAAAAGAGAAAAGAACTGTTTCCCATTGCTTTACAATGAAAGCAAACTTCTAACAAAAGATGACATGAAAATTCAATGCCCCTTTCTGTCGGAAGAATTGTCCTTGCATCCTTTGAAAGGCCAGAATCATATACTTGTGAACTTCCCAATTATATACAATCCAGAACAATGCTTGATTATTACAAGTCGTCGATGTAGACAAATCACAGTTAAACACGTGTCCACTTATAAAGAGGAAGAGATAAGTGAATATCTGTCAAATCGTGATTTGATTGTGTGCGAGAATGAATGACTTTTTATTTACTATGAGTGCAAGTTGTGATTTTCTTGTAAAAATGATTCTTTACAAATTGAGGGTATGCAATCAATTTCTTTATCAATCACCATGTCCTTCTCAATCCTTTAAATCACAGCAACACAAAAACAAAAATCCTTCCACCTCACTTGATATTAGTGTGCAAATAAGTAAGATTAAGATAATTAACAAGTTTTGATCATGTTACATCTTCTTCTTTTCGTTTGGTGCGATTTCGCCTTTAATGCGAATGCACTTTCACATGATCGGATTAGTACATTGCTCTCTTGAGTAGTGGCTTGCGTAAACACACACACACACACTCACTATCCTTCCAAAGTCGCACTAAAGAAAACTTACTGTTGTCACCCTTGGCATAGAATTGGACAACATTTATGGAGTGTGAAGGAACGATTTTTCTTCAATCCTCCTATGCACTAGGCAAATGTCACCGTTGGATTGGTTTTCAACAGCTGAGATTTGTTACCACTTGCATCTTCAATTGTGAAATGTGGTTGACTACCACTTTTTGCATATGCACAGTGCCTATGCACTTAGCACATAGGAGGACCGTAGAAAAAAAACCGAGCTCAACCTAGTCCCTGTGCACAATAATCGGCAGGGATAGAGCCACGTAGCCTTTTTTGAGGCTGAGTGACAGAAAAACTTTCACATTATTATATTATACGTATGGGAATGGGATCATTTCATGAAATCTTAGTTCATCTACTTTGAGTGCTTTTACATCAACGACTTGAATGATTATTATAAATGCCGCCCGTAAGTGGAATCATCAGTGTCGAGAGATGGTCAGTAATGTGGTGCAAATGATAACATTCTTCTTTTTATAGTAAATTAACGATTTCATCGACAACTTTAAATAACACGCATACGATTTTATTTATTTTTCATGCCTCTCACGTTTTGTACACACTTTTTTCCCACTGAAATTAGAGGCTTGAGAACTAAAGATCAATAATCAACTGCTTGTTTACATTATAAAAGTACAATGGTATGATAGAAACCCTTGAGCATCGACAATTTCCATGTTCAGAAAGTGACAGAAGGCTTTCTCAATTTTGTTTGGTTCTTTAATGGTGTTATATTATTAATAAGAAATATATTTGGTTCATTCTCTCGAAATTGTCATACTTATAGATAAATTATAGCTTTAGATGCGTACATAATCTAAAAATAAAATAAAATACATGTATATATATATATATGTATCAAACTGTAATTCGTAAAAGATAAATAAAAATACTATTAAGTTGCGTATACTCTCTGATTTATATTTAATCATGAGAAGACAGAGAAAATTGACTATTAAAGCATGTGATTTGTAAAAGACAACATACTATGTACAAAGCAATTATTATTATTACATATTGTATTTTATACTTTCGTTGGAAACCCTGTCTCCACTTGTACAAGATAAGTGGAGGCTTTATCTCCCTCTCCCTCATAGCCACCAAAATAAAAAACCCTTTTGCTAATTTGATTTGTTTGCATAATTTTGATATTTGTTTGTTAATTCATCCTTCTATACTGGCTATTTCTATAGGGTTCTATACTAAGTGAGTGTGAGTGATGCAGATTTCACGTATCCCTCTAATTAACTCTTTAAAGAGAAAAAAAACTTCAAATTTACATCTTATGTAAACATGAGGACTATCACAAAAGGCTCATTAGTTTCAATAGCTAATCATATATATATATATAGTTATTCTTCTATTCGGACGTTCATATATTATTACCGTGCAGATGCTATTGTAAACAGGAAAGAAAACATAGAGGAGTAGTAGAAAATATATGACGTTGTGATATAAGAGTTTGAAAATTATCCTTTTACCATGTCATGTGTTTGCTTGCCACCACAAGAGAGTTTAGCACGGGGAGGTTGGACTTTAAATAGTGTGGCCATGCATCACTTAATTTGTGTGGGAACATGTGAAAAATACACTAAAAACGTGGGGTACAAAAGTGGCGAAATAATTGTTTTGTTCAAGGAAATTGACACTATGAATTAGTCATTATACTCTTTACCAAAAAAAAATTCAATACCAACCTCTATGAAAGTGAGATTAAAAAAATAAGGACTAAATCTATGATGACTATTTTGGGATGCCAACAAAAATTTCCTTTTTTAATTTATAAACACTAAATGATTATCTTCAGTTTCGTACCTTAAACTCTCACCCATAAAACATGTTAGCACTTGTATTTTCAGGTAGCATTGAAAACATGCATTACAGGTGAAAATTCAGGATAATGACAGAATTTTTTTTAAATTTTTTTTAAAATTAAAATTAAAATTAAAAAATTAATTTTTTTTAATAGCTTTCTTTATTAGATGAAAGATTGGGCTGAGTAGTAGGACCACATAGGAGGATAGATGTCAATGATAAAAGTTAAGAAACACATGGTGGGCCTAAGCCCAATTGGATTCTTCGGAACCCCGTGGTCTCTCACCTATTGTCTTGTCCCACCTAAATTTGGTTGATTCCAAATTGTGGGTTAGGTTTCATACTTTGATTTGTTGCTACAATTTAGGGCTCTTCTGTAAAGGTAGTTGGGTTCTCAGTTAGGTCACACGGTGAATCTTAAATAAACATTAAAGAATTTGTGGCAGCGAATGAGTGAGACACCCCAACTGGTGATGTTATGGTGGGCCCACCAGTGGCCCAAATTTGTCTGCAACCTAGTAGTGACGGATGGATGGGTGAGATTTCACTTTTCAAAAGGCCCACCAGTGTAAATGCTAATAATAATAATAGTGTCTTGTAGTGACTTCTTGTTGTGACCTCTTTTAAGGAGACAAAAGCTTTCAAAAGCATTAGTAATTATAGAGGGTGCTAAGCTAACAATACTGTTCAGGAATAGTTTGCCCACCTGTCATTCTTAAATTTGTTGCCAAACGGACTGGATTTTGTGATGTAACACGTGTCAGCAATCTGGATATCAACGCACACCCACAACAGTACAATTTGTTATATACATTTTTTGGAACCTTGAATATTAAGAGGGGCGATCTAGAGATTACACGGATGCTATAACTCGAACTTCAGACACTGATGCTAGAACTCGAACTTCAGACTTTTTCTGAAAGGATCATTTGCTCCAAACCGGTGGGTCCTTTGCAAACTGTACAACTTTTGATTGCCAAAAAATAGGCATTAGCATAGCACCTTGCAGTAGGGATATAGATGGTTAATGTTGCAAGGTTTTGCAGTAGAGAAATATTGGAAACCGAGCAGAGTGGCCTAACGCAACGAAAAGCAATTGCTTCTTCATAATTCACAGCTTCATGTTGGACTCACCAAGTACCATCAGAACTTATTTTCATGGTTTGTTGGGGAGGCATAGTAGGATCCAAAGTTGTCATTTAAATTAAATACTTCCACAAGAAATAAAAAAGAAAGCATCTACAAATCAAATGGAAATGGGAAATGGATGAATACCGATTCGATATTATATACGAACTGTCAACTACGCTGTCCAAACACCAAAAAAGTCACCCGTTATATGCTTGGGAAATATGACAGCATCCCAGCAACGAACTGCTTCATTTTAACATGAAGCAGATATCAATATTTCCTGTTTTCTAAAATAATGATCAACATAATCTGCCAGGTACGAAAACAAATAACAGATCACTGGGTGGGAAACGTAGCAACTTCTACAGATCAAACCCACATCATGCCCTCCTTTACACCCAAAAAAAGAAAGAACGCAGACACTGATGGATAAACAATTCTATTCAAAATAGTAGCTTCAAGCTTTTCTTCCTCTTTTCTTTTTCAGAAAATACAAAAAAAAACATAAAACATCATTAACATTACCATACCGCCTAATATAGCACACACCACACTCAGAATATTATTGCACGAAATAATTTTTAATTCCAATCACTTTTCTGTTTTAAACATTGCAAACACAGTACAAAAAGAAATGTAGAAGGAAAAAAAAAAAGTTGTAAATTCATTAATATCCATTTTGACATGTTAAACAGTTAGCGCAGTATAAACTCCCCGAAAGGGTCAGATTTCATCCATTTAGTTGTGAGAGCAGCAATCAAATACCAGTACAGCAGGGAGTTGAATAATCATCATCTGGATGATCAGCCGGTCCAAATTGACCATACACAGCACCCTCCAATACAAGCTTCACATCAAGCATTTATCACCCCACCTGCAAATGCATACAAAGTAGAAGCCCAACTCAGTACAAGAAAATGCACATGCCAGTAATTCACTCCAACTTAAATCTAGCAAAGGGAAAGAGGGTGTGGGGACCGAAAAGCCAGGCATTCTTACTTACTTTAAGTGAATTGGCACAGTGGCACTTCTAGAAACAGAACCGAAGTCTTGCATGACACAGAGGTTTGTTCAATGCACGAAACATGGTAACCATAATGTCTAAATCAAAGGAATATAACATTTATGTTCTTCTAGAGGGGGAGAAGAGGCTGGGGAAGAATACAAGCAGCATTTATTTGGAATTGAAAACAAAAAGAGGAGAAAGCAGATGCACTAACAATAGCCCAGCAGGCAATAATAGATCCATGCTTCTCCTATATATGGCCATGCTAACAAACTAGAAAAATTAAAATATGTACACATACAAAAACCTAATCAAGAAATTCATCCTTACCAGCAGGATGACAGACCCCAAAAGTTACGGGAGTTTGACCCCATGTGAGGCTGCCGAGGCTAAGGCCAGTTATGAGTCAGTCCCATCGCATCCTTGAGTACAAGGTCACACAACTACACAGCCCTCGATTCCTTTTGAACATTCCCCAACCATGTAAAGCTATCATTTGCAATATTACATACCAAATGCTCTGTTATACAGATCACCAGAACTGGGCATCCCAAATGTCTGAGGTTTATATGCATTTCTCAACAAAGAGGAAGTATCACACAAATGATTCCTTGAGAAACAGGTAATGAAATTAGCACTTAAACGCAGATGCATTAGAAAAATGCAAATTAAAATTTATTGTATATAACCAACCAGCCAGAGAGTCAAACTCCTGATCCATTCTCTCATGAAAGTAAAGCCTGGTGGTGGTGCCCTGCTTGGCACAGAGAATCCAGGAGGAGCACAAATTTGAGCCCTTGAAACTGCCGAAAGCTTTTAATAATGGCTAGAAACAAACAAAGTATGAAAAAACAACCCCCGGGGCAGCAAAGAAAAGAAGCGAAAACCCATTAAAAAAACTGAAACTAATAATAATCACTTGAGATCACAATAAACAAGAACTTTAAGCACATAATTGAAAATTAATTACGGTCATGAACCTATTAGATAATTCAAACTACAGGAAACAAAAATAAAAAAGATCAACACCAACCATAAAATCATTTCCATCATTAAACAATTTCTCACCAATGTCTAACAAATAGAATGATCTGGCAACTATATCCAACAATACAACATACAATAAATAAGCGGCCCATATAATCCCCCCCCAAAAAAAAACACTTTCACGCAGATGAATAGCAGAAGGGTCTCAGGAGTATGGTTATGTGACCTTGGAGAGCAGATGATGCAAGGAATCAATTTTTTTTTTTTAAATCTTGTGTGTGCAACAAAATGTGGGGCACTGAAAAAAAATGCATGCCACTAAACATCAAGAAAGAACATAAACAAATTCCTACTACGACCAATGGAAGGCAGCAAATATAAAAAAGATAGGTATCAGCAGAAGAAGAAAGAGTAACATAAAGCCAGACAGTACGAACAGAAAAGCTAGTTAGAAGAAAAAGCTAAATGATTGCTGCCATGATTTCAGGGTCTTCAAAAGAGCTAGATGAGAAAACGTTTCCAATTCCAAGATTCTCCAAACCTAAATCTCTATTTCGGTTATTAGAAAACTGCCCAATGACATTCAGATATGACTGTACATTGAATGCTTGATTTTTAGAATCCTCCTGTCTTGCAAAAGAGGATCTGGACTGATTGTTAATTTGTACTTTCCAAGGACTTGACATTTTGAGAGCTACAGCCAGGCAGTCTATCAGTTTCACCCAATAATTTCGAAAAATGCTGTGGTGACGCTATTGAGTCATCCCAAGTGTCAAAGTCCATTGGTAAATATTTTTGGATTATGCTACTCTCTCCCTTGTCAACAGCAGCACTGAAATCAGCATTAGCTGCATCATCCAGGAAACTTCCACTGTGCTTCCCTGGGACTTCATTTGGAAGCAGAAAGGAATGCTCCAACGGCCTCTCTGAACCAGAAGATCTGCTTACCAAGTTCTCAGGGTAACCATTAGATGTTACTGAAACACTGGAAGAAGATAGAAGTGAACTGTTCCTCATTTTGTTATCAACAAATAGATGATCAGCATTTGAATAACTTTCCTTTCTCTTGATAAAGGTACAAAAGTGTCCCCTGATCCGGACCCATATATATAACACCTTCATGGTTGTCAAAGGTGTAGCAATTTCTAATTTCATTGTCCACAGATGCATATTAACTCCAAAAAAGCAGGTTCGACTTTATCTTTGGACAATAAATTAACTATCAACTCCATTGTTGATGCATCTGCAGAGAAACCCTTCTCCACCATTTGTTGAATAAGTACCATCTGCTTCTGCTGCTAAAGATCATGCTACATTAGTCTAAGAGTATGCTTTTGTTTGATGTGCTGTAAGTTTTGCTTTGGCCCGTGGATGTCTTCTTTAATTTCCTTCTCTTATTCAAAAAACACAAAGACAAAAACACTAACAGACAGCATGGGGATTATTAATAATTTATATTCACATGTTAATTTCTCATTCTAATCATTAACGCTTACGTTAGTAAGTTACCAGAAACCTTCATATGATATACATGCGGTGAGGGGAATTATAGTTTTTGTAGGAGAGAAGTTAGAGAAAAAGTAATGTGTTATAACTTATAACTAAAATCATACAAGAACCCTTCAATCCCTAATAAATGGAAACGCATAGCTGCATGGCGTTACCCTGCAATTGCGCCTCTGCATCAGTGGACAGAGGTTTGTATGGGATCTTTTTTTGAAACAGAGCTTCTCATAGTAAATAATAAAATACAACGGAAATTCCATTAAAAAGAATTAATACCAGAAATTCCGGATGCAAGTGAGAAGGCATATTCACCTCGTGCCATACACACAACCATTGTAATATCTTCATGGTCGTCAAAGGTGCAGCAGTTTCAAATTTCATTGTCCATATATGCTTATTGCTTTCAGAAAGATTACTTTATTAACGGCAACAACGCAGGATCCACTTCATCTTTCGACAGTAAATGAACTATCAACTCCGTTGTTGATGCATCTGCAGAGAAACCCTTATCCACCATTTGTTGAATAAGTACCATGGCCCTTGATGTCTCATTATTATTGATAAAACCTTGGATAATTGTGTTATGGGTGTAAGCATTTGGAGAACAGCCTTTCTCTTCCATTTGGATAAGCAAATTTTCTGCTTCACTTGTTAGGCCCACGATACAGAGTCCATTAATCATTATAGTGTATGTCCTCACATTAGGTTCAAGTCCTTTTGATGATAAGCCACAAAAGAGATCCCTTGCAGATTCAATTTTTCCAGCTATGCACAAACCTTCAACAAGAATACTGTAAATCACAATATTAATATCCAACTTCTTCGCTTCCATCTCTCCAAACAATTGCATTGCCCTAGAAAGTTGTTGGTTTTTACACAGGCCATCCAGTAAAATAGAATAAGTCTGAACATCTGGAAGCTGGCCACAAGCTTGCATCTCGGAGAACAACTTTTGTGCATCCTGTATTCTACCTGCTTTGCCAAAACCATCCAGAAGAGTGTTAAAGGTAACGGTATCTGCAACTAGTCCCTTATGAGACATATCCAGAAAAAGCATCATGGCCTCATCAATCTTTTTATGCTTACAATATCCATTTATCAATGTGCTGTAACTAACAACATCAACCATGGAGCCCTTGCTAAGCATTAGTTCAAAAACCTTTTTCGCTTCGTCCATTCTTCCTCGCAAACAGTAACCATCCATGAGTGAACTGTACGTAACTGTATTTGGTTCAATACCTCTTTGAATCATCATTTCAACCACACCTTCTGCTTCCACGACCATCCCCTCCTTGCAAATTGTGTCTACCAAGATGCTGAATGTGAACACATTTGGAAAGATATTTTTACTCACCATTTCATTCAACAACCTTGTAGCTTCTTTCCACTCGCCTAATTTGCAAACTCCATTCATCAAAGAGGTATAGGTAATGACATTGGGGCAATACCCTTGCTCATCATTTCTGAGAAGAGGTTAAATGCATCATCCACTAGTGTATCCTTACAAAGACTGTCGATGATTGTGTTATAGACAATTAGGCTAGGCTGGCAAGCTCCTTCCTCCATCTTCCTAAGCAACTGAATAGCAGCACTATTGTTACATTTCATGCAAAAGCCCTTTACTAGCGTGCCATAAGTAACCACATTAGGCTGACAATTACCTCCCCTCATCATCTTGTGGAGAAGGGTTGCCGCCTCCGCCACTCTATTCTCAAGAAGAAAGCCGTTGATTAGAGTGGTGAAGGTAAAGACATCTGGTTCAAGACCAAGTTTGAAGAATTTTCCCAATACAGATAAACTAAACCCGATTTGGTTTAGATGACAATAACAATTTATGAGAATGTTTAGAGTATAAACATCAGGTCCAATTCCCGACACATCCATTTGGTTATACAATGAGATGACGGCCGAATAATGTTTCAATTTCGCAACTTGACCCAATATTTGATTGAAACGAACAACTGAAGGCGGAGGACGCATTTGAAGCATTCTATCAAACACATTGAAAGCATCCTCTACAGTTGTTATTTTGGGTGAGTTTCTCACTGGCTGCTCTAGTTGGGTTCTTATAGATTTGATTGGTTTAGAAGGTTGAGAGTGAAGGAAAGCACAGTAATCGTTGGCCAAAACAACAACAGTGGAGTTCGAGTGAAGACAAGGCATACCTCTCCATCTCCTGCTGGTGCAATAAGAAGAAGAAGAAGCAGCTATATTCCGCATCATCATCTTCAGCATCTCTCGAATAATAGCACTGACACTGAGTAAGAAAATGTGCAAAACTAGCCTTTATTTAAACACTCTAAAATTCTAAACGAACTTCATTCAAACACGCTTTTTGACATCTTCTACTTGTTGGAGTGTGCACAGAACAGCCTCCATTCCGTGGGCGTGGCTTTGGAATTCAACCATCCGCTTTCGGGTCCCCTTCTAATTATTTAGGCTTAATTACATCGATACTCCTTAAATTTTGGTCAAATCTCACTTCCCTTCAAACTCAAAATGACCCAATTTCATTCCTTAATCGAGGTTTGGTGACCCACTTTATCCACTCATGTCAACTCCATTTAAAAATCTGTTAACTTTGATGACATGATATGGGTGGTTTTGTAATTTCGTACACATGAATCATTATCTATGAATTAAGTGGGTGATGTGGCAAGTGAAGCCCACCTCCACATAAGAATATTTAAAATCTATTTAAAAAAAGAAATTTAAAATAAATAACAAAAAAAACTATCAGCCCCAAGCCACCCCCTTCCCGACACCAATCCCTAGCCCCGACTGCCCAGATTCATTGCAACTCAGAGCCCCAAGCCACCCCTCCTCTTTCTCTCTCTCTCTCTCTCTCTCTACAAATTCAAAAATCAACAAATTGAAAAGAAAAATATATATATTTCAAACACTGTTTGCGGTGGTAATGGGGTTTGGGATGACGATGATGTGGAGAGAGAGAGAGAGAGAGAGAGTGTGTGTGTGTGTGTGTGAGAGAGATAGCCAGTGTAATGGGGTTCTAATTATTTATTTATTTTTTGACAAAAAGAAAAAGAGTATTTATTTATTATTACTATAAAATACTATTAACCTTTACATTAAGGTTTTCCCAAATATTTTGCATACGTCAAGGTTTCAACTAAGGCAAGAAAAGGTTTACTTCTTTCAATACTTCTTAATTTCATGCCCTTCTTAGGATCATTGAGTATGACAACTGCGTCTTTTGCATTCACGTATTAAGTGTAAATGTGGTAAATGAGCTTTTGTGTTTTCTAAATGACATCATGCACCATACTAGTTACTGTTAAGAGTATTGTCATACATTGAAAAGTTAAGAGACATATATGTGGCAGTGTTTTATTACTACCCATTAATTTTTCATAAAAAATGTATAGTTCTTGTATTGTGAATGTCAAATATGCATTTCTGTACAAAAGATAAATAGGAGATATACATAGACTAGCTAAGTATGATTTGGCTTGCGAGTGTTTTTCTTGTTTATTATGAGCTCTCGCTTATTTTATTCAGAATATTTTTTTAGATATTATTATTGATCGGGGTCAAGTTTATGTCTCTAATAATAGATTTTGTTTAAAATTAATAAACTTTCCTTCGTAACGTTGGTTTTATCTCAATACAAGAGAAATACGTGTAACTTGATAGTAATACTTGGCACATACTTGTCATGGTGGTTAATTGATAACTTAGGTAATGACTCTAATTAGCCACTATGGTAGTTAATTGGTACTTTTTGTAATTCCAAAGTCTTTATTCTCTCCTGATTTCCTGTAATTGTTTTCTCCAAGGCCTTTATTTTTTCTTGTAACTGTGTACTCCTGCTGTGCTGCAAGCCATAATGGCTGCTCTCTCTGTTGTATATATATAGTCCCTAAATCAATGAAAGAATTATCTTTTCCTAAAGTATTAGACCTAAAAGGGTTTTTCTCTAAAATGCATAGATGTGAATGTGATGGGTTATTTTAATTTATTGTTGGTTCAATAAATGTTATGGCTTATATTTGAAAAGCTCTAGTTATAAATATATAATATATTTAGTTAGCAACAAGGTCTACAAGTTTAAAAAAAACATAACTTGCATCTCAAATTCTCATTCCCATAGGCCATCTCCAATCCAAATCCAAATGGGGCTAAACCCAAATTTCTCCCCTTCAAAATACAAGTATTCATGTATTGCCTGAACTCAAATAGTTTTTTTTCCTCCAACCATGCAAACTTATAATTTGAGTCCGCAACTTTATTAAATTGTTTAAAAAAGGTTAACCCTTTTTTTTTTCTCGTTAATTTTTCTTCATATTATTTTTGTTTCAACCTTCGTGAATTAATTTTCTGAAGATTTTAACCTAAAAAAATCCAAAATTCAAAATATAATATAATTTCACTTAAAAAAAAATTACAACAACATTTTATTTCATAGACTTTAATGAAGATTTATAGAGTTTGAGATGTATTTTGGGGTTAGATTTGATTTATAATATTTGATTTATTTATTTTAGTTGTTGGATTTTAATTTTAGCCGTTGGATCATTTGTTTTTTTTGTTGATCAAGTCACTTTTTAATCACAATCGTTGGATTAAACTAGCCATTACATTTGAAATAAATAAAAATCAATTTGGATGTTTGAATTGTAGTCATTAGATGGCAAAGACTACAAGCTCATCTTGCGCCACGCGTCATCAACTTTCCCTTCAAGTAGCTGACATGGCTGGCCCACCTCCTCAGTTTTGCTTTCCTTCATGTGCTGCAAGTTGCCTTCAATTTGGGGCCCACAAATTTCTGCCCTGGAAAGCTGGCCAAATACCTCCCCAAAAGAAAACATGAAAACTATGAGAATGTATGAGAATGCATAAGATGATGTGCTTGAAATGATATGAAAAGTATGAGAATGAAAGGAGATTGATGAAATTGACAAAGGAAAAATAAATTGAGAAATAGAAAAAATGTTTTTGGTAGATTAATTGAGAAATATGTGGGTATTTATAGAGTTTGGAGTGAGTTTTGGAGTTGGATTTGATTTATATTAATTTAAAATATTATTTTGACCATTAGATTTAAATTTCAGTCATTGGATTTTTTTTAATTACCGCTAAAATAGCTTTGATTTAATTTATATAGTTGATTTAAGTTACTATTAGAATATATATAAAAATAAAAATAAACAAAGTTTGAATTGTTGCCATTGGATTCCAACGACAACATGACCACGTCTCGGCACTTGGCACACTGACTGCGTCAGTCATCCAACATCCCATGCAACACGGGCCCCAACAGAGGCCCCATTTTGTCTCTACCAAAAATTTTTTAGGTCTAGGCAATAGTTAGACTGCTATTTGGCCCAAAAGTTTGGGTTTTCCCAAATTTCGGCCCCTTCATTTTCTTGGGTTTGGAGAGGTATTGGGATATTTTGGATTTGGTCTCATGGGTTGGAGATGGCCTTAGAGCATTCCCAAGGGAGTAAGCATATGAAATAGACAAAATTGTACCATAGCAACCTAGGTGGCGTGTTGCTTATCCATTTGCCTTATTAAAAAAATTAGTCACTCGAAGGGACTAAGCAATGCAAGTCTACAAATCATTATTATATTTTTATTTTATATTTTATCATTATTATATTTTTATTTTTATCTTTTACATTTACTATTATATTTTATAGAAAGTATGTGAGAGAGTGGAGTGATATTTTATTATGAAAATTAAGTGGAACCCAATATACCTCTTTATTTTGAAGTAGGCAATATTGCCTTATTGGGGAAAGTAGGTATATTTTGCCTACCCATTTGCCTATTCCCTTGGAGCATGAAAATGTTGATGTGACAAGACTAATGAGGTTTCCCTACTCTTTTGTCTCTTCCCTTGGAGATGCTCTTATAGCTTATACCATCTTAAGTATTCAAAAAATTATATTTATTGATTTATTAATAGTATAAAATACTATTAACATTTACAGAAAGAAACTTTAAAATGAAATGTAGATATAACAAATGAAGAAAAAGAAAAAGAAAAAAAAATCTCTCCTAACCACTCCCCAATCTCATCCTCTTCTCCCTCCTACATAGCCCAGCCTTGTGATCAAACTCAAAAAGAATTTGTAATGAAATATTACCATAAATATCTAAATAAAAACAAGACAAGCATCCAAATAAAAACAGGACAATATTATATACGAATTGTCTACAACGCTGCCCACATACGAAGAGTCTCCAATTATATGCTTGGAAAATATGACAGCATCCAAGCAACTAACAGCTTTGTTTTAACATCAAGCAGATATCTATTTATTTATTTTATTTCTACAATAATAATCCAACATAATCCGAAAGGCACGAAAATAAATAACAAATCCCTCGTAGCACAGCAGCCTCTACAGAGCAAAACCCACATCATGCCCTCCTTTACCAAAAAAACAATAGCAGACACTGATGGATAAACAATTCTCTTCAAAATAATAGCTTCTAGCTTTTTCTTCCTCTTTTCTTTTTTTAGAAAATACAGAACATTGCCATCCCAACTAGTTACAGCACACACCCGACACTCAGAAAATAATTGCACGAAATACTTTTTAATTCCAATCACTTCTCTGTTCTGAACTTTGCAAACACAATACAAATAGAAACTTAGAAGGGGAAAAAAGGTGTAAATTCATTAATATCCATTTTGTCATGTTAAACAGTTAGCGCAGTATAAAACTCCCCAAAAGGGTCAGATTTCATCCATTTAGTTGTGAGAGCAACAATCAAATATCCGTACAGCAGGGAGTTGAATACTCATCATCTGGATGATCAGCCGGTCCGAATTGACCATATACAGCAACCCGCAATACAAGCTTCACATCAAGCATTTATCACCCCCACCTGCAAATGCATACAAAGTAGAAGCCCAACTAAATACAAGAAAATGCACATACCAGTAATTCACTCCAACTTAAATCTAGCAAAAGGGAAAAAAGGTGCAGGGACCCAAGAGGCAGGCATTCTTACTATCCTACTTTTAAGTGAATTGGCATAGTGGCACTTGTAGAAACAGAACTGAAGACTCGCATGACAAAGGTTTGTTCAATTCACAACATGCTAACCATAATGTCTAAATCAAAGGAATATACAAATTATGTGCCTTTACGTGGGAGAGAAGAGACTGGGAAGAAGAAAAGCAGCATTTAGTGGGAAGTGAAAACAAAAAGAAGAGAAAGCAGATGCATTACATGATGCAACAAAAGCCCTGCAAGCAATAATAGATCCATGCTTCTCCTCTATATGGCCATGCTAACAAACTAGAAAAATTAAAATATGTCCACATACAAAAACCTAAACAAGTAATTCATCCTTACCTGCAGGATTACAGACCCCAAAAGTTACGGGAGTTTGACCCTACATAAGGCTGCCGAGGCAAAGACCAGTTATGAGTCAGTCCCATCCTTGAATACAAGGTCACACAACCACACAGCCCTCGATTCCTTTTGAACACTCCCCAACCATGCAAAGCTATCATTTTGCAATATTACATCCCAAATGTTCTGTTATACAGATCACCAGAACTGGGCATCCGAAACTTTGAATCTTCATAACCAGAATAATACTTGTTGAACCCTAGTCTCTCATTTCTCAAGAGCTCTGCCATACCCAGAGTGCTTCCACCCTGAGCCTCATTCCACCCATCCCAGTGTCCATTTGACATGACCCGGTTTCTAGACTGTTGTTGGAGGGACAATTGAGAAAAAGGGGATAGATTGCTGCTAGTCTGAGATTGATCCAAAAGCATCGAAGAAATTCCATAAGAATCATTGACGTGAGAAAAACCATCGCCAAAATCAGGAAATCTAACATTTTGTTGTGGGGTGAGGGATCTTTGCATCAACAGTTGAAGCCTTGCATCATTTTCATAGGCACTTAACTGTGAAGGGAAGTTTGATCTCATTTCAAGGCCAGGGTTGCTAAGCCCACCTTGCAGTCGCCCTTTACCAACCGCCAATATAGCAGGATCCATAAACTCAATATCCCCAGAGCTACCAATATTACCAGTTGCCTGAGGGTGATATGCATTTCTCAACAAAGAGGAAGTATCATACAAATGATTCCCTGAGAAACAGGTAATGAAATTAGCACTTAAACATCAGATGCATTAGAAAAAGTCAAATTAAAAGATATTGTATATAACCAACCAGCCAGAGAGTCAAACTCCTGATCCACTCTCTCATGAGAAGTAAAGCCTGGCGGTGGTGCCCTGCTTGGCACAGAGAATCCAGGAGGAGCAGAAATTTGAGCCCTTGAAACCACTGAAAGATTTTAATAATGGTTAGAAACAAGACAGCATGAAAAACAACCCCCAGGCCAGCAAAGAAAATAAATTGAAAACCCATTTAAAAACTGTTACTAATAATAATCACTGATCATAATAAACAAGAACTTTATGCACAGAATTGAAAATTAATTACGGTCATGAACCTATTAGATAATTCAAACTTCCGGAAACAAAAATAATAAAGAAAGGTCTCACGAGCATGATTAAGTGACATGAGAGCGCAGATCATGCAAGGAATCATTTAAAAAACATCTTGACTGCGTGCAACAAAATGTGGGGCACAGAAAAAAATGCATGCCGCTAAACATCAAGAAAGAACATAAACAAATTCCTACTAAGACCAATGGAAGGCAGCAAATACAACAAACCCCAATAGGTAATCAGCAGAAGAAGAAACAGTAACATAAAGCCAGTCAGTACTCACCAGAAAGCTTGTTAGAAGAAAAAGCTAAATGATTGCTGCCATGATTTTCAGGTTCTTCGTAAGAGCTAGATGAAAAACCATTTCCAATTCCAAGATTCTCCAAACCTAAATCTCTATTTTCGGAAAAACCATGGTGGAATGATTGGTTATTAGAAAACTGCCCAACAACATTCAGAGATGACTGTACATCGAATGCTTGATTTTTAGAATCCTCCTGTCTTGCAAAAGAGAATCTGGACTGATTGTTATTTTGTACTTTCCAAGGACTTGACATTTTGAGAGCTCCAGGCTGTCTATCAGTTTCACCCAATAATTTTGAAAAATGCTGTGGTGACGCTATTGAGTCATCCCAAGTGTCAAAGTCCATTGATAATATATTTGAGATTATGCTACTCTCTCCCTTGTCAACAGCAGCACTGAAATCCGCATTAGCTGCATCATCCAGGAATCTTCCACTGTGCTTCCCTGGGCCTTCATTTGGAAGCAGAAAGGAATGCTCCAACGGCCTCTCTGAACCAGAAGATCTGCTTACCAAGTTCTCAGGGTAACCATTAGATGTTACTGAAATACTGGACGAAGATAGAAGTGAACTGTCCCTCATTTTGTTATCAACAAATGGACGATCAACATTTGAATAAACTGCACCATAAGCTTCACTATGCAACAATGGAGACCTAGAATGATTTGAAACATGTACCGCATTAGCCAAACTAGGCAAATATGTTGAACGACTCACTTCTGGATCCTTGAGTCTCTGATTGTCAAAAGATAGTACATCCTCTTCCACCTCAGAAGATGCATTTGGTACTAGTTGTGCTTGTGACTCTGATATCCAGTTGGATTGTTCCCTTGTAACACACACTGCATTAACAGCTGTCACAACAGTTATTGGAGGTTCTCTGGACTGCTCAGCACAATATTGCTGTAACCCTTGGTTCCGAGGCGATTTAATCACAGAATTATCAGAAAGTGAACTATTAGATCTGACTACACCAGAATGTTCTACCATGGAATTTCTATCAATGCCCATCAAAGGCATATCAGAGCATATGCTTTGGTTGGTGGCATTGCTGATGTTTGGCTGCATGCTGCTGCCTCTATCATTATCCTTGGTTGTTTGGGGGGAAGATAAAGGGCTACACCCATTCACAGAAGCAGGAGCTTCATCGGGTGCAGCAGGTTCATCAGACAGGTCATTCTGACAATCCACACCACTATTCTGTCTCACAATCTTCAATGATTCTGGTTTACCTTTAGCATGCATAGTCTGACTTTCATCACTTAATGCTGACCTCTTTCCTGCATCACTATGCAGTACAGAAGCCTGAGTAGTAGCAACCGCTGCTGAAGAAAATGGCAATGTGCAATTGACATCAGGTTTCTGTTTAGTATGTCCATTCGAATTTATTATATTTGTAGCTGGTGGTTGGCAATTTGAACCACGTGTTCCCCTGCAAAGTGCACTCAGTACTTTTAGGATTGATTACAATCATAAAACAATGTAAAGGAAAAAATAATAAATAACCACATACCATGAGGCTGCAGCTGGAAGAGCAATAGATCTACCAGAGCTTCCATTTGGAGGAGAACCTCTAAGAAGGCTTCCAGTATTCTGCCAGGTTAAAAACAAAACCAAAACAATAAGATATGACTCAAAACTGCAACTTATAACCGGCTAATATCAAACCATACAACCTAAACTTCATATTACCAACTATCTATAACTTTAACTTCACTTTAATATAGGTTTCCAGAATTCTTGTCGAATATTTCTAGACTATCCAGTATGAAAAAGATGTTCAAAGGAATACAAGAACGCTCAAAATAAACAGCAAACAGAAATGATAGCAACCAGCTTATCCTTGCGATTCAATAACCACCTGTAAAATGAGCACACCCCGACAACTTCATGTTACCAACTATCTGTAACTTTAACTAAACTTTAATATAGGTTTCCAGAATTCTTGTCGAATATTTCTAAACTATCCAGTGTGCAAAAGATGTTCAAAGGAAAACACGAATGCTCAAAATAAACAATAAGCAAACAGAAATGATAGCAACCAGCTTATCCTTGCAATTCCATAACTACCCAGTGAGATATGACACTTACACTTGAACCATTTTTAATAATTGGTCCTCCAGCAGAAGTAGAACTGCTGTTACAATAATCATCTAGTGGTGGAGGCAAAACACTCCCTGAACGCCGTTGCATACTGTTTGCAGTACCAGTAATTTGTTGTACCCTACTCCTTCAGGAAACCATTGCCCAAATTAATTAATCATCCAACGAAAACACCACCCAAAGTTTAAAAAACATGCAGACAGCGCAAGAAAAAGGCCTATTTAAATGACAACATACGAAAAAATTGAACTATATTAAAGCATTTAATGTATGATAAATTTCTTTAACCTTCATCTCCACAACCATCTATCATTAATGTTCACGACCATCTTTGGGATGGATTTATCAGGCCTAAGGCCAACTATATCCTTCCAAATAATCCCAACGCAGAGAATGCTTATTATTACTCTAGACAACATGATAAGCATCAAGGTGAAGAAAGGCTATTATGCACATTGAAGAGCTTGGTTACAATTCCAGGCTCATTGGAAGTGCTATAGGTTTGGCAGAGTTCATACACACTGTGCCTCACCAACTGTATTTTTGTAGGAAAAAAATGCTTCTTGAGGAAAAAGAAAGATCGTTGAACACCCAAGGCTCATCTCATTGGTAACATCTTTCTAGCCTAGGTTTTGGCGAATGAAGCCATAATAAACACCTCTTCCAAAACCTCCTGATAGATTTATTACAATCAACAAGGGCAGCAATAATGCAGTACACGGGTCATTTGAAAAAGAATGCCCAGGTTGGCGAACTAAATACCTAGTGTATGCAGAAATTATTTCATCTTTAGTGAAACTGTCCTCCTGAGACCCAACCTCATGCAGATACAAACAATCAGGATTGGTGCAAGGCTGGAAAGAACAAAAGTCAGTCCTCAAATAGATTCTTTAAAATTTAATACAACTACAATAGAGAAATTATATAAACCAGACAGACCAAGTAATGATTCATACCACACTTCTCAGCCATGCATGACAATACTTTGTGGTCCCGAAGCATGCCCTGAAACATACATATAAGGGATTATTATACCAACGACTCTATGCTGTAAAATCATGCAATTCATTAATGAGAGAATAAATATAAACATGCATGTACCTCAGCGATCTACCATCCAAGAGGAACCCATGTACATTTTGAATACAACGAACCGCTTCCTCTTCTTTCGAGTAAGTAATATATCTGAGCACAAGGAACCATTATGAAACCAACACTAAACACACAATGGCAATCAGAAGATCGCAACAAGCTTAATGCTATGCTACGCTGGAGTCTTAATATTAGAATACCAAAATTGAACATTTCGATCAAATCAAATGAAAGGTGAATGTGTAAAATATCAATAAGAAAATTAACAAGCAACAATCACCATCACATGGCTGTAAACAAGAAAATTAACATGTACTGCATACGAAATTTTGAGCTAATTATAAAAACAGTGGGATCCAGCTGTATAAAAACATCTCTCCAAAGAACATAAGGAAATGAAAAAAAAATTACTAAACCAATTCTCTATGAACAGGTTTACTTACACACTACATGTATTGTTTGGAAATTGCTGAATGATACCAGCTGCAGTTCGGGACATAGAAACTTTTAAAACCTTCCCATACTGACCAAAATATTCTCTGCGCTGCAGAAGCTGCATAAGAGATGCATTAAATTAGTGAGCCTCTACAAGCCAAAACAGAAATATGCCAGAGAGAGAGAGAGAGAGAGAGAGAGAGAGAGAGAGAGAGCCTACATCTTCATCTGCCAGATTAAGAGGCAACCCAACTATGTAAACAAGGTTCCTTTGAATCACTCGCACACTGCTGAGCTGCTTCCGTCCTTCAGTCGATTTAACCTTTGCCTTCTGAGACTTCATCTTTTTCTCGGTATTGATTTCAGCCACCAATCTGTGGGGCAAAAGTTAAAGAAAAAGGTCCAAGCAATTACAATGACAGTTGCTACTTATCTAATTAAAAATTGATGTGGCTATCTATCTGATGCAAAAAAAATTATGGTCCACAGAAAAACAACCTCTCGCACTTTCCAGCCGTCCCTACAATCTTTTCCTTATCATAAGGAGTGCGGCATGCAGGACACCGCCCCTCTGTCTCATCCTTCTCAGCCATGTCCATTATGTGGTGCCAACACCAAACACATATCTGTGATCAAGTAGAGAATTTCAGAATTCGGCAGAAATAAGAATAAAGTCCACGCAAAAGTTATAACTTTCAAGGTGCACAAACATAAATACAAAGATTCACAATTAACAAAAACCAAACACACAAACCCAATTATCCCAAATATTTGACTGCCTGTCAGGGCCATACATATTGATTCTGAACAAAGCCACCACACACTGACACACAGTTCAATACCCTGCACTCTAATATCCCAAAAGAAAACTCTACTATCATGTCTAACACTATGTTTTGTAAAGAGAACCAGATAGGAGAGCAGGAAACGAGAGTTTATCCTTCATTTGGTAGGAAGGAGAATAAAAGGTAAAGGAGCCATCTGGGCCCAACAAACCAAATCTGTCCAACTTCAAATGGAACAAAGGAGGGAGACAAGAGACACCTTTGATAATTGTACTCTTTTTCCTCGACCCAGCTACTAATGCAAGGGGGAAGGAACCCTCTGGACCAAACTAACTAAATCTGTCCAACTTTGAAAGGATCATAGGAGGGAGGCAAAGAGAAACTTTCGATACTTTTACTCTGTCCTCAATCCAACTACTCAACGGTTTATACACAGCATTTTTTTTTTGTCCCTTTCCTCTAAACAAGTGAGGGTACATTTTGTCTTCCAATCACTTTATCCTTCACTTATGATTTTATCCTGTCCATCCATCCTACCAAACAATTGTAAGAGATTAATTGTGGTGAAGAAAACTTTTCGTATTTCTCCAACAGTGGGCAAAGGCAGTGTTCATCAGTGAATCAGGATGTCAGCTATACACAGGAATATTGGGTTCCTAGAAACACTCACACCACTGAAGCTTTCTCAATTAAAGCCATTAAATAAATAAAAAAAGACACTTCCCAAGTTTGAAAAGGAGGAACACCTGACGTTCCAAAAAATATTCTAGAGAAGCATAAGACAATATGTGGAACAAAACCAGTAATGAACCAACCTGGACCCAATCTAGTAGAGTCAAATGTTAATACCTTTTTTCATTGGTATTGACGGTTGACTATAAAGAGACTCAATTCTATGCTTTGCTTTGCAATGATGAAAAATTATCTTATACTACCCATAGGTTTTGCCACTATTCTTCGTAACTTGCAAACTCAATACCAAATCCACATAGAACTGTTTCAATAATGTGGCAGGAAGAAAATAAATTCATATAAGTGCCCAAATAAGTTGAATAGTGTACAGGATATGTCACGTAACCAAATAGATTAGGATTGCAAACTTTTAGTAGCGACAAACAGTCCATGGGAAGTGACTAGTTGAATGACTAATCATGCAGTTTGAAATTCAAATCAAAAGCACTATGTAGACAAAATAGGAACAACTATCCACCAAACCTCCCCCCAACCCACAAAAAGATAGAGGTAAGTTAGTGTCCCAGACCTCATAACCGCATTTACATGGCTTCAATTGCTGATCTGTCAAATCCATCTCCTCTGCGCAAAGAGGACAAGTCTTTTCTCCCTGGTCACTCATGATTACCCTAAAAAAATTAAAAAATAAAGTGTAAAAAGTAAATAAACACAATGCACAAGATTAAATGCAACTATACTCAATATAGCATTAATCTTAATAGGTATGTGCATACAGATAAGAAACAGAAGGAAAAAAAAACTTCGAAATTGCAAAATAAAATCCAAATGCTCGACTTAAACCTGAGCAGACAATGCTTGAAAATATTAAAAACAAAAGAGATGTTAGAAATATAAATAACAGATGTGCCATTTTATGAGGAAACTAACAATGACATGAGCCTAAAAGAAGAACTCAAACATAAAAAACAATTCAGAATTTCCTGTATTTCCTTTTTCCTACTAAAAACTAGGCAGAAACAGAAAATGTGGTAGCTCAAAGTCGCCATTATACATTATTTAATTTAACATGCAAATGCAGCTCAATAGCAATTTTTTTCACATCATGATAGCATATTCACATTAGTCATTCACTTATCGACATTCACATTACGGAAACAGCCACATACAAGTAACAATTATTTAAAGTAAAATTCAAAAATGACAAAACCCTAGAAAAATCTCAATCACAATAAAACGAGCAAAAAAATTGAGCTTGCACCAGTCTGGAAAAGCCCCAAACTGAAACCCTAAAAGCCCAATCATTTCAGCAAGCGCCAGTAGTACATTAACAAATTCAAAACCCAAAATCAGCTCCCAAGACAAAACAGATCAAAATCGTAGGCAAAGCAGATCAAAATCAAACATCAATAACAACAAAAATATTGAAAAAAAATACATAATTATTTTCAAAATTAAAGTAAAAACCGGTAATTAAAAACCTAATCGGAATCGTTGACATGCAACAGCAGGAACCAAAGGCAAGGATGTGAATGGAGGTCAATCAGACGGCAACAGCCTCCAAGTAATTAAACAAAGTAAACTGATTTGAAATCAAAATTGAAAATTCAGTCTCGTACAAAATAGATTAAATTAATTAGGGATCTGGAGGATGAAAGAAATTGATCGGACGGACAAATTAGGGCTAGAGAAGAGAGAGAAGAGATAGCAGAGAAGAGGAGACTTACAGTTGGGGATCGAGAAGAAGAGGACGAATCTGTGAGAGGATGAGATTGTGGTGTGAGGATCGCAACGCAGAGAGAGAGAGAGAGAGAGAGAGAGAGAGAGAGCCACAATAAGAGGGGGTGCTTTTTAAGAGAGAGAGATGGAGAGAAGGGCTTGTTTGGATGGGTTATTTGGCTGCTCTGCGCGTCGCTGTCAATTAATATAAACGAGTTCCACATAATGCCCTTGGATTTTGGTAAAACTACCGACATGTAACCTTTCCTTTGTGGCCTGGCCAACGTTTGGCTCTTTTGTTTTTGCTCTTATTTTTCCGGTTTTGTCGACTTTCGGGAACTCGCTTCTTCTTCTAATAACGTATCTGGGGCCCTATTGGATTTATGTATTTTTCCGGTCTTGTACACGTATATTTCTTTTCTTTTTTAAAATTTAATTAGGTGGTGTATTGGAAGTTTGCCAAGTATATATTTGGTTTTTATTCACCCAATAAGATTCGATTCTGTAATTATTTTGTTTATATTTCTGCCTCTTGGGGTGTTAGGAAAATAAATTATGACTGTTGGATTTCTTTTCTATCAAAATTTCAAGAAAAAGAATCATCTCATGAGCTTAGAAGATGATGTTACCCTTAATTTTGACGCAAATTTAAACGTAATTGACATTATGGATAATATTGATGTGCACATACGAGGATAAAGATGACATTAATTGAATTGAAAGAACGTAGACTAAAATGATGAGTTTGGAAATAGTACAATGAAGATTAGTGATTTCAGACGTGTTCATTTAATCATTTTGTGTATGCTTATGTACTTTGACTTTAAGGGATTACATTTACTCTGACAGATTATGAAAATCCATCAACAATCGGGTGGCTGGCAAGAATAATTTAAGTTGCCCTCTGTCTGGATGTATTTCTCTCTGCTGTGTTCGTTTAATGAAACATCCTTTTCGACAGCAACCAAAAAAAAACTCCAGTGGATAGGAATGTAAAACTTTACATTCCCATGCGGTGTGATCCAAAACTAAAATTTCATGTTTCCATTCATGCAGGATTGAGCTCGTCAAGAATTTGTACAGAGTTATTCTTTATGCATTCTTTTCAACTAGCCCCGCCAATTGGTTTTCTTTTTTGTTTTATTTTTAATTATTTTATTTTATTTTAGAATTGAGAAAATATAAAATCTATTATCTGATTTTGTTTTTAATTTTAATTTTAATTTTTGTAGTAGGAAAAATATAAATTGACCCTATTATCCTCATTTAATTAATAATTTTAATTTTTAATGTTTGCATTTACTAAGGGCATTTTCTGGTATTTTGAATGTTTCATCATTCTCTTTATATAAAAGATTACTGGCCCCTTGGCACATGTTGGTTTTTTTGTTTTTTTTTAGAATTAAGAAAAGATAAAATGGGTAGTTATGTTCCATAAAAGTATGATATATTATCAGATTTTTTGTTTTTTAAATTTTTTTAATATGAAAAAAGTGAATTTACCATATTATCTTCATTTAATTAATAATTTCAATTATTAATATTTGAATTAACCAAGAGTATTTTCTGGTATTTTGAATGTTTCACGTCATTCTTTGTCTTTTGCTTTATATATATATATATATATATAGATTAAGAACGCTAAAATATAATAGAAAATATATTTACAAACTAAACATAATTGTAACCTTTGTTTATGGTTACAAATACAAACTACAAAACACAATAATCTATTTTAGTAATTCATAGTTTCATTCACTTTGCATTTGATCATGCATCGCATGTGTAATAAAAAAAGCAAAAAAATGTGTGCACTTTGAAAGTCTTAATAGTTGGAGCTAATTGGCATTTGATCTATGATGGTTCACAAGTATTGTTCTCCTTGTAAATAAATAAATAATCCATTGTTCATCCACAATTGGAGTACGAGTAAGAATAAGTTATGTGCTTCCCATGACAATGGGATTGTGCTATTATTTGGGTTCATCACGACAATGGGATTGTGCTATTATTTTTCCTTCCAATTTAAATAAAATAATATTATTATATAATGCAATTGTGGCTTACACCAGTTGGCTACAACAATGAGCCGGTCCTTCTTACAACTAAATTTGAAGCCCCCTTCCTATAAATTAGATTAATTTAGAGTAATTTAAATTATCACTTGTATTAAAAAATATGATAATAATGCACATTCATGCACCAAATATTTCTGTTAGAAGTAGGTTTAGGTTTAGAACCCTATTTTGTATATGAGATTTGAAAACCTATATCCATAGTTCCCAATGATAAAACCTTAATCTAAGGCGTAAGGCCAGATAAGATGCATGCAAACTCATCAAGATCATGACATTTGGGCAAACCATGTGAGTCAGCCCGAATTCTCAATGTATTGGGAATTAATTGCAATACATGTTCCCCTTATACTTTCTTTTTCGCGCTCTGTGCTTAGTTTCATATTAAATTCCATCTCTCATCCATTACAAGAACACATCGCAATGCCAACTCAAGGATTTGGGTTCCTTCAAAAGTCCAAGCTCCAAACATTTGAAACATAAATGGTTGTGTTGCTTTTATAATAATTTCTCTTCAATCTTGGTTTATATTTCATCTCTTTATTTGGACAACTCTTAGGTTTCTTTTTCACAATAATTATCACACTATTACTGATACCTACTTTTTCTATTTTCCCATCCATACCGAATTGTAATTTTAATTTTGCTTTTTTTTACAATTATGCTACCTATTTTTTTAGTTAAAATTTAGCTAAAAATATACAAAAGTTATTTTAGGAGCTCTATATAAAATTTGAACTCCAATCATACTCCTTAGTTTAGAGAGTCATAAATACTATAATTATTTTTTAATTCAATATAATTAGTCTATCTCTATACACAATAATATAAAAAAATAGTTTGCATTAATTAAAAGTTTAAAATATGCATAAAATAAAGCAACATTAGAGCTACTAGGAATCCTTTCTCTCTCCTTAGATTTAGGAGCTCCTACTTTAAGAGGTGGATAAAGAGTATAGTTGGAGTTGTGTTTTTCCAATTTCTCCATAAAATTTGTCTAATGAGGTGGTTTAGAGAGCTCATTATGGATGCTCTTAAACTCGAAAAATTTGATGGTAATAACTACTTGATTATTTTCATATATATTAAGTCCTCAATTGTTTTCATATATATTTTATGGTAATCACTCACTTACCTTAATCATATAATATTTGAAAATATTCATCCAGAGAAACCCTAGCATCCACACCTTTCCTTCAGCGCCGCACCAGGGGGAGGTAGTCTATGCCCCTCCTCCCCCCCACCATCTCCCCTCCCTTTACCTCCTCTCTTCCTCCTCTCTTCCTCCTCTCTCTTCCATCTGAACCCCACGATTGCGAGTTGATTTGTTTTTCCTTCCATGGCTTCCCATTCCCTCCCTTATTTCCCTTTATCGCCATCCCCTCCCTCAAATTTTTTTTCCCTTAGATTCCTTTTTTGCTTTATTTTGTGTAGTTCTTTTATTTTTGCAGGTGTTTTGGTTTGGTTTCGGTTTAGTTTTTTTTGCAAATTCAGGAGTTCCTATATAGGTATATTCCAAATCTATACTTTTCTTGAGGACTAACAATTGGTTTTTGTCAACTTGGGTGATTTTGATGGAACTCTTGTGTGTCTTGGAGATTGTTGAAGAAGCCATCGTGAAACACCATTGTCGCCATGATTTAGTTGTCATTTTTGGCTCACATACAGATGGTTTTGGCTCATGTTCAGAATTTGGAGTTACAATAATGGAAATTAACGGTTTGTGTGGGTTGAGGTTTAGCAGATGCGGCACTAAGGGTTTAGCCGGTATGATACTTTGGATCTCTTTGGGTGCCAGAGAGGATGTGAAGCGGTGATCCTAATTTTCTTTGTCTGTTTTAGTCTATTACTCATTATGAGTTTCTTGGTTTGTATTTTGCTTTCCACTGCGATACAAATAAGTTGTTTCTGTCTTTGCACGGTGGATTTATATTGTTATTCTGAGTACAAGTGCTTCAGGTCGCTGAATCAGGGGTTTGAATATTGTTGGTTTAAGCATAATTCTCTTCATATCAATTCATTTGGTCATTGGAGATGTACCCATTTCGACACTTTTGTGGCTTTGTACTATATTCTATTTCTTCAATAAATACTATCGTTTTGTTTCAAAAAGTCCTTAATTAGTTTAAACAAATAATTTAAAAGTAAATTAACATCAATAGTTCAAAAGGCAACACAGTTTAGTTTTAAGAGCATCCACAATGGGCTCCTTAAACCACATCCTTAGTTAAAATTTAGTAAGGAATTGAAAAAATCCACCTCCAATCATGCTCATTCTCCAGCTCCTAAAATAAGTAGACCTCTAGGAGCTCCTAAATATGAGGAGAGAGAAAGGGCTCCTATTGACTCCCTATAATTAAATGCTACTATATTTTATTATGATTTTTGTAAGACTCTTTTTGTTCCAGCAGCCTGACGAATGGGCTTGGGTTGCCGTAAGAAGGAAACAAACAAAAATTCCCCAAGTGCCTGAGTTCGAGAACCAAGCTCCCAAAAGAGTTTTTGAAGAGTCTAATGAAACTTTAGAAAAACTCTTTTAGGTCATCTTCACTAATAGTCAAAAGACACAACAAATCGATAAATGACTTAGCTTGAGGAGTTTGTGGCATGGGAGCTAAGCTTTGACAAGTTTAGCAATTTGAGAGAGAGAGAGAGAGAGAGAGAGAGAGAAGCACGGATTTCTTACAGAGAACGAAGGTTTGGAGTAGGGCAGAGGAAAATTAGGAGGATTTCTTTCTAACAGGAAGATGAAACAACTAAAGGCGAAAATTGGGTGGCTTGAGTAAAATTCCCAGTTTGCTTGACAAAGCTTGGTCAGGCTCTGGATGATGATTTTGCTAGGTAGAAGAAACTCCCATTTATATGCACAAAGAATCCCTAATTTCATATAACCTTCTTCTCCTTTTTCGTTGCTCCTTCCCACTTGATCCTATTTGATGCAATTTCCTATCCAAGGCGCATGGGTAAGGAGCCCTTTGTGGTTCGAAGGTTTTGACACAGCTGGTCTTCTCAATAAGGGTGAAGCGCCACCTGCTTTCTCTCTGGTTTTTCAAGACCGAGCTTGTAGTGGAAAAGAAGATGGATAGAGGCTTTTGTCCGATGGGTATTCTTCCTACACTCATGGGTTTCCGTTGGTCTCTGTCATGGCTTCCTATTTGACCATCTTGGAGTCCTAACAAGGGTGGAGCACGGTGACAGCTTTTCTACAAGTTGCTAGGCTAGGCTTGTGTGCAATATTGGGCTGTCAACAAGTTATTTCTAGCGCTTAATGGGTTTTCGTCAAGCTGTTGGGAATAGCCTATTTAATTTTGGGCATTTTATTGATGCTGGCTTTGTTTAAGTGCTATAGCATACTATTAGATATCCTCCTAAGGCATTGGATCATTTTCTCCCCTCTCTCATGTTAACCCATGTGTTTGGGCTCAAGAAATGGGCTTAAGTTTTGGGACTCCCAAGTAGCCCAAAACTTCCATTTCTTGGCTCATCAATGGGCCTCATGAAAGCTCGTTACCATCCATACCACAACCCACTCAAGCAAGCCTCGGGCATTTGGGTGGCTTGGGCCCACTTAATCTTGTAGTGTGGCTATGTGTGAAATAATGATTTCCTACTTGGCATGACATGTCAATTGGTGTGCTTGAATTTTATAGTCTTTGAAAAGAGACATAATGCTTGACAGAATAATTAGCATGAGCTTGTAGAGCCAATGCCTTTTATAGGCTCATTTTAATTCTTAGCATGATAAATTGCATATTTATTTGGCATGACACGTGGTCGTGGCTCGTGAAAGCATGCATGACGAATTCCGCATGCTCCGAATCGGGTATTTTCTTAATAAGGTGTCGCATTGGGCCAAGAATTTATTTGGGCCCAACCCTGAATTTTTTGGGCCTCAACAATTTTAAAACAATTATTTAATGATTTCTTTAATTATATAGTTTTTTTTTTGCATTTTATATTTTTAATCACCTTTCTATTGCACACTACCTACGTCATGCACCATCTTTTCTCTTCTTTTTGCTATAGCTGCTTTGCAAAGCACAAGTAAATTTTTTTTTTCCAATTCTTTTCAATATATGTATTTAGCAGCACACAAACACCCTTTTTTTTTGTTCTTTTCCTTGTAGGTATTTTGCAAAACACAAAAACCATAGAATTGTTTTTGTAGTTTATTATTTGGGACTATTCAGTATTTGAATATGAACATTTTATTGCAAATCAGGAATTAAATTTAAAAAGAAGTAAAGCATTTATGACTCTCCAAATTATGGAGTATCGTTGGAGTTGAAATTTTTTAGAGAGCTCCTAAAATAGTTTTTTTGTTGTTGTGTTTTTAGCTAAATTTTAGCTAAGAAATAGGGAGCATGATTGTGGATGGTCTAAGTTACATAAACAATTTCACAAGCCTAGTGGTGACTAGCTTTTTTGAGTATGACATTAATGTGCTAGCGCATTCAATGGAGTTTGAGATACTATGATTCTCATTTTGGAAATAAACATCACAATTCAAAATTAGATGTTTTATCACACAAAATCAGTTGGCCATAAGTATAATAACTTTTCTCATTAAATCATAGTAACCCTTAAGGGCCAAAGCTCGTTTAAGAAAATTCTCAATCAAATCACCAAGGACAAATATAATTGTGGGGAATGAATTTCTTCATTAGTTTGGAAAGACTTTGTACCCTAAAATTAAGAAAAGAAAGACAAAGTCAGCCCTTAAACATACCAGTGTGGTGATGCTTAAGTCAAATGAGCGTTATGAAATAAAGATAGAGTTTCTTAGTTCGAGGAATAGTACCTTCTCCAAAGGATGTAGAATGGTTTATATAATGCTTTGTGTTGGCTGCTTTAACTCTGTAAGAGGCTACATGTTGAACGTTAATTGGTTATGTTAAGACTCATCAACCTACACATCAAGTCAATTAGCCGGTTGGCTTGGAAACATGTGGATATTTACTCGAATTGCATGAGTGTGATAATTATGAGTTCTTGCTGTAACCCATTTGCCATGGAAAAAGGTAAGGGGAGGTAATGGTTGTTACTATTCACATGAATAATGCCCTCCCTTAGCAATTTTTTTGTTAGTTTTCCACCTATTGCCATGGCAACCCAAGAGCAACCACTATTCATATGAGTATGGCTAGGTAATTATATTAAAAAAATAAAAAATCTGAATTTATTTTTCAATTTTTTGTTTGCTGATGTCACAATGATGTCAGCATTAGGTCAGCTTGCCTAGGCAGCAAGTTAGACAAGTCTTGCCTTTGAGCTGCCCAGGTTGGTGGAGCCCAGCTCTTGCCCTGGTAAGACTTGGGGCTGGAAACATATTTGGGGCCCAAGAGGCCTCTTGCCTGGACTGTGGCCTCCCGGTGGAAATGCTCTAATGAATAAGGAGAAGATGTTGATGATTTGGATTGATTAACTGGAGACTTGTTGTCTAAGGTTAAGTCATGTTGGGCTTTCCTTTTTAAGCCCAACCTAACCTTCCTGGCGGGCAGAGCTTTTGGGCTCACACTGGGCTAACTTAATTTAAGTGTTGCTTAGATGAGGGCCTTGTTCAGCGCTTTGGGCTTGTGTGCTATGCATGGCCCAAGCCTTTCAAGTCCTACATAATTTATGATATCATACACAAAGCCCACAAGTCGTCGTTCCGTCACAACTGAGAAGGTGAGGAACGCCGTCGTTCCATTGAATACAAGTATATGTTTTCTCATACTTTGTTTTTAGAGGAGGAGGTAAAGTTTGGAAGCCTACGATTTTGAAAGTATAAAGGGTACATGAATTTGAAAAGTGATGTGGAATTTTGATGTTGTAAAATTTGGTGCTCTTATTATGACAGATGATTGTGGATTTGAGGTTGTTGATTTTACATGTGAGATTCCCAAAACCATTTCATGAACCAATCTGGTTTAAGCCTTTCTGAAAAAACAGTTGAAGCATTTGGGCCACTGGACTTTATTGTTCTTAGCCTTATTTGAACCCTTTCATATTCAGAAATGAAGGAATATTTTTAAAATCAATGAGGTATCTGAAATCAACCTCATTTTCAGAATGTAGCATCAGCAGGGCTTTTGACTGGTGTGGAGAAACGATTATTTGATTTGTGAGTTGGTTGTGTATAGGAATGGGTTTTTGACTGGCGTGGAGAAAGGATGGAAAGCCGTTTACAAGGATAGTGATGATACCATATTGTTGTTGAACATTGTTTTGCAGGGAACTTTACCATAAGAATAATACTAGTCTTACCACATTTTTTATACCACAATTTTATACCACATGATGTGGCAGCTGATGTGTACATACCACATCATGTAAAATACTAGTTTCTATTTTTCTAATTCCATTTATTAAAATACACTTTATTTATTTAATTAATGTGACATATGATATGGACATGCCACATCATGTAGTATAGAAATGTGGGATAATAATGTGGTAAGTGTAGCATTACTCTTACCATAATGTCAAAGTTTGTAGAATCTATGTATTGCGTCTCATATATTAGTGCTTCTGGAAAAAAAGGGGGGAGGTATAGTCGTCCGGCTATACCATTAAAATATTCGAATATATTTAAAAAGTACAAAGCCATGAAATAAAAATAACTAGCCCCTTGGCCAATTGGTTTTTTATTTTTTTATTTTTATTTTTTATAATAATAATTAAAAAAGATAATGGGTAATTGTGTTTCATAAAAATATGATATATTATCTGATTTTTCTTTTAATTTTAATTTTTAAAATATGAAAAGTGTGAATTTACCATATTATCCTCATTTAATTAATAATTTCAATTCCTAATTTTTGCCTTATCCTATAGTATTTTATGGTATTTTGAATGTTTCACTGTTCTTTGCATTTTGCTTTATATATATAGATTAAAAATAAGTCCGAAGCCCACTGAAATAAATTTTTTGTAAAAATTGACGAAAAAGAAATACAAATTTATAAATAAACCCAATCCTAGACATGTATTTATAAAAAAACCCAAGCACTATTTAAACATAGAAACACACCCAAAATCAACCCCAAAGTCAACTTTTTGGGTGTGTTTATAAATGGGTTTTGAGTGTGTGTAATGATGGGTTTTGGGTGTGTTTATAAAGTGTTTTGGGTGTTGGGTTTTTTTATAATTTCAACCTCTATTTTGGGTGTTTTAGTGAAACTCCCAAAAAGAAAAGCCCAACCCTTTCCCGACATAGCAATTAGAAAGGAAATCTAATTCGAAACTCATCGAAACAAAGTTTTAGTCGACGCACTTGAGAGCTCCGCCGCTCTCTTTCGAGATTTGGTCTCGCTTCCCAAATGTTGAAGGTTGGCTGAGACTCACTGACTCACTGAGATGCTGAAGATGATGATGCGGAATATAGCTGCTTCTTCTTCTTATTCTTCTTATTGCACCAGCAGGAGATGGAGAGGTATGGGTTGTCTTCACTCTAACTCCACTGTTGTTGTTTTCGCCAACGATTACTTTGCTTTCCTTCACTCTCAACCTTCTAAACCAATCAAATCTACAAGAACCCAACTAGAGCAGCCAGTGAGAAACTCACCCAAAATCACAACTGTTGAGGATGCTTTCAATGTGTTTGATAGAATGCTTCAAATGCGTCCTCCGCCTTCAGTTGTTCGTTTCAATCAAATATTGGGTCAAGTTGCGAAATTGAAACATTATTCTTCCGTCATCTCCTTGTATAACCAAATGGATGTGTCGGGAATTGGACCCGATGTTTATACTCTAAACATTCTCATAAATTGTTATTGTCATCTAAACCAAATGGGGTTTAGTTTATCTGTATTGGGAAATTTCTTCAAACTTGGTCTTGAACCAGATGTCTTTACCTTCACCACTCTAATCAACGGCTTTCTTCTTGAGAATAGAGTGGCGGAGGCGGCAACCCTTCTCCACAAGATGATGAGGGGAGGTAATTGTCAGCCTGATGTGGTTACTTATGGCACACTAGTAAAGGGCTTTTGCATGAAAGGTAACAACAGTGCTGCTATTCAGTTGCTTAGGAAGATGGAGGAAGGAGCTTGCAAGCCTGACCTAGTTGTCTATAGCACAATCATCGACAGTCTTTGTAAGGATACACTAGTTGACGATGCATTAAACCTCTTCTCAGAAATGATGAGCAAGGGTATTGCCCCAGATGTCATTACCTATAACTCTTTGATGAATGGAGTTTGCAAATTAGGCGAGTGGAAAGAAGCTACAAGGTTGTTGAATGAAATGGCGAGTAAAAATATATTTCCAGATGTGTTAATGTTCAACGTCTTGGTAGACGCACTTTGTAAGGAGGGAATGGTTGTGGAAGCAGAAGGCGTGGTTGAGGTGATGGTTCAAAGAGATATCGAACCTAATACAGTTACATACAATTCACTAATGGATGGTTACTGTTTGCGAGGAGAAATAGGCAAGGCACAAAATGTTTTTGAACTAATGCTTAGCAAGGGTTCCATGGTTAATGTTGTTAGTTACAGCACATTGATAAATGGATATTGTAAGAATAAAAAGATTGATGAGGCCATGATGCTTTTTCTGGATATGTCTCATAAGGGACTAGTTGCAGATAACATTACCTATAACACTCTTCTGGATGGTTTTGGGAAAGCAGGTAGAATACAGGATGCACAAAAGTTGTTCTCCGAGATGCAAGCTTGTGGCCAGCTTCCAGATGTTCAGACTTATTCTATTTTACTGGATGGCCTGTGTAAAAACCAACAACTTTCTAGGGCAATGCAATTGTTTGGAGAGATGGAAGCGAAGAAGTTGGATATTAATATTGTGATTTACAATATTCTTATTGAAGGTTTGTGCATAGCTGGAAAAATTGAATCTGCAAGGGATCTGTTTTATGGTTTATCATCAAAAGGACTTCAACCTAATGTGAGGACATACACTATAACTATCAGTGGACTCTGTTTCGCAGGCCTAACAAGTGAAGCAGAAAATTTGCTTATCCAAATGGAAGAGAAAGGCTGTTCTCCTGATGGTTGGACCTTTAACAAAATTATCCGAGGGTTCATCCATAATAAACAGACATCAAGGGCGATGGTGCTTATTCAAACAATGGTAGAGAAGGGTTTTTCTGCAGACGCATCAACAATGGAGTTGATAGTTAATTTACTGTCGAAAGATGAAGTGGATCCTGCTTTGTTGCCTTTGATAAAAAAATCACTGTGAAATTAATATGCATTTGTGGACAATGAAATTTGGAACTGCTGCACCTTCGATGACCATAAAGGTATTACAGTGGTTGTGCGTATGGCAGGAGGTGAAAAGGCCTTCTCACTTGCATCCTTAATGTCTGGTATTAATTCTGTTTAATTGGCTATCTCTTTTGAACTTTTCCCTTAATCTATGATGATTTATTAACTTTGTATTCCTATCACTTGGCATCTTGCAGTATATAAAAGGCCAAATATATAAATTTAGGTGTGCCTTCTCGTGACTCTCCTAGCTTGAAAATGTTTCTACAGATAATGTGGCTACTGTTTCGGGTATCAGAAACTTTGACAAAACATAGACCATTAGAGGTTAAGTCAATTGACATTGACTTCAAAATTAGTTATCTACAGAGGATCTTTAAAATCAAAGGTTGGTTTGTCTCACTTCCCACATAATGTATAATATATATACTAATGGCTTCTAGTTTGAGGATGAAATAATGGGCCTAAACTTTATCAATTCATTGATGTTCCTTGATTGAACTTGTGTTGAGTACCCATCTTTATGTTAATTAAACTAATTTTCCAAGTTAAAACTCTTTTGTTTCTTGTCTGGTTCATATATACCAGTCAAACTCTTTAGATGGTTTGCTTGGTTAGAAGTTGGAACTAATTAGCCATGATGGAAAATACTAGCTCCAATGCCAGGATTGGCATTGGAAGGGAAGGGAGAATTTTTACAATGTGATTTTTGAATGTAGTGAATTATATATTTTCTATCAAAAAGAAAATGACATGCTTCAATTTGCAGCTAGTTTATGTTTTCTTTTCATATTTCCACCCATACAGTAAGTAAACCTCATGTGTGTTTGTAAAGGCCTATATTTGTACAATTTGTGTAATTTTGGCATTGGTTTAGGACAACTGTCATTTATTGAGTTTGATGGTGCAGTTTCAGTTATTGTGCTTTAGGACAAATGAAATAATAAAATTTAACAGCATTTAATAATAGTTTTGTAATTTTGAGGTTTTTCCGTTGCGTGGCTGTAAAATTACATCCTATTTTTTAGGCTTTGACCTTATGTAAATTAGGTAAAATTATATTCTTATTTTACATATTAGGCATTGGCATATAACGCCTCGCCTTTCAAAACATTGGTTAATAGAACCACATTAATTAATAATGCTTAAAGTAAATGGACTTTGCAAATTCAATGGCAAAGCGTATGATCTCTTATATGGACTCAGCATGAGAAGCTCTTATGGAGCTAGAGCTAAGATTCTGAGAAGAGGTAAAACACCCCTGTATTTTCTCAGGCAACAGCTAGCACATACAAAATTGGCATGCCTGGCCGGTGCTTAGCCACCAGCTTCGCAGTGCTTCCTCCTCCAGTTAGGACTCGGGACTATAAAATCCCACATTGAAAACAATGTAATCAAATTTCCATATCTTTCTGCGATTGAATCATCAAATTTGCATAAATCTCTCTTCCTAAGAGATTTATGCATGCACCAAGCTCTCAAAGCTCCTGAACATAGCTTTGCCTACACCAAGAAAACTATCGAACCAGCGTTTGGCCTCAAGCTCCCTAAGATTTTTGATAATTTTGAAGATAAACCTGTAGCATCTGGAAGTATTGCTCAAGTGCATCGATTGAGAGCTACTTTAAGATTTAGGTACCCTGGTCAACATGTGAAGCCTCATAGTAGTTGCCATAAATGTTAGGCATCCTGGTGTTGGTGAATCGATTAGGAGAGATTTTGTTATAATCAATCTGGTAGTAAAACTTTCGAACTGCATTCCTGCTTTAAAGTTGTGGAGATTGGATGAGAGTGTACAGCAGTTTGCAGTTTTGATGATGTCTCAAGTTGATCTTGCAAGGGAAGCTGCCCATTTGCGTCCACTTGTGCATCCTGCTGTTTTGGTGGAAACTTATGAACAAGGGGAATGTTGTCTTTGTTGGTATAAAAAAAATATATATATAATTGCTATGTTTACAGAATTTCAAAAATAAACTTCACTATAAAATGTTGAACAAGAGGAATGTTGTCTCTGGAGCAAGGTGTCTCACCGGGCTAGCAATATTTGAAGTATGGGCCCCCTCCTTTTCTTCGAGTAGAAAGAGAAGAGTTGGACCAAATTTCAAATGTAGCTACCTTGGGTGACTTTCAACTGTGGATGACGAGAAGCATAGCTAGGTATTGAGGTATGATTCGTGTTGCATGATTCTCAACTTGAAGTTGCCGTTGGTTTTTCAATCTGATGCAATAGTTTTGTTTTTGCTGGTTCAAGTTGTTCTTTCATGGATTTTAACACTTCGGAATCTGAAAATGCTTATCTTTGTTCTTTCTTTGCATGATATTATTTATGATTTCCTTTGAGCCGTTTGGCTCTAATATTAGTTGGCTTATTATATTCCCTTTCTTCTTGTACGGAGGCGTCTATCATTTAATGATCAAGTCAAGCGTGTATATGGTTAACAGAAACTAGATTGCGTGCAGTTTCTTGAAAACAGTTTCTACATAATGGAAGTCAACCTCAAAACCACAACTCTGCCCTCCATACTGCACATAAAGGTGCTCTTTTGGAGATGAGGATGGGGGCAGAATTTGTAAGATTTATGTCTGATGTGGGGGGTGAAGGCATGTCTTTTTTCTTTAGAGAATAGTAAACATCAGCTATAAGAAGCCAAATAATATCAGGGTTGATAGATGCAAGACCTTAAAGGGCATTTACAGATGCATCACGGAGACCTTGAAGGGCTTTAAATATATTTTCACATTGCACCAACAATAAAAATATAGATTTCTTTGTAGGCCTATCTTTTGAGGTGCCTTTGTGAAAATCCCACTTAGAAAATCCACTCTTATAAAGGTGTTTATAAACAAAGCACTATGATGGTTTTGTAATTGTAGTGAACATTGGAGAGTTGGGCTAATGGGCTTGGCTTGGCTATAGGCTTGGCTTTGGATTTGGCTTTGATTAATAATAATTATATTAATCAAAGACATGGGCCTTGGGGAAATTTAATTAGGACACCCAAACGATTTCACAAAAGACCTTTTACATAGAAATTAATTATTTTGTGTACTTTTTCTTTAATTTTTAAAATATAATATATATATATATATAAAGCAAAAGGCAGAGAATGGTGAAACATTCAAATTACCAGAAAATGCCCTTGATTAATTCAAATATTAAGAATTGAAATTATTAATTAAATGAGGATAACATGATAAATTCATATTTTTTCATATTAAAAAAATAAAAATAAAAACAAAAACAGATAATAGGTCATACATTTATGGAATATAATTACTCATGTTATATTTTCTTAATTCTAAAAATAAAATAAAAAATAAAATCAATTGGCACATGTGTGAAAGGGCTAGTTACTAATTAAAGTAATTAAAAAAGACTAAGATATTACTTAATTACATATACTAAATTGAAGAAGTAGGTCAAAAAACAGAAGTAAAGAAACTAATTTATATTTTTAATTAAAAAAAAATTAAAGTTCGTCGGCACAAGTATTTGCAAATGAAATTTCCATGATTAAATTTTCTTTTTAAACTGTATAGCCGTGCGTCTATACTATTTGTGTATATAAAAAATGGACACGCCTAGCACATAGAGCCACGTGTCAAACAAGTAAAGTTGGGAGGCGATACTATTTTTAAAAGAAATTAGAAAAAACGAGCATAGCCACCGGCTATACTATTTCTTAAAAAAATTCAAAAAAATCTAGTATAGCCGTACAACTATACTATTTATAAATATATATAGATCCGCCCACTGACTATACGCCATGTGTCAAAAAGTAAAGCCGAATGGAGGGCTATACTATTTTCTTATAAAAAGAAAAAAGAAAAAATGAGTATAGCCATACGGCTATACTATTTTTTAAAAAAGGGAAATAACTAAGTATAGCCGTACGGCTAGACCTTTAAAAAAATATATATTATTTTTCATCAATAATATGTGAGAATTATGTGTATAATATGTGAATTTTGTGTGTCTTATTGAAATTTTTATAAAAAATACATGTATTAAACATGAGAAATACGTGCATACGTGTATAATATATTATTAAACGTGAAAATGCTAAAATCTTTATACGGGTAATAACTCTGTTAAAGTAAAAAATCTAAGGGAGACAATAGAGACCCGATTAATGGCCTAATAGTAATGGATTGGGCTCTTGGGCTATGAGAAAATTTAATTAGGATACCCAAACAATTTCACAAAAAACTTAATAAATAGAAATTAATTATTTTGTGGACTTTTTCTTTAATTTTTTTATATTAAATAATATTTGCTAATTAATGCCATTCAAAAAGGCTAAGATGTTACTTAATTACATATATTAAATTAAAGAAGTAGATTATAATGTTGTCACCATAAGAGGTGTTTTTTTTTAAATTTATAAACTCGCAAGCGCACGAATCGAATATAGCATAAGCGTGTAAGAGCGAGGTCGTACCCAAGGGATTGCATGAAAAGATAGAAAACTAATTAAACTCAAGTTAATTTCATTGCCAACCTAGTTGATTCAAATGGTGATTTGTTTGTTGATAAAGAAAGTTTAATAAAGCATAAAACAAATATGGAAATGACAATAAACTGAAATTAAGATTAAATTTATGTGAAAAAATAACTAAGGTATTAGAATCCACACCATTACTTCATAAGATCCTAATTATTTATCTTTCAATTCCCAAGGAGTAGCAATCTAGAAATCAATCTACTGCTTTATCAAGATTTGTCAATTAAGCTTGTAATTTATATTATAAGTAAATTTTCCTTCCCTTCATAATTACAAATTCTAAGCATCATATGTAAACAAAATTATTTAACTACAAAGGATCAAAGTTTCCTAAGCATCCTATGTGAACAAGTTTATTTGAATAACAAAAGATCAAAGAAATTTGTAAACTAGAAATATAAACCAAGGATGAAATAATAGATTAATCCAAAGTCTTAACTACCACAAATACATGATAGAAGTGGTGAAAAGAAAATTAATCTATTAATCATGTGAAGTGAAAATTATATATCATTGAACACCACAATATTTGAGAATTGAAAATAAAACTAGAACTTTATTTAATAATGGTGTTTCATCCAACCTTAGTTAAGTATTTTAGCTAGACAAAATTAATATTTAAAACAAAACAAAGAAACTAAAATACATGAAATAAATGAGAACTAAGAAAGGTGAAGAACAATTTTAAGAGAGTTATTAGCTCTCAATTATTTCCTTTCCATCCTTGTTCTCTTTCTCTACACTTTCTCTCTCTCTCTCTCTTTCTCTCTTTCTTTCCTTTTCTTTCCCTTGTATCTCCTCTTTGCTTCTTTGCTTCTTTGCTCCAAGCTTTTATTTATAGCCAAAGAAGAGAGCCTTGAATTATATAATAATCAAGTAGCTCACCATTAGTAGCCCATCATTTTCAAATATCTTCATTATTTTTGGCCTACTTCCTTGACTTTGGCTTCACTTCGTGTGTCTCTCCCTCATGTCTCCTCACAAAACTGCAGCAAGCTTCCTCCATTTATGGCTAGATAACAATGGTATGAATCCATGTCTTCAGGCTTTTGAAGTGATTTCCCACTACTACTATCAAACATATTAGCTTTCTTTTAGCTCCTACATTTTTAGGACCTACCTGATCGGAACAATGAGATTGTCTATGTTCATGAGTTTACTTCAGTGGCATAGTTCTTGAAGGAGGGATGCATTCATCTGTTAAAGACATGTAGAGAAGCATTTTGTATTTGATACGGCACATAGGATTTTGGGACATGGCATGCTTTTGCTTATGCTTTCAAATTTTTTTTGTGTTCTTATTTTTGAAAGCAATCTATATTCTGTGTGTTTGGTTGTAGTTGTGGTGGTTGAAGAAACATAGCCCATATTCAGGGACTATGCTAGATGCGTTCTCCATGTAAATATTTGGTTGTAGTCTTGGTAGTTGGGTTAAAGGATTAGATGCACTCTGTAAAAATCTGGTAGTGTGTCTTATGTAAAGCGTATAGCCGATCGGCTACACTATTTATAAAAAAATATTTATGAAAACATGACCACGGTAAGCGTATAGCCGGGTGGCTATACTATTTTTATTATTAAAAAATACCTAGTATAGCCCCACGGCTATACTATTTCTTAAATAAAAAAAGAGACCGCCTGGCGCCCAACGGCCATACGGAAATATATTATTTCAAGAGTATAGAAATATATTATTTCAAGAGTATAGCCGAACGGCCATACTGAAATATATTATTTCAAGAGTATAGCCGCGCGGCTATACTATATAGAAAATAAAATAAAAAGGACCCGCCTAGGCGGCCCATTTTTGGAAAACTTGAAGCTGGCGTTTATCACAACAAGCTGAGGTTTTAGCGACTCACGTTTATCAACAACGTAAAGGTTAGCTCTTTCCAACAATTCACTATTTTTTTTACTGTGCATTCTTGAAGCTGTGACTTAGAGTGCATTCGTTTGAAATTTGTCAAATTGTCGATAGCTCTGAACAAGTAGTCGAGTTGAGGCTTTGGACAGGATGGGAATGGATTTAATAGAAACTGGAAATCCAGATGCATTCAAACAGTATCTGTCGGAGTTTGATAACACCATTCATTTGTGGGCGACACCCAATTAGCGTCTTTCTGCATGTAAGTTCCTTAAGTATTGCCTCAAGTGTCTTGGCAAAGAAATTTCTATATATTATAACTGATCATCTGAGAAAATGACACCCTAGGATGAAACAGGGTAAAGGCTTGAAAAGCATTACACTACTGTGTCTGGATTGTGGAGACAAATTTCAGGCATTTGCTAACAAACATGCGGGGGATGCAGTTTTCAAAAGGAGCAGAAAATATAATGAAAGGAACCTATCCTTGTTTTTTCTATTTCATATATTGACATATTGAAGACATCAAATCACGTTGACAGGAAAAATGAGAGGGAGAAGAAATTTCTTGAAGAATTAAACTGCAATTTTTTTTCATTGGTCATAACTTCGACACCATTTCTTCAGTTAACTGCATCTAGAATATTGGTTTTGATCATTATTTCATCCCTTTCAATCATATTTCAATGCATTCAGATGCTGAAGAACTGTTCAACGAGAATAAAGACCAATTTTCTCCGATATGAGCAGTCAAGTCAGTGAAAAACCATGAGGGACACAGCGTAAGTTATGCATTTGCGGCAACAAAGGTAGATGCTTGAAGATGTATTCTCCTTTGAGACATCCAGCAATTTAATTCTCATCAAATTGTTATGTTTTTTTTTTTTTTTTTTTTTGTTTGTTTGTCTGAAAAAACCGCCAGCAAAACAACAAGACATAAATATGCATTTCATGAACCGTCGTAGGGTTCCCTTGCTTGTAGATTGACATTAATAATGGATGCCCTTTGATTTTTTATTAGTTGCAGATCATATCATGTATTGGGTTATCTTTAATTTCTCTTAGAGAATCAATCCCACTCGAGCCTAAACTTATAACTAGTGATCCTGATCAATTGTCTCCACTCTTTTCTTCTGTCTTCTATAATTTTTGGCTTGGCCAGAATGAAATTATGAAAGAGAGATTAGTGAGTTTTGGCTCAAAAATGACTGTTGAAATGTGGTCAAGATCATCATAGAGAGAGACCAAGTGCACAAGAAAAAATAGTTGAAACTTAAAAGAAATAATGGCTGAAAATTTTCAAAGAAACTTCTGAATTTATTTTGTTGAGGATTTAGATTTTAGATTTTAGATTTATAAAAGTTGTTACCGCAAATGCCTAAACTACACAGCATACATTATCTAGAGATGCGTTATTATAATGTTTAGGCATATATTATCCAGAGATCACATGTCAAGGACGATGCCCTCGGTTCCACAGGCTCGCAGCTCTCCAACTTGCTGTCAAGTCAAACCAACGGCAAACATACCCCATTTATCTTCATCTTCCAGAGGCTCAAGGACATGGAGCTCGCCATTGGAGAGCCCCACAGAAAACTGGGTTGCTTTATGTAAAGCGTATAGCGGCACGGCTATAATATTTTCATTATAAAAAAATCTGAGCCGCCTTGCGCTAGCGCCCATTTCATCAGGTGTGGCTATACTGTTTTTAAATAATAAAAATAGTGGTATAGCTGCCCAACTATACTCTTTTTATTTTAAAAAAAACGCTGAGTATAGCCGCACGGCGATACTATTTATGATTAAAAAAAAAAGACCACAACATGTTTTTGTCACTATTGCAATGCTAGTTAAAGAGTCATCACAATGAAGTTAGGATAAATGACATTGTTTTGGTTGTGCTAAACTCACTTTTTGGCTCGCTATCAAATATGTCACTATCATTTCAATTTTTTCGATTTTTGTTGCTGCTTGCAATAGTTAATAAATTCAGTCCAATGCCTCACCGTTAGTTTGTCTAGTTAAAAAAATATTTAATATTTAGTTAATAACAATTAATTTAAATGTAAAATTTGACTATTTCAAAACACCCAATAGGCCCCATCTCTGATTCTTCCCAAACCCTAAACTTCATAAACCCTTTTTGAAAGGGAAAAAGTCACTTTTGGTTCATGTGGTTTACAACCTTTACCACTAATCTCCATGTTGTTTCAATTGGGTCACTTTTGCCCCTTTGGTTTTGGATTTGTCAAATTATTCTTACTTTTGTTATCTATTGAGGGACATTTTGCCAAATACGAAACTAAATGAGGCTTTGTGTGGTTTTGAATTAATGTATTGACCCCATTTGTAGCCTAACCAATTTGATTAATATGGTAAATGCAGAAGAGAATTCCTTTTGTTGAATTTCTTTATTTTCCTTTTTGGTTTTATTCCTTTTATACCTAAGGTCACTAGAAAAAAACCTGCAAATATGGGAAAAAACCAGAGTATAGCCGGGGGGTTATACTATTTTTATTTAAAAACCCTGAGTCTAGCCAAGCGGCTATACTTGTTATAATAAAAAAAGATGACCACCACCTGGTGCCTAGCGATGCTTCGCCACGTGTCAAAAATAGTAAAAAAACATAACAACCCTAGTATAGCCGCTCGGCAATACTATTTTTTATATATAAAAAATACAAATTTATAAATAAACCCAATCCTAGACATGTATTTATAAAAAAAACCCAAGCACTATTTAAACATAGAAACACACCTAAAATCAACCCAAAAGTCAACTTTTTGGGTGTGCTTATAAATGGGTTTTGAGTAGGGGTGGTTGCGGTTCGGTAACCGCGAATTTTTACTCAAACCGCAAACCAACTTACTATTTGCGGTTTGGTGATTTTTGAAACCGCAAACCGACCGCGTTTTGCGGTAAACCGCAAAATGCGGTTGGTTACTGCGAATTAGCGGTTTAAAACCGCAAGTTCTCAAGTATTCACAAAAATATAAATTTACCGGAGTTGCGTCAGCTGTAGATATAGACTAGGCTAAGGGACGGACTTCATCTCTTCTATTCTCTTCACTTACACCTTACACTTCCGCTGAGTCTAACGAGGCTCAGGTGCGGAGCCTTCCACTGTGGACCGAGACTACACAAAGGTAGAAGCAATGGAGCCGTAGACAGTCAATCCAATCCATGAAATAATTTGATCTATGAACAGCATCGTTGTGGTAAAGGTCGTAATGCCAGAGGAATCATTACTGCAGGGCATAGAGGGGGAGGTCATAAGCGTCTATACCGTAAAATAGATTTTCGACGGAATGAAAAAGACATATATGGTAGAATCGTAACCTAAATAAATAAATACACAACCTCAATTTCTCAAACATATATAAATTCACAATCTCCTCAACTTTTCAAGCATTCACAACCTAAGAAAATTAAAGTTACAATTCCAAGCGTTTCAATTAAAGTTAAACTTCTCAAGCATTCCAATTCCAAATCCTTTAAAGTTACAAACCAAAAGGAAAATGCAAAGCAAAATGAATTAAAGTTACAACCAAAAAGAAAAATCCAATTCAAAGTTAATTAAAGTTACAAACTAAAAAGAAAATGCAATGCACCAATGTTACAAACTAAAGTTACAAACTCAAGTGTTGGTGGTGAGTGGATTTGAAGAACCTTGTTGTGTTGTTTGAGCACCAATGTTATCTACAAATAAAACAACATAGTTTAGTACATTTTATTATAAGAAGAAGCATAAATAAACTAATTACTTACAAGTTGTCATATGTTCCATTTCCTTGTATAATTCAACCTCATCATCCGTGCGGCTATACTTTGCGGTTTGCGGTAACCGCAAGTTTTGAAAATCAAATACCGCAACCGAACCGCATTTGCGGTTCGGTTCTTAATACCGCAAATGCGGTTCGGTTTACCGCGATTGCGGTTTCATTGCGGTAAATTGTCGGTTGGTTTTTGCGGTTTTTCGATTTTTTGGTTTAAAATGCCACCCCTAGTTTTGAGTGTGTGTAATGATGGGTTTTGGGTGTATTTATATGTTTAAATAGTGCTTGAGTTTTTTTATAATTTCAGACCCCATTTGGGTGTTTTAGTGAAACTCCCTATAAAAAATCCGAGTCTAGTCATGCGGCTATACTATATAAAAAAAAAAAGGGGAAAGGGGACGGGGGGGGGGGGGGGGCCCCTGCCCGCCCTGGGGCCTAGCGCCCCATTTGCCACGTGTCCAAAGTAGTATATCCGAGCGGCTATACTATTTTAAATAATAAAAATCATAGTATAGCCGGTCAGCAATGCTATTTTTATGTTTTTTTAAACCCTGAGTATAGCCGCTGGCTATACTATTTATAATAAAAAAAGACCACAGCTTGGTTCCAAGCACTTGCTTTGCCACGTGTCAAAATAGTATAGCCGAGCGGCTATACAATTTTTTAATAATAAAAACCATAGTATAGCCGTGCGGGGATACTATTTTTATTATTAAAAAATTTGTGTATCGTCGTCCGGCTATACTATTATTATTATTATTTTTTAAAAAGACCAGCATGGAGCCTAGCGCCCATTTCGCCACGTGTCCAAACTAGTATAGCTGAGGCTATACTGTTTTAAATAAAAACCGGTCGGCTATACTATTTTTATTTAAAAAAAAAAGTATAGCCGGTATTCTAATAATTTGTTTTCCCCAGTGTGCAGTCTTGCAAACGTTGATCCTATTGATGTTGCCAGAAATATTGCAAGGTTAAACCCAGAACTACCCTCGGTAAACGTTAAGTTTATTTATATCACTAAATATTGACTTTTGTAATCTAAGCTCTATGTGGGGTTTCTTATCGTTCATTCATATTCTTTTGATATTTGCAGTTGTGGTAGTTTTGAAGACCTTTACAACAGCTGAAACAATGCTGAATGTTCGAACCCGTAGGGAATGGATTTCATCTTCTCTCGGGTTAGTGCACTGCTAGCACTTCTTCAAGTATATGAACACGTTTCAGTTGATTAAACATTCAGATTATCACTAAATTTAATTAACAATTTTTCATTATCCGTTGGTGATTATGAATTTATGTGCTTTTTTCTTTTCGATTTTGATGGTGATGCTATTTATTGAGTTCATCAGGACGAAGGTCCTAAAGATATCCTTGTTATTTCTATTTCATACTGAGTTGATGGCGATGCTATTTGGTGTTTAACTCAAGAAAATATGCATTTCATGAACCCTCATAGGGTTCCACCTGCTTGTAGATTGCCACTAATAATGGATACCCTCCGATTTCTTATATTTAGTTGCAGATCAGATCATGTATTGTTTATCTTTAATTTTTGTTAGAGATTCAATCCCACTCAAGCCCAAACTTATAACTAGTGATCCCGATCAATCATCCCGACCCTTTTCTTTTTTGTCAAAGAGAGATTGGTGAGTTTTGGCTCAAGTGACAAGGTTGAAATGTGATCAAGATCATATAGACTGAATCTCGACCCATCATAATTGTGTAATAATCCTGTCAATATATTCATACAAAAAAGTGGCTCTTGGTGAGTGGTGGCAAAGCGAAATAAAAGTTGCACTCCATCCTTGACAGAGTTTAGGGTATGGAACTTTGATTATAAGTGCACTCCATTCTTGACAGAGTTGATATGTTAGGATATTGAGCTTAGATTTTAAGTTTTACTTCTCAAGTTTTTGACCATGTTCCAAAACCAGAGAGTGAACCTAAAGCTTAGGTGAGAAATGGGTGTTGATCGAAATTTACACTAGTCGCGATTGGCCAATGACATTGATTGGCAGCCAGGCACATCTGTTCCATAAAAAAGAATGAACCTTGCGTAGGAAAAAATTTAAATTAAAATGTTTTTTTAAAGTATAGCCGAACGGCTATACTGTTTAAATATATTATTTAACGAGGATAGCCAGTAGGCTATACTTTTGAAATATATTATTTAAGAAGTATCGCTGCGCGGCAATACGTTATAAATATATTATTTAAAGTGTATAGCCGTGCGGCTAGACTATTATATTATAAAAAAAAAAAAAAAAAAAAAAAAAAACCGCCCAGCCCGCCTAGGCGGCCAATTTTTGGAAAACCTGAATGGCGTTTTTTTAATTTAGATTTCTTGTTTCCTGGCAAGTCTGGCGTGTCTACAAATACATCAAGCTGGGGTTTTAGCGACTCACGTTTATTGAGGCTTTGGACAGATGCATTCAAACAGTATCTGTCGGAGTTCGATAACACCATTGATTTGTAGTTTTGCTAAAATAACCTTATACTAATCCAATAATTGTGTTATGCACTTTTGTGGTGCATTCGGGCATTGAGTTGGTTATTTTTAAGTTGAATTCTTCTGTTGGGTGATGCTTAGACATTTAAGTTGATTTGGTTATTTTTATTTTTGTTACGAAATGGAAAGCAGAAGCAGCATGATTGCCTAGAGGATCAGTAACTTGGGGATTATTTTCTGTCTTGTGAGTTTTACTACCATAATTGGAATGATTTTCTTTTTAGTTTCTCTTCCTGTTGGTTTGAATGGTCTGATTGTGAATTTGCTACAATGTTATGAATGCGGGGTCGAAACTTGGCTCATTTACTTGATAGTATTTTCTAATTTTCATGCCATATCATCAAGGAGTACCATTTTGACTTAGTTACTATGGATTTCATATCAGTCAATATTAAAGATCCGGGAATGGGCTTGCAGTTGCATTATAATATGTTTTTTTTTTGTGTCACTACTGGTTGGTGTAATTTCATCCGAATCTGTTTTTCTTCTTGTTTTGCATGTGGCTAGCTGTAATCGGTTATTGTTTTCACTTATATCTGTTACAAATTGTCTTACTTTTATGCCTTTTGGTTTCTGTTTATACAGATGGCTGGAACTTTTGGTTTTGGCCATGACTGGCTGGGTGAAGGAGCTTTTGAGGAATTATTGTAACAAGAATTTCAGAAATTGAGGTCTCTTGTGGCTTTTGGAAGATTATTATCTCTGCATATTATGAGAGCATTAGGCCCCTTGTGGGTTTGAAGACCAACAATCGATTGATTATATCACAGCACAATGCAACATTTCACTGGAGCAAGACACCCTGCTTGGTGCTGGCTGCAATACAAGCTTCCCTGTTAATATAAATGACATGAGCACTGAAATACAACCACAGCCCTTTCCAAGCAATGAGAATGAAGGAAATGATCACTAAACAGTAATCATTTCCAGCAGTCGCCTGTTGTTTCCCCAGTGGATCATGATTCGAATGTGCCATACGACATATCAGTTGATCGAATCCTTTTCTGCCGCACTTCTCCTCTGAATGTCCTGCAACATGTCACTTACAACTCAGAGAACAGCATGAAGAATGTACTTGTTTTTGTGAGAATTGATATGCCCTTGTATTTGATAGAGGTCATGTGTCTCTGAACACGAATGATCGTCAAAAATTTCATCTTTTCTATATGGTTTTGAATGTATAGTTGATGTCTTGTATGATTCTTAACTGTAGATAAAGGATGGGATTCATTGCTTGGTACCAACAGATGGCAAGACCCTCGAGGTCGATGATAAGAGCAGTGATTTTTTAAAATTTTTAGTTTAGTATTTTTCTGATGTGAAAATATAGTAGCTAATAGTAATATTTCTTCAATTCTTATACAAGTTGTTGTATAAGGATCATTGGCAAATATATCAATCATATTGAAGAGATACATATATGGTGCTTGTTGTACCTTATTTATATGCTGATGAATAATGGTCTAGCATTTTCCTTCATCATAGTCTTCATCATAGACATTATATCTCCACACATAGAGAGTGTCTTATGATCCCTGTTGGATTGAACCCTTACACATTTGATGCATTTCTTTGAACAGCTCCTCATTACCTTCGGCAAAAACTTTGAGATCCTTCATGAGGATATCTAACGCCTTGGAGTGACAATTGCTGTCAAGAATGAACCAAAAACTTGCAGAACATGGTATTTTTTAAGATTGTTTATGTATAGATTATAAGAAGCTTCAAAAAAATGTTCTCACTTGTCAATGGCCTCAAGGAAATTTTGCTTTCTGATCTGGAAATAGATCTTCGTCGCATAGCCAAAATGACGTCGCGTTAAATAACAGAAGTCACATTAGAGTAGAAGCCATGTCTGAAAGTAATTGTAGTTTCCAATATGCATGCAGCGCCAGAAGAAACTAGTACGTTCAGAGCGTTCGAGAAGGCAAGGCTACCTAGTGACTCTTTTGGCGTGACCCTCAAACTTCCTTGTAACCTGCAAAATATATAAATCAAGGCAATGACAAACTTTTTGGGTTTGCTTCATCACAAGATTGAGCATGATTTGAATTTTTTTTTAATTTTTTTTATACAAGAACAAACAAACTACCTCGTCTGAGTGGAGATTGTATCGGTTGGTGCCACAGGAAAAGCCCTGAAGGATGTCATTGCTGTTGGTATCGGTGGCAGCTTCTTAGGTCCTCTTTTATTATTATATTTTTTTTATAAAGGTATAGCGTTCGGCTATACACATAGTATCTACCGCCATGCGACTACACCTTTTAAATATCGTTTAAGGGGTACAGCCGCGCGGCTATACCGTTTAAATATATTATTTCAAGATTATAGCCGTGCGGCTGTACTATTTATGAAATAAAATTAAAAGGACCGGCCTAGCCCGCCTAGGCGGCCCATTTTTGGAAAACTTGAATGGCGTTTTTTATTTTATTTTAAAGATTTCTTTTTGTCCTGGCGGGTCTGGCATCTCTGCAAATACATCAAGTCAGGGTTTTAGCGACTCAAGTGTTTCAACAACGTATAGGCATCTCTGAAAATCAGTATTTTCCATTTTCTGTTTTGGTTTATGTTACGTTTGGTTGCTAGGAAGCTGATGATGAACAAATATTCTCTTACCTGAATATTCAGTTTCATGTTTCTTTTGTTGTATTGATTAGTTTAGTTACAAACTGAGTTGGTCTGGTTAACTGACCCAAAAGGAGTATGCTGCTTTCTGGGGCTCCAATTGTTGAGTCATCTCTTCTTTTGAATTTTTTCTTTTTAAATTTCATTTTTGTCAATTCTCAGTAGTGTAATATGGGTGAAATGCAGCTTTTGGATCCGTAAGATGGGCAAAAAGAGTAAATAAAAAACTCCCAGAGAGATGCCAAATAATACAGCTGCTGTAGAAGAGGAAAAACCCTCATCTTCGGCCAAAAAATTGTTGAATCATTGGTTGAGATTCAGTTCAGGTTTACCATATACTGGGCATATGAAGTCTCATCTAATCCTACTTTCTGCAACAGGAACACTTGGAGAGCAATGAGGGTGATCCTGAGTTACTTGTTTACATTCCGTGAGTATCCACTTTTGTTGTTTTATGTGTTATCTTCAAGACATGAGTTAAAGAATGCATAAACATGATATGGATGGGTACAGGGAGATCCATTGGTTGACTAGTAGTTGTACCCATTTTTCCATATTTTCATTCAATTTCAATGGTAACATGTTTTGTTAGATCTCCATAGTCGGATCTGTATGAGTTTGAGTATGGGATTCAACCTTAGTAGCATCTCCAGGTTCACCTAAAACAAACATAACACTTAATAGTGAGTTTGACGGGATAGGGGCTGATAATGTTCTGGAGAGGATTGAAAATGACATGCTTCAATTTGCAGCTAGTTTATGTTTTCTTTTCATATTCCCCCCATACAGTAAGTAAACCTCATGGGTGTTTGTAAAGGCCTATATTTGTACAATTTGTGTAATTTTGGCATTGGTTTAGGACAACTGTCATTTATTGAGTTTGATGGTGCAGTTGCAGTTATTGTGATTGAGTTTAAATGAAATAATAAAATTTAACAGCATTTAATAATAGTTTTGTAATTTTGAGGTTTTTCCGTTGCGTGATTGTAAGATTACATCCTATTTTTTAGGCATTGGCTTTATGTAAATTAGGTAAAATTATATTCTTATTTTACATATTAGGCATTGGCATATAACGCCTCGCCTTTCAAAACATTTGTTAATAGAACCACGTTAATTAATAATGCTTAAAGTAAAGGGACTTTGCAAATTCAATGGCAAAGCGTATGATCTCTTATGTGGACTCAGCATGAGAAGCCCCTATGGAGCCAGAGCTAAGATTCTGAGAAGAGGGAAAACACTCCTGTATTTTCTCAGGCACCAGCTAGCACAGACAAAATTGGCATGCCTGGCCGGTGCTTAGCCACCAGCTTCGCAGTGCTTCCTCCTCCAGTTAGGACTCAGGACTATAAAATCCCACATTGAAAACAATGGAATCAAATTTCCATATCTTTCGGCGATTGAATCATCAAATTTGCATAAATCTCTCTTCCTAAGAGATTTATGCATGCACCAAGCTCTCAAAGCTCCTGAACATAGCTTTGCCTACACCAAGAAAACTATCGAACCAGCGTTTGTCCTCAAGCTCCCTAAGATTTTTGATAATTTTGAAGATAAACCTGTAGCATCTGGAAGTATTGCTCAAGTACATCGATTGAGAGCTACTTTAAGATTTAGGTACCCTGGTCAACATGTGAAGCCTCATAGTAGTTGCCATAAAGGTTAGGCGTCCTGGTGTTGGTGAATCGATTAGGAGAGATGTTGTTATAATCAATCTGGTAGTAAAACTTTCGAACTGCATTCCTGCTTTAAAGTTGTGGAGATTGGATGAGAGTGTACAGCAGTTTGCAGTTTTTATCATGTCTCAAGTTGATCTTGCAAGGGAAGCAGCCCATTTGCATCCACTTGTGCATCCTGCTGTTTTGGTGGAAACTTATGAACAAGGGGAATGTTGTCTCTGTTGGTAAAAAGATAAAGATATAATATGCGAGTATAAATTATAATACGTGAATTTTGTGTGTCTTATTGAATTTTGTGTAAAAAATACATGTATTAAACAAGAGAATACGTGCGTAAAGTATAATACATTATTAAACGTGAAAGTGCTAAAATCTTTATACGAATAATAACTCTGGAAAAGTAAAAAATCAAAAGGAGACAATAGAAACTTGAGTAATTGTCTAATAGTAATGGATTGGGCTTTTGGGTTATGGGGAAATTTAACTAGGACATCCAAACAATTTCACAAAAGACTTAATAAATAGAAATTAATTATTTTGTGGACTTTTCCTTTAATTTCTTTTATATTAAATAACAATCAAAATATAATTACTAATTAAAGTAATTCAAAAAGTCTAAGATATTCCTTAATTACATATATTAAATTAAAGAAGTAGGCCGGCCAAAAAACAAAAGTAAAGAAACTAATTTGATATTTTAAAAATAAAATAAAAAGTCTCTCTCCATGGAAGTACATCGGCACAAGTCTATGCTGGCGAAATTTGCAGGATTAAATTTTCTTTTAAAACAGTATAGTCGTGTGACTATACTATTTATGTATAAAAAATGGATGCGCCCAATGCATAGGTGCCATGTCTCAAACCAGTAAAACCAAGCGGCTATACTATTTAAATTAAAATGGACAAACTGTATATTATATTTTTTTTCCCCTTCTCTCTACTATTATAAAGCCAGCCCGAAAGCAGTTGGGTCACAGGCTTCATAAAAAAAAAATTGGACAAGAACACCCCTCAAACAAAAAAATTGACAATTGAAATGAAATTCATGTATAACAATCACCCCCAAAACTTCTTAACGTAAAACTTAAACCACTAACCATCTAAGGGACATTTTATAGTTGCATAACGGTTCTTAAATACTTCAAAATTAGTTCCAGTTGGTGTTGGAGAAGATCAATTTTCATTATGAAGTATCGGACATGCCCAACACGCGACATCATTGGATGAAAAATTGGATGAAATGTGTAGAAATTTTACACTGGACTGAAATTAAATTGGCAAATTAAAATAGTTCAAATATCAAATTTTTCCAAAAACTTTAATTCAATGACTAAAACTGTTCTTATGTTAAGACAACAACAATGTTATTTTGTATCAAACTACGTACGGATAGATATGATAATGTTTTCTAATTTATGCAATGGGCTACTTCCTTTGAAATATATACAGATATTAAGAAACATTTGCTAACAACTCCCGATCAACCTCCAGCACCAATTGATTATAAAGGAAGAGTGATTCCTTGAAACAAAAAAAATAAAAAAAATAAAAAAGAATTTTAATAAAAAAACATCAACTGTCGGATATGACCGCATAGTTATGAGATAGGACATCCATTTGTATTTGCAACTATTTTTTTCCTTAGAAACTGACGTCTAATTAAACTTGTTTGGTTAAGCCACTGTCGTACGAGGATATTTAACTCATGTTTATGTTAAGAATATTAAAATAACCGCATAGTTATGAGTTGTGACAAACACAAACGAGGAAGAGGGGGATGTTACTATGTTATTGTTGACTTGACATTATATGATAATGGTTTTTGGGAATAATAGGACTTTCTTTCTGCTCCTACATACTATCCTGTAATAGGGTACGTAACATCATGATTATACTTAAAAGGTACAATAAATTAAAAACATCAAAAAAATATCTAAAGTCTCAATCTTAATATAGTAACAAACTAACATGCTAAAAGCAAAACTAAAGCGGTCAAAACTACATTTAAACTACTAGCTCACATCACCACAATTAATTATAAGTCCAAACAAAGTCATAGCACTTAAGACAAAACCAATATCGATCAAATGCCCAAAACTAAATAGGTTGTTTCCAACAACTTGACGAAACCCATTAGGTGTTGGAAATAATACGTTAATAAACCAATATCGTACGCACAAGCCCAGCCCAGCAACTGGTAGGAAAATCTGGCATCGTGCTTCACCCTCGTCAGAATTCCAAGATGGTCAACAAAGAGCCATGGCAAAGACCAAAGGAAATCTATGAATGAAGGATGAATACCCACGGGACAAAAGACTCTACCCATTTTTTCTTTCCTCTGTAAAACCTATTTTGAAAACCAAGAAGAAAAGCAGCTGGCGCCTTACCCTCATGGGGAGGTCCAGCCACACAAAACTCTTGGAACCTTAAAAGGCTCCTTACCCATGTGCCTGAGATAGGAAAATTTCACCAAATAGGATTGAGTAGGGAGAACCAACGAAAAAGGGAGAAAAAGGTTAGATAAAATTAGGGGTCTTTGTGCCTATAAAAGGGAGCTTCCTCTACCCAGAAAAATCATCATCCAGAGCCTGACCAAGCTTTGTCAAGCAACTGAGAATTTACTCATGCCACCCAACATTCTTTTTTTGTTGCTTTCTTCTTCCTCATGCCACCTAATTTTCCTCTGCCCTACTTCAAACCTTCGTCTCTTTGTAAGAAATTCACGCTTCTCTCTCTCAAATTGCTAAACTTGTGAAAGCTTAGCTCCCATGCCACAAGCTCCTCAAGCTAAGCCACTAATCGATTTATTATGTTTATTTGGCTATTGGTGAAAAGAACCTAAGGGTGTTTTTCTAAGGTTTCATCAAACCTTTCGAAAACTCTTTTGGGAGCCTGGTTTCTGAACTCAGGTACTTGGGGAATTTCTGTTCGTTTCCTTCTTACGGCAACCCAAGTCCATTCGTTAGGCTGTTGGAACAAAAAGTCCCCTACACTAGGTTTCGCTTCTTCTTCTTCCTCCCAATCAATTGGGTTTCTCTTCTTCTTCCTCCCAATTGGATGGGTTCTTCTTCTTCTTCTTCCTCCTTCTCCCAATCTGACGGCTAGCTGGGTTTCTTCATCTTCATCTTTTTTCTTTCTTCTTCTTCTTCTTCTTCCTTCTCCTCCCCCTTTTCTTCAATTGTTTTTATAATTTTGTATTTATTTTAACCCTATTGTTATTTGTTAATTATGAAAAGTCATATCTACCCTAAAATTTGGTTAAATCTAACAGAAAATTAGACGGTGGGATCAATAGAGCGAATAATATAGAGTTGATGGACCATTTGAACGAATAATTTAATTGAGGGACCAAAATGTAAATCGAGTATAAGTTTGAGGACCATTTTAGTAATTTATCCGAAAATTTAATTAGGGCACCCAAATGATTTCACAAAAGAGTTAATAAATAGAAATTAATTATTTTGTAGACTTTTTCTTTAATTTTTTTAATATTAAATAATAATTACTAATTATTTTATTTTTTTTAAAAGCCTAAGATATTACTTAATTACATATATTAAATTAAAGAAGTAGGTCAAAAAACATAAGTAAATAAAATAATTTTATATTTTAAAAATAAAAAAATAAAAAAACTCTCCTAACGAATGTTCGTTGACACAGGTCTATGCCGGCAATATTTTTGGGATTAAAATTTTCTTTTTAAACAATATAGCCGTGCGGCTATACTATTTATATAATAAAAAAATGGACACGCCTAGCTCATAGGACTATTTATATATAAACTTTTGTATGTGAAAGGAGCAGATTCAATGAGTTATTTCACATGACTAGATTCAATGAAACATCATAAATTCAGTTTATTTATTTATTTATACAATCGAAATCGAGGATAGTGAAATCGAACCTAGATGTATGGGTAAATGCTATTAATCATTTGAGTTATAAGCTCCTTCTAAATTCATTCCTTGTGTTTTTTCTAATGCAAACATAAATATTTAAGCAATTGAACTGCATAAATTCAACTAAATTCATGCATTTTAAATCACAAATTCCAAAATAACTCGAATTGATCGAAGACCATTTCATAGAGTGGCACACTACCTTTACTACTCTTCATGCTGAAGCTGAGGCTGCCCTTCGCGGCTTATCTTTAGCTAAGAGGAAGGGTTTCTCAAAAGTAATGCTTGAGACAGATTCAACTATTTTAAAGCAGAGTGTTGAAGGAATGACTAACAACGGTGCTTGGTCCATCCTTCCCATAATTCTGGAAATTAGAAGGCTTGGCAACAGTTTCCAGAGAGTTGAATGGAGTTGGATTCCTCGAAGTATCAACAAAGCGGTTCACGCAGCAGCTAGTATTGGCATCAGAGCGGTGGTGCAAATTTGCTGGGCTGAAAGACCACCACCGTCTCTTCAGGGAGTGTTGGAAGTGGATGGTCTTCCAGGACAACCAAACTAATGTTCTTATCTATATTTTGTACTAAGTTAGCCGCTCCACTAGCTTGCTTTTACTGGGTGTGTGCTGGCTTAGGTTGTTTGTTTCTTTTCTTGGTTTTGTTTGTTTGTTTCTTTTCGTGGCTTTTGCCTCTGAATTTTTTCGTCCCAAAAAAAAAAAAAAAAAAAAAAAAAAAAAAAAAAAAAAAAAAAGATATTGACTCAAGGGGAAATCGAACCTATAACCTCTAGTAAATGGGTAAAAATGCTATTAACCACTTGAGCTACAAATCCATTGCTACTGTACCAATTGGTGTCCAAAACTTAGAAAAATCTTGGTGCATGTTAGAGTATTGTACCAACTAGAAAGGGAATCATCCCGATAAAAAAAAGGGTAATTGCAATTCGGCCATGATCCGCTTTGTTGCAATTCCTATATGTGGGTGAGTTGCATTCACTTAGAGCACTTCCACCAAGGGGCCCAAGGGGAGGGTTGGGGGGGGCAAACCCAAAATGTGGTTTCCAGCAACAATAAGCTGCCAGGGCAAGCAGTGGGGCCCACAAACCTGGGCAAGCCCGGGGGGAGGCTGGCCCGAGCTCCAGCCAGCGGGCTGGGATGACGTCAGCGCTGCTGTTTAAATTTTTTTAAAGCTGGCACGTGCAATACACGCACCCAGTTTAAAAAAAATTTGACGCGCGCTACAGTAGCCGCCCAACGGCATGATTCCACGTGTCGCATGCTGGGCCATCCGATCTGCTTTTTAAAATTATCCAACGGCAGCCATTTTTTCGCGAATAAAAAAATCCAAAAAGCAACCCCCAACAGCTCTATGCCACGTGGAAGCTCCTGGGCTCTCCGATTAGTTTTTTCCAGCAATCCAACGGCAGTCAATTTTTTGCCCAATAAAAAAATGAAAAAAAATCAGAAAAATTTTAAAAAAAATACTGAATTTTTTTTTTCTATAAATACCAACCAATACTGACTTTTAACCCAAAAATCTTATCCGAAAATATTATCCAAATTAATTGTTTAAGTAAATAAAGTTGTGAAAAAAACAAAAAAATGAATAGTAATTACCATGGCAAGCCTTGCATTGCTGGAAACACAATTTTTTTTTTGTGCTAGGGCAGCACTATTCACTTTAATAGTACCCGCACTAGGGCTCCCCTTGCCATGGCAAGGGGCTAACTGGTGAAAGTGCTCTTATAAAATTTCGTAGTTCAACTCGATTCAGTTCTAATGATAGTTTTGAAGTGTAATTAGGTGCACTTACATATATTTACATTATTTTGAAATATAGTTGGTCAAAATAATAAGTTGGCTTAACTAAAGTAAAGGTTGGGTCCAAATAGAGGTTGCCAAAACAAAATGACCAAACCCATAATCACAAGGTTTTTTTTTGTTTTTTTTGTTTTGGGGTCAAAATCAAGTTGCATTAATAAAAAAAAGTCAATGGCAATTACATCATAGAGACACTCAAAAAATGAGTTCAAACAAATTCAATTGAAAAAACTCACTAAAATAATAAAACTCAACATACATAAAATCATAACCTAAAACTGATATAAACTCAGATCCCAAAACTGACCTAAAGCCAGAACCAACCAAAAACAAAAAGGCAAAAAGCCCACAAATAGCAAATGCCCATAAAAGACAAAGCCCACAAAATACAACACTGCCTTAAGAAATCCTAAAACAAATAACATATATGTGTCGCACAATCCAACGACCACAAACCATGTAACCAAACTAAGTCGACAACTACAAAAGAAAACCTGGTAACCAATGGAAAATGATGATGGGCAAGCCATCCGCGCTACGAGTGCAACTAACAACACTACCATAATCCAAGCAATAAATGCTATTTGGACTTTAAGGGCATCACAACAAGTAACAAATTGTAACATCAGTCACAGTCTCCGTGATTATTACAACAAGAATAATGCTTTATATGCCTAGTAGCCTGTGAGTCCATATATTGTTTTAATTTTATTTTCAACTACAAAACAGTCAGTCATGTCACATCCTTATCAATTATCTTATAGTAATATCATTGATATGAAGCTCAAATATAAATGTGAAGCTATATAATCAATCGGTAAATATGCTTCAAAGAAGAGAAGATAAAATGTCACCAAATCATATGCTTCAAATAAACATGGTTATTTTTAGTAGTTTATAACGAATGTCTAAGCTTTTATTCTAGTAGTACAAGAATTCTCCTCCCATCTTGGAGAAACTTTTAGACATACCATAGATGTCTTTGGCTCTTTGTTTATTGGTTTTTTTTAAACAGAAACGATGGTCTAAACTAAAACGTAAGAAAAATTTCTCGCTACATACTATCAAAGTGTCGTGTAGATTCAAACATGAGAGTCTATTGTTACTTAGGGTAGTGATTACTGACCCTTTTATTTTATTTTTTTTATTTTAATGAAAAAAAAAAAAAAAAAAAAAAAAAAAAAAAAAAAAAAGAGTTGACTTCAAATTTGATGAGATTGGAGTTGTGAATATTGACTTCTAATTTTATTCCAATCCAAACGTGTGAAGCGGTACACACAAGACAAGAGGCCAGGCGCTAGTGCGCGATTTCGGTCGTTGTCACGTGGTGTTGTCACCCAGCCATCAGGCATATCAACGTGGCATTTTATCATTCGAGTTCGGAGCTACGCACAACCAATAGTCAGCCAATCAGATTAAAGGAGTGATATAAGGTACGTTGTTGTATTAGGTGGGTTTAGCATAATCCTAATGGAATCTTCCGAAGCCAAATGCGTTCACACTTGAGGTGAAGTTAATTTTTCCGCTCGGATAAATTATTAACCACTTTAGAGTTCTGAAATGACCAAAGTGACCTTACATACATTATAGCTCATCACGACTCTTTCTTTCTCTATTTTTAGTGAGTGATTACTCTCCTCAAAACGGTTATCTTTCATGTTTTATATATGTTTTTTTTTGGTTCCGCTATGTTTCCGTATTTAATAAAAAATTGTGATCTCTTTATAATAATATATATATATAAAGATTATGATAATTCCAATTATCTCGTGAAAATATTGTTCCTAAACGGACCTAATATTTGTATATTTGTTTATAAATTTTCTAAATCAGTACCCTCATAATTCATGTTTCTCTAATTTCTCTAATTCGTGTTTATAGTAACGATTGACATATTTAGTTGTTATTTTTAATCTTAAAAAAGAAACATCTTACCAAAAAAAATGTGAATGACAAAACTTTTCCATGTGATATTTTCGATCATATTTACAATGAGCTCATTTTCTTTGTGGTCAGGACAATGAAATTGCAACTGAACTCATTTATAGACTCTCATAAAAATAAAATAAAAAAAACCAAAACCATGGGTGGCATCCACAGATTTTTCGGTATGGCTTTTTCTAACTTGGACCAACGCACCAAGGGCATTTTGGTCAATACGCACGATAATCCGATCCAAATTCCTCAAAATGTACCTTTTTTCTGGTGGGCCCACTTATTTTTTTGCCATCCCAGAAAATCTGAAATTTTCCCCAAACACAAGGTCTTGACCGTTCGGGTCCCCTTAAATCAGCCACCAACCCCGCAATCACCACCGTACATCCAATTCCCTAAATAAATCTCGACCGTGCAAAACCACACCACGAAGCCAGCCGCAAGATCAGAAAAAATCCAACGGCTCAGATAAAAGCACTAGAACCTTCTCTTCCTCCCAAACCCCCCTATATCTTCCCTTCTCAGCCTGAGCTTGTGCTCTACTCGTGCCACTCCATCACTAGGGTTTCGAAGCTCTCATTTCTCTCATCACCAACAACCGGCCTCTGTTTCCAAGGTACGTGCCGAGCACTCTCACACTCTGGCAGATCGAAACGACCGCGTTTATAGAATACCAATCATCTGAAAATCGGATCTGAGCTGAGCTGAGCTGTTTGGTTTGATTTTGATCTGAGATTTTTGTGTGTAATGTTGCAGAACCTTTGACCATGGGGAAGAGCTACCCTACCGTGAGCGAAGAGTACAAGAAGGCCATCGACAAGGCCAAGAGGAAGCTCAGAGGCTTCATCGCTGAGAAGGCCTGCGCTCCTCTCATGCTTCGTATCGCGTACGTCTCTCTCTCTTTCTTCTCTGTGTGTTTTTGTGCGAGTGAGATTTGATTGGGTGTGGTCGGGTGCAGATGGCATTCTGCTGGTACCTACGATTCGAAAACAAAGACCGGAGGCCCATTCGGAACTATGAAGCACGCAGCTGAGCAATCACACGGGGCCAACGCTGGTCTCGATATCGCTGTCAGGCTCTTGGAGCCCATCAAGCAACAGTTCCCAATTCTCTCTTACGCTGACTTCTATCAGGTAATATTTGAAAAAAAACAATTGTAATCAATTATATTTAAGTTTGTTTGTGTTTACAAAAATGAATTAAGGGTTGCTAATTTTTTAATCGGATTTGATTTGTTTATTTTAAATTTTGTTTATAGTTGGCTGGTGTTGTTGCTGTTGAGATTACTGGTGGGCCTGATGTCCCCTTCCACCCAGGAAGAGAGGTTAGTAACTTTTGTTTTTCTTCGTATAATGTATTAATAAAAGTTATAATTGTCATTTAATTACCATGAATTTATCGAATTTTTCTTTGCCTTTGATCTTGTTTGGGATATTTCGTTTTTTGATGGGATTTTTTGTTTTGTTTTCAATTGAATGTATGTTATCTGTGTGCTCCTGGTGCAATAAACCCAAATACGTTGAGTTAGAAGATTGTATTGCCGTGGATAGTCATCTATTTTGAACGATTTCATTCCAGAAAGAGCTTAATTTGTTCTGTAAATCAGATTAATAATGTTTGGTTGATTGCCCTCATTTCCAGTAATTGAGTTCGTTATGGTTGCCTCAGGTTTTTTTTCCTGTGGTTGTTCAGTAGTCTTAGATTTAAACAAATTTTTTTTTTACTATTTAGGGAATCTTGTTCTTTTTGTGCCTTCTTTTCTTCTTCAAAATAAAGGTGTTTGCTTTGCCATAATATCATTGGTTCAGTTTTTGAACTATGCATTGGATATGCTAGTACAATGTTTTGTTTGCTTCATTTTCTTGTTATATTGATATTCCTCTTGTTGTGCCAGGACAAGCCTGAGCCACCTCCAGAAGGCCGTCTTCCTGATGCTACTAAGGGTTGATAATTACATGATCTTATCTCATTGTTTTAGTTTTAGCGTGTTGTTTCTCTGGTTGTGTGCGCATAATGCTGATATTATGTTGCAATGCTGCAGGTAATGACCATTTGAGGGATGTCTTTGGCAAAACCATGGGCCTCAGCGACCAGGATATTGTTGCTCTCTCTGGCGGTCACACCCTGGTTTGTTAACTCTTATTGCCCTGTTTTTTCTGCTTTGGTGTATATTGTGCTAAGAAATTGCAGCTGGGAATGAAACATTTGTTATTGTGTCAATGTCAATACTGATTTCTGTATGCTCACTGGTTATGGAACCTTGCAGGGAAGGTGCCACAAGGAGCGATCTGGATTTGAAGGACCCTGGACTCCCAACCCCCTTATCTTTGACAACTCCTATTTCACGTGAGTTTTGTTTCCCTGCTATGCTTTCTTGATACACCTTTTTGCATAGAGCTATGCAAGTAATGTATATAATGTTTTTTGATGTTTTAGGGTGCTCCTGAGCGGAAAGTATGATGGTCTTCTAATGCTTCCAACTGACACCGCCCTTCTGTCTGACCCTGTCTTCCGCCCTCTTGTTGAAAAATATGCTGCGGTGCGTGTTTTCTTGAGTTCAAAAAGTTTGCATCTGTGTACTTAAACATTACATTGCTGCATTTCCTGATTGTTAAAATTAACTTTCAGGATGAAGATGCCTTCTTTGCTGATTACGCTGCAGCTCACCAGAGGCTTTCTGAGCTTGGGTATTCTTTATATTCTAATTATGTTGTTTGTGATTAGTTCTAGTTCTACTTCCCCTTGAAATTTATTCAACACTGAATTGGCCTTAATTTCGATTACATGCTTTATTTTGTAGGTTTGCTGAGGCCTAAGCTGCGAGACTACAAGGATGATGTCAATGCCTGCATGCCATGCTTTTGTTTTTTGGATTGCCTCTTAGCTTTGGGGTTTCAGGCTGTCGGTATTTTTTTTTTCTATTGGGTTAGGGAAGTTGCGACTTCTGCTTCAGTTTGGAGAATTAATATGTTAAGTTGGATATAATGATGTGGTAATCATCCTTTAGATTAAATAATACTGGTATTTTTCTCAGCCTCAGTTTGGTCTCGCTGATTGTTCATCTTTTGTGCCCTTGTTCGAAAATGTGGCAATATGGTCATTAATATATGAGCTATTAGCCCATGTTTGGTGAGTAGGATTGGATTCAATTATGAGATAGAATTGTATTGCACTGAAATATGCTATTAATGGTCTAAGAAGATTAGACACAATCCAATTCAACTTAATCCCAACATTATGATGACCTAATATGATTAGACATAATTGAAATCACAATGTCTTTCCGTCATGCATTTTACTAGGATTATAAATCCTATCCAGTCATATAATGCAGTTTACCAAAAGATTTGCTGGGATGCGTGTTTTATGTTTACTCTGGACGAGTTCTGGTATAGTTGATTTGTGCGACTTCGCTTCCGATTTTATTTGCGGGTCAACAACTAAAAGCAGCATGTTGGAGCGGCCGATGTTTGACGACTTGATAGCCCAAGCGCATTCTCATTGCCCGGTTTAGTTTTTGGTTGTTTGGTGTTGACTAGTACTTGGGTTGGGCTTTGTGCCATATCTCTGTTCCAAACCAACTCTTAATTGGTGATGCAAAATGGGTGTGTGTGATCGCAGAAGTATAAGGAATTTTGGGGGTACCCAATTAGGGATGGCAACGGGCTGGTTAGGGGCCGGGTATGGCAATACTATCTCCGTTCCCGCTCACCATCTCCGTCCCTGTCCCAATCCCCGGTTTAGGCTTTTCGAGGAATCCCCGCCCCTGTCCCTATCGGGGAAGTGCCTCCCATACCCGCCTCAATCCCCAGTTTTTAATAAGATATTTCTTGTTAAAATAATTTTTTAAAGCACAATCACATCATTGTGAAATTTTAAAAACAACCCCCACAAGATATTTCTTGTTAAAATAATAACTCAACAAGTCAAAGAAGGAGGACACAAAACTTGAAATAATTTCTATCCAAATCTTTAGAAACTTTTTCAGTAAGCACAATAAATCCATCTAGTCTCTAGAGTAACTTTGTTTATTATATTATATTAATATATATATATTGATTATAAATAAATATATTACTTATCGGGCTGGGTTCGGGATGGGGATAACAATCCCATCCCCGATCGGGGATTTTGCAAATTCGGGGATCCCTATACCCGGTCCCGATTTCTCCCCAAAAACTCTCCCCGTTAGGGCCGGGGACCCAACCCGACAGGTATTGTTGCCATCCCTATACCAAATTCTTGTTTTATGCGTGTGTTTAGGTTAGGTAATTAATAAGCTAGCTCAATGTGGGTGAAGTTAGTGGAATGAAAAGTCTACATACTCCTGTGTTTACTTCACATGGAGGAATGAAAATTCCATATAAAATCATGAATTCAACTCCTAATTTTGGAAGACTCTTGGGTGGGATGTGATATTCTATTTTCTGGAGAACTAAGCCGTCTTTTGTACTCATTATATCCTTATACAAATTTTAAAATTCCAAATTTGTCATATACTTTAACCCAACAACAAGGGCAGTTTAGTAATCAAACTGATTTCGATTCTGATTCACAGTAATTTAGTAAACAACTTATAATGAAACAATACCACACATACCTCGATTCTATGTGATTTAATAAACAACTTCAATAGAAATTAGGATTCTAACTATTCTCAATCCAACTCCTCCTTAATTCAATTCCTTCTCACTTGATTGCGGATTAGTAAACATGTCATCTATTTGTACCATGACTAACTGAGCAACTAGCTAAACAATATCAGCCACGTGTTGTGCTTTGAGAGGTCGTCACCTTAGCCAAAGAAATCTTGCCACAAGTCACGACTAGGGGCATTGTTAAGAGTCCCACATTAGAAGACTATAAGAGGTGGAGACTCTCATTTACCTAGAGAAGAAAACCACTCTCTACTTAGAAAAGGGTATTGACCCTTGGGCCTTGAACTTTTGGGCTTTGGACCTTAGGCCTTGGGCCTTCTTCCTTCTTCCCTTTATCTTTGGGTCTAGCCCCTTGTACAAATGTAAAACAACATTATTATATTGAGAACATCATTCTCTGTGGACGTAACCCATCATTCGGGTAAACCATGTATACCTTGTTTTCTGCATACTTATTTACTTACTTTACTTATGATGAACGTCACTAGCTGCCGAAGGCAATAACTTGCCGACGGCCTTCACTAGTCATTAACCTGCTGAAGGTCCTCACCTTCCACTTAACCTACCAAAGGCAGTCTCGTGCCTTGGCTCCTGAAGGCACATACACATGTTGAAGGCCCTTGCCTTCACACATCATTTACCACTTCATATCTATCTAAGTTGATATCAATTTTGGATGTCAACGTCATCAAATATGATATTTTATGACTCATATTGATCTTCCCTTTATTTTCTGGCTACAAAATGTTCCTTTATAATTTTGAATTATCAATGTCCACGTATGTGTGCAGGCCACTCACGGTAGTTGATCAATGTAGAACTCATTTTCAACTATCAATGTCCATGTATGTGTGTAAGCCACTCAAGGTAGTTGATTAATGTAAAACTCGTGGTAGGATCCATTTCAGAAAAATAGCCCATCCACTTTTGCGTAGTGTCAACGGTCAACTTTCCCCATCATCCACGCTGGGTTTGCTTTTTGACTTTTCTGAGACCAGATGTGCTCACGTAAAATTCATAATCTAGTCTTAAAACCTATTTCCCATCTTCATTTTCATGTGAAATGGAGAATGCTACACGTGTTTGAAAATTTATTTATTTGGTCAAACACATGTTTGTAATTTGGATAAATGTAAAACAGATCAACACCCTTTACCCACAACACGATTCTATATATTGCGTTTAAGGACGAGAAATTTCCTTCCCATTCTAAATGATTATTGTGTGTGACGATAATATCATCTGACATGTCGATATGGTGTTACAAATGAATTACAAATTTCATTCCCACTCTAGGTGATTATTGTTTTTTGAATTAAGCACAAATGAAGTAGACCATTTATAATTCTAAAGCGGATTTGCAACCATCACATTGCATTCTTATTATATATCTTATTGTATTTTAGTACACATCATTAGGGTTTAAACCAGATAGATAATATAAAAGAAGCCTCTTTACTTTGACCAAATCTGTTTGCCTACAGGTAAAAGGAAACACATTGGTTTGTGACCAGTGTGACATGGGAATATGGATAGGTAATTTCCTAATGGTCTTTCTTTTGTAGCTTTTGTGTCAAACCCATTTTGCCAAAAAGTTTTCCAAACCAAACCCAGCAGTCAGTCTTTTATATAAATTCCAGGACCTCTTGGCTGAAAAACGTGTGTTCTTATAATATAGCAAAGCGGGGAAGCATGACGATGAGACACGCAATTAAAATAACACCAATAATGGAGCACTCCTCCTCATCTTTCGAATCTTGTCCTTGTTACAGGTGGGCTCATTACAATATAACTCTTATCCTGTGTCCTTTCATAATAAAAACGACAAGTGCTTTGTTTATCCTTCCATTAATTTTACACATTTACAATTCAACAATATTTAGGTCTTGACTTGGCCATGACATTCTCATCTCATCCTTGAAATTTCATGTCGTGCAATTTATTTTGATCAAATTTCTCAAACATCTATCATTTTCTTATATTTGTTAGTCTAACAATCAAACATCATTTATTTAAATTAACGTTGCAAAAACAGTTGATGAGTAATGTTGTCTTAAATAGTAGTATACAAATAGATATAAGAAACAATGACACGCATAATAATGTCATCTCTATTTCACGTAAGTGTTTCTCGTGATAAGGATGAGATGGTTCTTATTAGTCAGGACTCAACTATTGTCAATTTAACATACTTCACTCACCACTTGCTGTTAATCTAGTGATATTTTAATTTTCATTGTTAAAAGAGATCATAAGTTTGAATCACACCACCGCTATTGATAAAACAATTTACTGACACAATGAGCATTATTAGCATGATGTTTTTTCCCTTATTTGAGGAGACCTTGAGTTCAAATATCATACATGATAGTTATTAATTAAAAGTTGAGCATGCCGTATTAGTTTGATATTTACTACAAATAGAAGTTAGGACTAGAATAAGTGAAAGATTTGCTTCCTTCTAATGTTACCGATAATTCATACCATCATCCGTTTACATATATGTACAAAATCTCGTTAAAAAAGTATGAACATAAGACCATATTTCAAACTCTTAATCCCAGACCATTAGACAACCTTATTTTTTTGGAAGTTTAGATCCTATTTCTTGTTTTCTAGGTATTTTCACTTGTGAAAGCACAAAATCACGTTCAAAACATAGTCAACGGTCCACAGCAATCCACGGAGGAAGTGCTTCAGCACATCTCACTGCCACTGCTCACACGCAATCACTGTCCCATAAAATACTAAAAAAAAATTCCATAGCAGTCACACAAGAAAATAAAAAAAGCAGAATAATGGCCGTTGAAAACTTTGAACGAATCGTAGCCGTTCATCAGAGGCGGCTGCAATCCTGGTCCTCTGATCCTCTCCCAAACGCGTCCTCGCAATTTCTCACTGGCGCGCTTTCCCAACACCAACGCCCAGCGCCCTTCTTCCTCCTCCTCTCAGCTTTTAAAAGCGCTCGTCTTATTCTTTCCTTCTTCGTCAACACCAACAGCAACACCACAACACAAACAGTACCAACTTGTTGAGAGAGAAGCTGAAGACTATTAGAGAGAGAAAGTCAGGTCACGGACTCGCACAGTGTATTGACATGGCCGACGTCCCTCCCAGCAGTGGCGATTTCCCGGCGGTTCCGTCGCACGGCGGCCAGTACATTCAGTACAACATCTTCGGCAACCTCTTCGAGATCACCAACAAGTACCGGCCTCCGATCATGCCGATCGGTCGCGGCGCGTATGGCATCGTTTGGTACGTCGTTTTTCTCAGAATCGATTCTTTCTTTTCTCCTTCTTCCTTATTTTGAGTTTTGGTTTTTGATTATTGGAGTGTTGTTTGGGATTTTGTAGCTCGGTTTTGAACTCGGAAACGAAGGAGATGGTGGCGATGAAGAAAATCGCAAACGCCTTTGACAATCACATGGACGCCAAGCGCACGCTCCGTGAGATTAAGCTGCTTCGTCATTTGGATCATGAAAATGTGAGATTAAGTGCTTGTATTAATTACCAGTTGTTTCAATTCAGTTCTAATTCCTTGTATTTATGACAAAGTTGACTTGTTTATATTCTTACTATTTATGGACTCAGAAAGGGGGTATTACTATATTTACTTAATTGGCTGAAGTAGAAGCTTTGGGGAAAGATTAAAGAATTTTATAAGAGTTTACTGTTAGAGATGGAAAGTTGAAGGGTTTGCTAAAAGTAGAATTTGATGATTGTCAAACAGGTCGTAGCTATCAGGGATGTGATTCCTCCACCTTTGAGGAGAGAATTTTCGGACGTATACATTGCCACGGAACTCATGGATACTGACCTCCATCAAATTATTCGCTCGAATCAAGGTTTATCCGAGGAGCATTGTCAGGTACTTTATAGTCTTTGCCTTTTAATTTTCTACAGCCAAGCTCCATTGGTTGGTAGTTTTTGTAAATAAATGGTTTTCATCATTTGAGGACTGATTGGCGTATGTTGGTATGCTTTGCAGTACTTTTTGTATCAGATTCTTCGAGGACTGAAATATATACATTCAGCAAATGTTATTCATAGAGACATGAAGCCCAGCAACCTCTTGTTGAATGCCAATTGCGATCTTAAGATATGTGATTTTGGCCTCGCTCGTCCCACTGCAGAGAATGAGTTATTGACAGAGTATGTTGTTACCAGATGGTACAGGGCACCTGAGCTTCTGTTGAACTCTTCAGATTACACTGCTGCAATAGATGTGTGGTCAGTAGGCTGCATCTTTATGGAGCTTATGAATAGGAAGCCTTTGTTTCCAGGCAAAGATCATGTGCATCAGATGCGCCTATTGACAGAGGTAAGATGACCTGACTTTGACTTTGGTATTTAAGAATAACACTGTAGAAGAAATGAAATTTCACTTGAAATACTTATTCTACATCTGGGATATGGTTTTCTGCTTTAATTAAAGTGGCTGCTGCATTGAATTTAGCTAAGTATCTATGGTAGTTACAGTTTTACCATTCTGTTTTCCTCCTGTCACTTGAATACTTACACATGTTTTTTATTTTTTGTTACAGCTTCTTGGGACACCAACCGAGTCTGATCTTGGGTTTGTACGGAATGAGGATGCTAGAAGATATATAAGGCAGCTCCCCCCGCATCCTCGTCAGCCATTGGCGAGGCTTTTCCCACATGTTAATCCGCTGGCCATTGATCTCATTGATAGAATGTTGACATTTGATCCTACTAGAAGGATAACTGGTAATTTTCTACTCCCATGCCATTCTTCTTTTGGTGCTGTTTTTACCGGCCATATGCATAGAATGTTGACTCATTGAGGTCCCAATTATGAATTTTAATTGTGTAACTTGTGCTTTCACAGTCGAAGAAGCATTGGCTCATCCTTACCTGGAAAGACTACATGATGTAGCTGATGAACCAATCTGCAATGAGCCTTTCTCCTTTGATTTCGAGCAACAACCCTTGGGAGAAGAGCAAATGAAAGATATGATTTACAGAGAGGCTATAGCACTGAACCCAGAGTATGCTTGATTTGAAAAGCAGCATTAGTACTCGGTTTCTATATCTATGAAGTAGAAAGATTTGCATTTTCAGAGCTCTTTGATAAGAAGGTTAGGAAAGGTTATTGTTACCAAAATATTGCAATCATCTACATCATTACTTAGGTGGGTTTGCTGATTTTTTCCATGATGACCGCCCATCAATTTTACTAGACCTCTATATTAATTTTTGAGGTCAGTTCCTCCTTTTTCTTTTTCGGTGATCGAACTTGTATTCTATTTATCTTGTTTGTATCTTGATTTTTTTGTTTTTTGTTTTTATTGGCTGTACCGAACTTGTACCGTGTATAGCAAGATTGTATTGAGGAACCTAACCGAGATTCAATAAAATATCTTTATTCACTCCTTGTGAGACTAATTTGGGATCTTCATTCACAAGCTGTGAAGCTGATGTTCTTATTTCATCTGCCTTTTGTTTGATGGACCAATTTATGCGTGACTTGATTCTCAGGTGAAGATTATTTAGGATCACAAATTTTCCATCATGTTCTTAATCCCCGTATCCGTTTTGGCAGATTGGGAGTGGATCAATGAGTTCTATATAAGATATTTTTAAGATGTTTTTCTTTGATGTAAGATACTCTTTGGTATTAATATAATACGGTTGAGCAATGAGTAAATTAAAACTCGTTTCACATCGGAGTCCTCCTCGCCGGCTTATTTGCTTGTTTTGTCACTGTAATTCCATTTCCAGCATTTAAGTTCTAACTGCAATGCTGTCGGCCAAGATCCGAATTTCATATGAGAAGATTAAGATTCAACATCTACCTTTCTTCTAACGTGTGGTAATTGGTACCCCGTGCTCAATCTGAAAGGAATTTGAGGATGAAAATATTGGCAGTGCAAATAGTATCGGTACTCCAATTTACGAATATTTTGGGAGACATTGATATTATTTTTGGTATCGGTGTACATCAACGTTGTTGGTTTTATTTGGATTAGAATGTCAATTAAGTTTTATTTTGGTTTATATTTGACTTAATTAGAGATATGTTTTGGTTTGAATTTGCATCTTGTTCCTTGTAATAACCTTCAAAAATCATGAAATTGTCAACTATCAGAGTATGAGGGGAGAAATAAGCTTACCCCCTAGTGTATCAGCCGATATTTTCGTCCTTAAAAGCAATTACACGAACTTGCTTACTTGAGTTAAACCACTTGCTCCAAGTTTCCTTCAAATAGGTCTTCTCAAGAGTTGCCTTCGTTTTTGGAAACTAATCTAGTTGAAAGTTTAGGCATCTACAGGACTAAAATTAGTGCAGGTGGATTTATCTACAGGGTTTTGGCCCTGTGACAGTTACCACCATTTGAAATTTGGAAGTTGCTGTCATTGCCATTAAGTCTGGCAGCTGGGTCCTCCGATGATGACAGAAGGGAAAGCTAGACCACAATTAGTGTGGCACCTACAGGACTGCACCAACTTTTTTACATTATTTAATAGGGCCGGCAGCTTATGAACATGCATTTTCAGTTAGGACAGGAGGCTGCCACAGAGTTGCAGCAGTTGGGTTGTAACATGGATGCATCACTCTCTGTTGATAGAGATGCAGAAATGCTTGATTCCGGTGGTAACCACGGTGGTTGGATCATCTTTTTATTCATCATAGGTGTCTCACTCTCTCTCTCTCTCTCTCTCTCTCTCTCTCTCTCATGGACATGACTATATATATGTTCATCACTTCTGTATGTTTGCAAAAATCTGTTTCTTAGAAAAACGTGTGTTTTTTTCATTTGGACCAGGAACTTTTATGTGCTTGACACTTGCTGCTGGAGGATGGCAATCAAATTTGATTGTGTATCTGATTCAGGAATTTAACGTGAAGAGCATTGATGCTGCTCAGGTTTCAAATGTAGTCAATGGTTGCACTTGTTTATTTCCAATCATTGGAGCAATTATTGCAGACTCTTTTTCCGGCTGCTTCCCTGTCATCTTGATCTCTTCTTGTATCTCTTTTCTGGTAACAGCCTCACTCTGTCTCTACTCTTGCGCGAGCACACACACACACCTTGAGTTTCATTTTTAAATTGATTACCCTTGCAGGGACTGGTCCTATTAGTTTTGACTGCAACTCTAGACTCCTTGAGGCCTCCGTCATGTGATGACAGATTGAGCTTGTGTGAAACACCATCAGAATCTCAGTTTGCAGTTCTCTATGCCAGTATAGCTCTGGCATCAATTGGACTCGGAGGCACTCGCTTTACTCTAGCAACAATGGGTGCAAACCAATTTGATAAACCAGAAGAGCAAGGGATTTTCTTTAACTGGTTTTTCTTTGCAATGTATACAGCTTCTGTTATAAGTTTTACAGCCATTGTATATATTGAGGACAATGTCAGTTGGGGCTTGGGATATGGCCTATGTGCTCTTGTAAATTTGATTGGTTTACTCATTTTCTTATCGGGAAGCAATTTCTATCGTCGGGATAAGCCACAAGGCAGCCCATTTGTGAATATAGTTCGTGTTCTTGTTGCAAGCATCCGGAAAAGGAATGTTCTGCTCTCATCCAGAAGCGAGGATTATCACCACCACAATGATGGAGAGGCAAAGATGGTTCCTGAGACACATAAAAAGAGCTTGAGGTGCGACTTTGATTTTATAAAAAGCATCCTATTTTCCTCTTTATAAACATATTCACATCAACCTTCCTATTTCTTATGAAAAATGGAACAGTCGGTACTTTTTTGTTCTTTTGATGTAGGAGCAAATCATTATAGAACAAAGCGGAAGAAAAAGTACTTTACAGTTTATACTCGGTTTTATTTTCGTTATCTTTTGGATGGAGGAAAATAGTATAGTGCACTGGAGATGATGGTAGCTTTTCTGTCTGATGGAAAAGAAAATAAAGTTGAAGATAGATGATCTTGAAGCTTAAACAACTTTTAATTTGCTTCTTTTGACTAAATGACACAATTTTACGTATAAGATACATTTATCTTCTATTGCTTGGTTAGTTGGCCACTTTGGGATGTTTGATACACCTTTGGTGAACAGCTGCAGTGTTCACTTTGTGCTGAGTCAAAGAGGAAGGAAACGTTTTCTCCATGTCATATTCTATCCATTATTATCATCACAATGACGTCATGACCACATCATGGTAATGTCATAACAGCCTTGTTATTCGGCATGCACCACACCGGCCTGCTGGGCGGTGGCCTGGCCTAGGCCTAGGCTTAGGCCGGGGCGAGACTAATTAATTAGGCTGAGGAAAGGATATTAGAAACTTTGTTGAGTTTGGGAGCTCAGATAGTGCTTTTCCTCTAAACCCTTGACAGTCATTTTTATTGTTGCAGCTTCATAAAAAGAAAAAGAAATGACAATTTCACTTTGCTCTCTTGTTGCAGCTTTCTAAATGGTGCAGCCCTGAAAACTGAAGGCGACTTGAAACCTGATGGCTCAATTGCAAAGCCATGGAGCCTGTGCACATTCCAACAAGTAGAAGATCTCAAAACTGTCATTAGAATTTTCCCTTTGTGGTCATCCAGTATATTTATAAGCACCCCAATAGCAATCCAAGGCAGCTTAACAACCCTCCAAGCTCTAACCATGGACCGTCGCATCGTGTCACATTTCAAAATCCCAGTTGGATCTTTGCCAGTCTTGGTTCAATTATCTACTTGCATCTCTCTCCCAATAATTGATCGCTTCCTATATCCCGTATGGAAAAAACTGACCAGTCAATCTCCAACTCCCCTCCAAAGACTAGGAATAGGCCATGTCCTAAATATCATAAGCATGGTTGTTTCAGCATTAGTGGAGTCAAGGCGTCTCAAAACAGCCCACAGCTCCACGCTGCCAATGTTGGTTATGTGGTTATTCCCACAGCTGGCCTTGGTTGGCATTGGTGAAGCCTTCCATTTTCCGGGGCAACTTCAGTTGTGCTATCAAGAATTTCCAGCGTCGCTTCGAGGCACGGCGACTGCAATGGTTGCAATGACAATAGGCATTGCTTTCTATATGGGCACGGCTCTGATTGGTCTTGTTCGGAGGGTTACAGGGTGGTTGCCGGATGATTTAAACCAAGGGAGGCTTGACAATGTGTACTGGATGGTAGTTGTGATTGGTGTGCTGAATTTCGGTTATTACTTGTCATGTGCCAAGTTGTACAAGCATCAGAATGTTAGTGAGGGAGAGTAGAAGGTAGTTCAGGCTCTGATGGTTGATGCTTATGTTTGCTAATTAAGAATTAAGATCGAGCAAGTGTCTTGGAGTCTACTACTAGAGAGGAATTATGAGTAAACAGTATCTTTTGATTTTCTAGGCAGACAATAACTACTCGTTAATCTATATAAAGAATGTCAAAAGATGAATTTGGATGTTGGAGTGAATGCTTAAAACTACTTTAAACTCTCCTAAGTTTTCCATTAGTTAGACCTACATCCTCTATTGCTTTTGTTTTTACTTGAATGTTAATTGAAGCATTTTATTACAAATTTACGAGTTATTTATTTTTTTGGTTGTTGCTAAAGTTAGGATGGGTGATGGGGTTTTCTAATACACACTTCCAAAGTAATGGGGACTCGAACTTTAAACCACTCATCTACAAATCAAAGCACATAATATAACGATATAGGCAAATAACAGTAAAATATTCTTTTTTTTAATATATAGAACGATAAAATATTCAAAATATCACAAAATCCCCTTAATTAATTAAATTTTAATAAACAAAACTATTCATTAAATAAAGATAATTAGTAAATTAATAATTTTTCATATTAAAAATTTTTAATAAAAAAAAGAGAAGAAAAAACAAAGGAAAAAATGGTCCCAAGAAAAAGAAGAGAAACAACGTTAAATCCTGGTTCAAATTAGAGCACTTCCACCTCAATGGGGGAGGGCAGGCAATAGGGGGCCTCAAGCCCAAAAATCCCCCCGGTGCGCAAGGTCCAACCAGGGCAAAGGGTGGGACCTACCAACTCGGGCAACCCCACTGGAAAGAATTGGTTGGGCTGTGGCCAGAAGGCTGCTGACGTCAATTGAAATCTTTTTTTTTTTTTTTTTTTTTTTTTTTTTTTTTTTTTTTTAAAAAAACTGTTGGCGAGTGAATTTCACGGAGCAAAATGATGGAATGGAGTTGAGCATATCAGATTTTGAGTTGTCTATGGTTACTATACTAGGTTGAGCATATATGTCTTCATTGGAGCAAAATGATGGAATAGAGTTGGTACTCTTTTTGATATGCCTCAAATTGTAGAAAAACTTGTATGAAATGGAGATTGCACTGTTTTGTTATTCCTGACCAATCAAAGGCTATCATGTGAAAAAGTTATCATGCATGACATACCGTGATTTGTCGGAAATAGCAAAATAGTGCTATACCCGTTTCATGTAAGTGTTTCCCCTCAAGTTGGACAACTTTGCTGGATTATGCTTCACATGCAGCTCACTATAGCAGTACTCTATGTCTCAAGCTTTGGATTGGTGCTCCAAACAAAACAAAAATGCACTCCACTCTGCTTCAACTACAGCAAAATTCAACGCTTTTTCTGCTTCTTTGGTTTAAACATTATTGTTCCAATCTCATGGTTGGATTCTCCACCCATGATCTTGCCAGGGGATGTTAGATTGTGTAGAACTAGGGTTGTGACAAGTGTCACCTATTGACTGATGCTTTAGAATTAGTTACTAAGCTGTTATAATCAGTTAGAGCCTTATAAAACTTAACTCTCTGTAATTGTGCAGTTATCTGAGAAACAAAATAGAAAAGTTCATCTTCTTCTTAATTCTTCTCTCTCTATTTCTCTTTCATTAACATATTCTAACCATAACTACTGGCCATAATGATTAATATAAAAGTACACATCAAGAAATGTGTCATCTAATTAGCTAATGTGATTGAAAATGTGAGTCCTTTAACATTACACAGTCAATTTGAATAAAACAATATGTACTATAACTACCTCTCTTATAAAGTTAGGACCCATTATATTTGATTTGGGATTCTAGCAACATACAACATCTCAGCTACAATAACTATCAATCAAAAGTGAATACAAAACTTGAATCTTTGAACATAGTAATTCTCCAATTGTTGAAATCGGAGAGATAGAGGATAAATAGCAGACATACTCAACCAAAAGAACATCCACATGACCCAAATAGCAGAAATGCAACTAACAATCTGAAATCCACCACATATCATAGTTGAGGAAATAAAACCTCCATAGCCAAACATGGAATTGAAGTCAACAAGTCAAATCAATCTGAACAGCCACACTTTGAGTATTAATCTTACAGAAAACAGAAACAAATCCCAATTGATGGATCTTTAAATTCTCAAATCAATGGAGAAGTACGCGAAACAGCCACAATTCTACATACTTCCGCAAGAATTATTGTATGAGCCCATCATGTGACTTTGATATGCAACATATATGTGAGCTTTACTATAGTCGTAGCACAAACATGTGTTTTAAAAGGTAAATTATAAATGTATAAAAAGGGAAGTCGTGTATGACACAAAAATTCTTTAAACTCTAATATCATGTCATGTGGTTAGTTAACATCGTGATTAAATGTGGTAATTCTAGCATTATTCTTTTTTGATGTAAAAAAATGCATTATTGCTTATAAATGCCTAGCTCACTAGTGACTTAAAAGACATAATTATGCATCACATGGACCCCCCTAAATAGTCAAAACTACACATGTATATATGATCATATTGCAATCTTAACATCTCTTGGCTTGGCTTGGCTTGCAGGGCATTGTTCTATTAGCGTTGACCGAGACATTTAACTCGTTGAAGCCTCAACCTTGTGTGAAGGAACCAGAGCTATGCCAACCCACCTCCAAGCTACAGCATGCAACCTTGTACACAGCTATAGCCCTAGCAACAATTGGGGTGGGAGGCACAAGATACACCATGGCAACAATGGGAGCAAATCAGTTTGAAAACCCTAAGAACCAAGCCACTTACTTCAACTGGTTCTTCTTCACCCTCTACGCAGCTACAGTGGTCAGCATCACAGCCATCGTCTATGTTGAGGACAATGTGAGTTGGAGATTAGGGTTTGGCCTGTGCGCCATTGCCAACCTAATTGGACTGGTCATTTACTTGTGTGGGGCCCGTTTCTATCGTTTTGATAAACCACAAGGGAGCCCATTTGTGGGTTTGGCTCGCGTGGTTGTTGCTTCAGCTCGGAAAAGGAATCTCCAGCACTCGTCTGGCTGAAGAAAGGATTATTACTATGGGCATGGTGGAGTGACAGATGACTTGGTGGGTTCTGCAACACCTAGCTCCAGCTTCAGGTACAAGCATTACTTTAAATTTCTAATGTCTTATTAGCTAACTTAAGATTTTAGGGTTAGTATAACATAGCATCAACCACGCTTTGATTTATCCTTTCTCTCATATGCCTTATCGTTATTGACCAATTTCGTAACAGTTTAAGATCCAATGATCGTCTAACATCTAAGCCATTTAGATTTCCTCTTGAGAAGATGTTGATGTTTTTTTGTTCACTAAGCCATTTAGGTAGAATAATGCATCTAAGTTAATAATGTACCTAATGAAGGACAAAAATTAAAATCTAATCTATGATCAGAGTTTAATAATAAGTCATCTTGTCAGGGTTTAAAAACAGGTCGCCAATTAATGGTTGACATGATAGAGCAGGGAGTGGTCTTGGTGATCACCAATGTAAATTGATTCGTCAGGACAGGAGGAGGAGCTAGCACTAGAGATATTAGATATGGTGCAGTCAAAATGGTTGTGTGTTCATCATGGCGCACAATTGTGTAGAGAGATTTCATGTAAAGCAAATGCACTTAATTATTTGTGAGAGAAAAACAAAATGCACCAAATGCTTTAACTATAATGCTTTACGAAGTCTCATTATTTGGGTAGACTTTGTTGCCTAGTTGTCATCTCTTGGGGGCATATGATCCCTACTCCCTACTCATCTCTCGAAAGAAAATGATTTTTCTAGCTTTTAATCTAGTGGTATTTCTCTTTCTAATATTGGAGGAGGTCCAAATTTGAATCCCCAACCAAAGTCTCATTTTCTCCACTTCGGCCTTATTTTTGTGCCAAAAAGATAAAAACCTTCATAAAAGATCATTTCCTTGCCTTTTTTGTTTTGTTTTGTTTTTCTTTCTGCCCTTTTGTTATACTACAATTTTCGCTTTCCCTACAAGCTTCTAATATGCTTGAAAAGCCTTTGGACAGCCAAATATATATAAGGCTAATGATACATGCCTTCTTAATTACTGGATGTAAAATTACGCATTAGCCTTTGTACAGCTAAATATATATAAGGATAAGGATAATGATATATAAGGCACACCTAAGGCTAAATATATATAAAGTTGTCGCTTTCGTTGCGTGATTGTAAAATTACATCCTATTTTTGAGGCATTGGCCTTATGTAAATTAGGTAAAATTATATTCTTATTTTACATATTAGTAATTTGTGCCAGACATTATAGAGCCCGAAAAGAGGCATTTGTGCTTGTATTGTGATAAGCTATAACTCAGCAACTTTATCAGTTGATTAAACATATATGTGCAGGCACAACTATAAAATCGTGCTCAATACTAAGTATTTTAATATTTTATTTATAAAAAAAATTTGAAACCCAAGCGCTCGCGCCTTGGGCTGGATTCCACCCATTCAGAAGTTACACCCAAATGCAAATATGAAACAAATTACGAATAAATCAACATAAAATCGAATTACAAATTGAAAAAACTAGCATATTAGGTGCTCCTAATAGCTTACTAATGCAATGACCCAATTGTTTACAAGAACAAACACTTAATCTATGAAATGCAGCAAACAAAAAAACTCAGCAAACGGCAACAATCGCCACAGATTCAAGAAGAAGACAGCAACACCAAGAGAAACTGCATTAAAAACCATCCAAGTATGAAAAAAATATACAGAACCATCCAAGTATGAGTTGGCTTTGGCATCTAGCAAGGCGATGAACTAGTGACGAAGACAACTGAGACAGAAGCAAAGAGGTGGGATCTGATGGAGGTAGAGCTTCATCAGATCTGAAAGGACCTCCACAAAATCAGAATCGATCAAAGGAAATCCACTACAGATCTAACAAAAACTCAAAGTCTATGCCAAGAAAGACCTCCAAAAGTAGAAGCTTCCATTTTTTTTTTTTCCGATGAAGGATGCAGAGGTAGGAATCTTGGGAAAAAAATAAAACAGACTTATTTTTTAAACTTTGCCATCAAAATAAAAAATAAAAGTCTTGTTTTTTTTTTTCTTTTTAACTTAGAAAAGTACACTACATATAAATTATTGGGCACAAATATAGTTTTCGTGCGTGTAGTATTGTCACGTGTCAGATAAAGACACAACTACTTGTCTCTATATAAGAACATGTTAGATTGTACTTATTACCTACATTAAATTGCTGTCTGGCATTATTTTTTGTGTCCTTAAAAAAATGTGCTCTATGTAAATCGATTTAACACAATTATTTGTGTTTTATATGAAAACATCACAAATAAAATTTGTTTGTGCGGTAAGTTAGAGGGGAGGGCACAGTACATGTATTCGTGCTCTTAAGTGGGTGGTCTTTGACCAATTTTGTAGCAAAAGTTAACCGGTGATTTGACCCTTAAATTTGTATATAATTTTCGTTTTATCCTATATTCTTTTTATAAAAAAAATTAAGCATATGAACTTTTTTTTCATCAATTTCCCTCCTGCCATCTAAATCCACAACATTTCATCTAATTTGCCATTAAATATGAGTCCAAATTGGTCATTTTGTATGTTAAAAATAGGGGGTTTCACTAAAACACCCAAAATGGAGGTTGAAATTATAAAAAAACCCAACACCCAAAACACTTTATAAACACACCCAAAACCCATCATTACACACACTCAAAATCCATTTATAAACACACCCAAAAAGTTGACTTTGGGGTTAATTTTGGGTGTGTTTCTATGTTTAAATAGTGTTTGGGTTTTTTTATAAATACATGTCTAGGATTGGGTTTATTTATAAATTTGTATTAAAAATAAGGGTAAACTACCGAAATGCCCCAAGAACTTGTACGTAATTATCAATTTATCCCCTAACCTTTTTTTTAGCAAATTAAGTGGTCGAATTAAATTTTATTCTCAATTCTCCCCTTATCGTCTGAATCTCAACATTTCATCCAATTTGTCGTTAAATGAGGGCAAATTGGACATTTTAAATATTGAAATAATATATATATATAATTATTTTAATAAATAAAGGGGCCCACCCACTTCATCTTTTTCCCTTTTGTTGTAATTAAACCAAAAAAAATAAAAAATACAGATTACAAAGGGGAGGAGGGGGCTCGAATGGGAAAGGGAGAAAGAGAAGGGGAAGAGAGAGAGAGAGGAAGAGATGGAGAAAAGGGAGGGTGGCTTGCGGTGGTGGTCATGGGGGAATGATGGAGAAGAAAATGGGTGGTTGCGGCGGTTATGGGTTCGTGTGGGGAGGGGGGGGTGTTTGTCTGTGGGTTCTGGGTTCGTTGGGGGGTGGGTCTGTGAAGGGGAATGGGGAGGAGCTCGAATGAGGGGGAGAGAGAGAGAGAGAGAGACCACGCACAAGATTGTTGTGTTCAAATTCGTGGTTTTCAGAAACCAATTAGTTTTTTTTGTTTGTTTTAATTTGGAATAATTCTGTGGTTGTGAATTTGGGGTTAGGATATTGATTTGAAAGGTTGGGGTTGTGTGGATGATTTCTGTGGGGACTAGGGATGCGAGGAAGGGTGGCTTGTGGTGGTGGTCATAGGGGAATGGGGGAGAAGAAAACGGTGGTTCATGGGGGGTGGGTCTGTGGGTTATTTGAGGGGTGGTAGTCATGGGGGAATCGGGTTAGGATGGGAAGGGGTGAATGGTCTGGGGGTAAAAAAAATTGAAGGAAGGGAGGTGGGGGGATTGGTGGTCCTAGAAGGATAGGCGTCTGCATTGCACGGGAGAGAAATGATGAAGAATATGCCAAGGAGTTATACTCACTGGTCACTGTTACAGAGGTCCCTCCAGAGGGATTTACTAGTTTGGGCACCAAGGTGATCGACGAAGAAGACTGGACTGAACTAGTTTAAAGCGCTCGCGCCTTGGGCTGGATTCCACCCATTCAGAAGTTACACCCAAATGCAAATATGAAACAAATTACGAATAAATCAACATAAATCGAATTACAAATTGAAAAAACTAGCATATTAGGTGCTCCTAATAGCTTACTAATGCAATGACCCAATTGTTTACAAGAACAAACACTTAATCTATGAAATGCAGCAAACAAAAAAACTCAGCAAACGGCAACAATCGCCACAGATTCAAGAAGAAGACAGCAACACCAAGAGAAACTGCATTAAAAACCATCCAAGTATGAAAAAAAAATACAGAACCATCCAAGTATGAGTTGGCTTTGGCATCTAGCAAGGCGATGAACTAGTGACGAAGACAACTGAGACAGAAGCAAAGAGGTTGGATCTGATGGAGGTAGAGCTTCATCAGATCTAAAAGGACCTCCACAAAATCAGAATCGATCAAAGGAAATTCACTACAGATCTAACAAAAACTCAAAGTCTATGCGAAGAAAGACCTCCCAAAGTAGAAGCTTCCAATTTTTTTTTTTCCGATGAAGGATGCAGAGGTAGGAATCTTGGGAAAAAAATAAAACAGACTTATTTTTTAAACTTTGCCATCAAAATAAAAAATAAAAGTCTTGTTTTTTTTTTCCTTTTAACTTAGAAAAGTACACTACATATAAATTATTGGGCACAAATATAGTTTTCGTGTGTGTAGTATTGTCACGTGTCAGATAAAGACACAACTACTTGTCTCTATATAAGAACATGTTAGATTGTACTTATTATCTACATTAAATTGATGTCTGGCATTATTTTTTGTGTCCATAAAAAAATGTGCTCTATGTAAATCGATTTAACACAATTATTTGTGTTTTATATGAAAACATCACAAATAAAATTTGTTTGTGCGGTAAGTTAGAGGGGAGGGCACAGTACATGTATTCGTGCTCTTAAGTGGGTGGTCTTTGACCAATTTTGTAGCAAAAGTTAATAGGTGATTGGGCCCTTGAACTTGTATATAATTTTTTATTTATCCTATATCCTTTTTATAAAAAAAAATTAAGGATATGAACTTTTTTTCATCAATTTCCCTCCTGCCATCTAAATCCACAACATTTCATCTAATTTGCCATTAAATTTGAGTGCAAAATGGTCATTTTGTATGTTAAAAATAAGGGTAAACTACTGAAATGCCCCATGAACTTGTACCTAATTATCAATTTATCCCCTGACTTTTTTTTTGCAGTTAAATATGAAGGCAAATTGGTCATTTTAAATGTTGAAATAATATATATATAATTATTTTAATAAATAAAGGGGCCCACCCACTTCATCTTTTTCCCCTTTGTTGTAATTAATAAATAATATACAAATTTATAAATAACCCAATCCTAGACATGTATTTATAAAAAAACCCAAGCACTATTTAAACATAGAAACACACCCAAAATCAACCCCAAGATCAACAATTGTATTTTTTTGGGTGTGTTTATAAATGGGTTTTGAGTGTGTGTAATGATGGGTTTTGGGTGTGTTTATAAAGTGTTTTGGGTGTTGGGTTTTTTTATAATTTCAAGTCCCTTTTTGGGTGTTTTAGTGAAACTCCCTAAATAATACTCTCTCTCTCTCTCTCTCTCTCTCTCTCTCTCTTTGTAGGTGCAGGCTAGGTTCTACGGGTGGGGGACGAGAGCACAGATCTGTTGCCACTGTTGGGGAGGAAGGGAGGGATGGGTCTGGGTCTGGGTCTAGAGGCAGTGGTGGGCCTATTAAGGCCAAAGAAGGTGCAGATGCACTTCCTCTTGCCAAAAAAACCATTTGTAGGTGCTTCAAATTGCCCCTTTACTTAGCTGGTGGTGGTGCACAGTGCACAGATTACCTTATTTTGCCAGAAAAACCATTGTAAGTACATGTCTTTCTCCTTTTACTTTCATTCATTTTTATATTACTCCATTTACTTAAGTTTACAATGTAAATAAGGAAGGACCCCCCATTTGGATTCAAATAATACTACTAGAAAATCAAATTCCCACTGTGGGGGACTTTTTCTTCCTGCAGCTAACGGGCTGGGCTGCTGTAAAAGGGCGGACTGAGGAAACTGTCCCATTTGCCTGGGTTCGAAAATTAAGTCCCAAAATACCTCGAAAGAGCAACAAAATCTTAGGAGATATTTTGGCTATCTTCACCGATCAGAATAATGGTGACTTATAGATGATTTTGGCATGCTTTCAGATAGTCTTTTAGCTCAGCATGAGTGGCATGTAGCATGGGAGCAAAACCAACATAAGTTTAGCACTAAGAGAGAGGTTAGGCTTGGTTTTGTGAGAAAAGAAAGTATTAAGGTAAGGAATGAGGTGTTTTGTGGGGAATTTTGACTGGGGAAAGAAGAAAAAGAAAGGCAGAGTTCTTCTGGCAGCTGCCAGAAAAACAAATTGGAGAATACGATGAACAGTGCACGAGGTAGTTAGATTTTTGCAAATTAGAGATAAAGCTTGCTCCCTGAATTTGAGTTGCCTCTGTCGGGCAGGGGAAGCCTCAATTTATAGCTGCTGGAAATCACCATTCTTCAAGAAACCCTAATGGCCTCCACTTATTTTGGCTAAGCTTCTTCCTCCTCCTCTTTTCTGACTTCCCTTTCTTGGCAAAAATTGCCTCTGTTTATTTGCTCGAATTCAGGAAATTTGGGAGCTCAATGTCCCCCTTTCCTGCAGCTGCGCAGTGAGAGCTTCCCTTCTTAGTTACTGTTTTTTTCTTCTTTCCTTCCCCCTGCCTTGGCTAAATCTAATGAAGGAAAGGAAGTGAAAATATATGCTGGTCCAAGGGGTGCTTTTGACAGGGTGCAGGCCAGCATTCCTTGGTTCTTTGGGCGTCTCTGGCTTGGAACTTGCTCCCAGCAGCTTTGCTTGATGAGTCTGCCTACCTCTTCCTTCACGTGTTTTCTGTTTTTCAAAAGAGCTAAAGCTTTTGTGGGCTATTTTGGGATTTTCTAAGGGCCAAGATGGCTTCCTAAGCAAATGAGCTTTTTGTGAAACATTGGGCCTCTTGATTTGGGCTTTTTTTTTGGTTGGGTTATCTCTTGGTTAGGTTATTTTGCTTGGGCTTTTGGGCTACCTTTCTCTCTTGTGCTTACCCACATGTTTAGGCCTAAGAAATGGGCTTGAGTCTCGAGGCTCCCAAGCAACCCGAGACTTTCCATTTCTCGGCCCATCAATGGGTCTCATGTTGATTTATTACCGTCCATATCACAACCTACTCAAGTAAGCCCCGGATTTTTTTTGAGTGGCTTGGGCCCACTTAGGCTTGTAGCGTGGTTGGGCCTGCGATAATGATTTCGTGCTTGGCATGGCACATTGCTTGGCATGTTTTAATTTATCGTCCTGCGATGCTTATTTTTGCATGGGCCTGTAAACACGATATATTTTATCTCAACCCCGAGCGACTTTATTTATTTAGCGTGGCACGTGCACTGTAATTCGCATGTGGTAGGTTTCGGTGCACTCTGCTTTACGCTTTTTCCTAATGGATCGTCGTTTTGGGCTGATAATTTATTCGGGCCCAACCATGTAATTTTTAGGTCTCAACACCCACCAAATGAAAATATGGAAAATTAGTTTTAGTGCAAAATACGATTTATGCTAAAAATGATGGTACATTAAGTCAATATATACTTCATAATAAAATCTCATAAAATCAAGTTTTCTTATTTGATGTGTAAGGAATAAAAGCCACCAAAAATTATCTTGAGAAAATAATTATTTCAAAAAATTATTTTTCATACTTAGTCAATATTTTTACATAAAACAATTTTCATGTATGATATGAATGCATGAAGGGACCTAAGGTCAATCTAAGTAAAAAGCCTTAGATGTTCAATCCACAAAGAGTTTTTAGTCTTTCAAAATTGCATCTCCGCTAAAAAATTCATGGGTCTGCCAATGTCTGGAGGCAATGGCTAGGGGATGGAATGAGTTTGGGTCTTGGTTGGCAAGGGATGAGGAATGGGTCTCAGCCGGGGATGGTTGTATGGTATCGTTGGGTTTGGGGTGGTATGGGGGCGGATCTCGCATGGGAATGAGGCTGGCGGATGGGTCTCGGTTGGAGAGAGAGAACAAAAAGAATGGGGAGGAGGGGGAGGGATTTGTGGGGTGGGGGATTGATTTGGGGATGGAGGATTGGTCTGAGGGTGGAGGGTGATGGTCACATGGGGAATGGGAGGAGAAGAAAACCCAAGGGGAGGGAGGCGGGCTGGGTTAAAAGAAAGAAGAGGGGAGGTGAGGGGACGGGTTTGTGGGGTGGGGGATTGGTCTGAGAGTGAAAGGTGGTGGTCTTGGGGGAATGGGAGGAGAAGAAAAACCCGCAGGAGAGGAAGGGTGGGCTGGGTTTGGGGATGAAAATACAAAAGGGGGAGGTGGGTGGAAGGGTTTTCCAAAAAAATAATTTGTAAAAATGATTCAATTGAAAATTGGATGAAATGTTGAGGATTTAGACGGTAGAGGGGAAATTGGCAAAAAGAAGAAGTTTATATCCTTAATTTTATTATTTAAAAAAAAAGGATAAGGGGTGAATCGAAAGCTAAGTAAAAGTTCATGGGCAAATCACCAGTTAACCATTTGTAGTAATGTATATTTTATTCGTAGTACACACATAAAAGACAATGTTGCTTGCAAATTTATGCTTAGTTAAGTTAGAGTGGATATACTCTCCCATGTACTATTAAAAAATTATTAACTATTGATGAGGAAAAATATAATATACTTGTAGGTGTCAGGTAGTTAGTATTAGTTAGTAGGCTTACTTACTGTAGTGCTCCATGAAACTTTGGTCAAATCTTACTTTACTCTCTAAAGTTAAGTGGCCCACTTAACCCCTTTGACTGTGATTTCGTGTTCCACTTTAGCCCATACTGTTATCTCAATTAATAACTTTGTTAGTTTTGATGGCGTAGCATTGCTATTTTAGTCTTTGTTTTTATAATTTTTTTATTATCACAAGTGATGATGTGTCATGTAAATGGCCCACTTTTTTTGTTTAAATTGAATTAAATATAAAAAATGTATTTACTTGTTTAATTAAAATATATCAATAAAATAATAAAACTTAATAAATAAAAATCTTTCTTCTCTATGCTTTAAAAATAAAATAAAATATTTAAAAAAAGGGTACCCATATCAAGATTGTAGTAAATTAATAAAACAAATGAAAAACAAAAGAATAATTAAAAAACTAATACAACAGAACTAAAAAATAAAATAAAATAAAAACATTAAGAAAACAGTGTAGCCCCAACCTTTATCCAGCAACCACCATATTCCATACAACACCACCCACACCAGCACACCCCCACACCTCAGCCACAACCCACCCACCCAGCCACCAAACCATCACCAAGCCAACCACACTCCCCCCCACCCTTAATCATCTAAGCCCTGAGCCACAACCCACCAAACCATCACCCAAGCCATCCACACTCCCCTCGACCCCCAATCATCTGAAATCGACACTAATATCCACCTCACTCAGCTGCCCCTGAACTTCCTCGACCCCAATAGCCACCTCACCCAAAATCCCCACTCCAACGGAGAGAGAACCTCTACAATTAAAAAAGTTTTAAAAATATTAGTTTTTAAAAAAGCATATTAATGTTTTATCATTTCAAGGATTTTTTATTACTTTTATTGACACATAAGCACAAAGGTGGGTCCCTCACTTGCCATATCATCAATTTAACATAAGACTAGACAATCAAATTAACGGAATGTGCAAATTGATCAAATCTTAAAACATTTGGGTGTAAATTGGTGAAATTAAAACCTCTGTGCCCATATTTAAGATGACTCCAAATATCAAAAGTGTGTTTTGTCGTTAACCCTCTTTTTTTTTTTGGGAGCAGATGCTCTATAGAAGCACCCTAAAATAATATAAAAGATACAAGGAAAGATCCAAAACTCAAAATATGAGAAACAAGGACAGTAGCTTAAGAATTGCTCAACTTTGTTGTTTTTTTCTTTTGCCACTCAATATTTCGGTTTCCTTCCCACACGAATTGCATTGGTGAGGACTCGAGATAATTCCGAAACACTCTATATTTCATTCATGGGTAACAATTGGCTGAGACTCACTGAGATGCTGAAGATGATGATGCGGAATATAGCTGCTGCTTCTTTTTATTGCAGCAGTCAGAGATGGAGAGGTATGCCTTGTCTTCACTCTAACTCCACTGTTGTTGTTTTCGACAACAATTACTTTGCTTTCTTTCACTCTCAACCTTCGAAACCAATCAAATCTAGAAGAACCCAACTAGACCAGCCAGTGAGAGACTCACCCAAAATCACAAATGTTGAGGATGCTTTCAATGTGTTTGATAGAATGCTCCAAATGCGTCCTCAGCCTTCAGTTGTTCGTTTCACTCAAATATTGGGTCAAGTTGCAAAATTGAAACATTACCCAGCCGTCCTCTCATTGTATAACCAAATGGGTGTGTCGAGAATTGGACATGATGTTTATATCCTAACCATTGTCATTAATTGTTATTGTCATTTGAACCAAATGGGGTTCAGTTTATCTGTATTGGGAAAATTCTTCAAACTTGGTCTTGAACCAAATGTCTTTACCTTCACCACTCTGATCAACGGCTTTCTTCTTGAGAATAGAGTGGTTCAGGCAGTAGAACTTTTCAATAAAATGATCAAGGCAGGTAATTGTCAGCCTAATGTCTTTACTTTCAGCACACTAATAAAGGGCTTTTGCATGAGGGGTGACAACCGTGCAGCTATTCAGTTGCTTAGGAAGATGGAGGAAGGGGTTTGCAAGCCTGATCTAGTTGTCTATAACACAATCATCGACAGTCTTTGTAAGGATACAATAGTTGATGATGCATTAAACCTCTTCTCAGAAATGATGTGCAAGGGTATTTCCCCAAATGTCATTACCTATACATCCTTGATGAATGGAGTTTGCAAATTAGGCGAGTGGAAAGAAGCTACAAGGTTGTTGAATGAAATGGTGAGTAAAAATATCTTTCCAGATGTGTTCACGTTCAGCGTCTTGGTAGACACACTTTGTAAGGAGGGAATGGTCGTGGAAGCAGAAGGCGTGGTTGAGATGATGATTCAAAGAGATATTGATCCTGATACAGTTACGTACACTTCACTCATGGATGGTTACTGTTTGCGAGGAGAAATAGGCAAGGCACAAAATGTTTTCGAACTAATGCTTAGCAAGGGCTCGATGGTTAATGTTGTTAGTTACAACACGTTGATAAATGGATATTGTAAGCTTAAAAAAATAGATGAGGCCATGATGCTTTTTCTGGATATGTCTCATAAGGGACTAGTTGCAAATACCTGTACCTATAACACTCTTCTGGATGGTTTTGGCAAAGCAGGTAGAATACAGGATACACAAAAGTTGTTCTCTGAGATGCAAGCTCGTGGCCAACTTCCAAATGTTCGAACTTATTCTATTTTACTGGATGACCTGTGTCAAAACCGACAACTTTCTAGGGCAATGCAATTGTTTGGAGAGATGGAAGCGAAGAAGTTGGATATTGATATTGTAATTTACAATATTCTTATTGAAGGTTTGTGCATAGCTGGAAAAATTGAATCTGCAAGGGATCTCTTTTGTGGTTTATCATCAAAAGGACTTGAACCTAATGTGAGGACATACACTATAATGATTAATGGACTCTGTATCGCGGGCCTTACAAGTGAAGCAGAAAAGTTTCTTATTGAAATGGAAGTGAAAGGCTGTGCTCCTAATGGTTGGACCTATAACACAATTATCCGAGGGTTCATCCATAATAAACAGACATCAAGGGCGATGGTACTTATTCAAACAATGGTAGAGAAGGGTTTTTCTGCAGATGCATCAACAACGGAGTTGATAGTTAATTTACTGTCGAAGGATGAAGTAGATCCTGCTTTGTTGCCTTTGATAAAAAAATCACTGCGAAATTAATATGCATTTGTGGACAATGAAATTTGGAACTGCTGCACCTTCAACAACGATAAAGGTGTTACAGTGGTTGTGCGTGTGGCAGGAGGTGAAAATGCCTTCTCACTTGCATCCTTAATTTCTGGTATTAATTATGTTTAATGGGATATCTAGCACTTTTTTGAACTTTTCCCTTTATCTATGGTGATTTATTTACTTCATATTCCTGTCACTTAGCATCTTGCAGTATATAAAAGGCCAAATACATAAATTTAGGCGTGCCTTCTCACGACTCTCCTAGCTTAAAATGTTTCTACAGATAATTGTCTACTGTTTCGGATATCAGAAACCTCGACAAAACATAGACCATTATAGGTTCAGTCAATTGACATTGACTTCAAAATTAGTTATCTACAGAGGATCTTTAAAATCAAATGTTGGTTTGTCTCTCTTCCCACATAATGTATAATATATATACTAATGGCTTCTAGTTTGAGGATGAAATAGTGAGCCTAAACTTTGGCAATTCATTGATGTTCTGGAGAGGAGTGTGTTATTTTGGGATAGTTCCTTGATTGAACTTGTGTTGATTACCAATATTTATGTTAACTAAACTAATTTTCCAAGTTAAAACTCTTTTGTTTCTTGTCTGGTTCATATATACCTGTCAAACTCTTTAGATTGTATACTTGGTTAGAAGTTGGAACTAGTTAGCCGTGATGGAAAATACTTGCCCCAATGATTGGGATTGGAAGGGAAGGGAGAATTTTTACCAAGTGATTTTTGAATATAGTGAACTATATATTTTCTGTTAAAAAGAAACTGACATGCTTTAATTTGCAGCTAGTTTATGCTTTCTTTTCATATTTCCACCCATACAGTAAGTAAAACCCATGTGTGTTTGTAAAGGCGTATATTTGTACAATTTGTGTAATTTTGGCATTGGTTTAGGACAACTGTCATTTATTGAGTTTGATGGTGCAATTGCGGTTATTGTGATTGAGTTTAAATGAAATAGTAAAATTTGACATCATTTAACAATAGTTTTGTAATTTTGAGGTTTTTTCATTGCGTGATTGTAAAATTACATCCTATTTTTTAGGCATTAGCCTTATATAAATTTGGTAAAGTTATATTCTTATTTTACATATTTGTAAACTATATAGTGGGATTAAACTGAAGCCCCCTATATTTTATTCGCAGTGCACACATAAAAGACAATGTTGCTTGTAAATATATGCTTAGTCAAGTTAGTTAGAGCAGAGATATACTCCCATGTACAATTAAAATATTATTAAGTATTGATGAGGAAAAATATAATATAGTTGTAGGTGTCAGGTAGTAAGTATTAGTTAGTATTGATGAGGAAACATAGCTTTCTAGTTTTTAAGCTAAATTTTAACTGAAAAATAGGAAGTATGGTGTAAATGCTATATTACATGAAACTATATTTATTTTTTTGTTGGAGCAGATGCTCTATAATAGCACAAAAGATAGCAAGGAAACTATCCAAAACTCAAATGTGAGAGACAAGGATAGTAGCGCAAGAATTGGTCAACTTTGTTGTTTTTTTTTGAAACTGCTGCACCTTTGACGACCATGAAGGCATTTCAGTGGTTTGTGCGTATGGTAGGAGGTGAAAATGCCTTCTCACTTGTGTCTTTAATTTCTGGCATTAATTCTGTTTAATTTGATTTCTGTTGTATTTGTATGGGACAATAGGAGAACCTCTGTTTCAACAAAAAGATCCCGTGCAAACCTCTGTTCACTGATGCAAAGGCGCAATTGAAGGTAAACCCAATGCAGCTGTGCGTTACATTGCATTTTTTAAGGGTTATATTGTATTATTTTGGTTATAACACATTGAAGGATTCTAGCATGTGAACTATGAAGGTTCGGGTCTGAATTCATGTCAATTCTAATTTAGACATTAATTGATCCCAAATCCTTTCCTTTTTTCATCGTGCTGGGATTGTATGAATATATAGTTAATGGCTTTAAATTCTAATTCAGATATGTATGCATTGCCCGGCCTATATTTTAGATTTGAATCTTTCCCCTTATCTGTGATAATTTATTTATTTTGTATTCCTAGCTATCACTTTGGCAATTCACTGATGTTCTGGAGAGGAGTCTATTATATTTGGGATAATTTATATTAGACACTGCTGATGTGATGACTTGAAAATAAATTTTCATAAAAATAGAAATCGTTCCAATAAACAAATAAATTTATTAAGCGGGTATACTTTTTCCAACGGAAGAAAGTTGTGCCAAGTGACAAAACGGTTGTAATGAATTAAGCATTGATAAAAGTAGAAGAGATCTGTTTGAAAAGAAGAAATCCAAGAAAGGAAAATGTCCCCATTTTATAATAGCATAGACTACAATTTGCAATCAAAACAGGGATGCAACAAGAGGTGGGCTCGTAAAAATCTTGCCATAAAAACCCCCAATGGAGGAAATCCGGTCAAGAAAAAGAGTACCACAGTATCCGATAACGATAACCAAAACAACCACCCACCCTCCATGTCTGTTACCAACAGTGGTACAAGCCAGTTAGGAGCAAGACCAGCGCAGAAGGAAGGATGTTGGTCTCACAACCCAAACTGAGCCAAAGAGTGAGCAACCCGATTACCCAAATGCGGTTGAAAAAGAACATCACTAACACACAATTATACTAGCAACCTTCTAATGTCATCCACAATATTAACCAGATTACTCCATAGCTCACCGTCTCCCTTCAGTAAAGCCACAACTTCTTTCGAGTCTGATGCTACCAAAAAATCAAAGATTCCCAACTCAGCGGCCTTCAACAATCTCATGTGTATAGCAGCACATTCAGTAGCCAAAACATCCAAACCTACTGGGCCTTGATCTGCAAACCCCTAAATAAAGTTACCTGCAGAGTCTCTTACGACACCACCAACCCCTCTATTACAACCAGCTTGTCCAATCGCTCCGTCAAATTCAATAACAACGCAGAAGAGAGAGGTTTAATCCACCTAATAAACCGTGGCACCCTTGCTGGCTTGGTGTGAACATTCCGAATTTTAAACTGCTCCAAAAACTCCATGATCCACTCAACAATCTCAGAAAGCCCATCAGGTATCTTTCCGAAGAGCACCTCATTACGAAGCTTCCAAACTCTCTAACAGCAACACACAAAACGTTCCAAGTCACAGTCTGACAGAGTATGAAACATAACCTCCAAAAATCCAGCAAAAGAGCCTTGTCTGACCGCCAAATCAATATTGAAGGAAGTTAGCGCCCAAAACCGTCTGCTGCGTTTACAACCCCAAAAAGCATGGACAACATCCTCTGTCGTCGTCCCACAGCCAGAACAATAAGCTGAGACCAATACCTTTCGTTGAACAAGGTTTAGTGCTGTAGGCAGGAAATTTAAACTTATTTTAACCTTATTTGGAACCTCCAAATGCCAAAGTTTTTTCCAAAAAGCGCACTGAGTTCCAAAGTTAGAACCTCCAATCTCCCCATTGACCTATCGATCACAAAGTTGGAATGCAAGGCGATATCCAGTCTTCATATAATATTTACCATTTTTTGAGAAAAACCAAAAACGTTTATCTTCAATATGCCCAACGATGGCAATGGAATGCCAAAATTGCCAAACAGTCCTCATCACATTCAGGAGAGTCCTATTCTACCAACCCGATGCCGTAATTAGATCAGAAACTTTGGCCTCCATAGAAAGACCTCTATTTAATAGAGGCAAAAAAGTATAAGGCTTTGGAATCCATTTATCATGAAATTTCCTCACAGAAGTCCCACCTCCAATGCGCCAAATAAGGCCATGTTCAATAACTTGTCCTCCCCACAGAAATGAGTGCTAGATTAAACAAGGTGACTGACCATACCCAGCTGTAAGAAAATCACCATTCGGAAAGTAACGAGCTTGAAGGATCCGACCAACCAAAGACGAAGGGTTCTCTAACAGCCGCCATGCTTGTTTGGCTACCATGGCTTGGTTAAAAGCTTCAAAAATTTTGAACCCCAGTCCTCCTAAGCATTTTGGCCAACACAGATTCCACCATCTCTTCCAATATATGCTCCGTTTCCCTGACTTCCCCCACTAAAATCTCGCCACTATTGCTGATAATTTCTGACATAAATTTTTTGACAGTTTAAACACCCTCATTATGTATGTTGGGAGCGCCTGAGCCACTGCTTTAATAAGAACTTCTTTCTCTGCCGTTTGCAGCAATTTAGCATTCCACATGTGAAGCTTGTTCCACAACATGTCCCTCACATAATTAAACAATCGATGTTTACTCCTTCCAGTAATAGTGGGCAACCCTAGATAGCGTGTATAACAATCCACAATACGTACTCCTAGCATGGATGGAATAAGACACTTCATGATTGGATCTATTTTAGGACTAAAGCTCGCTGCAGACTTCGCAAAATTAATTTGTTGGCCTGACGCTAGTAGGTTCTAAGAAGAAGCATCATATTATAACAGTCAGATAAATGGGCATTGCACAATAATAAATTATCATCTGCAAAAAATAAGTGAGAAAGGGTAGGAGCGCCTTGCAACACCACGAATTTGCTTATTCCTTTGAGCTTGAGACAACAATGCCGAAAGACTTTCTGCACAAATGAGAAAAAGATAAGGCGAAAGAGGATCCCCTTGTCTTAATACCCTAGAAGGAGTAATGAAACCCATTGCCGACCCCCGAACTTTCACAGAGAATGACACAGTAGAAATATAATCCATAATCAAATCCACCCATTTGTTGTTGAAACCCAATTTCCTCATCATACCGTCAAGAAAATTTCATTCCACCCTATCGTAGGCTTTTGACATATCAAGCTTCAATATCATCTTTTTTAGAGCACTTCCCCCCCTTCTCTGAATGGTGTGAATGTTTTCAAAAGCAGCAATAATGTTGTCAGTAATCAATCGAGAAGGAACAAAAGCACTTTGGTACTCTGAGATGACATCTTGAATAATACCCTTCATTCTATTCACCAGTGTTTTTGATATCAATTTATAGATAGCAGAGCATAGACTTATAGGCCGTTACTTAGTAACTCGTATTGGATTGTCCACCTTTGGGATAAGAAATGAGAGTTTGGTTGATCTCTCGCATACTTACCCCACCATTTAGCACATTTAGGCAAAAACTCACCACATCATTTCCAATTACGTGCCAGTACCGGTACCGCTGGTAAAATAGAGCTGGCATCCCATCAATACTAGTTGATTTAGGGGGAAACATTTGTGAGAGCACACCTTCCAATTCAGTTCTAGTAAAAGGCTGGCTCAGTCTTTGATTGTGTTCTCGAGTCACTTTATATTGCACTGCTGCCAGTACATTACTAAAATCATTCTCACCACTAGTGGTAAATAGCTTCTTGAAATACTCACAAAAAATAGAACCAACACCTTCATTAGAAGTATTCCACACATTATGATCATCAAAAATACCTTGCATGAAATTTCTTCGTAACCTTTGTTTAGCTTGTGCATGAAAAAAATTTGTGTTATGATCCCCATATTTAAGCCAAGAAAACTCGAGACCTTTGTTATCATCTCCTCTGTTTAACATATCCAACTCACCAGCCAACCTATGTTGACATCGCACCATATCATCTGTTTGCAGTTTCTTTTTGAATCCATCAAGTTGCCCTTGAATCCGACGTATCTACATGGGAATATGGCCCACCTTTGATTTATTATTCCAACCCAGTAAGGACTGTTGGCAAGCTTTTATCTTAGTAACAACATCACCTTGTTCCTCTCCCCAAGCTTGAGCAATTGTCTCTGTACACCCATCAATTTCAATCCACATTTCTTCGAACATAAATCTTTGAGCCCAAGGCACAGAATCTAAGCCCCCAAAATGTATAAAGACAAGAAGGTGGTTTGAAGGCAAAGAGTTTACATGATGTACTATCACTCTCGAAAAAAGCAAGAAAAAACGCAGCATTTGCCACTCCCCTATCCAACTGAAGTTGGACTCTGTCGTCCCCAGACCGATTGTTTGTCCAAGTATATTTGTAACCTTTATATTTCATCGATGTCAAACCACAATCCTCAAGAGCCATGCCAAAGTCCCGCATTTGTGACGCCGGTCTATATTGTCGACCCAAATACTCATTGAGCTCCAATACTTCATTAAAATTACCTCCCACTAACCATGGACCCGAATTTTGTATGTTTGATTATTTGTTTGTTATTGGGCTTTTGTCCCCAAATCAAAAAAAAAAAAAAAAAAAAAAAAAAAAAAAAAAAAAAAAATGTTTTGAGATGGTCGGTGTCAATAACTCACATGTTACAATATGAATGAATGATGAGTTTATATTTTAAGGCACAATATCAATAAATAAAGTACATCTAACTAGATCTCATAAATAAATAAAAATAAATAAAAAGTACATCTAACTAGAGTAGGGAGATCATATAACGGTGCTATATAGGGCTAGTTTGGAATTACTGTCACTTTTTAAAACAACTGCTTCTGTTGTGCTTTGAAAGTAATCAGTTGTAGTCATACCAACAAATCACTTCAATGAGGAGATGGAAGCCTAGCCATGAGGTTTATGTAGAAGACTTCATTAGGACCCTCAGATTATATATTGACATATTGGGTTCGCATTTCTTGTTGAAACTGACACTACTACCAGAAGTCTACAAGTATATGCTGCACCCTTGAGCTTCATTATCAATTGACCTTCCAACATGGATGGCTCCCTCTCCCACCACGATCATGAATCCCACACCTCATCAGATTGATGCGGTGGTTAATTGGATCACCTTCCCTCTCGTGTCTGTCTGTCTCTCTCTCTCTCTCTCCTCTCTCTCTCTCTCTCTCTCTCTCTCTCTCTCTCTCTCTCATGCACACAAACTAACTTTGTTGCAGTTATATATATTTGAGTATTAATTAATAAGGTGATCTTCTATGTTGAGTATGTAGGGGCTTTGGCAGGTTTGACACTTGCAAATGGAGGGTGGCTTAATTAATAGTATTTTATAGTAATAATAAATAAATACCTATTTTTTTCTTTTTGTCAAAAAATAAATAAATAATTCGAACCCCATTACACCGAGTAATTTTTGGGTGTTCCTGGTACACCACGTGGTTGGTGTACCATCCAATAGACGGAAGACATATGGAATATTTCCAATGCAGTCCGCCACATGTCATAAAAAGAAATGCAGTAAGTTAGATAATAATTTCACATGTTCTATGTTTATTGGATGGTACACCAGACATGTGGTGTACCTGGAACATTTAAAAATTTCTCCATTACACCAGCTCTGTCTCTCTCTCTCTCTCTCCCCTCCACATCATCATCATCCCAAACCCCATTTCCATCGCAGACAGTGTTTGAATTTGCAGAAAGAGAGAGAGAGGGGTGGTTTAGGGCTCTGAGTTGGGATGAATCTTGGCAGTCGGGGCTAGAGATTGGTTGGGAAGAGGTGGCTTGGGGCTGATAGTTTTTATTATTATTTATTTTAAATTTTTTTAATTTATTTTAAAATTTCTTATGTGGAGGTGGGCTCCACTTATCATGTCACCCACCCAATTAATGGATAATGATCCATGTGTATGAAATTACAAAAACACCCATGTCACGTCATCAAAATTAACAGACTTTTGAATAGGATTGACGGGAGGAGGCAAAATGGGTCACCAAACCTCGGTCAAGGGATGAAACTAGGTCATTTTGAGTTTGAAGGGAAAAAGTGGGATTTGACCAAAATTTCAGGGGTATTGGTAATTAAGCCTAAATAATTAGAAGGGGACCTAAAGCGGATGGTTCATTCCAAAGCCATGGAGGAGGATGTTCTGTGCACACTCCAACAAGTAGAAGATGTCAAAAAGCGTGTTTGAATGAAGTTCGTTTAGAATTTTAGTGTGTTTAAATAAAGGCTAGTTTTGCACATTTTCTTACTCAGTGTCATCAGTGCTATTATTCGAGAGATGCTGAAGATTATGATGCGGAATATAGCTGCTTCTTCTTCTTCTTATTGCACCAGCTGGAGATGGAGAGGTATGCCTTGTCTTCACTCTAACTCCACCGTTGTTGTTTTCGCCAACGATTACTTTGCTTTCCTTCACTCTCAGCCTTCTAAACGAATCAAATCTACAAGAACCCAACTAGAGCAGCCAGTGAGAAACTCACCCAAAATCACAACTGTTGAGGATGCTTTCATTGTGTTTGATAGAATGCTTCAAATGCGTCCTCCTCCTTCAGTTGTTCGTTTCAACCAAATATTGGGTCAAGTTGCGAAATTGAAACATTATTCGGCCGTCATCTCGTTGTATAATCAAATGGGTGCGTCCGGAATTAGACCTGGTGTGTGCACTCTAACCATTCTGATAAATTGTTATTGTCATTTGAACCAGATGGGGTTCAGTTTGTCTGTATTGGGAAAATTCTTCAAAGTTTGTCTTCAACCAGATGTCTTTACCTTCAACACTCTAATCAACGGCTTTCTTCGCGAGAATAGAGTGGCGGAGGCTTCAGGAATTTTCAACAAAATGATTGCGGGAGGTAATTGTCAGCCTAATGTGGTTACTTATGGCACACTAGTTAAGGGCTTCTGCATGAAAGGTAACAACAGTGCGGCTATTCAATTGCTTAGGAAGATGGAGGAAGGGGTTTGCAAGCCTGACCTAGTTGTCTATAACACAATCATTGACAGTCTTTGTAAGGATACACTAGTTGATGATGCATTAAACCTCTTCTCAGAAATGATGTCCAAGGGTATTTCCCCAAATGTCATTACCTATAACTCTTTGATGAATGGAGTTTGCAAATTAGGCGAGTGGAAAGAAGCTACAAGGTTGTTGAATGAAATGGTGACCAAAAATATCTTTCCAGATGTGTTCACGTTCAGTGTCTTGGTAGACACACTTTGTAAGGAGGGAATGGTCGTGGAAGCAGAAGGCGTGGTCGAAATGATGATTGAAAGAGATATTGAACCTGATATCGTTACATACACTTCACTTATGGATGGTTTCTGTTTGCAAGGAGAAATGAGCAAGGCTAGAAATGTTTTTAAACTAATCCTTAGCAAGGGCTCGATGGTTAATGTTGTTAGTTACAGCACATTGATAAATGGATATTGTAAGCGTAAAATGATGGATGAGGCCATGACGCTTCTTCGAGAAATGTCTAGTAAGGGACTGGTTCCAAATACTGTTACTTATAACACTCTTGTGGATGGTTGTTTCAAAGTGGGGAAATTAGGTGATGCACAAAAGTTGTTCTCTGAGATGCAAGCTTGTGGCCAACTTCCAAATGTTCAAACTTATGCTATTCTACTGGATGGCCTGTGTAAAAACCGAAAACTTTCTACAGCAATCCAACTGTTTAAAGAGATGGAAGCAAAGAAGTTGGATGCAGATGTTGTGATTTACAGTATTCTTATTGAAGGTTTGTGCATAGCTGGAAAAATTGAATCTGCAAGGGATCTGTTTTGTGGTTTGTCATCAAAAGGACTTGAACCTAATGTGAGGACATACAATATAATGATTAATGGACTCTGTATCGCGGGCCTTACAAGTGAAGCAGAAAAGTTTCTTACCCAAATGGAAGTGAAAGGCTGTTCTCCTAATGGTTGTACCTATAACACAATTATCCGAGGGTTCATCCATAATAAACAGACATCAAGAGCGATGGTACTTATTCAAACAATGAAAGAGAAGGGTTTTTCTGCAGATGCATCAACAATGCAGTTGATAGTTAATTTACTGTCGAAAGATGAAGTGGATCCTGCCTTGTTGCCATTGATAAAAGGATCACTGTGAAATTAATATGCATCTGTGGACAATGAAATTTGAAACTGCTGCACCTTTGATGACCATGAAGGCATTTCAGTGGTTTGTGCGTATGGCAGGAGGTGAAAATGCCTTCTCACTTGTATCCTTAATTTCTGGCATTACTTCAGTTGAATTTGATTTCTGTTGTATTTGTATGGGACATTAGGAGAACCTCTGTTTCAACAAAAAGATCCCACGCAAACCACTGATGCAAAGGCGCAATTGAAGGTCAACCCAATGCAGCTGTGCATTACATTGCATTTATTAAGGGTTATATTGTATCATTTTGGTTATAACATTGAAGGTTTCTAGCTATCATGTCAATTCTAATTTAGACATGAATTGATCCCAAATCCTTTCCTTTTTTCATCATGCTGGGATTGTATGAATATATAGTTAATGGCTTTAAATTCTTATTCAGATATGTATGCATCGCCCGGCCTATATTTTAGATTTGAATTTTTTCCTTTATCTATGATAATTTATTTACTTTGTATTCCTAGCTATCACTTTGGCAATTCATTGATGTTCTGGAGAGGAGTGTTTTATATTTGGGATAGGAGCTGATAATGTTCTGGAGAGGATTGAACTTGTGTTGAGTTCCAATTAATCTTTATGTTAACTAATTTTCTAAGTTAAAACTCTTTCGTTTCTTGCTTGGTTGGAAGTGGGAACTAATTAGCCATGATGGAAAATACTTGCCCCAATGCCAGGATTGGGATTGGAAGGGAAGGGTGAGTTTATAGAAAGTGGTTTTTGAAGATAGTGAACTATATTATATATCACCTATCAAAAAGAAAATGAAATGCTTTAATATGCAGCTAGTTTTCTATGCTTTCAGTTCATATTTCCATCCATACAGAAAATAAAACTCATGTGTGTTTGTAAACGCCTATATTTGTATGTGTCGAAGACCACCTAAGGCCATCCCCAATGGGGACTCGACAGGGGGCTGCACCACCATTGTATTGGGCTGGAACATATAGTAACTGAAGGAAAAAATGCATCCCCAGTGGTTCAATTTTGAGGCTTTAAATGGTTGAGCCCAACCGAAGCTATACCCAGATTTATGTTCACGGTTACAAACATACCATAATGTGTACACTAAATTGGGGTTATTGACCGAAATGGTCCCTCAAATTTTTCTCTGGTATCATTTTGGTTCACCAACTAAATTTTTCGTTTCAATGGTCCCTTAATTCTTCATTTGGTATCAAAACGGTCTTACCATCAAAGTCTGTTAATATTGCCGTTAAATTTAAGAGTAAAATTGTCCATCTAAATTCAAATATTAATATAATAATTAATAATTAAATGAAACTATTATAGGAACTTGTACCTAATTTTAAAATTTTAAAAAATGAATCTCACCACCACCAACAATAAAACACTCACAACAAATCAAATCATACCTAGCTAATCTATGTATTGCTCGTATTTATTTTCTTGAAAGAGATTCTTATGGACATTTACAATGCAGGAGAATGCTAGCTATACATTCTATATCAAAAGTTAGTTTCAAGTAATATGAAACACCGTCACGTGATAACTAGTCCACATGTCATACAGAAGATACAAAATTGAATGCAAAAGACCTAGTTGCAATACACGATATCCTAAGAAATGCATATGGAATTAAGAAGTTGTATTGGAAGTAGTAAAGCTTGTCATGCCTTAGTTAAAACCTTGACGTTGACGTATGCAAATGTTGTGGGCAAACTTGTAAGCAATTAAGTAGCTCATTTCTTTGCAAAATAAGATTTATCTTGTTTGAACTTTTTTCTGTAAATTTTGGAGGAAGGGTCACTCCCACATGAGATCATTTCGTTAGGCACAGGGCATGCTTCTTTAATTCATTTGCAATATGCGTGTTTCGGACTTCATCAAAAAAGTATATCTAATTGGACTGCCATCTTCTTGTCTTTATCCTGACATCGCGTGTAAAATCATTCATTCTTCCCCCTTGTTTTCTGGAAATGGCAACCCAATTAAAATTTTGTTATTGTTGTAACTGTGGCTTTTGCCTCTTTTTCTAGTAATGATTTTTATAAATAGCTAGGGAACCTAAAATAATTAAAAATCGACAAGGGCATAAGATAATTGAATGTGGGGTACATATGGGAGATATTCAAACCTATACAAGAGTTGGTGATGAGTTATTAACTCTTGCTGGGCGTACCACACCAATACAATGGGGTTCGTCTTTATTAAAAAAGTGGTACACAGTATAATATAACTAGCATTTTCGTTAACCTATTAAGTGGATACTGGTAATTTAAATGAAAAAGTTTTGTTAAGTACCAGAACTTTCTTAATGAAATACATATAATAATAACGTCATGAAGGACTGTTAATTTAACAAACAGAAATTCAGGACACCAAAAATATAATAGCAAATATACTGCAAACGTGTTTTGTGGGTGGTGTAGAATTGAAGGATACTCAAATATATATATATATATACATATATATATATATATATATATATATATATATATATAAACCCGTGCAACGGGTTCATGTTAAATATCACACTACAAGTTGTAAGCACATCAGCAACTTTGAGCCGGCCTAAATAGTTGACCCTCCAACATGGATGAGTCCCTTTCCCACAATGATGAAGCCCATGCATCATCATCGCATTCCGGTCGCAGGCGCGGTGGTTGGATCACTTTCCCATTCATTACCGGTCTCTCTCTTTCTCTCCATCTCTTTCATTTTATTAGTTTGCTAACTCACAATAGTGTTAGTGTAGTGATTGTCGAACACAGTATCCGAGTTATGATTATGAACTTCCATATTGCGCAGGGGCTTTGGTAGGCCTGACACTTACAGCCGGAGGATGGCTCTCAAATTTGATTGTATTTCTGATTGAAAAATTCAATGTAAAGAGCATCGATGCTGCTCAGATTGCAAATGTGGTTAACGGTTCTTCAAGTTTTTTCCCAATCATCGGAGCAATCGTAGCTGACTCTCTCTTCGGCTCATTCTCCGTTATCTCAATTTCCTCCTGCATTTCCTTGCTGGTAATAAAATAGTCAGTCTCTTAGTACATGCTTGTTCCATCTGTGCCTGTTCTTTTGCTGCTGATTTATGTGAACACATGAATAAAGCTTTTGATATGTACTTGATTTTAGTTGCTATATTCACTTTTATTTGGCAATTGCTATTTGCTAGCCATGTACTTGGGTGGAAATGCTTAATTTAGGGGCTTAAATTGAGGGACAAGTTATATATTCACATTTAATGGTTGAATTTAACAATATAACATCGTCTGGTCAATCTGATCTTAGATTGATCACGTAGAGATGACTTATCTAACAATATAACATATCAGATATCAGCATAACCTTTCAACTTGTTAAACTTCCTGCATAAACTTGGATTCAAATATTTTGTAGGGCATAATTGTCTTAGCATTAACCGCGACGCTGAATTCGTTGAGGCCTCAACCTTGTGTTGTGGGATCAGAGTTATGCCAACCCACTTCAACATTACAAGATGCAGTATTGTATACTGGTATAGCTCTAGCTTCTATTGGCTTGGGCGGTACCCGCTATGCCCTAGCAACAATGGGAGCAAACCAGTTTGACAAACCTAAGAATCAAGCGAGTTTCTTCAACTGGTACTTCTTTACTCTATACTCTACTACAGCTGTAGCCCTAACAGTTATTGTCTACATTGAGGACAATGCTGGATGGAGATGGGGGTTTGGCCTATGTGTCCTTACCAACATAATCGCCTTGGCCGTTTTCTTAACTGGAACCCGGTTTTATAACATTGATAAGCCACAAGGAAGTCCATTTGTTGCTTTAGCTCGTGTTGTTGTTGCCGCTTTTCGAAAAAGGAAACTCCAGCTCTCCTCCGAAAGCAAGGATTATTACAATGGACATGATGGAGTGAAAGAAGGCATAGTGACTGGAACACTTAGCACCAGTTTCAGGTACAAACTTTACAGGGTTAATTACTATTATATCGAAAAGTTATGCTATCTTACCAAACTTATGTTGTCAGATAAATGCTTATGTTGTCAAGAGAGTGAATCTTGGTCATCTTAGATTCATTTGGCGCAAGACAAAATTTCATTTTTTTTTTTTTTTTTTTTTTTTTAGTCAATGTCGTATAATATAGAGATCACGTAGAAATATCGGTTGAGAGCAGTCTCGGCCCTACCCAGGAGCAGTCAGTGCGACTGCCCTGGGCCCATTTTTCAAGGGGGCCCCAAATTTTTTATTATTATAATAAGTGTTATATTATATTATTATAAATTGATTTAATATTTTTTCATAATTTTTAGGAATAGGATATTGAGGTGAATCTGAAATTTTGGAACAAAGGATCCATGACGAGAGTTTTAAAAAAAAATTCTTTGATATTGGCTTGACTTGCATTCTTAAAATTCTTTGACTCATTGGTATGATATCTATAGGTGGACATTTGTTTTCATTATTTAGGAATATGGAAGACATTGCTCGAAGTCTAAAAATATTTTCGAATAAATACTTTCTCAAAAAACCCAATGCTTAGTTGATAAAACAAGAAGTATACTAATATTAGTGATTAATGTGTGTAGAACACACTTTAGATTTTTGCCCTAGGCCTTTGAAAACTCAGGACCGGCCCTAGTTGAGAGATCAATTCAATTTGGACTATAGAAATGCAAACTTGATGTCCCCTCTTTGCATACAGATTCCTAAACCGTGCAGCACAGAAAATTGAAGGAGACATCAGATCAGATGGTTCCATTGCAAAACCATGGAGACTAAGCACAATGCAACAGGTCGAAGATTTCAAAACAATTATAAGAATTTTACCATTATGGTCAACAAGCATATTCTTAGTTACCCCACTAGCAGTCCAGACCAGCATGATAGTCCTGCAAGCTCTAAGCATGGACCGTCACATTGGGCCTCATTTCAAAATGCCATCTGGCTCCGTTATAGTCATTGTCCTACTTTCCACAGCCATCTCTCTCACCCTTATTGATAGGTTCTTATGTCCTGTGTGGCAGAAGCTGACTGGTCGATCTCCAACGCCCCTCCAACGTATAGGATTAGGCCACGTGTTAACTATTCTTAGCATGGCTCTTTCAGCACTAGTAGAGTCAAAAAGGCTCAAATTAGCCAAAGCGAACCAGCTCCAACCTGTTGTACCAATGCTGGCCTTGTGGCTTTTCCCGCAGTTGGTTTTGGCAGGTATTGGAGAGGCATTTCATTTTCCTGGACAAGTTGCATTGTACTATCAAGAATTTCCAGTGTCTCTTCGAAGCACATCGACGGCGATGATCTCGTTGGTCATTGGGATTGCATTTTATTTAAGCACAGGTGTAATTAATTTGGTTCAGAGGGTTACAGGGTGGTTACCAAATGATATAAATAATGGGAAGCTAGACAATGTGTATTGGATGTTAGTTGTTGTTGGGGTGCTCAATTTTGGTTATTATCTAGTGTGTGCTAAGTTGTACAAGTATCAAAATGTTAAGGGTGCAGATGTTAATTCTGGCTCTGCTGATAGTGAAAACTGATGTTGTCAGTCCAATATTATGTGTTTCTACTGTTGTTGATGAAAGAGATCCGTATATATTAACTGTTGAAAGGATTATCTCACATCAGAAAATCAAAGCCTTACCTAGTTTAAATGATCTTGAGTTTTTCCATTTATTGTCAATTAATTTTGGGTTACATGATTAAATTATTTTATTAACGTTGAAATCGATGTGTGGAGAAGATTATTTTTTCTTTTTCGTTGTCTTAAATTTCAAACTCTGCCGCAATGTAGAAAAGAAAATTGCATGAAAAACAGAGTTTGATCTTCATCTCCTCCAACCGGAAAATAATAGCAATTATTTGTAGATACCCATTCAAAGATCATCTCTACCAAAAATTACTTGAATCCGATATCATTTGACCACTCATTTGAGTTATTGAAATTTTAGTACTTTCTTGAAGCACCGTGTTCATTGATTTTGTAATATACAATTGGATATCGAAACGGTTTCCGATTTGTCTAATTTTTTGTAAGGATGATCTATGAATGAAGACCTAAAAAATAGATGGTTTGGATTATTGGGAAAAAAATTGTAGAGTACCCTAAAGGGCGTCCCTCAAATAAAATTATTTGAAGGATCTCTTAATAGAAGGGGACTGTATATATCATGGTGCCATAGCAAAGGACAAGGGCAAGGAATGACTGACACTATTCATGTGAATAGTGACTGCCCTCCTCTTTTTTATTTTGCTTTTCCACCCACTACCATGACAAGTAAAAGCAAGCATTATTCACATGAGACATGAGGAGAGGACATGGCTAGGTATTTACAGAAAAAATATTCTAAATATTTTGGTATTTTTCCTTCTTTTTTTGTGTATTTAAATTAGCAAATCCAGACAGCAGCTCAAGCAATTCTTGCCTTTGGGCTAACCTGGGTAAATAGGGCCCATCTTTGCCCAGGCTACCTTTCATTGTTGGGGGCTTGTTACATGCCTAGGCTCCCTTTTGCCCCGGCAAATAAGCACCGGTGAAAGTGCTCTAATAGAAGAGGATTATTGGAGTAAAATTCTTATTATTAGCTCCATCTTTTAGATTATATGCAGAGTCAAAGGATTATATGAAGAAAGAAAAAAGAAAGGCTAATTATCTTGCAATTAGTATGTAAAAACAAACGTGCCATAACGTATAATATGATGATATTTACCAAAAAAAATAAAAGGACATATACAACCAACCCTGGTCCCTGCCTTTGTTGCCTATAATGGGTTGGGTGTTCTGACCAAAAACTTGATGTGGTCTATACAACTAACTAATTTTGACCATGGATGTGTGATCAATTGTAACATAGTAACTATTTGTACTTTTATTTTTCCGAAAGTTGGGCTTAAGACTATCGCCTATAGCCCATCCAATCTTGTGGTTGGCTCCCTGCCTGCCTACTTGCTTTGTCTTGGAAAGAAGCGTCTCGCGATAACATCTTTCCCATGAATTGAGAATTTGACTTTGCCGCTGTCGTCTACGCCAACAAGAATTTTTGTGATGTCTGAGGAAGATTTAACAACAACACGAGCAAACAGTGGCTGCGAATTTCGCTCCTCTGCTCCCATACATATTGCTTCTATACACTCTCCAAATTTCCTACATACAATATACACGACGCGTTAAAACATTTAATTCAAATCTTGTCGAAGCTGATAATAAAATAATTATAGAGAATAACAAAATTACTTGTAACATCTTAACTAATCTTGCGTTGTACCGTCTCTAGATAGAGATTCGATCCAATGCGGTGTGTGAGAATGTGATCAGTTACCATGTAACAAACATAGAAATACTCTAACTAATACGAAAAAAGAGAGCAGAGAAGCACCTTGTAAAGAAGCCTCTGAGTTCTTGTTCTGAAACAGGATGGCCCCTTGAGAAGGTCAAGAACAAAGTTCTTTCATTCTTGTCAGCATTAGGGTGGTGCCGATCAGGTCTTTCATCACATGCTTCTTGGGCTGGCAACGAAGGTTGAGCCTCAACAACATTAGGATCAACGCACAAATTAAGTGAATCTTGAAACCCTTGTTGCACTATTAGACCATTCATCAAATGCAACAAGGGTTGCTGGGAAACAATAGGTTGTGGAATAAAAGCCAAATATGGATATATTGGAACTATATCACTAAAAGCTCTCTCACACACTTTGTTCACAAATTCCTCCATGATTTGCTTGGTGTGTTCCTTGTTGTTAAACACAGAACTTAGTGAAACTTTTACGGGAACAAGAAGACGCAGTTTCGGAAACTGGCTATCGATGTCCTCGAACGGAGGATGAACGCAATCTGAATACAAACGTTTCAATAACTCAAAAGATTCGTTTGCCAAGTCATTGAAGAATGGATCGTGCAAAAATAAGGTATTCACCATAAATTGCTGGCCAATACTTTGTCTTTCAAGCGTGTACCAAAGGGCTACGATATACTTGGATAGGATAGGGTCAAAACCTAACCCCATCAAGAGTCGATAATATATGTTGCGATCGAGTGTATGGAAAAGCTTAAGTTCTTGAAGGGCTCTGTCAGAAGATTTCATGGTGATATAAGTGGCAGTACTTCTTGGAGTGGTTGGGGAGAGAGAGAGAGAGAGAGAGGCTTTGGATTTTGAAAAGGGTTGGCTAGGGTTTTAAAAAGGGGTGAATATCGGTCCTGGGGTTCATTGACAAGCAAGGCACCTTGTTTTATAACAACTCTAAATCAGTACCAAAAGGGGACTCTAATTTTTAACCAGTAACATTCTCCCTCACGATCAAGGAAACTTGATTTCTCTTTTTTAATCAAACCCCAATTAAAGCTTTTATTGTTTTATTCTAATTAGGCAAGTTCCAAAATTTTGTTGCTGAAGCAATTTTATTGGCGCTTGAAGTTCCAGAGATTTGATGTTTTTGTGATGCTGCTGAAGCAGCACAATATCTTTCATGGGGCCCAGTTGATAGGTGAGTATTATGATTGCTTGTTCTCGGTTTTGCACGTTTTGCTATATTTAGGTTTCCTTATTTCAATTGACTTCTTTCTTCTATCAAATTAGGTTTCCTTATTTCAATTGGAAAAAAACAAAGTTGTTCTATTTTGGTTTAAATAGAACAACTCTTTAAATAAAGCCAAAAGAATAGTGGTATACTGAAACTCAAGAGCAATGGAAACACATGAGCAATTGCGTAGCAATTCATTGATTTTATAGGAGTGGAAGAGTTACAATTCCTTGCATATAAGGATCCAAAACAAATGAAGAAAGAATATGTAGCAATTGTGGTGCCATGAAAGCATTAACTTTCTTCATTTATTTTTGGGTAATGGAGGACACGGAAACAAAGCACACGGGGTATTGAGTCAATTTCAAATTCATAGGATATGAGATTTTTAGTGAAGCACACGGGGCATATCAATAAACAAGCCTTTATTTTTTTTATCCTTATATGCAATTGTTGTAGCAATTTGTGTGTTACGAAGGCAATTTGGCAGGGGATCCAAAAGGAGTTCGTGTGTTATTAGTTATAGTGTGCATGCACTAAAAAGCTTTGCAGGACAACTATTACCTCTCCGGCTGCTTCAAGCGCAGGTAACCATTCATCCGAGAATGGAACGACATCTGATGGAAGCTTTATTTCTGGGGCATCTTGTTTCCTATCACTTCCAGACTTCTTACTGCAATCAGAGACAGGCAAATTGAATCACTCACAGAACTTTTGTACCATCTAAAACAATATCCATAAATCATGTGAACCAAATAGCTTAAAACACACAAGGACACCACATGCAATTGCACACACATACAAGTAGATAAAATTGATCTAGGCTTTTGGTACATACAGCTCTTTTGTTGCCTCATTATCTTCTGTGGGGTGCAAGGTATCTTCCAACTCATGCTGCAGTTCACGGTTAAGAGTATGACTCTCTTCTAAGATATTAATTTCAGACTCCTCTGCCAAAGTTTTTCTGCTCATCAATACATTAACTTCAATATCCTGCAGAATTCTTCCACTTGATGATCTCGGATCAAGCGATAACAGATGAGCATATCTATATGGAATAAATATATTTGAATCCCACCCAGGTGGTAATGATGAGTTTTGCTAATTACCTAAAGTTCATTGTCATTGGCCTTTGGAATTTGAAGCTGAGCAGATATGTTCTGTAGCACAAGTAGAAGAATATGAAGAAGGCCAGATTCATTGCCTAACTCAACTCTAGCTATAATTATCACAAGAAATCGTAGCTACAAGTTCAATCTTAAGGCATCAAAGTTGAAGTGCATGTTGTTCTCTATAAATTTGACTGCTTATGAATTTCTACTCCTGCTCAAGATACGATAACAAAAATGATAAATAGACGCCGCACTGACCTGATTTGCTGTTAGCAGCACTCTCCTATTAGAATTTGATCCCCAGGCACCAACTACACATGTGCAAGCATGGCTGCAGGGTTCTCCAACATACTTTACATACATAAATACATTTACATTTGCAAACATGATTGCAGGCACCTGCATTTGCAACAATGGTTAAACATCTTTCTCAAAAGCTTGATTCCCTTTTTCTCTGGATACCCTTTTCCATGACTAAACAACTATAGCTTTAATAAGCGACTGATAGGAATGCTCCCACCAATTTTTATCAAGCACAACACAGAACGCACACACAAACACAATCCAATAACACAATCTTGACAGACAAACTATATGAGCTGCAACTGTTTGTTTTTTAAATCTTACGAAAAATCAGACGGTACGTAGCTACGAACAGTTGATGTATTCATCCATGGATTGTCGATTCCCATTCAATTAATTAGGTGGGAGCTTAAAAATAGTATTCTATCATGGGTCAAATATACATATATATATGCCAAAAGTTTATCTAAATCAGTAAGATATCTTCCAATTCTCTCAACATTCTGTCAGGTGTATAAAATTTCTCCAACTAATCGTAAATACAATCTGCTACAGGTGCCAATTAAGAAAGAGGAAATACCAATTGGACTTCCTAGTCTAGTTCCTTCTAGATTCTTCTAGAGTAATCCTATTTCTAATCTAGTACTACAAGAACGACACTTGTGCATCATGGATAGACAGAGAGTTAGAGAGGCTCAATCCACACCACTTTTCCAAAACTAAGAAACAATTGGAGAAAAAGCCTATCAGATAAACAATTCAATTTCTCATATCTAATCAGACGTAATTCCTCACCCAACAAGCTTTGGTCCGTCGAATCTCCACATTCAACCGCCACAGCCCGATTACTCACCCATCTCGGCTTTCTGCATATTTCAGCACACAATCAAACACCAGGCACTCAAATATTTCCGTTTCCCCTTTCTCTCCGTTGCTACATTTTCTCGGCAACCAAACAGAAACAATGGAATGAGGAACAGACGCGATTCATATAAACCTGAAGAGCAGCTTAGATTTTGTCGTCGACGCCAGCATAGAGATGAGCGAAGGCATCGTCGCCGTAAGGGTTGAGGTCGCGCTGCTTCTCAAAGTCGTACTTGTCGTATTTCTCCTTTCCTCACAGAATGAGAAGAAAATATGGCTGCGTTTGAGAGAGAGTCGCTCTCGTCTCGTTCAGGCATTCTCTCTCTCTTTCTCGTTCAGGCATTCTCTCTCTCTCTCTCTCTCTCTCCTCTCTCTCTCTCTCTCTCTCTCTCTCTCTCTCTCTCTCTCTGCGTTTGTCCTATTTCTCGACTGGGGCTGGGCCTATTAGTTTCCAAACGAAATAAGGAAAACTAGTCTCCAACGGCTATTCTTTATCTCCAAGTAACTGCTGGATTATAAATATAGTCGCTGCTATCAACACAGTTGATCAAAAATAAGCAAACAAACACTTGAACAAGAACCAAGGTCATTTCTCTACCTCTCTCTCATGGCTAATTCCGGCATGACGCAGCTGCTCGGCTTCCGGTTCGACCCCACGGACCAAGAAATTATCGGCTTCTTTCTCTACAAGATGGTGGTGGCGAACAACCCTCTGACTTTGATGCCGCCATACAGCAAGGTTATCCACAAGTGCAACCTCTTCGGCAACAAACGAGAACCCTCAGAAATTTGGAGAGATTACGGAGGGGATCAACTTGACGATCAACTTAACGCAAGACTGGCAGCTGCGGTACTTGGAGTGAAACCGAAACCTACCAAGATGTTAAAGATGAGGTGGATGAGATTATAGGTAGAAAACGGAAATTCCGGTACGAGAACGGTAATACTTCGGAGGACCACGCCGGCTGGCTTTTGGATGAATATAGCCTTTTCGAAAAGGGCTGCAAGAATCGTACAAGTCGTAATTGCTATGATTTTGACGTTGTGATTTGTCGGCTGAGAAGGAAGTGCAATACGGACAAGTCCGGGAAAAAGAGGAAGTGCTCATCTCAAGATCAATCAAACAAGAAGATGAAAAGAGATCAATCTACAAAGGAGATGAAGACTGAAAATTCAGTGGGGCCGCAAATTATGAATGATGAGAGCAATCAGTTGATGATCAACGACATTACAACTTGTGATCAAGATTATTTGATCGACACCAATCATAAAAGTTTCAACATTGATGAACTCTTCGTAGAACTAGACTGCAAACCGCCATTGTTACACTCGCAGCAACTACCTCAGATTGTTGAAAGCCAAGAAAAGCCTTTGCCAACTTCTTGCCTCTATGTTAATCAATTTGATGGACCACTGGAAGCAGCCACCAGCAATCTGAGTAATTTTGAGTATAATAGCGATCAAATAGCAAGATCAACATGGCAACATAATATGAATGCCGATGATCATCAAGATCCGAATTTATTCTTCACCGTCGATGAATTATTGGCAGAAGATGCAGAGCCTTTGTCAACTTATGCGCTCGATGATGTTTGTAATGTGGTCAGCCAACCATTAGACCAAAACAGTTGTTGGTCCAAATCCTTTATGGATCAGACTTACAATTCCTATATATGCTTATCAATAGAGGAGATCATAGCTGACAATTAGATATATTGTACAAGTGTAACTGGCTGTAAAAAAATTGACTGCTCGTAATTTCCATTCTTAGTACATGATATTGTTTCTTTATCTCATTGAATTTCAGCATGCAAATTCCTTAATACCAATACAAAACTAATTACTATTTATTAGTTAAGCAAGTAATAATAGGTGAACCGTTGTGCAATGACGGTACAAACTTTGCACTATGCTAAACCAAAGTGGTAAAAAAGAAGCAAAAATAATAATAATAAGAATTGCTTGATTTTCTTTGTATGTTTCATAGCAAGATAATGTGACAATTATCTGTAAAAGTAGAAGAAAAGGAGGAGGAAAGAAGAATGGTGTCACACAGTTAGTGATTAGGCAGACTCCTCTTAATTAGGTCATTGAGAACTAGGAGGGACGTTGTTGGTATGTTTTGTACAATCAAATGGTCCGATTACTTGATTAGTTTTTCGTTTCACCTGAAATTCAACAATGGAAACACATGAGCTCATAGCAAAATAGATAATGCAAATAATAAAATTACATACTAAGCCAAAAGCATATACCCAAGAATAGATATTTAGTCATATGCCCATTCTTAGCACTAAAACTATAAATAAACCCTACACTATTTAATTTCTATAAACAAACCCAAAAAAAAAACCCAAAAAATAACAACTGGCCCTATTTAATTTAATTTTGATTATTAAATTACTTTGATGCCCTATTGAGTGTTTTGGGCTTTTTTTATGAAGTTTTTGAGTTGGGTATGTTTTAAGAAATCAATGGCAATTTTGTAATTTAAAAAAAGTTAAAAGCCTTTTTGTTATGTTGTAAATGGACTTTAGGTGTGTTTCTAAAGTCCTTTTCATATAGGGTTTTTTTATAATTTAGGCTCCTATATTGGGTATAATAGCGAATCACCCTAAAAAGAACGCCCATCTACCACTAAGGAAAAGGTGGCAGAATTCATTTTGCGTAGAAAAAAATTCAGATATGGTGTTGTTTCTCTCCCTATCTCTCTGTGGGGGGTCCAAGTCTATGTATGGAAATGCAAACAACGAATAGATGATTGTCCAGTAAGCAAAACCATACCGGGGACCATGGACCTATTTGAGGTTCAGATTTGTTCGGGGGTGAATTTTGTACAGCACCACTTTTCTTTGTCAAAATTTCCTGCACCAAAACTTGGTATAAGATTTTTTGAAAAGAAAAACTTGATATAAGATTACAATATCAAATAAATTAAGGCTAATTGTCTTCCTATAAAATGTGTCTTTGTTTAAACCCAGAACCGCATTTCATTGATTTTAAAGAAGTGGGACAGTAGCATTACATACATAAAGGGTGCAAAACAAATGAAGAAAGCATATTTAAGAATTGCAGTGCCATATCACAATTCATTGATTTTAAAGGAGTGGAGAGTAACAATTAATTGCTTATGAGGATCCAAAAGAAATGAAGAGAGAATATGTAGCCATTGTAGTGCCATGAGACCTTTGGTAAATAAAAACACAAAGTTATAAAATGCTGGCATGAATTGCAAAAATGCAGTTCGTGTGTCATGAGTTATAGTGTGCATGCACTAAAAAGCTTTGCAGGACAACTATTACCTCTCCGGCTGCTTCAAGTGCAGCTAACCATTCATCCGAGAATGGAACAGCATCGGGTGGAAGCTTTATTACAGGGGCATCTTGTTTCCTATCACTTCCAGACTTCTTACTGCAATCAGAGACAGGAAAATTAAATCTCTCACAGAACTTTTGTACCATCTAAAACAATCCACAAATTATGTGAAACAAATGGCTCAAAAGACAAAAGGCATTTTGTCACACATGCCATTGCGCACACATACAAGTAGATAAAATTGATCTAGGCTTTTTGGTACATACATCTCTTTTGTTGCCTCATTATCTTCTGTGGGGTGCAAGGTATCTTCTAACTCATGCTGCAGTTCACTGCTAAGAGTATGATTCTCTTCTAAGATATTAATTTCAGATTCCTCTGCCAAAGTTTTTCTGCTCAATACATTAACTTCAATTTCCTGCAGAATTCTTCCACTTGATGATCTTGGATCAGAGATGACAGATGAGCATAACTCCCCTTCGCAGGAACTATATGCCAAAGTTGACGCAGAGTTTTCTTCATTGGTTGTTTTTGCAGATACATCAGACTCCACAGAACCAGCTTGATTGCTTAGCTTATTGTCATGACTAGACTTCGTACAAGTTTGAAGATTTTCTGATGATGGTTCAATCTTGAAAGAGCTGGTCACTGCAACTTCCATTTGTAAGTAGTCAGCCTTTTCCTCCAAATCAGGTCTGCCATCATGCATTGCTGCTGCTACTTTTGAACTCTTTGATTCAATTCCACAAGCATCACAGTCATCTAGACCAACCTCATGAACAGTTTCCTCAAATACCTTGCAGGAAGCGTTGTTTGCAAGCAAGGGTCCATTCAAACAAGATCCTGGATTAATGTCCTGGTACTCTCGTATGACACCAATATCTGAACTGAGATTGATCTTATCACTCTGCTCTACTGAAGTATCTTGCTGGCAATAGCTTTTGTCATCTTCAGTCTCTAACTGAGGGACACCATAGCAACTTTCAACAAGTAAGTTGCAATCTTTGGTTCCAAAATCCTTGGGCTCAATTACGTCTTTTATCGCAGAGCCACCCGCAACTTGCACTTTCACATTTAGCTTGGACGTGAAATCTCCCACACTATCCAATTTCAAAGAACAGTCTTGACAATGAAGCTGAAAGTCACTCATTGACTGTGAGTCCAGGTTGTAACTCTCAACCACTGTTTCGTTGCTTTCAGATACTGATGCAGTATTATCCACATTCTGGGACTCAACTATTTCTGCAACATTAGAACTGAAATCTAGCATACCATGTGGTATTAGAGAAACGGTTCTGGAAACTTCTGATTCACTTCTGCAGGTACCAGTTCCTTCTGGTCCTTTTGAATCAACAAATTGAAGAAAAAATTTCTGCTGGGATTCTTCAGGGAAAATACTGAATCCATCCAACACACAATCATTTAAGTGCAATTTATTTTCCTGGGAAACCTGTTCTCCAACATAGCAGCAATTTGGAAGGTCTAGCTGTTCAGGTTTTTCATTTCCACAATCAGTTCCCACCAGTTGACAATTTTCTGGAGCTGAAGTGCTCAGGTCAACATCAATCATTTCATCTATTAACCTTCCACAATTTTCTGGAGCTGAAGTGCTCAGGTCAGCATCATTCATTTCATCTATAAACCTTCCCCTTAAAGCCAGCATTTGTGCATCTTCCACATGTGGGTTCCTACTCTTTGTGTTAAATCTACTACCTTCATCTTTTGCTTGGTTTTTAAATCTAGAGTCAGACAAAGCATCAGACCTTTTCAATTCAGATGCACTAGAATTTTGGACCTTTGGACTGACATCTGCAACCTTCACAGAATTGTAGCTCTGGATCTCTTCAGAAACTTGACATTCCTTGGTGAAACTACCCGTGTTTTCCCATATCATATGATCCTCATCAGAGATTTGGTTGCCTTCACAGGTCATAGGTTTAAACAGCTCAGCTTCTGCCCCGTACAGTTCATTGATATTATGATCCCTGCTTGACTGATCATCGTATGCTATCAAGATGCCACCAGAAGAACTTGCCTCTTCCGATTTGGACTTTAAAAGGACACCACAATTCTTTTGTGGCAAGTCATGGGATTTGTCTTCAAGAAGTTGATGGATAGTTATTTTATTTTCGCCAGAAAAACAGGGAAATTTCACTGCAGAACTAAGATGGGGTGTAACATGGGGTTTATCCATATCTTTACTTTCTGGAGTAAGTACAAAAGCAGCCTTCACGCTATTGTCATCTTTATCCAATTGTTCACAGGATCCCCCTTGTAAAAGAGATTTATCAACATTCCTCTGAAATTCTACCTCTCCCATAGACTGTTGTTCTTCATGAACAGGAATGCTATTGAACTTTCGCTGATTCTCTGTCATATCATAACTATTTGAGCTAGATCGTACCTTCAGTTCCACCTTCTGCACATCTGTGACTTGTGAGAATGGTTCCACCTTGTCCTTTGTGGCAGAGTTAATTGTAGATGAAACTGAGCAGCATGAACTTGAGCATTGGACATTAATATTTCCAATTAGAGAAAGGGTTCTGGAAACTTCTGATTCACTTCTGCAGGCACCAGTTCCTTCTGGTTCTTTTGAATCAACACATTGAAGAACATTTTTCTGCTGGGATTCTTCAGGGAAAATACTGAATCCATCCAACACACAATCATTTAAGTGCAATTTATTTTCCTGGAAAACCTGTTCTCCAACATAGCAGGAATTTGGAAGGTCTAGCTGTTCAGGTTTTTCATTTCCACAATCAGTTATCACCAGTTGACGATTTTCTGGAGCTGAAGTGCTCAGGTCAACATCATTCATTTCATCTATCATCCTTCCACCTAAAGCCAGCATTTGTGCATCTTCCACATGTGGGTTCCTACTCTTTGTGTGAAACCTACTACCATCATCTTTTGCTTGGTTTTTAAATCTAGAGTCAGACAAAGGATCAGACCTTTTCAATTCAGATGCACTAGAATTTTGGACCTTTGGACTGACATCTGCAACCTTCACAGAACTATAGCTCTGGATATCTTCAGAAACTTGACATTCCTTGGTGAAACTACCCGTGTTTTCCCAGATCATTTGATCCTCATCAGAAATTTGGTTGCCTTCACTGATAGGTTTAAACAGATCAGCTTCTGCCCCACGCAGTTCATTGACATTATGATCGCTGCTTGACTGATCATCGTATGATATTAAGACACTACCAGAAGAACTTGCGTCTTCAGATTTGGACCCTAAAAGGACACCACAATTCTTTTGTGGCAAGTCATGGGATTTGTCTTCAAGAAGTTGATGGACAGTTATGTCATTTTCGCCAGAAAAACAGGGAAATTTCACTGCAGAACTAAGATGGGGTGTAACATGAGGTTTCTCCATATCAAAAGCAGCCTTCACGCTATTGTCATCTTTAACCAATTGTTCACAGGATCCCCTCTGTAAAAGAAACTTATCATTGTTCCTCTGAAATTCTACCTCTCCCATAGATTGTTGGTCTTCATGAACAGGAATGCTATTGAACTTTCGCTGATTCTCTGTCATATCATAACTACTTGAGCTAGATTGTACCTTCAGTTCCACCTTCTGCATATTTGTTACTTGCGAGAATGGTTCCACCTTATCCTTTGTGGCAGAGTTAATTGTAGATGAAACTGAGCAACCTGAACTTGAGCATTGGACATTAATATTTCCAATTACTGTCCGATCATTGATCACATTTTGCTTTTTCCCAAGGGAAGAGGGCGGCCTCAATTCATGAATTGGATCTACAGAACCAACTTGCCTCAAATTAGGCATAATGCATGGCTGAGAGCTTGTCTTCAAAGGACTAGGCAAAGAAGAAGCTTTTGGCTGCAAACAATTTATCAAAAATGTAGCAAAGGAAAATCAGACATATTGAGTTGAGAAAATATCATCTCTTTTATGCAGCTGCAGAACAGTTGTTTGAAAAATACCTGATGAAAGAAACTCAGCGATGGTGATGGCATCCGTAAACCTGATGGCTTTGATGTTGGGAGCTGAGTACGTGACAAGTTCACACCAGTATGAGGAAGAGGAACTGCAGGTTTTCTGGATCTGTCATCACAGCCATATGTTGTATGACCGGTAGAAGGAAGTGCTTGTTTTGAGATCGCCTCTGGAGCTGCAGTTTTCCGGGATCTGTCATTACGGCCATATGATGCATGACCAGTAGAAGGAAGTGCTTGTTTTGAGATCATCTGCGGAACTGCAGTTTTTTTGGATCTGTCATCATGGCCATACGATGCATGACCAGTAGAAGGAAGTGTCTGTTTTGAGATCACCTCGAAGCCATTATTTGCTTCAATAGTAGGTGGACATTTTATTTTGGTTAGTGAACCCTTCACCAAGCTGGCCTGCAAAATAATGGAAATTCACAACACAGGAAGCACATACATCTTTATTAATACCAGATTGTTGACGCAGTACAAAGGAAATGTCTATAGTCACACGTATTATTAGTAGTTAATTTACAAAGACTATTACTTAAGCTTCAAGCTCTCACCACATTTCTTCTGGCTTGCCGAACAGAACTTTTAGAAGTTAAAGATTTTCCAGGAGCAACTTTTGCATTATTTGGCCCAGTTTTGTTGTTGTTCAATTTCCCTGCTGCATGAGAGAGAAGTAGTTAACAGAATATAAACAAATAATTTCCATTTGATTCAAATGTGAAAATCTTATTTCTTTTTCTATATCTATATATATAAAGCAAAAGGCAGAGAACGGTAAAACATTCAAAATACCAGAAAATGCCCTTTGTTAATGCAAACATTAAGAATTGAAATTATTAATTAAATGAGTATAATATGGTAAATTCACACTTTTTCATATTTTAAAAAATTAAAATTAAAAGAAAAATCAGATAATGGATCCTAAATTTATGGAACACAACTACCCATTATCTTTTTTAATTCTAAAATAAATTTAAAAAAAAAGGTTCTCCGCGTGTGCAGAGAAGCTAGTCCTTTAAGAAAGTACGAACATGTTAGACTATAGGACCTTCTAGAAGCAGTTAAATAAATAAATAAATCTCACTAATAAATGCAGTCAATATCTAAATATTTACCAGGGTGAGCAATCTGATTCCTCTTTAAATCATTTGCACCAACCATCACATTCTTGGAAGTCCTAGACAGCAGACAGGGATCAGGTTTTCGAACCGGTAATGTAGAAATTCTTGGTTCTTTAATCGGTGATTTCATTGTATTCACATTTGCAGGCCTTTTCAGAGTTCACATAAGTCAAGGCAAACCCTCCCAAAAATTCATTAACATAACAAAAGACTCACCAAAACTGACATATAGAAAAATTAATCAAAAGGATATGAAGAGGAGGCCAAAGGTCGAGGGCAACCACTGCGTTTTGAGCCACTTCTATTGATATCACGGGCTGAAAGCACCTTCCGCTTGGCCTAAAAATCAGAAACATGACTCCAATTGAACAATCTTCAACTTAAAGAAAACTTTCCCATCCTATAAGAGATTTGACAACTAACCGCAGAACCTGGCGCCGCATTATCTTTAGCTGATGAGTCACGCTTTGGTAATAAACTGCCACCAACAGTCCTATCTTTACTTGAAGGACTTTCCGGCAATACCTTGAATAATTTTTCTTCAATCACCTCTAGATCTTCTGAATCAGCAATGCTATTTGTGTCTTCATGGATAACTGACAGCAACCCATTAGAATTTGCACTTCCACTAATCAGGGATAACTCTTCGGAATTCAAAACACCTGACAAAAGTACCAAAATGGGAAAGAAAACAATAAACCCAGCTTTAATTTTCTTTTCTATATGAAAAAAATTAGAACAATCCAGAAACAAAACAGAACCTTCATCAGTAAAGAAGGCTCGATCCCAAGCTAGGCTTTTACGCAAATTGTATCCTCCCCCCTTCTTCCTCTTCATTTGCTGCGGCTGGAGGCTGAGTTTTTGTTCTTCTATTTTGTTTGCATTACTACCATTATTCTCTTTATCTATACTATCTCTACATGACGGAGAGCTTGGTTTTTGGGATTTCTCATTCACCACTGCAATATAATTCACAGAGTTTTCATTGTATGCCATGCAATGTAGGTCCAATTATGTTCATATACATATAAACATGTAAAAATAAATCACTAAGACGACGAATTGCACACTACAGAGCACAATTAGAGGTCAATCTGAGTCAACATTATTCAAATGAAGAGAAAAACGAAACCCTAGAAGGCCAAAACAGAGAGCAAAATGTGAAGCATAGACTCAGTGAGAGAGTAAGAGAAAACCCTAACCGACTGGCTTGGATCTGCGGGGTTGGAGAGGCGAGCAAAAGAAAATGGCGTCGTCGCTGGTGCTTTTACTTCTGTTACTGCTCGCGTCCTGGATCAATTGAAGCAGCGAATCGTCTTCTTCAGCGATCTCGATGAGAGGGACGTCGGATTCCATCTCTCTCTCTCTCTCTCTCTCTCTCTCTCTCTCTCTCTCTCTCTCTCAAAGTTTCTAGAAAGATCGAATGGGAAATGGGGGAAATGATCGAAGTAAATGGGCGTAGTGCAGAAGTCTGCAAATTGTTTGTTTGTGGATCTTAAAAATTTTGAATGGATCGACGAGCGGCAAAGGATGGATGGGGATGGAGACAAATGGACAGCGACCACGTGACTGCTGAGTCAAATTACGAATGATTCCCTTGTGGTCGAGGGGTTAAAGCTAAAGGGATGGAGGATAGTTTTGACTTTGATGATTAATGCAATTAAGTCAGCGGATTTGGTTTGATCGTTACTTGACACGAACACGAATATGATAGAATTTGTTAAACATGAGTATAAATGATTCGATTCATTATCAACCTTAGTAGCCTGATCTTCGAGATGGGGATTTGAGCAGCATGAGCTCAACTTGAATTGCTCAAGCAAATAGCGTATAACAACACAATGGTACAAATTTTGAACCTCTATGGCACCTTCGTAATATGTGTGTGAAAAACTTCATTTCTTTACAATTTAGACTATTGCTTTTATTCAAATTCTTTGATTCCAAACATGTCCCCTAAAGTTAAGCGCGATAATTACCACCTATATAATTTAGACTATTGCTTTTATTCAAATTCTTTGATTCCAAACATGTCCCCTAAAGTTAAGCGCGGTAATTACCACCTACATATCATCGCAAAGACGACGCTGAAATACTTGAAAAATGAAAGTTAACTCTTGATTATCTTCCGGAATAAAATTCATAAAGAAAGTAGCTACAAATTAAAACTGTCAAGGGGAAGAATTTCCATCATATCATTAAGCTCTTAAAGTTGAAGAACACTGTACGAATATCATGCTATTTTTCAGGCACAATGAGCTTGGAATTATCTACTTATTTATCCTTACAAAATGAATTTCTTTGAATTTGTGATTCATAAACTTATACATGTCTCAATTGTAAAGAATCCAGGACCAATTCCCAGCAAAATCAGCACTTGATGTGCATGTGTGTGTAAGCTAAACAAACTAAAATCCCAGAAACGCTACACGGTATGATGATTCCCCAGCTCCTCTTTACAAACGGTGAATCTAATTCCCCTGTCCTCTCTCATTCCGATTAGATATGAATGAAATACAAACAACGTAAATACAACTATGAAGGGAACTAACCATGACTCTTGTATGGAACCTTTTTTTTTATACCAATGATACACCAAATGAATACGAGCCAGGACTTTACATTTCTACGTCAAAATCGAGCATCTACCTCCTCTATGCCACCCGAAATGGGGCTCTCTGAATTCCATTTCAGGCTGGAGCTAGAACTCTGCCATTCTTGGTGCTTAGCTTACATATCTTCTCCTTCCAAAGAACAAGAAAACTGGTGTACAAGTGGACTAATCCTCATCCTCAGTTATGGAGGCAAAGGAAAAAGGTTTGAACTTATAGCCATCTCCATAGTAAAATTTATTTTGATATTCCACCCAATGAAGACGCAGGGCGTGAAGAAAAGCACTGAGCGTCTCCATCATGAGTAGTATGAATGCTGTTGCAAACGCAAAAACTGCTAACCCAATTAACCGGATAACAAAGTTGTCGTACCTGTTATAATTATTTTCACAAGTTCATTATTACTGATTGAAGAATACATGCACCATCATATGCAACGAGAAAAACTAGCAGTCAGAAGCACATGCATGCCATGATAGAGAATTAAAGGTTGGAACTCACCCCCAGGCAAGGAGAAGGACTTTCTCATAGAAAACGGTTGACAATTCTGAGTGGGCCAAGCTGTAATTGCAGTAACAGATATTAAAGAAAAGGGCTACCACATAGATGAAAGAAAACCACGGAATAAGCAAAAGAAAAATATATATACATACAGGTAAACTACAAAATATGTAATATGTAAACAATATAGGTATACCTCAGAGCCCATAGTCGTAGATATGATGCAGTATTTGAAACTGCACCAAGAACAAACTCTATGGAGTGTATCATCTGGTGTACAAATACCTCACTGAAATTAAACTCCTCATGATGTTGCCTCGCAGAATCAGGCTCTACATCAAGGTCCATCTCTGAGGTGCCAAGCATCCCATACGCACGACCTTGAAACCTCTGGAAAATAACATCAGGAAAACATAGATATCATATCTTCTCAAGCTCCTTATATCTCCCCTCAAATACCTTTAAGTGAGTCAAAGACAAGTCTATACCACACATAAATAAACCAAGTCCACTAATTGAGGATACTAATCACTAGTAATCACATTTTAAACAACATTTACAAACAGAAACGTCAAAGAAAATTTTGGCTTTAAGTTTATTCCTTTGCTGGTTTTCTTAAAAATCCAAAACTGAAGCCTAAGCATGTTACACCACAGTACCTCCGTATGAAGCTTCTTCAAAATAAAAGGTTTTGGAAAGAGCATCCATGGAACTGCGATTAGAGCCAAAAGCAACAAAATGATCTGCAAAAACAGAGCCCTGTTAACCATAACATAAATTGAGAACATAAGCAATTATATATACAAAGTAACAATAAAGAGGAGATTAGAACTTGTGCCTGAAGTGGTCTTTGGCCCCAGAACAATTCATTTTCACCAAGATCATCAGTCGGACTTAAGAACATGTAAATCATTACATGATAGAGGTCCGCCTGAGAGCCGGTGCACCACTTGATGACAATAAGAAGTGAAAGATATCCAAAAAGGCTGTTAAGAAAGATCACCTGCGGCACAAACTGGTACCTAACAACAAGATGCAGAACAAGTCAAACGCTTGTGCACTTCATTTGAAAGTAATACAACAATGGGAAAAGTGAAAAAACAGGAGACCCACTTTATATCAATCGAGCTGCTGAAAAACCGTGCATTGAAGTAACTAAGTAGAATTCCTAAGTTCATTTGCGCCACACCCAACAAAATCGACATTTTCATTTTGAGAGAATTCAAGAAAGGCAGCTCTGAACGACTTCCACGCCAACTGGGATCCACACCAAATGGGTATGGATCTCGGTACTTGATTAAACCAATAGTGTACGCCTCACTGCTCAAAAGAAGACAAATTTATGATAAGTAGTTAGTTTTCTGCTGAGGAAAGTCATAAGTTCAGCCAGCATAAACAATGGGAAGATTTTTAAGAGTTATAAAATAGAGGTGATTGAGAAACCGCCAGACAACATAGTGCCATAAATGCCTAGTGAAGGACAGCTATGATTAGCAGATCAAAGTAAGTTCCAACAACAGCGATACACATGGCTTGGATAGATATCGTATCTTCTCAAGCTCCATGCACCACAGACCAGACAGATGCTCGAAAGTAACACACCACCAAAGTCATCAATCAAGATGGGGAGAATCCCCATGGATTGAATGAGGGACGACCCTAGCGGCAGCAGGCCATAGGAATGAACTCTAAAGGAGGCAATGAAACCACCAATCCATCCAGAATGATGATGATGATGAAAAATAACTATTAGATTAATAAATAATTATTAAACTTTTAATAGGAAGATTCTGTGAATCTTATAAATATTAGATTATTCGAAAAAATATTAAAAATTCTTAAAAGGATTGATCTCTAATTAAGCAGAGGTGTGATAAAAGCCATGCAACACCAGACTAGCAGTGGGGTTTAAGCACATAGATTCCAGAAACCCCAATCTCTAAAACAAGAGGTCAGAGTGGTATATTGTTGAACACAAACTCATTCTAAACAACCCAGCTGAAGGAAAAATTAGAGATTGAAGATTTAAAATAGAGAGCTTACCTGCAAGCGGTATCTCTACATTTGTAAGCAGACCCACCAAATATGTGAAAAGGAACAGAGAAGAACTCATTGTAAATCAACCCACAGTAGATTGAAAATAGGGACATCAAAAGAAGTACATATCGCCCACCAAATAGCATCTCCATAAAGCTCCCAAGTTTCTGGTAGGAAGTAATATAAAATTTCTTAGTAAGACAAGTGGAAAAAACACAATTCTCTTTCACGTGTTAAATGCATGTTATGTTCTTTCTAAACACCAGAATCATAACAAATATTAGTTAAAAACGAAAACTGAAAGAGAACTATCCTACTTTTTGCTCCATTTGAAAGAAATTATTGCCACTGTTGCTGTTATAAGTATTATTATTTGATACTGTCATCATTACCACAGTAAGACCACATCATTCCTCCATAAATAAACCATGAGATTGTGAATCTAGCTCAGGATATTACGTTGGTGCTAGCTAAATCTTTGCTGCAGGATTGGTTATATTATGAATCCTTGGATAACAAAAACCGCAATCTCTATTATATTAAATCTTGCTGAATAGCATAGACACAGTAACGACGACAACCAGAAAAAAAGTTCAGGGTCAGTGGTACTAGTGGACAATATTGGTTATGGCTAGGGTTGCAACATATCTGTTGACAACTTCTGGGGAGAGCGAAAGATACTTTTAATTGCAGCTGATCGAGTCAATGCCTATGAACTGGAAAATGGTACATGTTGCCGAGCAGCTTGAAGAAGTTTTGACTTAACTAAAGCAATATAATTCATTAGTGATCAAGTATAACGTCTTCAGATAGTACACTCCTCTTAAATTTAAATGCTAGAAGTTCACAAAAAGGGCATACCTGAGCACTGAGCTTACTTTCACGAGCTATAAGAATTAATGCTCCCAGCAACAAGCATATTCCATGACCCCAGTCCCCAAACATCACCGCGAAAAGAAATGGAAAAGTAACACAAGTGTAAACAGCAGGATTGGCTTCTTGATATCTTGCAACACTGCCAAATGATAGTATAGCTCGTCACCTAAACAACTTATTATGTTGATTCACTTATCATTTTCCCTTTGTAATGAAAAATGCTAACAGAAATACTTAAAAGGAGAATTGTTTCCTCATCATGTACTTTGCAACTGGCTCTCGCTCTTAATTTTTCTTTTTCATTTTTCTCCTATCAATTATGAAGATTTAACCCAGTAGTTAGAACACCAAACTTTCTAGAATTTCAGCTAATTTTTCAAACGAAGTTGAAAAGTTTAATTCCCCTATTTTAGGTGCGGGCAAAGGAAATACAGAATATTCCTCATTATTTAGTTGTAAAGTAACAACTTGCAGCAAATGCAAGCCTCCCATCCCATTCCTCGACAAACTCCTGACACATCCAAGCTCCACCCTTAAGTAGGTTGGACATGTAAAGCACACAATGTCTGATATTTAATTTGCTTGTTAATTGAAGGACAAAAAATCTATGTAGTAAATCACTTGTGCCAGCATGCATTGGCTTTCCTTCCTAATGTGTCAACCATAGACACCTACCAATATGTGAGAAGTGTACAAACAGAATGTAATTTCTAATCCAAAATATTCATTATTTCTAAGAACATTTACCCACTGTTCACCATTAATTGACCATGATTTCACGAGGAAAATGATGCACCAATTTAAAGACAATTTCCTTTCATTAACAGAAGAAATGATAAAGTATCTAAATATCATATTTTGACTAACCCATATGCATCAACAATTTCCTGAAATGCACTCGTGAAGCGGTTGGTTCTGAAATATGTAGGAGGTGATTCTATTGCATCCATCAGGTGAAATATTATTCCCACTTGCGAATTGCTATCAAATGTAGCACGTTGCAGTGCCTCCTGAATCTGTTCAACCATAAAATTACTACATAAATATAACACAAGTTCGCAAAATTCATCTACAATCAAAAAGTATTAAAGTAACAACATAGTAACATACCCTCAATGATGCAGGAGCATCTATTAGATTTTCCTAATCTAAGTGGGCATCAGCCAATAAGGCTAAGTTCTAGTTATATTAAATTAATAGGTTATTTTATTACTTGTTTTCCTATTCTTACTAGGATTTGGTTTAATTTCCTGTTTAGGTTTTAATTTCCTTTGTCAATTAGGGTTTCTTATTAAACTAGGAATAGGAATTCTAGGCTGGTGTATTCTAGTATAAATAGGCTATTTAGAGACTCTTGTATTGAGTTTTGTTGATGAATATAATTTCAGACGTTAGTCTATAGAGTTTCTGTTGGGATTTTGCCCTAGAACTCAATTATCTTCGTTCCAACTTCGATTCTACTGCTTTATCCTTCTATTCTCTGTATTTTGGGTATGTTTGGGTCGCTGGACAGCAGCTTATAGCCGCTGCCCTGCATCACTCAACAAAGCTAAAAATTAGATATAGGTACTCACTAGCTTTTTTTTTATGCGAGTCCAATGGTATCTTTTGGATCTTGCCTTATTTTATGGCTTTTTGGAAATATCAGTAATGCCCTTTAAGTATTGAATATAATAACTTGTATATTTACGTAAATTCTAAAACTCACATATTTCATTTTACTTTACGTAAAAGTTGTATTTTGGGAAAAAAAAAATCGTAAATATCTATCAAAGACAACTCATGATAACTATAACATTATGTATTACAAATGAACTGATGTACCTGTAAGACAGATACATTATTAAAATGAATGATTGCATCAAAAGTGAACTATAGGGGGGCATAGGCTAATCTATCCATGGTACATGCATTTTCTAGAGATGAAAAAAGGCCTTATGTTGCGTTAGGATAAGGGATCTGTATTACCGTTACATAAATTATTTTTTCAAACACAACCTTAGGTTCTTCACGGGCCTTGTTTCATAGATATTGACGAATGTTGGCAAAAAATACAAATTCTATGCAAGACTTGGGCATTTATAGACGCATTGTCGATTTTTACAGAAAAATGTACAATCAACTCATAAAATTATGCAGACACGTCATTAATGAGAGACCTAACCCAAAAGAAACATTGGACTTGTGATACTGCAACAAAACTATTGATGAACCTAGTGACAGATGTTACCTTAGTTTTTGCAAATATAGGACACCAGCCCTCTCCAACAAGACATTTTTTTGTAACATCAAAGTTAAGCATGTTCAATGTATCATATACAGCTTTCTCCCTTCTCACCTGGTAAAGAGTAGAAAACACGACATAGTTGTCACTATCAGGATAAAGCTAAACCACTCCAATTCACACAAACTCTTAGTCATATATTTGATCAATATTTTTTGTCGCTCAAGCCAAAAAAATAACAATTAACAAGAGGCAAGCAGGACCAATATCTTACCATGTTCATCCATTTCGCTAGGTGAAACCCAACAGAAGTAAGGGCCTTATTTCTGTGACGGATCCCTGCATCCAAAGTTGCTTCCAATTCAGCAAGACGTGATGAAACCTGCAACCGAAAACCTGAACTTTCAAAAAGATAGAATAGAGTATTTGTTGATACTATCATCAAGACCCGCAAATATATGCTATCACACGATAAAACAAATTAAAAGGAGTAGTTGAAGATAATTATGCTATCAAGCTCACATCAGATATACACAAACATTAAAGCAGAACAAAGTTTTGTAAGATGTTTGAATAAAAACAAGGATTCCATCTTTAAGCTTGAAACTTCATTCCAATTAAAGAATAAATGAACTGCCAACTATCTCAACTGAATGCTTACTTCTCTAGTTATTTGTCTCTGCTTAGTTATATCTTCAGGAACAGGATAGCAATTTGCACCAAATGCCTCACAAATTTTCAAAATCTTTGTTTTTGCCTGCAGCCCTGAGAAGAACACTACAAACACTGTTTTCTCAACCTGCACAACTTTCAGGAATTAGTAAAAGAAGCGAATAAATATTCTCATTCTACACATAACAAAGCTCAAAGAAACCGCACCAAAAACAGGAAGAAAAAAATACAATTTTTATAATACTGAGGCAGAAGAAAACCATTTCAGTAGATAAAGGATCCATGATCTGTTCATCTGCTGATGCTTGATTAAAAAGCATATTGCCCCTTGTAGCACGAAACAACATCCTCTCGAACCTGAGAGCTTTGGATTTACAAATAATTCCACTAACAAAACTCAAACCAGATTGGTCTGATGGCCCGGGTCTGATATCCTGTAAAATGCATAATCAATTACAAATGAAATCATAGCAAAAGGTTTTGCACCAAGAAGACATTAGATTTAGAAAAGCATAATTAACAAGTACCTGCTCAAGTAATGAAACTGAATCACCATAGTCATCATTTGAGTAAACATTCTCATCTAGTTCTCTCTCCTCTGGAACCGCATGGCTATTACTTGAAACAAGAAAGCCACTTGCCTGAGATTGCCGACATGAAGATATATAATGAGGCACAGGAAAGAGCATTTGAAACTATAATTAAGGTGTACTAAAGGAAAGAGAAGCAGACAGGAGGCTGCTAATACATCAGTAAAGGCTAGTTACCTTTTGCAATACTATCTTGAATTCCAGGAGTTCATTATATGAATGTTGAAGTCTATCACTATTAGAGTTCATTTCAATTAGCTCATGCTCGTGCTCAGCAAGTTGTATCTGTAATAGATACATACAATTCAAATTATCAGTTTACAGAATTAAATGCTCTCTAAATAAGGGCGCAATTGGTTAGTGCCATTTTGGACTACAAGTTTCAGGTTCACACTACTGCTGCCATTATAAAAATCATAGCCAAAGGAGGGAGAGATAAGGGGTAACAGTAAATGCACCTCTAATTCCTCCAACTCAATATCTGCTTGCAAAACAGGATGTACAGATGAAAGTAGACCAGCTTTACTGATTTGATCTCTGAAGAACCGCAGCTTTCTTGACATCTCTGCACATCGCTTTACCTGTGGAAATCCTCACAATGATATAACAACTAAACTTAAGTATGATTGGCTACTGCGATCAACATCACTATCAACTATCTACTATAATCAATAACTTTTCAATAAACTCAATCTCAACCTACAAATCTCATCAGTTTAATAATTTATAGAGATTACCTAAACAGGGTTCAATTTGCACAGATTCCAGGTAGATAAAAAGACTACCATAGAATACTATTTCTAGTTAAAGATCAATAGCTTTTTTTCCTCTGGTAAATAACAAGGAAAGTGGGGCATGCACGATCAAGGTTTAATGTTGGAGAATGTTGCTTTTAATTAAGCAAGTAAAGCTGGCAGACATGTTAGACACAATACACAAGGAAGTGGAAAACCAGGCATTGAATATACAACGATATAGGGAAAATTATACTTATGCCTCTTCAACTTTGGAATCCATCCCACTTACCCCCTGAAAAGAACAATTGACTCAATTTCCCCGTATAAATTTGTTGCACCATGGGTCTTCTGTGCAACTCCATCCAAGATTCTGTTGGACTCCCCTAGTATTAAACTTCCACATTTAAAAAAAAAAATTGGCTGAAGTTGCGCAAAAGACCCATATTGGAACAAATTCATAATACAGGGGGGAATGTGAGCCAATCCTTTTCTTATGGAGAAAATCCAGACACCAAAAAATTGAGGGGCATAGATTTAGTTTTTCCAGTATATAAGAATATGCACACTAAAAAGTGAAAGCATGAAGTCTCTAAAACACCAGCAATTCAAGAAATGAAACATTGAAATATCATATTAGCAAAATATTCCATTGAGAAAGATAGATGCTGCAGTCCAAAACATTCAGATTGCAACTGTAGTTCTAATAAAATCTGAGTAGATACCTGATTAACAAATGTTCGTTGGAAAGGACTTTTATCAGCATTTAACTGCAAAAAAAAAGACAAAAATAATATGACCCTGAGTATATCTGAACGAAAACTAAAAAGACTATATTGCATATTCATTTAAAGAAATTATAATGAGAGGAGACCAGCAAATAAAGAACAAAGAATTTCAATGCTTTTCATAAGATGTCTCATATACAATACAAATTCAGGTGTTCCACCAATAAATACAGAGTGTTGCAGAAAATGCGAACTCAACCTATTCTGATGGAAATATGCACTCTCTGATTCTAACACAAGAAAGTATGAATAGCCATCACTCAGGGGCATTAAAAGTACTACTTTATAAACAACACTAAAAAGGGTTTGGCATTGTTTAATGATTTATAGTTACAGAAATTGTTTAAACCCAACTAGATATGGAAAGTTTGAGCATACTTCTCTGGTTTGGTTTCTAAAGAACTTAGAAGTTGTCTTTTTCTATTATCCTATTAGATTGCAAGCTGCTGTGGATTGAATATATTGGTTTCAACACTTCAAAACATACTCAAATTAGACAAATTTCTCTAACTATTTCTTTCAAGCCTTGAAACAGTTAGATGATACAAGTCCAGTACATACTCAGTTTAAAGAGAACTATAAAATATAAAAAATCCTCAAACCACTTTTAGACAATGTATTATTTCAAGCTTTCAGTTTCAGGATTTAGCTTATTCCTTTCCTGCCAACTGCCATTAGAATCGGAAACACCGCCACCACACTAATCAAAATGGAGATTTGATTTTTTGGAATTACTAAGATAGATTTTGACAATGTATAATTTGAAGTCTTTCAATAGGTAGGTGCTACAGCAAGCCCAGTACATCTTTAAAGAGGACATCAACAAAAATTCTCTAACGACTTATGAGTTACGATTATTAGCATAACAGACTTTATGATAGTAACGATGGACAGACTCACTTTTACTATATCATTTTGAAAATTATAATTAGTAGTACAACTAATTGTTCAGAATCATCCACAAAATTAATTGCATAATGGGTAATGCAAATAACTCTGCTTGCGTGATCAATAAAGAAAAACTGGGTACAGGAAGATTATAAGTGAAGATAGTTTCACAAATACATGTGGATGTGCAGGGCACCACCTACACGGACAGCATAAAACCGTTGGCAGAATTGGGCTTGTCAAAACAAATCAGTTCCAAAAACTCAGTCAAGCTTGGAAAATGGAATATGTGAATATCACATAATACCAAAGGATAGCCCAAGTATCCAAGACCTAGGGAAGCATCATATTAAAAAGCCCAAAAGTGTTTCAGGCAAAGCCACAGAGGTCCCAATACTTCACAGACCCAAAAGTACAGGTTTTTTTTCCATCAAATGAAGTTAGCAAACCTGATCTAAGTGATAATAGGATATAAGCATTACGGAAAGACAACTCAAATGGATTATATAACTGAAACTTAAAATTCAAATACCTTAATTGAGAGGAAGATGTAATTTATGTAATTGTGAAGTGGATTAATCTGGTATAGAGACTTAAAAATTTATTCACAAGTGCGAGAACTTAAATTTAGTACGTAATTATTCAAATTAATGAAAACATGCGGTTGTATATCTTGCACAATGAGGGTAAGGCATCCTTTACCTTTAGGATACTTACATGATACCGAACATTTCTCAACCTACCCAGGCAAAATACCATTAGGAATGCAGGAGGATTTTTCTTGTTAAAATCAAGCAAAATAGGCCCCCATGCAAACCCCTCCTAACTGGGAATATATGCAATATAACCAGATCTAAAGTACTCTCAAATACAATGTGCGTGTGATACAAGTAAAATATGCTCCTGACCAATTAACCGAACAATCAAGGAACCATAATGATAAATCTCAATTCCCCAATCGTGCCCCAAAAAAAATCTAAACTTCGGTAGAAAACTAAACAAATCAAAAACTTTCAGAAGTAAATTTCTCAATTGCTGACTGGTATCTACTCAACTACTTAATTTAATCAAACTGAAGCAAAACTCTCATTTATCCTAAACCAATCAATCAAACCTCTCACTTCAGATCACTAGAGACACAGAGAGATGCCAAATCTAACACAACTCACGAAGACCGAGTCGTCGGATCTGAGTTCTCGAAAACTTACGTCTCGGAATTGGAGCAGGCCGAGTTCGCCGAGATAAGAAATGGCGCGGTGGGCAGACTCGACGGGGATGATGAGCTGGACGAAGGTCATCTTCTCGGAGCGCATCAGATCCATGGCTGGTAAGTTGTCGATGAACTTCTCCATTTTCTCTGCAACCAAACAGAAACTGATTTTTTTTTTCTTTTTCTCTTTCTTCGCCTCTGGATCTGTAACTCTCTTTCAGATCTGAAACTGAAAACTGCCTCTCTCTCTTTCTCTCTCTCTCTCTCGTTTTCTCTCTCTACGTGAGTGTGTGTGGTTTTAGTGCGTTATTCCGAGGTTTTCATTTTTCGGGTTTTTGCTTTTCTTCTTGCCAACTGCCATTAGAATCGGAGAATTCGCATCACTTTCCATGCCCGATGCCAAGTGATGTTGAAAATAATATTATTTTGACAAAGGAAATATTATTTTTTTTTTTTTTTTTTTTTTTTTTTGTTTGTTTTCAACTAAAAATAATTTCAAGGTTGGCGTAGAGCCAAAGTTGGTTAAGTGAAGTCCTAGTCCGCACCGAACTTTCCACGTTAATTAACATGTATTAGGTTCCAATTAAATCCATGTTGTGTCCAAATGTTGTATAATAGTAGGCATGTGAACTCTAATTTTATTTGTATTTTAATGGATTATTGTTTTACGTATTTATCTTTTTCAAATGAAGTATTTATGTTTGAAAATTTCTCTTAAATAAGAGGATTTTTGGCCAACTTTAAAATTTAACCATAATGGCTCAATAGAAAAAGGCTTTGAATTGCAAACAAGTGTTCCCATGTTTGAATCCCACGACGCTTGGTAACGCTTAAGGGAATTCTATATCAGCCCCAATATATTGAAGACACCCACTAAATTTTGAATATGAAAAATTAGTTTGCTCTAACATAAAATGACTATTGAGGTCAAAGAATTTTTAAATGTAAAAATTATTTTTGTGACAAAATTCCAATCCAAGGGCCCATATTTGGTAACTCACACCCATCATCTTCTTCAAACTCTCATATTCACCCTCATTCCACTCATTATATGCATAAAAATCACAAATATTGACAACAACTAGTTATTGTTTACAAAATATAGTGTCATATCTTTTTTTAATATAAGAGATAGTCTAAACTACAAGGGGAATGAAGTTTTACACACACTATCAAGGTATCATATAGATTCAAACTTGAGACCACTAATCTGCAAATAAATATTTTTTTTTTCATTATGCTAGATCCCGTTGACCAAAAATGATATCACTTTTAAGTTCATACATAGCATGTAAAGTAATAGTCAAATATTAGTTTTGTTTCCATCTTGAATTGTAATATCATCGAAGAATGCACATGCTTAGTAAAAGACATCACATTGATTGTTTGTTGCATAAGACATGTGGTTTGTATTTGGATTCAATCAAAAATACTAGAAATCAAATTCTCAACAATCAAAATATGAAAATTCAGTTTTAGTATAAGATACAGTTTATATCAATATTGATACCACATTTAGGCACGTCCCTATGGGTGGGCTTGGGCCAATCCCTTTTAAACTTCAACATGCCTTGGCCCAAAAAAAAAAAAAAAAAAAAAAAAAAAAAAAAAAAAGAACCCCCCCCCCACAAGACTGCTAACCTAACCAACGCCAAAAAATTTAGAGACAGCTGACCTGATAAAGAACTCTAAATTCAATGATGTAAAGAATGCGATAAAATACTTTGTTTTAAAGTAACTAAAAAAGTCAAACAGTCCACGCTTGATTCGAGTTTTATACATACAATTTAGACAGCATAAATAAAGTCCACATGGCTTTCCATATGTGTATATTAAACGTCATGATACCCATTTTGAACCGTGCAATGAAATTCTCTAAGAAGGTTTGTAAAATAAGCAAGCGTATTTGATATATATTCTCATTGTTGGTAGTGTCGATACCGTAAATGTAAAGGGCGTGTAAAGGAGGTGTAGTCTAGATATTTATGTGCATTTAGCATGAGTTGTGCTAAATAGAGTGTTTCCTTTCTAACTTCTACTTTGAACTCTTTAATTATTCAATAAATTTTTACGTTTCATTTGAAAGCTTGATACTCCAAAACGAACATCATACACTTATTTTATCCGTTGTATAAACACAAAAGAGAATTGTAAAATGACTTTTATTTTTGTAAATTATTAATCCCATTTTACAATGAAAAGAAAACTTCAAAAAAAAATAAAAAAATTAGAAGTTGGTGCTCTTCTCTAAGCACTATGGCTAGTGGCTAGTTGACAACTTGGCATAGTGCACCACTATGAGTGTCATGGCCAATTAATCACAATTTAGGAGTCTAAGAACTCTGGTAGCCCAAACTAGGTCCAACAATTATTTTTTGGTCGGAGATATATATAAGCAAGCGATTTGGATCTCATTGCAAGTCAAACTAAAATACAACACTACAATTGTAAAAATTGAAATTATAAGGACTGAAATGAAAAGGGGGTATAAAAAAATACGTGGGCCAAAAGTAACGAAGATTAATAAAGCAACCCAATTTGTCTCTTATAAATAAATAAAAACCCCATTTGTCTCTCAACTCGTGTGACGGTGTCCGTACAAAGATTCAAGCGCGAGAGGGCTTCGTCTTCTCAATCTTAACCAAACGTCCTTGAAATCGCTCTGTAAGTTGCCCTACCTTCTCTCTTCTCAATCGTTTATAAATCTGTTGCCTTGTTCTTTGCATCAAAATCGTCATCGAACCCTGAGATATAAAATCTCTAATCTTAATTATATTTAAGCAATTCAAGAAAAAGAAACAAGAACCCTTAGGTTGTTTAAGCCAAACTGATAGTGAGGTCCGGAATTTCTCTTGCTTTGGTTGGGATTTTATTTTGGAGCCAAATAACTTTTAGTGAAAATTGTACTCGGTGGAATGGGAAACTGAGCTGGGTTTTGTTATTTGGGTGAATTTTTGGTGGTGGGTTGCGTTGATTTCTTATTGAAATGGTATAGGGTTACCCCTTTTTCAGTTCTGGGGCACACGCTCACACAAGCAATTTTCTATTCTGCTATATTGTGCTCTAGATTTCTTCAACCTTTTTCCACCTCAGAGAGCCGAAAGAACTGTATATTAGTACGGGAGGTGGTATTGAGTTCAAGATTTGATAGAATGAATTGTAGACCGCTTTCGTATGCTGTTGTTTTTCTGCTAAGTTGGTTGTTTGTGAATAAACCGGTTGTGTAAAAGGTTTATGCAATTGTAGTATTTTGATGCCAAAGAGTGGTTGCAAAATCCAGCAAAGGTGAATGGTGTTCCTCCACTTGGTAAGAAAGAATATTTGGTTTATGTTAATCCATATGGGAGGACTGGTATTTGGAAATGTTGTGCCACTATTTGTCACGGGGAAAAAACGTAGATATTCCGTTTAGGAACGCAAGGATATGTTGGTATGTTTGATGGCATTCTTATGCAAAGGGCAATGAATTTGTATATTTCGTTATTGACTGTTGGTTGAATGCATTTCGTTCAAGAAGCTGAATTTGGGAAGATAATGTTTGCGATTTTGTCTTTCTTTTCATAAATTAAGTGTTTCAATTGGAAGATGAGTGTTCCTGTGTATAGTGGCACCAAGGACGGTTGTTGTGATATAGGAGAGATCAAAATCTAAGGGGGCCAGGGCCACTCCAGGCCTAGGAGTGGCTCTGCCACTAGTTGTGAGGTTAGAGTTGATGAGGGCCACATTTAGAGCTTGCACAGGATGGTCCTGGTGTGAGCAACTGTCTGACTATCACATTATTGTTACTTCAATGGCCTATTTCTATCAATTTCTTACGTTTTTCATTATTATGTTTCTAAAGTATCGAATCCTTGCTTTCTATATGATGGCCTAACTCGGGTTTTTGAATTTTGTTTGATCAGGAGTACATAAACATTATCTACCAAATGGGAAAAACCAATCCCGATGAAAAGATTCTCAGCTACAATGATGTTGTACTCCGACGATCAGACTTGGATATCCTCAGTGGCCCATATTTTCTCAACGATCGAATAATTGAGTTCTATTTCAGTTATCTATCATCGTGTTCTGAGGAGATCCTGCTGGTTCCACCTTCGATTGCATTCTGTATAATGAATTACCCAGTTGGTCAAGGCCTAACGGAGTTCCTAGAACCTCTTCATTTGCCTGAGAAAAAACTGGTAATCTTTCCCATCAACGACAATGATGATGTGAGTGAAGCTGGAGGCGGGTCTCACTGGAGCCTACTTGCATTTGAGAGAAACGCTAACAAATTTTTTCATCATGATAGCAATAGGGGGATGAATAGTATCCACGCCAAACGACTTTACAACGCTGTTGTTAGCTTTATGAGTGTCTCCGGTTCTGCAACTAAGCCGGTTTATCAAGAGTGTAACTCTTCACCACAGCAAATGAACGGTTATGATTGTGGCCTTTATGTGTTGGCCATTGCAAGGGTTATATGCAGCTGGTATGGAGAGAAAGACGAAGATGGAGATAAAATGTGGTTCTCTGCTGTGCAGGAGCAGGTTACCCCAAATGTTGTTGCCAGAATGCGAAATGAGATCCTCGGGCAGATCAGAGATCTCATGCCCATTAAGTGAGGTTTGTTTACGAAGTGAGAGAATGTAAAAGGGAACAAGAGAGGAACTGATGTTTTGGGAAGTCTTGAAACACAAAGTAGTTTATTAGATAGATCTGCTTGCTTGATACAAGACGATTGTAGAAATCCGTTCGGTTCCTTTATTTTTTTGATATGAGATGTTTGTAGAATTCTTCTAGAACATGCCCACTTCCCTTGGTTCTTGGACCAGGAACATAAGCACACTGGCTAGTAGAAGCATTTGATGGCATTCTAGAGCTTCAGAAACTCCATATTTATAGTACTCTGCAGGTTTTCCTATAGTTTTTTGTGTTCTCTGAACATCTCTATGCTCCAACAAAAAGCTGAATTTTGCATGTTGACCAATTTTCTCTGCTCCTTGTAGGTGGCAGAATAGCATTGAATGAAGGATTTTAAACTATATGTTTCAAATTTTCAAAAATAATCTAGACATTGAAACTAGAAATTTTAACGATGAACGTCATATTGATGATAATCAATATATAATAATTATTTAAACTTGGTAAACAAGTCCAATTTAAAATATACAAAAACACTTGACAAACAAGGGGCAGAAAATCTGAGAAGATGACAGCAACAAGAATGCCGGCGTGATGACTAAATTTTCTCAAGAATAGAGGAGGGAAACCTAATAATTAAATGAAAAAAGTTGAGAGAAGACACTACAAAATTGCATCCACGTGCAATGTCGACCAGCATCTATTAACAATACATTATACAACTTCTGTACTTGCAGGGGCGCACAACAGCAAAGAGTAAAGTGAGCTTCAGAAATATTTGTGATGTAATTTGGTCAATTTTATTCTTGAAATTTGACAATGATAGAAGACGAAAGCTGCACAAGGAAAATCATCCACATTTCAAAGATACCTTCATAATCCATGCAACAGCAAGACCAATGATAAAAAGAAAAATAAAGTGTCAGAAATCAAACGCTCACAGAAGAGAATTGAAACATCATAAAAAATGCAAAAACATCTGCACCCTAAATTATGCTGTAAATTTTACATTATCACAACACTCTTAATATATAGGTAATATTTTCTACATAATAAAGAAAATGATGGAAGGATCAAGTATAGAGAGTTGATATTAGGAAGAAAAAGATATACCTGTCACTTTCTTTTGCATACACTTTGTCATAACTATTTATAAGGAAACTACATCAAGCTACATCGAGGTTTAGGAAAATTACAGGAACTTTTTACTATTTCAAAAAATCACATATGCTTAGTGTATTGTATCAAGGGATCTTTGTGTAATTTGTTAAAATAGGTTTCTGAAATTTCAGTAAACCTCAAGAGAGCTCTGTGTAATTTACTCTTATTGGATTTAATGTTTAAAAAAGAGATAGTAGCCCTTTTTATAGGTGAGTACAACCTTCCACTTCATTAAAAAGACCATTACTGAAATGGGAGGAAGTTTCTAATAATTGTAGGTCCCACCTTGAAATTATAAGTATGGACAAGAGAGAACTTGTAATTTTAATTTTGTTTTAATGGAACATATGTGACTTTGTGGTGCAACCAAACCTTGAAGGGCTCAAACTTATATGAAAGGATTCACAAGTTACTCTTACCACATTTGTCGGTCATTCATATCATGCTTCTATCCATCGGATAACTCCCTAGCACCCGCAAGAATGTGGCGAATTCCTGCGAAGGAAATTTAGCGTTGAGGAAAAATTTCAACTGAAAAAACACACTACCCCCTCCCCTCCCCTCCTCCCCCGCCCGCCCCCCCAAAAAAACACCCACCCATAATCACACACACACAACAAAAAGAAAAAAGAACCTTCAGATGCCTAAGGGCATTTTGTGCACTTTGATCAGCCATTGATGCTTCAAAATCCACATAAAAAAGATAGTCAAAGTATCTGCCATTATTATCATCAGACGCTCGCAGCGGTTGCTTCCGCAAGGGACGGCTTTCAATCTGGTTAACGAAACAAATTAAGAAATCAACAGTTGCACCAAGCAACTATAGGAAGCCTCATAAAAAAAAATCCAGGACCAACCTTTGTGAGATTGATTTGACGCAAAGCAAAAACAGCAAGCGCCTTAAAAAGGACCCCAGGGCCTTCCTCTAGTGAGAAAACTATACTCGTCTATAAATTCAATAACCGTGTGATTAACAAAAAAATTAATTTATAAAAGGAGGTCTACCTACAGTAAACTGGATACCAATGTATTCAAAAACCAAAACAGGCTTAACCTTGAATGGCCTATCTGTGCCGGGAATAATAGGTTCTCTTGCAAGCATTAGAAACCGGGTCACATTGTCACAATCATCCTGTACATAGAAGCATATAAATTATCACTGGAGTGAAGTATAAATCATGAATACACCAAATGTCCTTTGCGACAAACCTGAATATCCTGTGCAAGTATCGTCAGACCATAAATGTCTGCAGCTGCTGAGCTAGCAACAGCTCCTGTATCTTTTAGTTTGTGGAAAGCAACATGCTACAATTTATGGAGTACACAGTTAGCGACACCAATATAAAAGCCATGATAGTTACAATTAGGTGACAGTACTAGACAATTTAATTAAGAAGATTGTAGTTTTATCTGTAGCTTCAAATAATGCAACCTACTTCAACCATACTGGACCAGAAGGCCCCCTGAGCTGAGAGTAATGAAAGTTGTTCCACTTAAAATAGGCAGGCCCCATGCAATGACTGTATTGAAGTGGATCCACTTAAATAGACACCCAATTATAGTTTTTGGAGGGAAAGATAGAGAAGAAAAACTCCGAACACAAACACAAATACTATGCACAAATCCTGACTCATGAGGTAACTTGGTATCAGGACTTAATGGACTAGAAAATCAGCTGCCCAACTACCTGATCAAGGGCATACCTTTGCTGCACCAGCAGTATCATCCACCGCTTCTCGGACCAATCCCAACTTGGTTAATGTGTGCTCACACTGAGAAAGAGCCTGAAATATGACTAGTTATTGGGGGGAATCATGAGAAAATACTAGATGGACAGAGAATCTAGGAGCACTGCTTTATATACCTGTGGATGGCTAAGAACCCTTTTCAGGTCTTCCACTTCAACACCATGATTAGCCAGTAAGCAATGCCGAACTGCAAGTTTCACTTCCCCTACTATATGCAACCTGTGCCTGAGTAAAAGGTCGTAGTTTCTGTGGATGCTTCCACCTAATGAATTCTCAATTGGTAAGACTGCTCTGTCCACAAGCCATCGTTCAACAGCCTGCATTTGAGTTGAATGGGGAAAGAATAAAACATTTACAGTTAATCCCATATTTAAGAACATGATTTCCATTATTAGACAGTTTAGTAGTTTTCCTATTAGAGATGAAACTGATAACCATACTCCTTGTGGCATCAAATATGCACAAGTCAAAAACACCACGAAGGGGAAGAAATATGGAGCGTACAATATTTTCCTCAAAACTCCTTCCCTACTTTAACATATTGAGGTAAATTTGTCCATCATTTTGATTGTACCAAAGACCCTTCTTCTATATACAAAAGGCTTCTAACTCCAAATTTTTGCATAATCAGAAGTTAGAGTAATTCCAAGGGAAGGAGAACTAAATTTCACCATTCCAAAATCATGCTATCAGTTACTTTACTTCTTACAAAATCAAGCCCCTAAAGGAAAAACCTTTCACATGCAGCCTGACTTAGCAATGTCCAGTGGTTTAAAGTCCATGAAATCAAATGCAGTTTCCCTTAACAATTACTAACTGTGGAGCCTCATGATCATTTCATTTCCACATTCCATATGCATTGTAGGTGAATACTCATTAACAAATATTGAAAACCTAAAATGAAAGTTAGTTTCACAGTTTGATCCAACAATGAGAAAAATGATGATGATAAAAAAATTAGTAAGTATTCACTTCAAAAGCGGTATCAAATTGTTCACAAGGCACTGCTTCGCAGTTTGGATATGCTTTCTCCGCAGCTGATTCACTATATGCTCCACGAACCCCCTGAAATTTCAACATTCAACCATTTATAAACAATTGAATTAATTTTATTCAATATCAATCCCAAACTCAAATAATTTGAGGGAAAATTAGCATTAACCAAATTCATCACACACATGCATATGAAAATGATCAAATGAAAACCTTAGTTGAAGACCCACAAGTTCCAGCCAGAAAATAAAGTGATGACTCTGGTTGAGTATATTAACCATTTAGAACAAATTTACAAAAGCCTTGTCTAAGGATATACTTCTCAGCTATTACATCAAATCTAGAGAGCTAATATACACAAATGGTGAGACTTCAGCCGTCCTTATAAATGAGAAACAAGTCCTTATATAAGGACTGTTGTAGAGAATAGCATTACGCAGGCACACACACATAATGATGCTTTCGTTTGAAACTGTGAATCAAAAATTGTATCATTCAGAGCCATAATTCAACTTTATCAAAAAACACAATTGTTGCAAAATTGCATGGTAAGAAAACTAGAATGTTTGTCCAAAGCCATTATTGGACTGCATATTCTCTTTATAGTTGCCGTGCATGCAATAATTTAAGTCAAATCAGATACCAATTAACATTTGATGTTTTCCTATCTATTTGAAAGCAACAAAAAGAAATTATCAAACTATAAATATTATTCACATTCCAGATAGGGGAGCTCCTAATCTTCAATTATCATAAAACTGGCACGCATGATGGATACAAGAAGAATGTTCAATCAAGGGTTGGTTTCTAATAAAACCAACTCAATAAAAAGTTAGTGAGAGGTATAAAATCAAGCTACTTTTACACCAGGTGCACTTTGAACATCATCAATACATACACATCAAAGATATGTACAATATATGCATGATATTCTACTCATCTATTAATATTGAAATCCATGCTTGTTAATTAAAAAGAAAACCCTCTATCAGAAATTGAATGTTAGTTGATCAATTAAAATTCCTCCTGCTAGAACATACACATATAAGTAACTAACTATAAAAAAATAATAAAAGATAGCTACTTTCAGTCATAACAGTGGAAATGTTTCAATTGAGTGCTAGCTAATTGGCTTAGCTATTTATACACTCAGATTTTTTTCTTTTTTTTTCTTTACCTGATATGCAACACGAAGGCGGGGGCCATCAGAGACCGAATTGGAGAGATGGGTCGATGACAAAGGTCCTGAAGCAAGCAAGACACGAAATCGAAAATGACACCCGATTTGTTACAGAGCAATCACAACAATCACAAGGGCGAAAAATGGTACTTGGGAGAGTATGCAAGTCTTTCGATACGACGTCGTAGGGGAAGTCCTCCAAGGCGCTGCTGTCCAATTCGAGAGCACCTCCAACCAGGTGGTTGTGGCCGTGGCCGCCGTTTCTGCTGCGATCGTTGTCGTCTGAGCGAAGAGAGGCCAGGGCCAGGGCGATGCGACAGGGTTTGAACCGAGGGTCGAAGTTTAAAGCTGTTTTGGGAAAGTGATCGGACTGCGAGGGTTTCGATACGAAGTTTAGTGGGAAAGGGGTTGTTGCGGATCGTGCAACAGAAGACGCCGCCATGGCGGGTTGAGAGAAGTTCCAGACGGCGCCTGAGATATTTTCCGAGATGCCCAAAAGATTATAAAATATTTTGCTTATTCACTTTTAATTTTATTTAATTTTTTTTTTCCATTTAAAAATGGAAATTAAATTGGATTGTCAGAAACGTGAACTCAGGCCTCAACAAAACTCAAAAACCTTCCCCAGCGGCCAGGCCAAGTATCTTAGGGTCCCAAATTTTGATTGAGCCCATGAAAATGAAGCCCAAATTACAAAAAAAATAAAAGCATCGATCGACTGAATAGAACCATTTGGTTGATTGGTGAAATTTTTCAATATTTATGGTCTTTTAGCTTTTTTTGTTTTCTTAAAGTGAAACGAGAGTTCATTAATCTCAACAAATCAAACAATAATGTTGATGTTTAGAAGTGTGGCCTTGTTAAAAACCTTCTTGAATAAAATAATGATATTTAACTATAAGAGTCGCAAAAGAGTCGAAAGCAAAATAAATTCCAACATTTTACAACATCTAACTTGGTGTCAAGTATAGACAGATGTTTGGAAACCATTTCAAGTGTCCTTGCTAATATCTGACAATCATAGTTGCTATATCCACATTTTAATTAAAAGGAAAGCTTCTTTGCCAACATATTTTGGAAAGTATCTGCCTTTGAACATTCATGCTATAACTATATAATTCGCCAACCCTGTTTACAAAGTAGAGCCTATCAAACTCACAAACTTGTTGAAGCCAATAATCACTAAAATTTATGTTGGTATATCAATTTCCATAATTTCCAGTGAATTCTCTTCTCCTCATGTTTTGACCACCAACATCCTGCAATGACATTTTGAATCTTATAACATATGCTAACTAGCAATGAAAACACAATTAAAGGTATGACATGATTCCATGACACACAACTCTCTTTAAAACTTCTCTACCCGCCGTAGACATCAACATGATTTCCCACCACGGATTATGTTCCACGCACGAATTTTTTATGTCTCGAAAAATCTTTTGTTTATCTCAGTAGGGAAACCCAAATAATATTCATGGCATATGACAATAGTAACTCCCAACATGTCTCAAATGTGTTCTTGATGTCTTCTTGATTTGAGGGACTAGAACAAAGAGGTGACTTCTTCAAATTACTGTTTTGGCATGAAGCAACTTTATAGACTCCAAAAAGTCCATTGAAATTTGTTGTCTCTACAAACACAGCTTTATAATATTTTTAGAATTCACATGTATGATATCGTTGAAGGCTTATGTATTAGTTTCTTCCGATATCTCATATGCAAAAATATTTTATTTTATAAATATTCATTATATTCAAATTAATAGTATCATGGAAATGAAACAATGGTGCAAATCCTTCCTTACCCTTGCCGGTAAATATAACGTTTTTTCATTGTTATTCAATGTCATATAACAATATGTGTGCTGCAAGTGCACATTGTGTGGGTGGTTTGTCACAGAAGTGGTGTGACGAGAAAGGATTCCAACCAAAATGAGATGGATTCTAGCATCTTTTTTTTTCTCGCAGAAGTCAACTTAGTGTTTAACAATATTATAAAAAATTAATTACTAAAAACCTTGTTAAATCTGACATTAAATCAAGTATGGCTTTGGTTTAATTGGAATTAAATATTATTATGTGATCTTGCATAATGGAAGCAGCCTTGTGGCTTCCTGGTTGGTGATGTGTCAAGATGAGAAAGCAAGGGCCCTTAATTAGTTGTTAATCTCGAGGATGACACATGGCCACTTGGCCTTGTTTTAGCATAAAAATAATGCCGACAAGGTATATTTATTAGTCAAATCGTGGATTAAAATAGTAATGAAATCTTGGTTGTTCTTCAAACGGGGAATGTTTTGTAGAAAAAACTGTTCCTTAAACGTGTTTTGGCATGTCAAAACGATGGAATATATCCACCTCACTTTCATTTTAGTATATTGTTTTTCATTGATTTAGGCTTTCACATTCTGTATGAAGTCGTCTAAAGAACTATATTCAATCAGGGCCAAAGTTCTATAAACTTTGATAGACAATTTTAATACTCAAAATCTTTCTAAACAAAAATATAATCTACAATAAGTTTTGGAGATTTGTATCGTATCGATTTTCATTAGCTTTTGTTTTTCGGGGGCTTTCGAAAATCAGAAACCCTACACAATAGAGCCACTTGCACTATTCCATGGCCGCCCCCTGTTTTCTATTGGAAAAACAAAAAAACTCTTATGATCTAATGAAAACTTACTACATTATATATTTTGCGTTTGAATCCCATTTTTTGCATAATTTTTAAGGTTAATTATTTCTGATAATATAATTTAACATAATCAAAGAAAATCTCAAAGATTAAGTTCGAAATATGAGAAATTCTGTTTTTATGTTTTTGTTTTTGTTTGTTTTTATGTGATAGAGGGAGTGGACCTTGTGCCTCTCAAGAAACATTGCATGAATCATGTATGAACAAAATAAAATGTATACGTTACCAAAGCTCTCGTCATAAGTTAAATACAATTTGGACCGTAGTCGCTAAACATGTTTCATAACTGACCCATTCCCACACTTGGCGACAAAACCCAATCCGTTACCAAACACCCACTCTCATGATCTCATCCCATCCGGCCCATGATGACGTGTACCTGTTCCCTTCTCGTGCTCCGCGTGACTCTCCCATCATTATTCCCACGTGCCCAATAACCAACTAACCTCATCTCTATTATAAAAATAGAATATTGTAGGGTAGGGTAAGCCATTAGGCTAATGCAGGGAACTTTGAAATTGGAAAATAAAGAAGCTGTATGGAAAGAAGTTATTTTTATTGAGTTGTTTACTAACCATATATAAATTATAGTATATGAATTATAATTGTTTGTACGGGTTTTAAGTGAGTGTTATTACGAATTTTAATATGGAATCCATATGTTTTTCTCATTCGTTATGTGTTAGAAAACACCAGGAAGTCGGCTTGACAAAAAAAGAAAAACAGTAGGAAGTCAACAATTAGAATCATTCACATTCTTTTCATAGGGAGATTCTTCAATAAATATTTTGTGTTAATGATTAGTTACATATTTCTTATCTTGGTTGTTATATTACATTCATAATATATTTGTAGTCTCTTAGATGCAATCTAACTGTTGAGATTATAAATATGTAATCAATCTTTGACTTAAATATTTATTAGAAAATGCATATTCATTACTGATAAATAAATATGCTATTAAAGTAATTTATCATTTATAAATTCCTTTGTATAATGAAAATATAAATAATATATTCAAATTAAAAAATACCAAAAATAATAAAATAATTGAGGAGAATTATCCTTTGCTTGACAATAGAGGACAAGGGTGGGGGTCCACCGGTAAAGCCCACTAAGGCGGCCCAGTAGGACTTGACAGGTGAGGGTGTAGGGACTGTTTGCGGTGCTGCGGTGTACTTTCCTCGTAAACTGAAATATTCGTCTCGTAGCCGCATCGGTGGTGCCACGTGTCCGAGCAAGAGGGACAGGGGCATTATCCGGTGGAGCCCGCACTACACCGACCATATCACTCACAGCTGTCCCTACGTGTTTCTTTGCTTCTCCAAGTCGGCTCCTCCTATTCCCGCTTCTGGAATTTCCAACAACCAGCCTCAGCTTTGTTCACACTTCAACTTCAACTTCAATTCCCTTTTCTTTTTCTTTTTTTAATTTCAGTTTTTCTTTTTTTTAATGTGAGTTTTTCTTTTTCTTTTCTTTATAAACAAATATACATTTAAACTTGAAACCTTAGCCACAAAAAAAAAAGTTTCATATTTTTATGTATAATTCTTCATAAATAAATAAATAACAAAAACAAATTAGGAAAAACTAGGAAAGTACAATGCTTCTCTATTCATTATATGGCAAGCCACATTCATTGTAGAATTGCTTTGTAAGAAACATGAGAAAATGCGTGCTGCCCAATTGAGAAATTCAATAGTGAGAATTCGATACGAGCGAAAATAATAATTCTCTAAAATGTCTTAGAATCCCGTCCATAAAAAAATATGTGAAAAATCACGTTCAATGAACCAAGTTAATCAATTACATAAAAGCAATGACTTCAGCAGTGAGAATATTATTAGGAATAATTGTAAAACTTGTTGTTTTAACCATAGTCAGCTCAAATAACCGAATCATTAAATTAATAAATTCGCTTTATTTATAACAAATCACAAAGAAAATTTCCGAGAAATCGCGTTGAATTAAGGCACACATTCACATCACACCCATAGAGTTTGATGGTTCAAAAGATGCACACATTTGACCATCAAAGTCTATGGGTGGTGTGATGTGAATGTGTGATATTAAGTTATAAACCCAACCTCCAAAGTCCAGATTCTTTTCTTCACAGAAGATGCATACGCTATCACTATTCACTATCACTGTCATATATATGTCCCTGCCTGGCACAGTTTCCCATCCCACTTTACCTCTTTTTCTCATTTTTGCCCCCTCAGTATTTTCTTTGACCGATCTGTTTGACCAGTCAACTCACTTGACTGATCAATCCCGATGCTTTCATCCCCATCTGGCCCCACATCTCATCCCTGGCCCACCACCACAATGTTTTGTAATTGCACCCCAAGGTTGCTATGCTTGCTTGTGAATTGCATTATTCAACTATTTTCATCATCAAAATTTCTTGTTTAGAATGTTTATATTTTATATTTTTTATACAAGCGTTATTAGAGAGAGGTGAATTTGAATCCATTAATGGAAGAAATCATAATTCGAAAGCAAGACCTCGGATATATTGTAACTGCTCTTACATACGTTTCTTCTTGAAATGGGTTCTTGGAGATGAAGCCAAAACTTCATATTCTTAGGATCCAAAGGATGCGATATGATGGTGGTCTCAATCATTGTTTGTTTATTATTTTCTTGGTTTCTGACAGGTGATAACATGCAAAATACTTGAAAATCTTGGTTGGTACATGGTGTTTCCCGCTAGCTACTCCAAGAATCTTGGTCCGAATATGGCAAATTTGAACACATGTAAAGATGGATGAATATCAACCGTTGGATGTTCACTTGATTGGCTGATCTATCGACCATAATTAGTGCGTTGCATGTGGATAACAAAAGAATGATGTGTTAATTTGATTATTATAACAAATAAGCCAATTAGTGAGCTAATAATTCTCATTAAGGAATGATAGCTCTAGATAAAACTTTAATGACAGAGCAAGAAAGCTGCTGTGTGTTCAAGTGTGAATGATTAAGATCAAGACCTTAGAACCGACAAAAACCATTTCATTTTCTAAGTGACATATCCAAACATGCCCTAGTCTTGTTTAAGATTTTGTTTTTGTTTTTTTTGGGTTTTATAATGATCCAATTAAAAAAAACACATTGATCAGAGTCTTGGCATTGCTTTCAAGAAAACAGGCAAGGTTTCTCTTTACTGGGAAATGGAAAGAAAACTCAAATTGTGCTTTTATGATGAGCATGTCATTCTAAAGCACAAGTCCACACAAATCTAAGAGGTGATATTTTGCAGAGAAAACGAACCTTCATCAAGACAAGGAAATGGTAATTACATATAGTTTAAATTTTTTTGGGCAGAGCAGAAAAGAGAAGATTTGGTTGAAGCATTGAGCTGACATATGATATGATCTGGGCTCGATATTGCACTTTTGCAGGTTGTAGTTAATTTATGGTGTCCAAGGTGCATGGTACAAGACAATTGTTATCTTATTAGACAATTTTATATGTTATATTTTAAGATTTATTAGTCTGGATCATTGATTAGGTTGATCTGATTAACCGATTTTTCATGACATAACAATCGACATCTCCTTTAGATTGGATAAGTTGAGAGTGTTGATAAGACTTCATTTGCCAAAAAAAGAGCAACATCTAATATACACATCGTCTGCTCGTATTATAACATGTGAATTAGTTAAATAACACCACGTTATGGTCACCAAGAAAAAATAAAATCCAACAGAAATCAATTTCCTTTCCCTTCTTCCTTAAGATTCCAGTCAATGCACATAATGACATTAGCTGTATCCTGTCTATGAACTCAATGAATCCATAGATTGTTGTAAAACTAATTGCACTCACATTAAGGTAGGCTCCCTCATTGGCTTACAATTAGATCAAAGAAAAACAAGTATATTTCGAGTACATAATGAATGAAGTAGACGTACATGTGCTACCCAGCCGTAAAACCAGTACAGAGTGGTACAAAATAATGGTGGTTGGCATGCTTTTAGGTTTGATTAAGACTGGTCACAAAATGTTCTCTCAATCTTCTCAGTATTAGATGGACCACAACCTAAGCTAAGCTATTCTCTAAACAAAAAGAAAAAGAAAAAGAGAAAGAAAAATCAAGATCCTCTCTCTCTCTCTCTCTCATACACACACACACACACAATCAGCTGCAGTTGCCTGTCCCAGCCATCATCATACAGTCCACATCATAAGAACCTTCAACCAGACAATCACAGTAACAACAACAACAACAAAACAACAAGACAAACTATTGCATAGAATTGAAAATAATCAAATAAAAAACATGTTTTTGTTCTGTGGGGCCCCGCCATCCACCACTAGAATCCAAAAACACCTACCTCCTCCTTTCTTCTCTTCTTTTCTCTTATTAAGGTTAGACCAAATCACTGTTTTATTTTGTATTTAAAATTTTGTTTAATCATTTTTTGTTCTTCTTCATGTTTTTGGAACACGGGGATTGTGCTGCAGTCTGTCTGCATAAAAGGGTTTTTAGGTGAGGAATTGGGTTGAGCGGTGGGAGTGAGAGGGAGAGAGGTGAGGTGTGGTTAGGTTAATTAGAAGTAGAAGTGGTGGTGGTGGTGGTGGTGGGGACCACACTAATGTGGGGTTGTGGGGCCCACAAATAGTTGAATCCACGCGAGAGTGGGACCCCACACATAAGAATGGGGCTAGTAGAGGGAGGTGGTGGGGACTGGCTGATGTTGCTGCTGGTTGGCACTCTCTCTCATTATATATGAAACCGTTGCAGAGAACAGAGATATGAAGAAGAGACTCGAATTTTCTCAACACACACACTTTCTCTGCGTGCAAGCTAGCTCATCTAAATCCCTCATCGATCAAAACCCATCATCATCATTACCCCATCTCTCTCTCTCTCTCTCTCTCTCTCTCTCTCTCTCTGTGTTGTGTTTTTGGGCTTGCTTTGCTTTATATACCTCACTGTGCATGTGACATACTCTGCCTATACCCAAAACTCCCTCTTTACTCTTCATACACTCTCTCTCTCTCTCTCTCTCTCTCTCTCTCTCTCTCTCATACACAGACTAAACATTTCTTTCAAATTAAGGAGAGGTGTTTGATTGATTGCATGAACTATATGGATCCTTCAAGTGGACAACAACACCAGGTAGGAATCAATAAGAACTGGGCAAATTTTATTTTTCTTTTGTCTTTTTTATTTTAGTTTTTGTTTCTGTGTTTTATATTTTCAATAATATTAGCATGGTCCATAAATTCTTCATAAAATTTTAATCTACCTTATTACCAGTTGGTAGCTGATTCTTTGTTCTTGGGTCCCAATTCGTCAAGAAGAAGAAGAAAAATATTGACTTGAATTGAAGCATAGAGTACTCACTTTCCATAAGAAGAATTCATCTCTGAGTTGTGTTTTTTGTTATTTATGCATATATGATGGTTTTTCTTTTTCTTCGTCTTCTTCTTCTTCTTTTGTCCTTGAGTGGGTACAAATTACAATAACGCGTTTTCTATTCTAAGAAAATTATTAAATTCATGGGGTTTTGTTTCTGTTTTCTACAGTCCATTTTCTTGGCACTCAATTTTCACACTTGGCCAGAAGAACGAATTTATTTCTTTTTAGTTTTTGTTATGGGGTCTAATTTTCCAAGAAAATAATTATCCCCTTGCTTCTTCTCTAATTTACTCTTCGGTTTTTTTATATTTAAAATCCCCCTCCTGCGTCAAGAAAACTTCAAAAACAAGCAAACATGAAATCATTTTGCTATCATCTTACTTTGAACCTAAACTAGAATTCACTTGGGTTCATATTTTTAATGTGTGATCTAGATTCGCAGTTGAAAACCGTTACGGCTCATTATAAAAAGCTGTCGAGGTACATGTGTGATTGTAATTAGTAACATATGTAACTTAAAAGCTAAGATTAGAATATATCCAGCACTACTATTCCATTTCTTGACATACCTAGATTTTTGTCTGATTTTATGTTTCTAATATTTTCAACTTTTGTTGACCAATTCAGGAAATGTCAGCTCATTCACTGGACATGCTAGTCTGCTCAAAAACCCAACAGCAGCAGCAGCAGCAAGACAGGAAGCCAAGGCCTCAACCAGAGCAGGCTCTCAAGTGCCCAAGATGTGACTCCACAAACACCAAGTTCTGCTACTACAACAACTACAGCCTCTCTCAGCCAAGGTACTTCTGCAAGGCCTGCAGGAGGTACTGGACCAAGGGGGGTACTCTGAGAAATGTTCCAGTGGGTGGTGGGTGCAGGAAGAACAAGAGATCCTCCTCCTCATCAAAGAGATCACAAGACCAACAACCCCTCACACCCAATTCCAATAACCCTCTCCCTTCCCTTGGATATGACTCAAATGACCTCACCCTTGCATTTGCTAGGCTCCAAAGACAGTCATGTGGGCAGTTGGGTTTTGATGACCAAGAACACCTTTCTATTTTGGGAAACCCCAACAACACCACTTCCCATGGTGATCATTCTATTCTTGGAAACCATGGCCTTAACATGAACACTACTTCAGCTGCTGCAGCACCTGGGTTTCTTGATGCACTCAGGACTGGGTTTCTTGAAACCCATAATGGTAATTTCCAGAACATGTATTATGGGTTTGGAAATGGGAGCAACAGCAGCAGTTTGGGTGAGGTTGAAAATGGGGTATGTGGAGAAATGGGGCTCCACACATTTGAGGAAATGACCAACTCAACCACCACAGCAGTCACAGTGACAACAATGAAGCAAGAGCTTTGCAATGCAAGAGATCCTCAAAGTGAGAGCAACAGGGTTTTGTGGGGCTTCCCATGGCAGCTCAATGGAGATGCAAACAATAATATGGTTAGTAATGAGTGTGATTCAGGAAGAGTAGAGAGCTGGAATGGTCTTGCTCCATCTTGGCATGGGCTTCTCCACAGTCCCCTAGTGTAAAACCCTTAATGAATTCAGCAGTGTTTAGTGTGATGATCAGCAAGAAAAACAAAAGCTAAGAAAGCATAGGTTTTTAATAGGTTTTTTTCTTTCTTTCTTCTTCTTTAATTTGTTCACTTATCAGACTTAAAATGTCAGTTTTAGTGCTTTTAAGTTTTGCATTAAGGTGTTATATCATATGGATATGATTCACTTGAATCATCATCATCATCTCCATTTTCATTTTACTTAGTTTTGGTTTCCTTTTTTATTGGTTGATAAAACTAATGAAATCCCCAAGATTTGTTTGCTAACCAAGTCAAGAAACTTGCAGAGGTTGCCAAAGAATCATATGTACATTTCCATATAAAAAAAGAAAAAGATTGACAGAGAGAAGAGAGAGAGAGAGTGAGAGTGATGTTTCATGGTTTGTGCAGTCTGAACTCTCTGACTATTTGAAAAGCAAAGTTGTTGGAGAGAGAGAGAGAGAGAGAGAGAGAGAGGGCTTTGGATTTCGAATGAGTGGTATTTTCAACATATTCTGCTATGATTACATCTTATTTTCAGGTTGATATTCTTGGAATATTTTAATTGGGATTATTAAATTACCTAGGAATAATTATATATTTGATAGGGTTCTCTTCTCTCCTCCCCAAGCATAAAAATTTCAGTGAAGCATGACTCCATGAGGCACCAATTTCCTGGTGGATTTCATTCTGTTAATATTATTAGCACACCAAATCCAAGTTAGGATTTGGGCGTGAGATAATAGTCAGCAGAATCAGTAGCTTCTGTTTGAAAATCTCTGTTTAGGGCAGCTGTGCCTGGTTTTCATATTTTATTACTGGTCTGCCAAATTGACTGACATTTGAATTTGAGTGGGACGACAAGATTTTCAGAATAGAAAATGAAAACATGCAAATTCCAACTTCAGAATTTTTTATATGATATGGTATGTTTGGTTTGGATGACATTTTCATGTCATACTGAAGATGACAGTGCTCATTAACGACAAGGGGTCGTTATTCACTCACCGAACATGCCTTACAAAATTTGTCCAATTTGCATAATTATATGATATCAGGCTCTCCTCCAGTTGTTATATTAATTGGCAGGGCATGTTATTAGTCAAGATAACGAAATCTCCTAGTAATACCAAATAAATAAAATCACCTAAATATCCTTGCTTTTCTAAAGTGAAAATCTTCTCCCCCCAACAAAATTTAAATTTTATACGAATTTTCAACTCAAACGGTACGGATCATTTTAGTCACGCTTTAAAAGAGATATTTTTAGTTTTTTCAAAAGTTTTCATCAAAGCGATATTTCTCTTCTTAATGGTAGAAGTGGTCACATGTTCAGAGTTTTCAACAAAAGTTTTAACTGTTGCTCATCAAAACAATAATATATATATATTTTAAAAAAAATTCCAAAAACTAAGAACTATAGCTGTTAAGATAAACGTTGCCCTGGTGACCATCCCTGTTAAGAGTTGCATTGTAAGTAGCATCTCATGCATACCTATATGAAAATGGTAGTTTAGATTGTAGGGGAAATGGCATTGATGATCAGGTTCAATGCTGTTTTATGTTATTAGATGTACTAATTTTGATATTAAATGATCAGGTAGTTGATTTTTATATTAGTATTTAATATAAATGTGTATATATATAGTCCTAATATGTGCATTAATTATATATTTTAATAAGCTTGTATATATACAGACATGGACGGATGTGCTCCATACTACGCACCGAGTTCAAATCCCTTTAATAAAAATAAAAAAAAATTTAAGCTTGTATATATGTAGGTCTACCTCGACTCCATAACTGGGTTGTTTGGATCGGGGGTTCACATAAGAGGCTTCAGAGCCGAAGAGAGGGAAAGAGATGGGCCTTTTATAGGCAAAAGAAATGGGGCTTTCACTTGTAAGCTTCCATCTTGGCCCAAGTTGGGCTAACTACAGAAACAGAGCAGATTGTGAATAGGATGGAGAAAACAAAGGAGGTGAGTGAGTGCTGTGCCAAATACATAACGTACAAGAATTCTATAGTGAGGGGGTTATACATGATCCATTGCTAGTAGAGTGGAAAGAACAAGAGCTTGACCAATGAATAGAACCACCCACCTTGTTAAACCCATGTCCATATTATCATGACTGCTAAACCAGTTAGTAGAGTGTGTATTTAGTTAGTCAACAAGGAGGTTAAACAACATATTAGGATAAGCTTCCACTGTCAGCATGGTTATGCAACATCACCGTAAACAACTTGTATGCGAGTAAGGGAGTTGTTATTGACACTCAAAAAAAGTCATTCTTGTGCGTTTATACATGAGATGACCCTTTTAAAGTGCCAATAACAGCGAGTAATACTTTTTTCAAATAAGAAACCATCTCATGTTGAGAGTCGCTCGTCCCTCATGATCATTGGTTAATTGGGCTTAGAAGAAATTGCTTGGGATTTGAAATTTGTTAATGCAGGCAAGGTTGAAGGTATCGATATGATATTGGTTAAATGGGCCATAATCTTGTGAGAAAATTACGTACTTGTTTAGAGAATTCAAGCGATGAGAAAGCTGTAAAAGCTAAACACTTCGACAGGTAGAAGAAGCACCAGTATATAAACCAGCGAAGGGGCTCGTTCCGCAGTGACATAACAAACCAAAATTTTGATACTAGATCATGCAGGCAGAAACTTCACGTCTCTAAACATTGCAGACTACTAAAAGATTTGATACTGCACCTACATAGAAGCTGGGCCAAAAACCAATGCACACAGTCGACACATAAACAAGCATTGACAGATGAAAAGGCCAAGTAAAAAACGAGCATGGGAGTGATCGAGAAAACATCATCAGAGAAAAGGAACATATTTAGCCACAAAATTTCCATTAAAACATAATTATCTGATTATAGAAAGAGGAAGAGAACAACTGACAATGGAGGCATAAAATGCTGACAAAATCTCTAAATCAAAACGTTTAAGTAGCACAACAGATAAAACATTTTATAGGAAATTCAAGATCTTGGCTTCTCCTTCTTCTCCTTGAAGAGGGCCAAAAGTGACACGCCTGAGACCTTCACAACTTTGAACCTAACTCCGGGAATATCACCAACAGCATGTCCCTTACGACCAAATCCAGCAATGAGAACCTCATCCTGCATGCGGCCACAATAATCAGTACAACCAAAACCAATCAACTAAAAGACTTAATTTTTTCAAATATGAATGCCAAGGGCTGGCAGCATTTATTCTCTACTATACTCACATTCTCTTCAATGTAGTTCAAGCAACCATCATTTGGCACAAAGGCAGCAATCTTCTTTCCATTTTTAATAAGCTGAACTCGAGCACACTTTCTAATGGCAGAGTTAGGCTGCTTGGCTTCAATACCACTGCACAATACAACACCAAAAAAAATGTAAGAACTATTGTCTAAGAGTTCGGACCTCAAAGGATTGGTTGAAAGAGTGAGGGATAAGGGATCAAGCTGAATTTCCATACATTTTCTCAAGAACAATGCCTTTTGCGTGGGAAGATCCAGCAAATGGTTTCTTCCACTCATTTCCAAGATGCGATTTCTTGTAAGACTTGTCAGCCCACCTTTGCCTTCTACGGTGGTCCTTCAGCTTGCGAGCTGCTCCCATACCACGTGTCTTCCTGCGAAAAGTTGCTACACGTGTTAAGTCAATTATTTCTAGAAGGATTTAAAATCTGTACTGACATTGATTGGTTTTAAAAAACTTGTATCACCAACACAGCCAATAAAATAGTCACTTCACATGACAAGTATGGAGTCTGATTTTTTTCATTGCATCAAATAACTAATACGAGAAGATAAACAAGATAAAAACCCAGCTAATCAAAATATAAAACGTCCCCAAACTATTTCAGTTTTGTGCTTATTTTTGTTCAGTCAAGTTTAGTCAGATAGTATTTAACAAAAACGCCTTCTAGAACTTGGGTTAAGCTTATTTCAATTGTATTTTGGTTACAGAACCAACTCAACATAAGGGTAGAAATATTTTCTTCTTATCTCAAGAAAACAATTCCCGGAAAAATGGTCACGAAGCGAAACGTTTCCCTTTCAAACAAACATCATAAAAAATTTCCAACTGGAGAAACTTAAGCAATCGAAACCATAATGAAACGAGTCAAATGCATTGATTCAATTTCTTTCTAAAAAAAACAAACCGGTCACTGAAAAACTAACATATTCACTCGGTTCTTAGATCCAAAAACGTGTGCAATAATTTGCAGAAAATAATATATTATTTCGGTCCTAAGCTTCATTATAAACTATTTGATTCAACTAATATTGCTGAGATTTTGAGTAGATTCTATTCAATGAATTCTATCGAGAAACTAGTTTCAGAGAAAACAAACAGAAAGTGAAAGCTGAATTGAATGGATGTAGGAACGGGAAGCTTACCCCATGGTGACCGACGAAGAGACTCGACGACTAGCAGAAAGAGCTTCGGAGCCGCAAAAAGAAGAAGAGCTCTAGGTCACCAACAGCAATGAGAAACCCTAGGGGCTTATCACTCTCATTTAAATATAGGTCTTCGTTTTGGGCTTAGATATAAACCAAATAATGGGCCTCAGCTGCCTCAAATGAAAGGCCCACTAAACTTCAATTTACCCATAGGCCTACTATCTTTGAATGTGGAGGTTTTCCCACAGTCCAATCCATTTATTTTCTTTTTACATATAAGCGATTTTGAGAAAAGGGAAACCGAAACTACGATCTCGGGTAGATGGGTAAATGAAAAGAGGCTTGCCCCGGATCCAAATTAATTAAAGAAATTTTGAGTCAAATTTTTGTGCCAAAGTGAGTTACTCTTGCTTGACACTAACTTGTTGGCACGGAAAATGATACGACCTACTAATACAATTAATTATTGTATTTGTTGGTACCCTTTGTATAATGAGAAGTTTCCAAACATTTTTCAATTTTTTTTTTTCAGTTATTGCAACTTGCCAGTAATTGATGTTGATCTATAAAATGTTGTATAAACTCAAATCCACGAGTCACTAGTTTCCTTCTATTGTGATAGCTAAAACTTGTTATCATAGAAAGAATGTTGGGAGCCTGGGAGATATGTGATAATTTTCTTATCCATAAGAAAAAAAACAAAAGACAAGAACAATAAAAAGACATGACACAATACGAAGTTTCTCTTTGAAAAAAAAAAACAGAAAAAACAGCAACAACAACAAAGTCCCCGCTCGCTTGGTTTATTTAAAATAAAATAAAAAGAATCATCAAATTAAGAAGAGCTAATGAGATTTTATGAAATGACCTTCCATAAAAATAAAATTATGAAATGAGGGACACTTAATTTGGGTAGGAAGTTTCAGCTTCTCTTGGGTTGAAGCCTCATTAGTGGTAAGAATGCACCATGGCACTTTAAATAAAGCAGAAAGAAAGGAATTTGGCACACATCACTTTAATCAACTCAGATAATAATAAAGAGGAAATTTCCAATCAACAATTAACAAAGGAATTAAGCGCTCAATAAGGAGGGGAAGTAGCCAACCCAGATATTTTAATAAGTAAATAATGTCTCCCATAACAGTAAAATTTGTCCTTAACTAATACATACATATATACCTTCCATAACTCATGGCAGCAAAGCTCAATTTTTTCATATAGCAGAAAATTCATAAATATAAACTCTCTTCTGGGTAAAAGGGAATGAACCAAAATAATCTATGCATTGCTGCCACTACACTAGTAATAGAAGCTTAGTAGATTGCCAACTTTAAACCAACTGGATTAGCTCTTCCCCAAAAAACATAACATCTGTCGGAAGAAAAATAAAAATGTAGTTAGATTATAAGTAATTGCAAGATGAAAAAACCATAAAGTTGATGGATGTAAGCAAAACTAAAAGTATCAACCTGTCCAGCGGCGTTTCTATTTCTGCGGCTTCTTCCAAAAGACTCCAATCTTCTTTAGCATGTTCCCATTTTTCTTCTTCAGTAAATCATCATCCATATCTTCAGAGTATGGTGAGCCAAACTTCCCAGTAACATGATTAAAGCTGCTGTCCAAAGATGCAGTTCTGTCCATGAGCTTGCCATTATTTCCGGCTGAAAGCATGGCTGCAGCTGCCTCAGCAGCCTTCCTCCACTGGTCAGACTGCACTTTTAGCCTTCTCAGTTCTGCCTCCATTTCTGCATTGGCTGCTTGAGCTGCCTCCAGCTGTTCAGCCACCCTTGCTACCCTCTTGTTGCTCTTATCTGCCTCCTCCATCACAATCCCAAGCTTCGTGAGAGCCTCTCGCTCCGCGCACCTTGCTGCCTCTACTTCAGCCACTACCTCATTGTTTACTTTACTCTTGTTCATTTGGATTTTGTTGATTTCCAATCTCAGCATGTCATTCTCTTCAGATATACTCTGTAGTTCTGTTTCCTTATCCATTAAATGAGCCTTCAAATCTACAACATGCCCTTTCAGTTCTTTCAATTCCTTTTCCAGTTCATACTCTCTCTGGCATGACAGGCTCTTCTCAAGTTTGGAATTCAGCCCCTCATTTTCCTCTGAAATGCATTGTAATTCAGTTTCCTTATCCATCAGGTGTGCCTTCAACTCTTCAATTTCAGCTTTGGTTTTCTTCAGTTCTGCCTCCAGTTCCCCCTCTCTCTGACTAGATGTAAATTTTATCTGCTCCACCAGTTCATTAGCACTTCTTAGCTGCACTGTGCTCTGAGTTTGTTCTTCATGGTATTTAGTCTCAGCGGTGTCAAGAGTAGATCTTAGCCGTTTTACTTCAGACTTCAAGGTGTGAAGCTCTGCCTCAGTCTGGTTTGATTCCAGAGTCTCTCGCCTTTCTCCTAATTCCTGCTGAAGGTCATGGTCACCAGTCTGATTTTGCGAAACATTGCCGCTTGCAATAATTAGGTCAGCCTTGAGTTTGCTAACAAGTTCTTCTAGTAAATTTATATGCGCCTTTGACTGATCTAACTCTGAAGCAATAGAGTTGTAAGCTTCTGTTGATTTCATGCCATCTAACCTGAGTGCCTCCACTGTTGTTCTTGCAGATTCCAACTGCAGTAGGGTTTCACCAACCAGTGCTTGTGCGTGATCTTCTGATTCCTTACTGTCCTTTAATTGGTTCTTCATGTTCTCCAAAAGAGAAAGCGTTTCTGCCAAGTTTCCTTTCAAGCTTTGGAGCTCAGCATTTGCTGATTCTGCATGCTTTGTCTGCTCAGCCTCGGATGCAGCTAGCGATTCAAGCTGCACCTTAAGACTCTCAATCTCACCAATGGCAGATGCCAAGGCAGTTGAGTCAACCGAGTGCTGCTTCCGCACAGCCTCAAGCTCGACCTGCCATGCTCGATCTTTTTCTTGTGATATCTTGTGAAGCTTGATAACACGAGCTTCCTCAGAAAGAGAAAGCTCCGGAAGCTGCAGCTGGGATTCTTCGAGCTTTGAAGACAAGGACAGTAATTGCTTCTTGGACTCCTCAGCATCTTGCTGAGCTTTTTCCTTGCATGATTCAGAAGATTGCAACTGGTCCTTTGCCTTTTTCAGATCTTCCTGGAGCTGAGAAATCTGAGATTCCAATTCAGATATTCTACGAGAGCCCTTCTTCTGGGTCAAAAATATAGATGAATTTTTAGAACCTTTTCTACATCACATAACAAGTATCCAATGAATGCAATACAAACATTTTTACTAGCAAATCTCACAGCTGTGACACATGAGGAAAAGGTACCCAAGTAAGGATGGCATTTGAGCAAAGACAAGATGAAGAAAGACCTTTTATAACATGATGAAGAACTGAGCTAACAAAAACCATGAATATGTTTTAATTGTAAAGGAAGAATAACTGAAGAAACATATTAAATGTTACATGTACTGTAATGGCCCTGCATTTATAGATTAGGCAGAACAGGGTTTTCTCTTCAGAAATGAGAAGCTTCTCTGCCGCCTCTACATCCAAAATGTTACTTCTATATCATCATAATTTATGTTGGCGTATGACACTAAAAATTAATAAAGAAGAAACAAAGGCCTCCAGCTTCAATATTTTTAAACAGAAAGGAAAAAAGTTAAAGAAAAATATGATGCCTAAAAATATGTTGCCATTTCTCACAAAGTTATAAGAAAGAGAAAAAAATCCAACCACAAAGCAAACTCATATAATTATGTCTATTCAAAATCCAAACAGGTTCTCTTGCAACTAAAGCATTTATGAAGCTTCTAGCACATATAAAGTATAAAAACCCGGGTTTAGACTATCCTTACAGTATACAGCATTCTATATATTGTGAAACAGAAGGATCCATGGAATCCGTTCAAAAGTACCTCAGGCAATGGACTTCTGGGTGATCTCCGCTCATTCACTTTTGGGCTTTTGTCTTTAGATATTCTTCTAGCTTGACTTGAAGTAGATGCAGAATCAGTCTCCAATGCAGTTGGCCTGAGTTGGCGAGCAACTCGAGGGGAGACCTTTTGAGGTGGAGAGACCCTTTGAGGTGGAGAGACCCTTTGAGGCACTTCAGAGGAGCCACTCCTGATAGAAAATTAATAAATGAATCAAATGAAGATCAGGTCAACTATCACAAGGTTCTGGGAATTCAAAAGGAATTCAAAATAGTAACTCTCAGAACGATGAACTTGTGCTTTATTTCATGAAAAACACAGGTTATGTACATTGCAAGATTTCATCCTAGAATACTGACATTTGACTTATATCCTACAGTGGCTGGTGGATAAATGGACTAGCCCATTGTGCAAACCTTGGCAACATATTTAGAACTTAGGAGCAAGTCTCTACCAAAATATTTAATGGAGGATAAAATAATAAAATGAGTAAAGTTGATACAATATTAAGAGGGATGCCATATTTACTGGAAAGAAACAACTTTCCTAGTATGGAACGTTTTGGGGGGCACTGTTTGCTGATTTACAGTATAACTAAGATCCATATTCTGTGCAACTAATATAATTCCACTTGATACGAACAGTTTGGTTGCTTAAAACAATTTACCAAGATTTACAATATTCATATCATAAAACAATTTTATCCAGTTTTTATCCACTCTCAAACAAATGACCTAAAAAAATTTCGAACTTTCGAGAATCATAATTGTTGCAAGTCCACAATTCCAATCAGCTGCAGTAATGGAAAGATCCCATACAAACATAAGTAGTATACGCACTGACACAAAGAAAACCACCAAGAAAACGTTTCCTGCAATGACCTTCAGTAATAAAAAGATTCCACATAACAAACACAGGCCAACACAGAAAATTACAAACAAATGCAACACAGTGATATAATCCTTCTCTTTCGTAAGCTAAGAAGTTGTAAATAATGATGCTGATACCAACTAATGATAAAATTCCTTTCCCATATAATCACATTGCCCAACCAATAAGTCCTCAATCTAATGTGCTCGTGAGATTATGCAACTAAAGTCACTTAATTGGTTCATGGGGCCCGTTACGTTCCTTTGATAGCTGCCAAGAGGCCCCAGCTTAACCTCAAAGGCAGAGGAGACGACAAGTTGCTAAATCTTTATTTTGATGCTGATATGATAGATAGATATTGCTACCAAGGCCCTTACCACAAAACCAGTCCACTACTATCAGCAGTCAAAGTGCCACAAATAGATTGGTAAACGGAAATGGAATACATGATACAAGTATGATGTTCCACAGACATAGGACAAACTCGAAACCAGATGTAAAGAGTTGAGTTTATAAAAATTAAAGGAGATGCTCCTGGGAATAAATAAATATAAATGCATACAAAAGAGCTAACAACAACGTCAATTTCTCGCAGCATCAGTGGGCACTTCTGGAAATTTATCCTTCACCATTATTAGTTTCATTAGATTATACAGCAATAATGAAAAGTATACAGCATTACCTGTTGCCTCAAAAAACAAAACAACCCCTCATACGAACAAGCTCCTCGGAGGAGAAGATACCAATCATAAAAGAGAGCAAGTGAAGTTACCTTGCTTTTGGGGTCTGCATATTCAACTGCCCTTTTCTAGGAACAAAGGTGAGAATGAGATTGAACTAATTTAAGCTTCACTACTTGAGTGCCTGCGACCCACAAGACCTGAAACAGTTGAGATAAAATCACAAGGGTATCCAATGTTTTAATGTAAAAGAAATAAATAGGTTTCATGGAGGACATGTGCTCCTTATCATCACAAAGGAAGCCATTATGGCAAAGATGTGCCAAACATAAATTCAACGTTCCAAACCAAAAGATAAAAAATAGTATCTCAACAAACCAATTTAATGCTTGATACCACAGCCCCACAGGGTCTAACCATGATCAAGACCCATCATTGTAATCACAGCTGCCGACCAAATTACAGAAATACCCCTTATCCTATCAAGGAACATAGTCAGCTAATTTCGCTCCCAAACGAGGGCAGTTTCGTATTAGGGAGAAAAAGTTCCCTCCACCAGTTCTGCCGTGAAATGAGGGAACTAGTTTAAAAATGGAAGAACACAAAATGGTTTTCTCAAAACTGCTCAAAGCTTTTTGGTAATGTATTATGTGAGTTGAAACCCCCCACTAATTCTTGATTTTCGAAGAAAATACTATTTTCTCGGAAGGGCATCATTATTTTCCCTAGAAACAAACAAACAGAAACAGATCTGGAGACAGCATAAACCCAAAAGAGATAAAATAAAATAAACCATGGAATCAGAATCTGCAGAATAAAGCAGGTAATGTAGCTGAAGAAATTGAATAAACGGGCTCTTTGGAAGAGGGAAAGGGAAAGTAGATTGTATGGAACAACTTTTTGAGATTCGATTTTGCTTTTCAAAGTCTGCAAAAGACAAAAAGCCTGCAAATGCTGAAGCTCTTCAGCCAGAAAAGAAGAGCTGCATTGTATTGTATCACTGAGCAGAAGAGCTTCTTTTTATATACTCAGATTTCAGCCAAAAAGAAGTTCAAAAGAAACATCATTACCCTTGAGACTACAAAAAAAAGTTTCGAAAAAACTGTAAAACGGAACTAACCCTGTTTGGTTGCCAAGAAAATGTAGGAAAAGAAAAGAAAAAGAAAACCCATTGGGACATCAGAAGCAGAATGCTTGAAAATGCACGGTAATGGGATAGTGCTGTTCTGTTTCCTCTGTATCCCACATTTTCACAGCAGACAACCAAGAGCAGAATATTTGGGAAAGTTCACAGAAAATTACAAAATAAAAACAAAAAACAAAAAAATGGCGACATAAAGAGAAATGGGTCAACCTTACTTGGTGAGCTTGTGGGAGATAATGAAGTATATTGTAAATGCAAGAAGCAGAGTATGAGGACTGTCCTTCTTCCTCTAAGTTTTGTTGTTGCACTTTTGGAGGCGCTCTCTGCAGTCTCTATATATGAGAAAGGCTTTGCTTTGTTTGTTCAGGCTTCAGACTTTTGGAGAGTGGAGGGGTGGACTGTTGGAGGTGGAGCGGAGAGGCATGTACGCAGAAAAAACAGGGGAGGACTATTTGTCGTATATTGAAAAAGGATCATAAAACTGAATTTAATTCGACTTTTACGTCCGAATCGGATATTATTATTATTATTATTATCCGTCTCCTCACCTCACCGCAGTTTTTTTTTTCAAATTTCAATGACAAGCCGAGAAATTGAAGAAAAAAAGGGAGCAGGTGCAGGAAAAATATAAAACATATAATAGAATTAAAAACTATTCTTTTCGAATTTTTTAGCTCGACTTTGTGCAATTTTACAAATTTACAAATTTTCATATTTGATTCGGGCTTGTTTGGAACTGCTTCTCTAGCACGCACTTCTGCTCATAAGCTTTTCTAGTAAAAACTCTTTTACTATAAAGATGTTGAAATTGTCTGAAAAAATAGAAATGCATCCTAAAAAAACACTTCCTGAAGAGGCACATGACATGTGCTTCTCCATAAAGCACTTCTATGGCACAGAAGCAATTCTAAATTTTTCTACCAAAAGTTGTCAGAAGCGCTTTTAATTGTATGCTTTTTTTGTTGTATTCTTATTTTTGGGCTTTAATTGTATTTAGGGTGAGCCACTGGACTATGTGTGTTGTTTTATTTTGAGTTTTTTTTGTTATTGTGTTGACCTGGGTGTGCGAACTTTGTTCTAGACTTAGTTTGAATTTCGATATTCTTTCTTAGTTATGTTACGGTTCTATTGTACCATTGATTTGTGCTTTATGCACTTGCCTATTTGGTGTTTTAATGAAATGAGACATGAATTCAAAAAGAAAAAAAGGCACTCCCAAACAGAAAAGTGGGGCTACATACTGCATTTTGCAAAGAAATGTTTTCTAAATCAAGTATGGAGATTGGGTACCATGTGAAGTAAAGAATTGAATTGGTCATTTTCTATTTCTTTTTTATTTAAAATGTACTCTTTTTATTTATTTATTTTAAATTTGGTGTTGGCAATGTGACTTTTTCCTGGCATGATAATTGGCGCCCAGAGGGGCCTTGGGCTCTCCTGGTGTGGCCTAACAAGAAAGAAGGGTCATGTTCTTGGTTGGTCTTGGGCTTCCTTATCGATTGTTGGGCCTTTCAGCCTAGTGATTGTATTTTCTTTGTGGGGCTTATGGACCTTTTTATTACTTGGGCACCCAAATCCAATCTAATACGTATTGGATTGTGGATTTTCCGATCCAATTTAATCCGACATGGTTTAAGATCCGATCCAATTGATGTTGAATTATTGGATTAGATAATCAGATTTAATGATACGAAAAAATATTGAAATACGAAACAATTCTTGTCAAAATTAATGCAATCAAACATTTTAATAGATAGCAATGGCACCACAGTCGAAAAGTGAGCCAAATTCTCCCTTCTCCTCCCCTCCAAAGTACATTCGAATTTGATTCACGTATGAGATAATCTTCAAGTAACCTAATATATTATTCTCCCCTACTCCTCCCTACTCCCTAGAATGAAAAAAAAAAAAATCATTTTAATGGATGCAAATGTAAAATAAAATTTATAGATAAATATATAATAAGTTTGACCAAAAAGTCAGAGAAATTTTATCGCGTAGCACCGACTACTTGGTAGTTTCTTTATAAGTATTATATATATATATATATATATTTTATGAAAACTTTCTAGGTACTTTCGGTTTTGCATATTCCAGATGTCATTCAAGAACGGTTCTGGGCCCCTGCCCTTTCTCTCTTGCATATTCCAATTTCCAAGTCTTTTAACTTTTTAATATTATAGGTTCATAATTGTATGGCATTCATACCCTCTCCTTCTTTACAGCCACTTGCTGTGTACTTTTTTTTTGGAGCCAGAACTTGCTGTGTAAGTAAAGTGCACAAGTTGGCATCACTCTGACATGTGAAAAACAACCCTCCACATTTTTCAGCCCAAAATATTTTTCATTAATTATTTAGCGCCCGTTTGATAATCATTTCGATTTTAGTTTTTAGTTTTTATCGTTTGTAATAAAGTATATAAGAAAGTGAGGGTATAAGATTGAGAGAAAGGATAAATAAGAGAAGTGAAGACAAAATCTTAAAATATGCTGGCTTTATCTTCAATCGACATGCAGGTACCTTCAATCGACATGCAGGTAATGATGCATATCTGGTGCTGGGATCCACGAGTCTCTATCATAGTAGTATTTGGGGGATATTGGGAGCTTGCCATTTGGGGAGCTCGCCATTTCTTTGGGTAGGTGTTTATACTTGAGGTTAAGATATTTTGGATATTTAAATGGTTATCTTAATTTTTTTTGTTTTATATAAGTGGTATTGGGAGAGAGTGATTTGACCACATGACCTCAAGTGTATGTAAGGGTAACTGCTCTTAATCATTTGAGTTTCAAACCCCTAGCAATATTATAATTTTTGTTGTAATTAACTTGATATTGTTCACGGTAAATTGGGTCAATTTTAAAGATATATTTTTTATATTGTCACAAAGAATCACACACTTAGGATCTATGATTTGAAAGTGGTTAAACAAATTAGAGGGAAAGTAGAAATGAGCAATGAAGTATGATTTAGAAGTAAGAAGCGTGTGATTTCAGAATAAGATGCGATAAGAGGCAGATAGACAATTTGAGTTTCGCAATTGGAGATGTAGGATTTGAAAGAGATGGGACAGAGGAGAGAGAGGGTTTCCAAGTTATGCCATGTTTTCAAAATTGTAATTGACTCATCATATCATAGAACATTGCTTTTTGAAGAGTAAAAATCTAGTGGTCTTGGTACTTTTGAAAACCCAATCCAATCTCTACATGCCTGAATTCATGCGAAATTCTATAATGAAGATGTCATATGCGGACCCTTCAAATGAATCATGTGGCTAATATGAAGGTCTACATCTATAGTCCATACATGACACCCTCATCATAAAACGACTCGTAAAGTCATATACAGTGATATGAAACCAACCCCAATCTTGATCGTCCACGAATTTCGGGCTCACGTGGACAGACAAACACTAGTTCCATAATCCATAGAATATTTATAAAGAAGCAAACTTTGAGCTTCATGCACACATGAAATGCTTAAAATATCTTCGGTCTTTATATGATTCAAAAAATTCATTATTATGTATTTTGAAATTCTTCCTTTTTGGCTGAATTAAATTGGAAGTCATCGTCAACAACAGAAAACCCAATTGAATAAACAAATTACAAATCAATATCTTCACACAGTAACCATATCTTGCCTGTCTACCCACATAGTCAACACAGTAGTTCTTCAATTGCACGTAATGATTTTCCCATTTTGCCCCCAATGCCCACTTTTAAGTAACAAGACAAATTCAAAACATATGGCCAGTTATGTCAGATATACATATCTCATTTCTCATAGCGTGTCGTCTGTGATTGGCAGGGACAGTAATTACGGCAATTTCTTACAGCGCGTGGTAGTCTGTGATTGACGGAGAACACTAAACAGTGCTATCTCTGTTTCACATAAGTTTTTCAGCAATTTTCACTCTCGAAACAACCAAAACCTCCATTATAAAATAACACCCACATCTCACTCAACCCCTAATCAAAACTCCCAACTTTAAGTATCAGAACAGCAGCAACAGCAGAAAGCAGAAAGCAGAAAGCAGAGGAAGAAGAAGAGGCAAATCTTCAAATCTTCCAAGAAAAACAGCAACCCAGAAAAGGAAAAAAGAAACCAAGATCATGAGGTTCAGCAACCACTTGATTGGGCTACTAAATTTCGCCACTTTCCTCCTCTCAATCCCAATCCTTGGAGGGGGCATATGGCTGAGCGGCAGAGCCAACAACACAGACTGCCTCAAGTTCCTCCAATGGCCGCTCATCATCATCGGGGTCTCGATCATGGTGGTTTCCCTAGCTGGGTTTGCAGGAGCCTGCTACAGGAACACTTTCCTCATGTGGGTTTACCTGTTCGTCATGTTCTTCATCATAGCAGCTCTGATTGGCTTCATCATCTTCGCATATGCTGTCACAGACAAAGGATCAGGCAGGCCTGTGACGAACAGGGCATATCTGGATTATTATCTAGGGGACTATTCCGGCTGGCTGGAGGAGCATGTAGCTAAGAACAGCAACTGGAGAAAGATTGCCTCTTGTGTTAGAGACTCCAAGGTTTGCCAGAAGATGGGGACGAGTGTGAATGGTGTGCCCCAGACTGCTGACATGTTTTACAACAAAAAGCTCAGCTCTGTTCAGGTATGTACTTAAATTTGTTTTCATGTTTGTTTCATTTTATTTACAGCCATGGTTTTTTTTTTTCTTTTTGAACAATAAGGGAAAAAAAGAAGAATTGGGTTTCATTAGGAATTTTATTTTGGGTTGTGTTCATATAGCGCAACTTAATCTGATTACTTTAGTGCTTGGGTTTTGAATTAGGAATTTTTTGTTATGTCCTGATTTTTGTGGTTTAGATTTTAGAGGGCCCGGGAAGAACTCGGCGAGTTCACCCAATTTTCGTGAATTAGAGTAATTTAGAATATCGCTATTAAAAAAAAGTCGGAGAAGATTAATTTTTGATTTAGTGGTAGATCCAGTTTAAGATTTGTTAGATTTGGTCGAATGCTTAGGAAGGTTATGGCACATGGGTACCAGGCAATATGACAAGCATGGGTGGTGTTTGAGGTAGGAGCCCCCCTTAAAATGTGGCTCTTGCACCAAATGGAAAATTGCCTCTCGTTGGCCCTCTTTTGTTTTATTTATGTTTTCTTGATAATGACGGAAAACCCCACCAACATAGAACCAAAGTACTCCCACTTGTATACTGTCCTTATCTAATTATGTGATTTCTTATTTTATAACAAAAAATTAAAATTGTCATATTCACAAAAGAATTGTAGTTAGAACACAAATTTTGCCGCACTTCATGTCTCAAGTGCTGTCTTTTCTTTTTCTTTGTGGTTGTAAAGGGCACTGATGTAATGGCACAGTGGACCACAAGGGGCAGTGACCTAAATAGAGATTTTAGTGTCTAGTAACTTATTGTCCACTCAACTTTGTAGGCCTATAATCATCTTAGATTAATTTGTTTGCTCAATTAAGAAACGTAATCCCTTGGTAAATACTCATGATTTTAACTCTCTACCTTTTCCTATTTTCTCCCAATATTTTCTTGATTTGTCATCAATATTCATGTTAACGGTCATCATATCACCCTTTACAATTAGTTAGCCTTAGGTTGTCTGTCTTTAGATCAAAATCTAATGCTAGGGAGACCAACTTTAGATACAAACTTGTGTACCATATCTCTAATAAAGCGTGAGACCCATTGTATTGGAGAGATGGTACACAAGTTGGTATCTAAAGTTGGTCAGAATGTTGTCTTTTGGGAGCATTGGATTGGATGGTGGCCTTTTCTGCCTTATCGTAACAGAATTTCTTTTAGGTGGTATACCCTTTCTCATTTTTGTCTGCTTTCCCTGTTAAAGATAGGAAGTAATAATCATTACAGGCTTGGAACAAACTTGGAATTCTTGCCCAAATCTTTTTTGGGTTCATTTTCTGTGTATTTTCCTCTGTCGACAAGTTTACATTATTGCTGTAAAGAACAAAAAGTCCAAATTATAGGTGCAAAGAATTCGGTTTTCCAGATATTGATGCATGGCCTAACCCATGTTCCATACTTTCTTCACATGTTGGACCATCCATTTTAAAATCACTTGGGAAAGAAGGAACAATTTTTCTATGAATAAATAAGTACAACTTTTAACACATTATTATATATTATTCACCAAAAATAATAATAGTTCCACAAAACAATATTCGCACTAGTAATTTCATGCTTTGATAGGTCATATGTGTAACTTGAAGGTGGTGTAAATTTTTTTTTTTGTGTGTGGCCGAAGTTAGGAAGAGGGAGGGGTAATTTCTTTCACACACATACTACCAAGGTGTCATGAGAGTTCGAACTTAAGACCGCTAGTCTGCAAATTAAGACCTGAGTTAAACCCTGTTGCCAAGGTGGTGTAATTAATCAATAGGGTTAACTAAGTTACAAATTCTTTTGTTTTCAACATTTCAAGCTTTTGGTCAGCATTTCCTTGTTTCTTTTCTTATATAATTCATGCTTATCCTTTGTTGCTCCAAAAGCTAGGGTACCATTTATGCTTACCAGATAGCATTTATATCAGGAAGCAGGTTCTGCAATTTCTATAGATTGATAGAACTGAGGGAAAAGGGGGGCCTTAACTTGCCCACAAAGGGCAGTGTATTTGTATTGATCTGATGACTAAAATACCAATGTTGTTTTCCCATTTGGTCCACAGTCTGGCTGCTGCAAGCCCCCTACAGAATGTGGCTATACTTATGTGAATGAGACGACTTGGGAAACTGGAGGAGGTGTAACGGGAACCAATCCTGACTGCACACTGTGGAACAACGACCAACGGCAACTATGCTATTCCTGTAACTCTTGCAAAGCTGGTGTTCTGGCCAGCCTTAAGAAGAGCTGGAGGAAGGTCTCCGTGATCAACATTATTGTATTAATCATCCTAGTTATCTTCTATGTGATTGGCTGTGCAGCATTCCGAAACAATCGTCGGATTGACAACGATGAGCCCTATGGGGAGGCTCGGATGACAAAATCACAACCTAGTGCTTTCCAACTCTAGTTATAATGGTAGAGAATCTGATACTTGGAAACTAAACTGTGTGAAAAATGTATCTTAAAGGTTTCGGGATTGCACTAGGGCTTATTTGTATTAGACAAGTGAACATCATGACTTTGGCTTGATTTTTCATAAGTTGGCTGTATATGTGAATTATCGGCACTTTATTTTCTCAGTATTAATCATCTATCTACTTGAGAGAAAAACAAAAGATGTCATTTTGCAACAAGACAATAGATTTCACGTTGAAAATACAGAAAATAAACTCTAGATTAAAAATTCCCTAGATATGAAACAGTCATTTATCCTGCAACATGCTCATGGAATATGTAAAATGAGAAATAGGATTCTATACTATAACTGAGCTAGTTCCACTTTCAACTACTGTGATACTTGGTGATTCAACATCAACTGATGTATCATCCTCGCGGCCTTGTTCTGGAACCCATCTTGAAACCGTGCGCTCGTCAACCGTATAGTTCTCCAAACATGATGGGGAGGCAGCATCATGACCATTTTTACTAATACTAAGAACTAGCAATGTCTTTACAACACCTAAACAAAGCCTTAAGGTGCCATGAATATCAGACCACACCCTCAATCGCCCATTTGCTTCACCATCTCCTTCTGATGACACAAGCACAGCATAATCAGAATGGACCAAATTCGGATGGTGACGGTAGGCAACAAAGTCTGCACCATATTTAAATCCGGGCCTTACAACCCAATTTTTCAGTCGAAGATGAGAATAAGCCTTGTAAAAATCAGGGAAAGCTGCTTTTTTGGATTTCATGTACTGCCAGAGCTCTTGAACATCCTTTGGGCGTTTATCTTCACCCACTATCTTGAGGCATTTGAGAGAATAGCATAGGAAAAATGCCTCTTCCATATCCAACTGAAACCACCGCTTATCCTTCTCGGCATTAATAACACGGTCGCCAAAGTAGGCACGGCCAAGGAGATGAGCTTGTTCTTCTTCTGCAGCAAGAAGTACACTACACCCACACAAGATTCCTCGAGCCTCTGATTGGATTAGAGAAGACTGGAGCTGCAATACTATCTTTGACATGGGATCTGCAAGAGCTTTAGCTTCTGCGTCTTTCGCTTTCCATTTACGCGCCATTTAATCCTACAACAAGATCAAACAGTTAGAAATTAGAACATACAACAGAAACTACTGTAACAAAAGAAACCCACCTTTTGTTTTCCTCAAGTCATATATGTTTTAGGAAATATTGAAGACCTCTAGAGGATATCCAGAATCAATTTACAAGTAATGCTCAATGCACCAAACAATCACCCTAAATATCAACCTACAAAATAAGGATGCTGTGTTCTTAATTGAACCAAATATTATTGAAAAAAAAAACATAAAGAAAAAGAAACAGAGACAGAGACTTAGAAGAAGTGACAGTTTTTAGTATGTAAAATCAGAGATTAGACATTAACTGAATTCCTAAACCCCTAATTTCTGAATCAGGAAATTAGAATGTGGAAATAGAATGAGAAGTTAAATAACAAGAAAAAGAAGAGTAGAAGAAGAACCGTTTGTGCAGCTGTGGAGCTATGGAGCGCCTGCAAGCCTGCAAGGTAGACGGAGGAGTGACTGAGGTGGATGGTGGAACCGTTTTAAACGCAGCCGTTTTGCCGCTTTGGCTTTCCCAAAGTTACGGAGAGAGATTTTACAACAGAGATAAAGAAGGAGTTCAAATCTCCTGTTACCATTTTCCCTTTCTCTCTCTCTGTCTCCCTCTCCCACTTGATTCTGAATCCAGACCTATCTCCTTTCCCTGCTCTTCTGGCTTCTTCTTTGAAAGAGAGAGGGAGATCGAGCGTGAAGCAGAGAAATCGAGGGAGATAGAAGTATGGGGACAGAGGCCAAAAAAGGACATTAGCCGGGCGGCTATACCCTATAACTAGAATATTTTAAAGGTATTGCCGAGTTGGAATAGAATATTTTAAACATATAGCCGCTCGGCTACTCTATAAATAGAATACTTTAAAGGTATAGACGAACGGCTATACTCTTTAGAATATTTTAAACCAGGCTATTATAGCCGCGCGGCTATACCGTTTAAATATCGCTCTCTAATTTCATTTTTTAATTACTTTAATGAGTAGTTATGTTTTAATTATTATTTAATTAGTGAATAGTATTTAAATATTTTATTAAAGAACAAATTTTTTTAAAAAGTTACTATTTATTAAGTAATGTAATTTATGAAGTTAATTAAAATAATTAATACTAATTTGAATATCAAAAAGGAGATCATTAAGGTCCACCTCTATGCGCCTTCATGAACTTGTCCCCAATTTGAATATCTTGAACACAAAATGATTACCCCTCAAGGCATCAGGGATGAGCTTTTGCACTTGGAGAACCTTATACTCATTTGTAAAAGGGCTGAACCCGAAATGGTGTGTAACATTGGCAGTGTGTGATGCAAGTGAAGCATGGGGAAGAGTGTGAGACTCTCGGATGGAGGGGTTAAATACGCGAATGGGGTGTTCAGGATCGGTTTGATTGGGAACTGAGGTGTTATGAAGGTAAAGACAGACCAAGCCGTTGATGCTTTGCACTTGGTAGAGATGTTCATTCTTGGTTCGCGGCGTTGGAAGGCTTAGAAGATGGACGGGTATTAAACTTCCTTGTTGGTTGATTTCCAAGGAGAAAGAAGTGTTGCTGCGTTGTGGGTTTGTCCCAGGCAGTGAGGAGGAGGTGAGTGTTCCTGTTGCATCCCAAGTTTTGATGGGCGCTGACAAAGGAAGGGTCGCGGGTGAGAGAAGACCAAGACTTGCATACACATCTGAAGCGCATGAGAGACTTGGACGGCAGCCTAGGGAGAATCTCAAAGCATGTAATTTGGCTGGGGAGCTCTGGACCTGCAGCTGGCTCCATGTATTGATCTTTGTGCCACTTTGGGATATTATCCTTCCTCACAAGTTACAAGTCTAACAGTTGATAGTTTTGTATGGGCAGATGATTGATGGGAAATCTAAAGTTCATAGTTTTCATCAGAGGGAAGCCCAGAGTAAGACAGATTGAAGTGAAGGGGTCTTTAAAGAGATGACAAGTTCCAAGTTGGTATTGAATTCCAAGTGCATCCATTCTTGTTCTTGGTCAGCAGATCGGGTATTCTTAAGTATAATACGAACACATTATGATGCAAACCAACATCATACGTATATTAGTGGGCCCACCTCTATTGGAGAGGTGGAGAACAATGTGATCGATAAATATGATACAAATAATATTATTGTTAGTAAAACTTGTTTGTAACGTGAATAACTGAACGACTAGCTTAGCATGAACATCACGATTCACGTGTCATGCAACCATAGGCCATCATCATAGCAAATGGAGCACTACTACATGTTGTCACCAGAAGAAATGCTTAGAGTTCCATTTCAAAATTTCAAGAATTGAAGACTCTCTCTCACCTATAAAAGGAGACCACTCCCCCATTTTGCAATGATCTCTCTCATCATAGATATTATGTTTGAATCAATCTCTTCTACTATGTAAGGGTGAACCACATATATATCCTCAAAGTGTTTGTACTTACCAAATCATGATATATCCCAATTTAATTAGGTATGTTAACCAATAGGAATTATACATGTTAGGTACATATACAATAATATGCACTCACTAAATAGAGTTGAACAATCCTCTGATCATGTTCAGTCTGACTTTAAAAGATTAAATGAATTGCCGATATCATCATCAAAATTCATGAATATATTGATGACCTGACTGACCTTGTATTGGTTGAAGAGCAAAAACCCATTATACGTACCCTGATTTTCTTGAATGATACGAGACAATTGACGTAATTTTTTTCAGTAGACAAGCACCCCACATTCAAAATACGCAACAACGCTAATTGTCTTTGGGTACTACTTTTGGTTGGGAACTATAATGATCTAGTATGTGACATCTGCAATCTCTACACCAAGCAGTGGGTGTGCTCCACCTCCCACCCCTCAATGTCACAATAACATACGAGCTGAATTTATATGCAGTACTAAGGAAGATGATGGCATTGGCGATGGAAAAGAAGAATGCTGCAAGTACAAAATTATGCAAATAATGATTCATGAGAGTCCAAGGGATAATTCCTTTCAATTCAACTTGCATATGTTATGTAATGAGAGTGGTAAATGATCATGAACAGAGACTGTTGAATCAAGCCCACGAAGCTTTAGTGTGAATCATTTGTGTTCCGATGCCAGTGTTCCTCACAATGGTATGTTGTATTGGTGTGAACGTGATTTTATTATTAGCTTGAATCCTTACTCCAACGATAATATGTAGAGTTATGTCAAAATTGATTTTCTAGGTGTGTGCCAATTGTACCTCAATCTAGTTGCGGATGGTCGAACCTATCTGAGAGTTCACAAAGATGATGATCATGTTGATGGCGAATGGTGTTTGGTACCCAGAGTTTACATTGACCAAATGGCTTTGAAAGATCCATTGATCACTAAATGAAAACATCAAAGCTACTTGAAAAGCACTCTTAAGGTGCAAAGATTCGATCCAAAAACAAGGACGTCTTGTGTCTAGATTTGCATCAACAACTAGTCATGTACAACATTCGTACTAGATTCGTACTAGCATATCAAAACCGCAACTTATTTGAAAAAATTAGTTTCCTCCAATATTTCATCTGTTTTTCCTGCAATTATGTTGGGATAACAATAACCTTTATAGCAAAAAAGAGCAATCTTGGAAACATTATGACCAAAAACCTATGTTTACGAATTGAGCGACATGCGCACAAGCACATTAATCCTAATTTAATAACTTGTGAATAGTCATGCCTCTCACACTCACTCACACAAAAACGCCCCACACCAACGCCCTTATCATCCTTATCACATTTTCTACACTAAAAAATTGTTCTTACAGTAGTTGATCATTTAAAATGAATCACCAGTTTCTTATATCTTATCACCAGTTTCATATTACAATACGGCCCTTTTGGTCTACACACCAAAAATAATAGATTTTTAGCAATAAGTTCATTTTAGCATGACATATTAATTTTTTTTTTGGTAAATACCACGAGGTGTCCCCACATCCGAAGGGTGGTATTACTCTCCGCTAGGGTTCGGCTTGCCCATGACCACAAAGTGCTTCCAACGGGTTTCAAACCCCTACCATTGAGGCACCAGATAGCTCGCTAGCTGAAGATGGCAGTTTGCTAACTGCCCCACACCTTGTGGTTCGACATATTAAACTTTAAGTATACATGTTTTAGGAAATATTGAAGGACCTCTATGGTGAACATCCAGAATCAATTTACAAGTAATGCCCAATGCACCCAACAATCAACTAATCACCCCCAAAAATCAACCTATTTCTGCTGTTAGAAATTAGAATTGGGATGTTGTTTTCCTAACTGAATTCACGCTATAATACTTACCAATTTACCAAATATTATTGAAAAAAACATTATAGAAAAAGAGAAAAGAAACTAAGACAGAGACTGAGATAGAGGCAGACTAGCTCTCAGAACAGAAGTGATTATATTTAGAATAGTATTTGCCCCTCACCACAAAGAAAAATCTGATAGAAGTTAGATATTTTTTTTAATTATTACAGAAATTATAGATATTCTATGCAATCATTCATGGTGGTCGTGTTGTATCTCTTCATCGTAGTCACCTGAGTTGAGTTACAATTTGTAAGGTGCCACCAAGCCCACAAAATTATAAGCTAACAACAATAGGAAATTAGGCATTTATGTAAAATTAACCCTTAATTACAACACTCTTATGAAAAACATGCTAACACATGCCATTTCAAGTTTTATCTATCAATTTTACGGTGTTTACGATTTCGACTTGATTACAAACCAAACAAAATTATGAAGGCCAAAATTGTCAGAAAGTGAAATTAGAAGAATCATGGTGAATAATAAGTCGAACTACACTCCAAACCAAAATATAGTGGATCCTACAATGTATGTCAAATTTCTCCAAAATAAGTTCATAGCTTTTATCAGGAGGAAGCCAAGAGGTCCAGGAAGATTGAAGGGGTCTTCAAAGAATTGACAAGTTCTAACTTTGAGTTCATCGCTATGTATGCTGAGCCGACCATGCAGCTAAGCTGCTTTGGTTTACTCGCTTGAAAAAAATGAGAGAACCCAAGAAGTTAAAAAGGAGGGCCAACCAAACAAATATTAGACTCAAAACTAAAAATTGACAGATACATGTGCAAGGCAAATTGCTCTTCACATTAGGAGGGGGGGGGGAGGGGGGAATATTTTTTGTGTTATTGGCTAGTTGGCTAGTTGTATTTCTCTTCACTTTGTTAGAAGATGTTCTATGTTTCGGGTTTAGGGTTTAGGGCCCAAAAAAATTAAATATAAACGAAAATAAATACCTAATCAAGTTGGAACCTTGACAAAATAAAATACAATATATAGCAAGTGTTTTGCTTCAAATAATATTGGGGTTTTTTTTGTGATAAAACTCACCTATTGGACTTTGTAGGTAGGTGGTTAAGTTGAGAACAATATCAATATTTAGTGGTTTGCTGATCATTCTCTCTGAAATCTTAACAAAAAAACACCTCACAAACAAGTTGCATTTGTTTTCCCTTGTGACCAATTGAACTGAAGCTTGATGATGAAATACGCCATATCTCATCTTAAGAACACAATGCTATCCTCTTGTTGCTGAAGCTTGATGAAGAAATAGGCCATATCTCATCTTAAGGGCACAATGCTATCCTTATAACTAGCCAGCAACTTCAATCGATCGTCGTTCAGAGATGCATATTCGGGGGGCAAAACAATCTCATCACTTCCCCTAAAACTTGCACTCTCCATATTGTATAGAAGCACCCTCGGATGATCAGGATTCTGTATGCTTAACCTTGAAGATTGGAGGAGGAGCTCACCTATGTGAATGGTACAAGAAGGGAACTGGGTACCCTGCTTCCTCCCAATGAAGGGAAAAAGAGATGGTCTCCTTCACCCAAACCTGATTTTGATAGTCCCTCAAAACCCCAAGCCTTAAAATGTTCAGTCTCATCAACTCCTTGTCACCTGTTAGAGCCACACATCCATCCACTTCAACTATACTCTCAATGGGAAAATCAATATGATGTGTAAAACAATTATAATCTTTAGGAAGTGGAATTGCTCTGAATTTCTCATCTCCAATGTCAAAAGCCAGTATGACATTGTTAATCCCATGAATCCAATGTACAGCCCCGTTGACGCAAACACTTCGCTTATGAAATGGGGATGTAAAAGGATTAATACGGAGACCATTACAGTCTACCTCTATGTGCCTCCATGAACTTGTCCCCAATTTAAATATTTTGAACATAAAATGCTCACCCCTCAAGGCAGGGATGAGTTCTTGCACTTGGAGAACCTTATACTCATTTGTAAGAGGACTGAACCCGAAATCATACGTAACATAGACTTTGCGTGATGCAGGAGCGCGGGAGAGAGCGATAGACTCTCGGGTGTAGGGGTTAAAAATACGAACGGCTTTGCATGATGCAGGCTGCAAAGCTTGGGGGAGAGCGATAGACTCTCGGGTGGAGGGGTTAAAAATGCGAACGGGGTGGTCAGGATCGGTTTGATTGGGAACTGTAGTATTATAAAGGTAAAGACAGACCAAGCCGTTGATAATTTGTGCATTGTAGAGACATTCATTCGTGGTTTGCGGCGTTGGAAGGCTTAGAAGATGGGTGGCAGGGATTAGACTTCCTTCTTGGTTGATTTGCAAGGAGAAGAAGTGTTGCTGCGTTGTGGGACGTTTGTCCCAGGCAATGAGGAGGAGGTGAACGTTCTTGTTGCATCCCAAGTTTTGATGGGCGCTGACAAAGGAAGGGTCGCGGGTGAGAGAAGACCAAGACTTGCAGACACATTTGAAGCGCATGAGAGACTTGGAGGGTAGCCTTGGGAGAATCATAAAGCATGTAATTTGGCTGGGGAGCTCTGGACCTCCAACTGGCTCCATGTATTGATCTCTATGCCACTTTGTTAGGATATTATCCTTCCTTACAAGTATATAAGTCTAAAAGTTGATAGTTTTGTAGGGGCAGATGGTGGATGGGAAATCCAAAGTTTAGTTTTTATTAGAAGGAAGCCAGGAGCTTCAAGACGGATTGAAGTGAAAGGTTCTTTGAAAACACGACAAGTTCCAAGTTGGTGTTGAATTCCATGTGCATCTATATTAATTGAAGAATATTAATATTACAAATGTAATGATTCCCAGAATTATATATTTCATATTACTTGGGACAAAAACAAAAATTATTGTTTACATACGACTATGTTTCAAGTAAACGATTCAACATACTCTGTTCCATACGAAAAAAACAAAAATAAATAGAAGGTTAAAAAAATTCCGCTGCCAGAAGTTGAATCCGAATTGCCTTTATAATAGGAGTATTGCTACAGCAGATTTGTTAATCATGAGAGAGATAAAAACTATATAAACGAGAGTTATATGAGTTTTATTTTTGTGTTATATACAATGACCAAGAAGAAAGTTAGGTAAACAAAAAGAGCAACTATATTGAGAAATAGGAATCTATATTTCAAAAAAAAGGCAACTATATTTCAACCAATTACTTTCATTCCTGGTCTAAATGACGTGGCTTTTAATTCATTGTTTATGAAACACAAGTCATTGTTTACCGCCGCGCAAAGAAAATATTTGCTTGCGAATCAACAAGATATTGAGAAATTGTCCATACGTAAAATTATACATGAAATTATAATTATTGATACGGGTCTCTTTTCCACATAAAAAGGGAATCCTTTGTTACAATAGAAGCAGAAGTGATGTGGATTATTCAAGAATCAAAGTCGATTTGCTTTATAAAAAGAAGATATCAATGAACTTCTATGAAATGGTTTCACGGGATTCAACCAATTGTCTTGATCGTGGGATATCATTGAGAAATAGGAATCCATGTTATCAAAAGATTTCCTGCGATTATTTCTAGTATGGAAGTCAATCATCCACTTTTGTTTATGCAAATAATATCGCGGGAGAATATTCGCTTCTAGATCCTTTGTCCCTTGATCTTATTTTTCTCTCCTCCTTGATTCCTGTAAAAAAGACCCGAGTAAATAGATCACACCCGGGGGTGTTGGCCAAAGGCCCTCTGATGCCTAAGTTAGTTAAATTGAATTTAAGAGAAACAATAGTTAAAAAAAAGGGTATGGAAATGTATGTATGGTGTGAACCGGGTAGCCGAAGCCGTGTGGAGAAAATATGGAGATAAGAGAGCAATGTGGGCGACGGCAATGTGGTTGCCACCGGCTAGGGGAGAGAGGAGAGAGAGATCTCGGGTATTTTTGCAGGGTTTTGGAGCTTGGTTTTTGAAGTACCTTGAATGATGAAGTCATCTATTTGTAGGAGCCTCGGAGGCTAAAGTTTCGTAGAGAATAAAACTCTTATTAGAGGAGTTTATTCTTTCCTCAAATTGTAGAGATTGAGTCCATTAAGGATTTGATTGGGATCCAAATCTCCTAATTTGATGATGATTATATCTCCTTATTAGGATAATATCTAAATTAATGATAGTATCTTAATAAATAAAGATAATGTCCTATAATTAAGATATTATCCCAAATTAATTAATTGGCCAAATAAATTGGTTCAATTAATTATTTTAAGGCATAAGCTCTAAACCCATATTCTTCTTTTCCACGTGGTGTGCTATGATTGGAGACGAAAATATTTGCTCATACAACTTTGGTATCTTATTGAACACAAAATAGTGATATTTTTCCTCCATTGATCAAGAATTTAGATTTTTGGGAAGTCTCATTATCTTCTAATAAGAAGGGTTTCAATTTTTTGAAATGAACGATTTGAAGACCTACTAATTCTAACAACTGATTGCAGGGTTGATCATTCGAACAGAAAATTTAGTTTCCTCCAATATTTTATTTTTTTCAGTTATTTTGGGATGACATTAAACTTGATTTGTCACTATCTTATAGACCAGTTATTACCAGAAACATATCTTTAGAGCAGAGATGTGTGCACAATAACATATGAATAATCCATGCCATTCACACTCACACAAATCTACACCAATCATCCATTATCATCCTTACATTTTTTTTACTTTACTTCATTTTTTTTTTTTTTTTTTTTTTTTTTTTTTTTTTTGAAAGGAAAAAAAAACTTTGTTAGATGAGGGAATCGTTGTTGTATAGCTGATCGTTGCTTCACAAATTTGACACCCCAATATCTTCTTACTATATTTTTAAATTGAAAATTAAAGGGAAATTAAACTTTATTTTACTCTCATGGCAGCAGAAATATCAAATTTCAGGGCCTCCTCGTCTTGCAACAATTTGCAAGCACAAGGCACCGTGAAAAAACCTAATATGTTTTTTAAGGTAAGAGAAGCCACCAAAATAACTTCTATTTGCAAGTTCACCATTGAATTAAAGCTTGATGATGAAATAGGTCATAACTCTCTTCTTAAGGGCACAATGGTATCCTCATAAGTAGCAAGTAACTTCAATGCATTATCCTTCAGAAATGTCGATCCGGGGGGCAAAACAATTTCATCAATTGCCCTAAAATTTGCAGTCTTCATGTTGTATAAATGCTCCCTCATATAGGCAGGGTGATGCCTGCTTAACCCTGAAGACTGGAAGAGGAGCTCACCTGTGTGAATGGTACAACAAGGAACAGGGTACCCTACCTCCCTCCAAACAAAGGGAAGAGTGATGGCCTCCTTAAGCCACAGCTGGTTTTGGTAGTCCCTAAAAACCCACAGCCCCATCAGTTCCTGTCCCATCAACTGCTCATCACCTACTAGAACCAAACATCCATCCACTCCAATTATATAACTAACCAAATGCAGAAAACAATTATAATCTTTAGGGAGTGGGATTGCTCTGAATTTCTCTTCAACAATGTCAAAAACCAATATAACATTTTGTGTCGCATGCAACCAATGTATGACCCCATTAACGCACACGCTTCGCAAATCAAACGGGCACTTAAGAGGACCAGAAGGGAGATCATTAAGGTCTACCTCGATGTTCCTCCATGAACTTGTCCCCAGTTTGAATATCTTGAACATAAAATGGTTACCCCTCAAGGTAGGGACAAACTTTTGCACTTGGAGAACCTTATACTCATTTGTAAGAGGACTGAACCCGAAATGGTGTGTAACATGGGCTGTGTGGGAAGCTGGTGAAGCATGGGGATAGACTCTAGGTGCAGGGGTTAAATACTCGAACGGGGTGGTCAGGATCAGTTTGATTGGGAACAAAGGTGTTATGAAGGTAAGACAGACCAAGCCGTTGATACTCTGCGCAAGGTAGAGCGTTCGTTCTTGGTTCGAGGCATTGGAAGGCTTAGAATGTGGGTGGAGGGTGTTAGGCTTCCTTGTTGGTTGATTTGTAAGGTGAAGAAGTGTTGCTGCCTTGTGGATTTGTCCAAGGCAGAGAGGAGGAGGTGAGTGTGCTTGTTGCAGCCCAAGTTTTGATGGGCAGTGACAAAGAAGGGTTGTGGGTGAGAGAGGACCAAGACTTGCACACGCATTTGAAGCGCATCAGAGACTTGGACGGTAGCCTTGGGAGAATCTCAAAGCATGTAATTTGGCTGGGGAACTCTTGATCCGCAGTTGCTTCCATGTATTGATCTTAGGATAATATTATTAACTTTCCTTGCAAGTTATAAGTCTAAAAGTTCTAGTTCTGTAGGGGCAGATGGTGGACGGGAAATCTAAAGTTCATAGTTTTTATCAGAAGGAAGCCAAGAGTAAGACAGATTGAAACTAATTCTGCTTGTTGAATTTGTTTAAAGCTTTGAAGAGTAAAACAAGAAAACAAACATTTACTCAGTGATTTTATATTCCTCGTCAGTATCAATACATAGTTACTATGCCTTTTTGCATTGGCTCTTATTCTATAACAAGAGAAGATGAACGACGAAGAAGTCTTCTTCTATTATTCATCTATTTAACTTTTGTATTACTGTAATGGTTACTCCTTTTTTTGTTTCCACAATCACTGCCCTACACCCTGCAAACCAACAAAGAAGTGAGAAACGAAAATCGAACTCTAAACCACTAGCAAATAATGCTCTGACAGTATTTTCAGGAATTTTAGAGCGTATGATTTTGGAATTTTGGAATTTTTAATTTCAAAATACCAAAAACCTTTACAAAGAAATGTATAAGATAATGATGATGACATTTTAAACTCTAAATGTATGAAATTAGCCCATAATTAATGTAATTACTCTCTAGTTTGCAGTCTTCGGTAAAGTAGTAAATGAGAGAGAAATGAAGAAATAGAGCAAAAGGAGAGTAACATGACAAATAGAGAGAAGGTAAAACATCACCAAGTTCAGACTTCAAATTTTCTAGAAGATAACCAACCATTGAATTGAAGCTTAGAATTAGATGATGAAATTAGGCAATCTCTCATCTTAAGGGGACAATGCTATCACCACCACAACCAACAAGCAATTTCAACCGAAGATGATCTGAAAGTCTCAACCGTGGTGAAACAATTTCACTTCTGAAACTTTTACTCTCCATGTTGTAATAGAACACTTTCACTTGGGCAGGATCCTGCCTAAGCAATCTTGAAGATTGCAAAAGTAGCTCACCAGTGTGAATCGTATACAAAGGGACAGGGTACCCTAAGTCCCCCCAATAAAAAGGAAAAGTTATGGTCTCCTTAACCCAAACCTGGTTTTCGTAGTCCTTCAAAATCCATAACTCCATCATGTTCTGTTGCATCAGGTGCCTGTCTCCTATTAGAGCCAAACATTCATCCAGTTCAACTATGTCCCCAAGGGTATTGTTGATACCATGGATGCCATAGTTATAATCTTCAGGAAGTGGGATGGCTCTGAATCTCTCGTCTTCAAGATCGAAAACCGCTATAATGTTCTGCGTTGACACGTGCATCCAATGTATGGCTCCATGAGCGCACACACTTCTCCTGTCAAAGTGGCACTTAAGCAGATCAAAAGGGACATCATTAAGGTCTACCTCTATTCTCCTCCATGAACTTGTACCTAGTTTGAAAATCTTGAACATGAAGCTCCTATCCTCTATAGAATTTAGAGGCTGAAACCTTTTCACTTGAAGAACCTTATACTCATTCGTAAGAGGACTGAACCCGAAGTGGTGTGTAAGGTGGATGGCGCTGTATGCAGGAGAATCATGGGGAAGAATTATAGACTCTCGGGTGCATGGGTTGAGGATTCGAACGGGATGGTTTTGGTCAGTTCGATTGGGAAACACTTTGTCAGAAAGGTAAAGACAGACTAACCCATTGACACTCAGTGCATTGTAGAGACGTTCACCATTCTTGGTTGGAGGTGTTGGAAGGTTTAGAAGGCGGATGACAAGCGTTGGACTTCCTTGTTTGATTTGTATGGAGAAGAAGGTCTGCTGCAGCATGGCTTCGTCCCAGGTGGTGAGGAGGAGCTGAGTGTGGTTGTTCCGGTGGAAGTTTCGATGGGCATTGACAAAGGAAGGGCTGCGGTTGAGAGAGGACCAAGACTTGCAAACGCATTTGAAGCGCATAAGGGACTTGACCGGCAGCCTGGCAAGTATCTGAAAGCATATAACTTCGCTTGGAAGCTCTGAACCAGACTCCATGGATCTCTGCGACTTCCTTGGGATATTATTGGTATAAATCACAACTAGTTTTGTAGAGGCAGATGGAGGACAGAAAATGCAAGGGTCATTGTGTAATCTGAAGGCGGCCAAAATGTCAAGGGTCTTTAATAATGGACAAAAGTTCCAAGTTTGAATTCATCGTCAAATGTTGACTAAGCTGCCTTTGGTTTTTTGGTTGACTTTAGAAAGACAACATTAGCTTTCCATTTGTTTTCTAAGAAAAGAAAAATGGCCAACATGTCACCTAACCAATTAAAAATTTAAGGGCTGCTTCTAGATTTTGAAATTTTCTTATTATAATTGGGGTACTGGCCTATACTTCAAGAACAAAACATACATAAAAGAAACAAGCAATGAAGTAGTGTGCAAACTTCTGTAAAATTTCTGTATACATTATTTAAGGAAATGTAAATGGCTATGTGCTTCCAGTGGGGTACTCAGTAAATGTACAAAAGTTATGTACTTCTGGTATCTTAATAACTAACAGTGTCAATGAGGACTTGTGCTACTGATTTGATTGGGGTGAATGACAATTCCATGAACTGGTCGTGACCGGCCTATCGAGTTTCTGCGTGAGGTTGCAGCCGAAGAAGGCATTGGTTCAACATTAGGAGGTATTGGAGTTTCAGGTGAGTGGCCAGATATGCAGAGGGCACCGGAATCATCTTGCTCCCAGTAAACTTCTACCATAATCCCTCTTGGATTCTCTGCAGATTCTGTGCCTGGAATCCCCACAAACCTAGCTCCGACTGGTATCTGCATAGTCATTGAGATACAATAAGAGAAAAACAAGAAAACATGAAATTACACGTGATTTTATAGCCATTGCTTATGTATCTCGCTACAGAATGATATAAAGAGAGAAATTGAGCTTACCTCGACTGGGGCTCCGGATGTTAAAGTGAGAGTGACCAACCTCCCCTCAGCTGTGGCAGTTTCTAGCTCTGCCTGCCTTGCAATATTCAAGAAAACTTCCTCTAGAGTTGTAAGACCAAGTTGGATGTCTGATATACCGAATTCACTTTGTCTGTCTTGAAGCTCAGCAAAAAAATTCTGCAGAAGATTTACAAAATATATGAAAACATGTATACCATCTTGGCAATTAAATGCGTCCTCCAAGCTACCGAAACGAAAAACATAAGCTGCATTACACGATTTTATTATCGAATAATCAAATTTATTGGTTTCAACATAACATCTTCCTTCTCCTGCAAATAGAGTAACATGAGAGTTTTCAAATTCATTTTATTAGCCACAACCTACGAGAATTAGACATTGTGCCATCCTTCTTGTATCAAGTTTCGGTATAAAAACAACTGTAATTACCTTGAAAAGAAAAAGTTGCTATAAAAGATATACTAGAAAGTGAAATGATTACCTTCAAAAGCCCCTCTCTGTCGTGAGGAATAACAAAAGTCAGAAAGGATTTGTTCTCTTCTTTTGGTAAAACATCCAAATGCTGTCAAAACATTTCCCATGTTAGAAATTAACCTTTGTATGCGTAAAAAAAAAAGTTTAAATCACTTTCGAAATTATCATACATGTTTAAAGAACTGCTTCACTGCCTCATGGTGAGGTGTAGCAACTGCATCACTGTTTGGAGGACTTTGTCCATTGGTGCTTCCAGTGAAGCTTACATTAGCAATAAAACCAGTCCCAAACCGTGACTTCAGCCTGATTGAAGTTCCAATGCAACGGAGCCTACCCTTTGCCATTATTCCAATCCTGTCACTTAAAATGTCAGCTTCTTCCATTGAGTGAGTGGTTAGGACAATTGCCCGCCCTTTTTTGGCATCCTCTATGATGTCCCATACATGTCTTCTAGTTATTGGATCCATACCAGTTGTCTGCAGATCATAAACTAAAACACATAAACAGAGCGTCTAGATTTACTCTCTCGTTGGCATAGGCTGATTATTGGTCATTTAGTTCAATGGCTGATTTGTAGCTTAAATTAAGTTCTGATTATTAGGCATGTAGTTGAATTTGAGGCATACTGTCTGATTAGCTTAATTCAAGGCTAATCTTCATAGCAGATTTATGTCTTGGTATCCCATATAAGCACCCATGTTATTCTTCATAAGTAATGCAACATAATGATCTTCCTCATATTTTAATAAATTATTTTAATACGAATACAGAGAAAAGTTTATAATTTCCATACCGGTTCATCCAAGATGACTAACTTTGGATCACCAATAAGGGCTATTGCAAAACTCAGGCGACGTTTCATTCCTCCACTGTAACTCCCAGCTCTCATTTTGGCTGCCTCAGTGAGCCTCACCTCTGCCAAGGACTTCTTAGCAACCTACATTTGAGAAGGAGCATTCATCTTATACATGAACAAACAGTTTTTCTGCTAGCTTGAGCTCATAAAGCATGGAGACAAAAATGAAAGATTATAATGCCCAGAGTTCAAACATTTGCAAAGTAGAAAGCATGCAATAGGAAGTTTTCTGCCCTATCATCGGTGGTATACAACCAGTGATAGGGAAGAATTACTCCTTGAATAATTAGCATAGCACATACTGATTTGATTGAAGCTGGGGATAGGCCTTTAATACTAGCGAACAGGTGGAGGTGCTCTTGCCCAGACAATGCATCCCACAGAATGTCAAACTGTGAACATAGGCAACATATGGACAAGTTAACTCTAAATTTATCAATGAGTTGAAGCACCACGATGAAAACTACGTAACTTGCATACTCTTGAAGTACAGACATTCATATACATGCTCATATGTGTGTGTATGTGTGTAGGGAGGGAAAGCAGATCACCTGCGGACAAACTCCAATCATTTTTCTAATTTTTGCCATGCCAACAGAGCTTTGGGCAGAATATCCATAAATCAATGCTGTTATCAAGACAGTTCACAATTTATCATATCCATAGTGATTTCATCAGGGAATTTTTTTATTCATGAACTCAAAAATAATGATACTATTACCATCTCCACCAGTCACCGGGGTGATGCCAGTCAGACAATTAATTGCCGTGGTTTTCCCAGCTCCATTGGGTCCAAGTAAACAAAATAACTGATCCTTGGAAAAGTTCACCCATAAACCCTGAAGGTTGTTCAAAAGAAATCCATTGTTATTATTAATTAAAAACAAACCTGAACATATATGCTGTTTCTGCATTATACTTTTTGTCTCAAGTGTTAAATATTAATGACAGCTGATGAAAATCATGAAATATCAATCATTTTAGCTTAGAGGGGTATTCCTCTAGGCAGCTAAGTGATTGAAGGAGAAGTCCTTTTCAACTTTCACTGATAACTAAAAGTCAGAAAAGGTTCTTTACCTTGAGGGCATGGTAAGGTGAAGTCCTCGTGCATCTACAGCAACCAATATTTGTGGTCCCAGGATATGTCTTTACAAGGCCACGTATCTGAACTGCAATGTTCGGATCAATTATGCCTTCCCTAGTTTGTTGTTTTACAATGTTCTCCTCTTCAAGGACATCTTCATCATCTGGAGAAAGTTGCTCCTGTGGTGGAACTGAACCTATGCAACTGCAAATGCCACCCTCTATGAAAAAGAGGAAAAAAAACATTAAGTAAAATCCAACAAGGTAAACTCACACACAATCTGCAGTCCAGTCTTATTTTTACCTTCTACTTTGTTTCCACCTTTCCCTATCCAGTACCCAGGCTTCAAAAAGTAAAACACTGATTTTCTCACACCAGATGCGTTTGGGATGATATTATCGAAGTAGATAGCCAATACAAACCAGAGGAAGAATGTGGCCACCAGCCATATATAAATGTCATTCTATAAAAGTTCAAATCAGAATATTATAATTACGTACTAATCAAAAGGACTAATAACCTATTGTAAATGTTTTGAGTTTGAGGATCAATGTGTTACATACAATTGTTATAACACAGTCATCATCATTTGGTGCACACTTTGTTCTTCTACTCCAGCTAACCCCAATATCTTGAGGAGTGGATGTTGCACCAGCGAGTATCTGTAGAGCTATGGCAAGAAGATTAGGTGGGAATAATGACCAGAGGCTTCGAAAGGTTCTGGAGATGCTATCAGAATAGGGAAATCCAAATGCTGTAACAAGCTGCAATGACAAAATGGATTCTGTCAGTACCATTGAACCAACAATCCCTAATATATAAATCTTGAACTAAGGAATCTTGCCTGGGTCATAAAACCAACAATAAATATAGAGAAACCCACAGTTGTGGATGAAGATGACTTGCTTATGAAGGCCGACAACATAAAGGCAAAACCTAGCTGGCATGAAATGTTAGAGAGGACGGATCAGAGGTTATGAACTTATGATAAAACCAAGAGGCTTATTTAAAAACATAAATCAGAAAGAATTAGAATGAATTAAAAAAAAGTAATTGCAAACTTGCAAGAAAAAGTCTTACCATATTGAGTTGGAAAAGAAAGAAGACAAGGAACAAGACCGCAAAATTGTTCTTTAGGAAAAAATCAAACTGAAACATCATTCCGAAAAGAACGATGAAAAGTGATGAGAGTAGTGTAATGATTCCCTCCCATGCGAGCCATGAGAACCAGTATGCAGTATCATAAAGACCCATCATTGTCATTGCCTGCTTGGCAAAACAAATAAAACACCAGATAATTAATTGATTCTGCAAAAGAACAGCAAGGCTAGTAATAGTAATAGCCGTTTAACTGGACAGTGTTATGCATTAACTTAAAGCAGCTTAAAGCCATCACCTGTCGAAGCTTTAGTTCTTTCTCTGTGATCAAAGAAGTCATTTGAAACACAAAACCAAACATGGCAGTTGCAAGAAAAAAGGTTGGTCCTACTGTATCCAATGCAGAGAAAAGCTCCATTGCAGGGTGTGCAAATTCCTTGAAAGCAACAACCCAGCTAAAATTTGGAACTGAAGATGTCATTATATGAGAGCTAAGGTCAGGGTGATAATCATGCAAGTAAACTTTCTGCATGTAACACAGGACTACAAGAAACAAAGCCTAATACCTCCAATCAGAGACCGAGCAATTTCACGCTCTGCAGCAATCTGAAGCGGAATTTGAAATTTGAAAGTGGGATCTTCATATTGCCCTCGTTTTGCAACAGGAGTAGAATTAGTCTGTATGCCATAGCTAATAACAGTGGCGTTTCTTTCCAAAAAATGCAACGCTCCTGGGCAATGCATTGGATTACTATACAGCCATGCATCCACTTCAGCTGTTGTTCTAAACGATTTGACCTGCAGAAATAAAAGGCACGACAAGAGTTATTACATGATATTTGTTATTCAGACTTTCTCACACCCAATTGTGATTTCCCTTTCCCAAGCCCCATTTCCCATGAACCAAAAGCACCCTAACAGTAACAAACAATGCAAAAGAAAGAAACTCAACGCAACTCAGTGAACCAACCTATTTAAGTGAAGCATAAATCAATGAGATTTAACATTTTGAATTTTTTTCTCCCCCTTCCCTCCCTTTTAGCCTCAATTTTTCAACAACCAAACCCAAAATTTTGATTCTCAATGATAGTAACAATTCAATCTTAAGATATCAAGTGTCACCATATTCGAAATATAAACAAAAATTCATGACTGAATATGAATATAATCAAGACTTCTTAGTTTTAAATTTTAATGAGGTTTTGTTGCATCTATGCTTATGCTTAAAAATTAATCAGGTCCAAAGGTCATATCAGACAAGGTTTCTAAGGCATTTTTGCATTGTTTAGTCTTAAAAGGTTATCAGGTCAAAAGGGCGTATCATTTATCTTTGTTGGGGTTTTACATGGAGGCTTGAGTAATGAACAGCCCTGCACTAGGTGGCATTGGCTTTTCATTCTTGCATGTGCATCAAGTAAAGGATATATCCTCTAAAATCTGAAAAGCCAATGCCAGCAATTTGTCATCACCCAGATCCCTCATATCCCAAGCTCAGGCAAGACAATACCATCACCAAAATCAGTATTATGCATGCTACATATATACTTAAATGAGCTAACAATAAAATTGCAGGAGAGAAAAACAATCAGATTGATGCTGTAACAAAATCAATTCGCAGAGTCAGAATCAAATTCAAGCCCAAAGTGGAACAGTTTATTTTCAAGCAACTGGAAATGGGTCGTGTGCCTTTGGTTAAAAAAAGTATATGCCTTTGGTAAAAAATTCTTAGCCTATGGTAAAAACAAACAAATTATATGCCTTAAGTCTAAATCCAACAAAGACCACATTGCTGACGTGGCTAAGTAATGCGAACGGTTATCGTTTCCCCAAGTAAAACAAACAAAACAGAATCAAAAGAACAAGAAAAACGGCCCCGAACACTTTCTCCCCCATTTTCTCGACAACCAAACACAACACCAAGCTCTACACAGCAATAATCCAAATCCCTCCTTACCTTGCTCGCAGGAATGGGCCTGCCGGGATTATTATCCATGATAGCACTGACGATTCTCTGAATCCTAGCGCTCCCATCTCCGCTCCACACGAAGTCAAAGCACGGCGTTTTGATGTAGTACTTGTCCTCGCACGGTGGGATCGGCAGCGAAACCAGAGATGGAGGATCGGCGACGCTCTTGTACGCCGTGGACGACGCGTTTCGAGCCTCGATCGCCTTCTGGATGCAGAAGATGAGGAAGATGAAGATGAAGGACGAGAAGAGCTGGAGAAATGTAGCCCTCTTGTTCCGCCATGAGAGCAGGAGGTTCTTCCTGAACAGAGCCTTGAATTGCTGGTGCAACAGCGGAAAACCGCTGCGTAAACCCATGGCTTCTCTGAGCTTTTGCTGTGGACTTTTGAATTGAGAGTTTGTGTGGGCGGATTGGGAGAAGCTTTATGCTTTATACTGATTTTCAGTGGACTGGTCCAGTTCTGTTTCAGAGGGCGCGGTTTTACGCGTTGAGTTTTAGGTGATGATGAATTCCCAAATCAGCCTTGGGTTTAGGTTGAATTTACGAATTTGCCACTAAGCTTAGCTTGTGTTAGGACAAGGAAGTTCGTCTCCACGGGAAGGACGGAGACTTTCTGCCAAATGTCGTGAGATTGTTTGGTGTTTGGTAAAAGGCGCCTGAGAAATGTTGGTGATATTTCGCGCTGTTTTTTTATTATTATCTTGTTTTCTTCAAAATTGACCTTTTGTGTTTTTTTGGGTAAATTATTTGACCTTTCGTGTTGGTTTATGTGCTGAATAGGTCATTAACCCCTTGGATGATCAAATGTTTTTATTTATTAATTATATATATATATATATATATCTCATATGGGTGATGAAATGTTTAAGTGAAAACAAATTTATTTTAAACGAATGAAAATGCAAATAATATTATTGGAATTTTCTTTTTGTTATCAATGTGTTCGGGACTTCGAATTTAAGACATCTTTCAATGTTGTGAAGAGAAATACCATTAGACCAAGAGTTAGTTAGTGAAATTTTAAATCATTTTAAGCGTAAGGAACCTTGTATTACAAAATGTTTTACGAATTGATTAGTTGATTCCATTTGTATTGCCATGAAATTAGGAGCTTTGTTCAATTCACTCTAACGTTCTTGGGGGCAGAAGTGTCATTGTAAAATTCATAACGGTGGACGACGCAGCAATCAAAGAAAAAAATGTACAGAAGTATTACGTCGAGCACAGAAACCAGTTACTTGGAACTTAAGTAATAATGATACAAAGTATATTATTACAGAAATGACTCTTTACTCCTTATCATTTAAAAGTATATAATTTTAATAACACCGTGATCAATTGTGGGCGACATGGGATTTGAATTCCACACAATGTGGTTCATAGCCACATGCTCTAATCCTCTAAGTTACGGACTTAACATGGTCTCTACTAGATCAGAGTAACCTACATAAAATAAAATAAAGAATTTTTCCAGTTCTCATGTTGAGAGAAATTAGTGTTAAAATGAAATTTAATGGTTAATAAAAAAAAGTTATGTGATTTAAAACAACTTATCTCAAGGACTTTTATTATTTTTTTGGAAGGTCAATTTATTGAATGAAGAAATAATAGAATACTACGGTGGTATAGTCACGTGGTACATTTTGTACACGGGTTATAATATAGGTGAATGACAAGGTTTATTTTTTCTCCTTTCAAATAATAATATCTATAAATATCTCGTTATATTATAACACGTGTCTAAAATATATCACGTGACCATATTATCGTAATATTCCATAATCTCTCCATCGAATTAATAATTTTTCACCATTGTGTGTATATGTGATTCTTTGACCAATCTTTAGTTCTTCTCATCTTGGAATTTGAATTTGAATGCAGTGTTCATTTAAGTAAGGTTTCCAAGTTTTGAAATTACAAAGATTATTTAATTGATATCTAGTTTGAATGAACTTTAAAATTCACAAGATACAATTTTTTTTTAAATCGACATGAGTCACATGACATACCATTTGACCGCACGAAGCTCCATGGCAAATGCTTGGTTCAGAGACCACTCTTAAACTAAACATTTTTTGGCTAATCAATTGGGTCTGAAGAAGCAATGGATGCCAACATTAATTAAGTAATTAAAAGTGCAAATAAAGATACAATTGTTCGTTTCTCTATAAGTCCCATCCTGAACTCAATACCCAAGAGGCTGCAACAAGCAGAACATCCTTTGTGTGGTAATTTATAAAATTTATATAACTATTAGTTAAAGAAAAACATACTATTAATAATTGAAAAGAATTATGGATTCCTCATACTAAAAAGAAAAACATTCAGTAACTCCCTCATCAACAATCATTCAGACCAAAAATTCAATGAAATCCACTTGCAGTTTCAATGTCTATTGTGATAGTCAGAAGAAGATGTGTTTCAACTTTCAAAGAGGCAAGTTACCTTCATAATTCTCTTTTTGTATCAATGGCAACAATGCGGGATCTACTTTATCTTTACACAGTAAATCAACTATCAATTCTGTAGTTGATGCATCCGCAGAGAAACCCCTCTCCACCATTTGTTGAATAAGTCCCATAGCCCTGTCTGTCTCATTGTTATTGATGAACCCTTGAATAATAATGTTATACGTATACCCATCTGGAGAACAACCTTTCTCTTCCATTTCGGTTAGCAGCTTTTCTGCTTCACATGTCAGGCCCTCAATACAGAGTCCTTTAATCATGATGTTATATGTCCTTGTATTTGGTTGAAGTCCCTTTGATGATAACCCGCGAAAGAGAACCCTTGCAGATTCAATTTTCCCAGCTATGCACAAACCCTCGATAAGAATAGTGTAAATCACAATATTTACATCCAACTTCTTGCCTTCCATCTCTCTAAACAATTGGATTGCTGTAGAAAGTTGTCGGTTTTTACACAGGCCATCCAGTAGAATAGCATAAGTTTGAACATTTGGAAGTTGGCCACAAGCTTGCATCTTAGAGAACAGCTGTTGTGCATCACGTATTTTGCCCATTTTGCAACAACCGTCCACAACAGTATTATAAGTAACGGTATTTGGAACCAGCCCTTTACCAGACATTTCCCCAAGAAGCATCATGGCCTCATCCATCATCTTTTGCTTACAAAATCCGTTTATCAATATGCTATAACTAAAAGCATCAACCACGGAGCCATTGCTAAGCATTAGTTCAAAAACCTTTTGCGCTTTGTCCATTCTTCCTTGCAAGCAGTAACCATCCATTAGTGAATTGTACGTAACTGTATTAGGTTCAATATCTCTTTGAATCATTATTTCAACCATGCCTTCTGCTTCCAGGACCATCCCCTCCTTACAAAGTGTGTCGACCAAGACACTGAATGTGCGCACATCTGGATAGATATTTTTACTCACCATTTCATGCAACAACCTTGTAGCTTCGTTCCACTTGCCTAATTTGCAAACTCCATGAATCAAGGATGTATAGGTAATGACATTTGGGGCAACACCCTTGCACATCATTTCTGAGAAGAGGTTTAACGCATCATCAACTAGTATATCCTTACTAAGACTGTCGATGATTGTGTTATAGACAACTAGGTTAGGCTGGCAAGCTCTTTCTTCCATCTTCCTAAGCAACTGAATAGCAGCACTATTGTTACCTTTCATGCACAAGCCCTTCAATAGTGTGCCATAAGTAAACACATCAGGCTGACAATTACCTCCCCCAATCATTTTGTTGAAAATTCCTGCTGCCTCAGCCACTCTATTCTCGAGAAGAAAGCCGTTGATTAGAGTGTTGAAGGTAGAGACTATTGGTTTAAGACCAAGTTTGAAGAAATTTCCCAAGACAGATAAACTAAACCCCATTTGGTTCAAATGGCAATGACAATTAATGAGAATGTTCAGAGTATAACCATCAGGTTCAATTCCCGACATACCCATTTGGTTGTACAAAGATATGACGGCCGAATAATGTTTCAATTTCGCAACTTGGATCAAGATTTGATTGAAAGGGGCAACAGAAGGCAGAGGACGCATTTGAAGCATTCTATCGAACACACTGAAAGCATCCCCAAGATTAGTGATATTGGGTAAGTCTCTCACTAGCTGCTTGAGTTGGGTACTTCTAGATTTGATTGGTTTAGAAGGTTGAGAATGAAAGAAAGCAAAGTAATTGTTAAGGAAAACAACAAGAGTGGAGTTAGAGTGAAGACAAGGCATACCCCTCCTGCTCCAGCAAGAAGAAGAAGAAGCCACAGCAGCAGCAGTTGTAGATTTAATCATCTTCAGCATCGCTCCAACTGGTTTCCTTGAGAAAGCTCAAGTCTGTTACCATGAATTCGACAAACACTTTGTTTCTTTTTTGTTTTTTGGTCCTACCAAACACGAAATGGTTTGGTTTTTGGTCTGAATGGCACGAGAATTTATTTATTTGTGGAGTTTATATTGGTTTTGATAGAGAGATAGAGATTTTTTTTTTGATAGGAGAGAGAAGACTGGTTTTGCTGTTTTGCACTCATTTTACAATGATTTGGGATGTAAAACAAAGTTTGTTTAATTTTTCAATTATACCCATATTAAATCAAATTAAAAAAAAATATATATATTTAATAATATATTGTAATTCTAAATTGTTAATGTGTACAAAATGGTCATGAAAAATGTACATTTAATGTTGGCTCATTTTCTCAAACTTTCCAATGTGCAGGGAAAACAAAACTCAAGAGGGAGGAGGGCTTCACTTTCCCTCTACTGTCCCATATGCAAGGTAACCATTTTCCATGCATGGACTTACCAAACATGGGAAAGTAATTGATTTTCCATCCCCCAGCCTCCTTTCTCATGAACCAAACGGACCCTAAAATTGATAAAAACTAACATACACCAATTAGAGGGCAAAGACTAGGACGCGGCCGCATTAGACGTACATCAACCCCTAACTCGAAGAAATTACTAAACATTGAATGTCATTTTTGTGATATAGGCCTATTTGGTGAATTTGATTATGTAATTGGATAAAACTGATGCAAAAACTCAATGGGACCCTGTTCTTATAAACTCCCGCTTACTTATTTTTCTTTTGTATTTCTTAAGTATTTTTCTAAAGAGGTATTTACATGTTTTTCGTGTTCTCTTAAGAAATAATTGTCCACGTTGAGTAAACGACGTGATTAAGATTTCCCACATTAGAGTACACTATCAATGAATATTCACTTAAATCTTAACTTGTATCAATAAATATCCATCTAAACCTTAACAGGTAGATGACTAACTTTGGATCACCAATAAGGGCGACGTTTCATTCCTCCACTGTTACTCTCGGCTCTCATTTTGGCTGCCTCAGTGAGCCTCACCTCTGCCAAGGACTTCTTAGAGAAGGAACAAAGAGTTTTTCTTCTTGCTTGAGCTCATAAAGCATGGAGACAAAAATGAAAGATTATAATGCCCAGAGTTCAAAACATTTGAAGAAGAAAGTACGCAATCGGAGGATTTCCTTCCCTATCATCGGTGGTATACGAGTACAACCACTGATAGGGAAGAATTACTCCTTGTGTAATTAGCAATGAGTTGAAGCGAAACGATGGAAACTACGTAACTTGCATACTCTTGAAGTACAGAGTCTACAGACGTCCATATACATGTTCTTATGCGTGTGTAGGGAGGGAAAGCAGTTCACCTGCGGACAAACTCCAATCATTTTTCTAATTTTTGCCATGCCAACAGAGCTTCGGGCTGAATATCCATAAATAAATGCTGTTATCAAGACAGTTTACAATTTATCTTACCCAACATAATTTTGCATTCACAAACTCCAAAAAAGATTTGATACTATTACCATCTCCATCAGTCACCGGTGTGATGGCAGTCACCGGTGCATTCTGTTCAAAAGCCTACCAGATTGTCAATAAATAACAGAAATTCACTTGCACCGTAATGTTCAGTTTTAAAATAGAACTACAGTTTGTAATTGCCACGCATACTCTGGTATTTTTCAGTTACATTTTTCATTGTTAAGACAAGGAATGCCTAGAAATTAATGAGACTGGCATACAAAAACTCAATCTAAGCAAGTTAATCCAGCTAACTCTGAGATGAAGTTGAATGACCGGAAACAATTGAGTCAGAAGAACAAAATGACAAAATAGATGTGACTAGAGTACAAATTGATATAAAAAGAGCAAAGAACACTTTTAACTCCCTCTAGTTTGCTGAAAAGTTTTATTGTTCCCTCGAATCTCAACTTGAACAATGTTAACACCACATTTTTCAATTATGGCTGATGGATTCCTCAATCTGTTTCTATTAACCAGACTGGAAGGAAAAGAAAACATCCACATAATTCCAATGTGATCTCAAGTCCACATATATGAGTAACTCCCCCCATATACACGTCAGTTGGAAAGTGATCACCAACCCATCCTATGATCCATTTTAGATATAGCAATTCAGAAGGATAATCAGTTTCATTTAGGAAACTTTTATCCAGATAATGAAATCAATCCAACTCATCAAACTACCATTTGGATTTCTAATGCTCTTCTCCCACCTATGATGTTTTCAAGCCAATCAGATAGAGATAAAATATGCCATCAAGAAGGTTGAATTTTTATACATGACGTAGGAGAAAATGGTAATCACAATGCAACACAGATAGAATGGTTGGGCACATTTGATTTTACATGCCAGATAAGCATGACTAGAGCATTAAATTCAAAGATGGCATCCCCATAAGTAAAATCCTATGAAAAAAATTGTGTTCTTCAAATTGACTCATTCTGCTTGCAAAAGAAACCTTATATGCAGAAGTGATGGTGGCATTTGCCTAGCTATTGCATGCATCATTGCATTCTGAAAAATAATAAATGAACATGTTCAAAATCCAAGAGACCCTACCAGTAGCAAAGCGTGTTCAATTCTATAGCCAGAACCCCAATATAGTGCATCAATGGTGACGACTTTGTAGGCTGTCATAACTGGCTTCGACTTATCCTGAAAATTTTGGACAATGATTAACGGATGAAAAGCTAGATATCCATGTAAAAAGTAATATCCAAGAAAATGCAAGACTAAGGTTTTCTCACATGTACAGCATTTTTTGTTTCCAGCCAGACACTTGGGGAACATAATTAAACAATGCCATTCCCCGCATATTTACAAAATAGAATTTGTGTGCCCTATCATGAAGTAGGATTAGAAAAACAATAATGCACTAGAGAGAGAGAGAGAGAGAGAGAGAGAGAGAGAGGAGATAGCACATGGATAGTCACATAAAAAGTTAAAAAAAAAGAAATATAAAACAAACTGTGAGTAACTGACACATCGTAAATTCATAAACTGCAGGGCTAAACTACTGGTAGGGAAGATTCCAACCTGCCATCCCTCTAAAAGTGGACCACGGCCAGTTTTCGCTGACGAAAATTTGGATAAGTTTGTGTTGCTACCGCTAACTAGGTAACTCCAGTAATCCCTTGCAGATGAAGCAATATCAACAATTTTCACATCCCTGGTTGCTAGTTGTTCTTTGCTTAGACCATGTACCTTTAGTTTCAATGTGACAAAGAGAAGAACAAGAAAGAAAAGTTAGGGTATACAGACATTAAATTATAAATTTCCCACTACAAAGGGAGTTATAAAAAAAACCTTAACTAAAGACAACAGAAACTTTTCTAGAAACTTACATTATCTGACTGTCCATTGTCAGCCCTGTGAACTGTTTCAATGGTCAGCTGAAACTTGGTAAAGTATGGGCACTGCAAAAATGAAACACTAGCGATTATGCTTCTAAATTCTTTTGAAGAGAAATTCTAAGAATACAGATGGACAATTAATTGTTTTCAGAAATGGGCAAGAATTCTGTTACCTTGATTACTGTGCTGTAGAGCATCCATTTACAGACAACCAAATACCATGTTGTAACAAATTTGAAGTGCGTTTAATGAACAAGATATACAAAAATTGACATCATGAACGCATGGAAAACCTGTTTTGCATCTTGGGTATGCCTTCCAGGCTTCCTCTTGCATGATGAGAGCATCAGCTGGTGCAAAAGTGGTAAGCCAAGTAGGAGCTTTGCTGATTAAGATAATGTAACCTTGGAATTCATAAAATAAATGTCTGCATGAAACATTATTAACAGTTGTTCTACTTCACAAAAATAAAGAGGAAGGAAATAGTAAGGCCATCATATATGTTGGAACCTAAGCGGTATCAATGCTCCCACGCAGACCAAAAGTCTCTAGGTGATTATGGTTACTGTGCAATTAACTAAAGAGTGAAGCACAACCTTTCAGGTTTCCCCTTACTCCATAAAACAGCACATCTTCAGTCTAAGATAATCTTTTTCTTCACTGTTCACTAAACAATGGGGTTCTAAAACTAGAGGAACGCCTTTCACTTGCCAATTTGGCAGCAACTTAAACCGTCCACATATTACGTGTATTGATTTACCTTTATAGACGGTAAATTTTGAAAGAGTAGTGACCAAAGTACATCATCTTCAAAAGGATCTGTTCTGTTGCTGCATCTTCCTAACCATGTATATCTGCGCTACTTGATACTGCATAGTTCATAGTTCTTTTACAAAATCACGAATTTGTTAACTGCATTTACCTCTTCCAACAACATGCGCATTACAATCCGACAAATTGAAAGGTCAAGAGTTAAGGAAACCTCAAAAGAAAGAGTCAAAAAATATGAAAAGAATATTTTTAGAGGTATTGTCTGACCAAATAACCCGATAACGCTATACACCTTAGAGCATATCCAAATGATGCATAAAAGTCAGTGGGACCCTTTTATAAAAGTCAATGCATATCAATATCCAAAACCAAATACCCAACCCACTTTGATGGTAATTTATAGAATGTATATAACTATAAGTTAAAGAAAAACGTACTATTGGTAATTGAGAAGAATTATGGTTGTAAAGATTCCTCATACTAAAAAGAAAAACACTCTAACTCCCTCATCAACAATCATTCAGACCAAAAATTCAATGAAATCATCTTGCAGTTTCAATGTTTACTGTGATAGAAGATGTGTTTCAACTTTCAAAGGGGCGAGTTAAGTTCATTGTTCATTATTCTCCTTTTATCAATGGCAACAATGCTGGATCCACAATAAATCAACTATCAATTCTGTAGTTGATGCATCTGCAGAGAAACCCCTTTCCACCATTTGTGGAATAATTACCATCGCCCGTACTGTCTCATTGTTATTGATGAACCCTCGAATAATTATGTTATAGGTCCAACCATCTGGAGCACAACCTTTCTCTTCCATTTCGGTTAGCAGCTTTTCTGCATCATTTGTCAGGCCCCCAATACAGAGTCCTTTAATCATGATGTTATATGTCCTTGCATTTGGTTGAAGTCCCTTTGATGATAACCCGCGAAAGAGAACCCTTGCAGATTCAATTTTCCCAGCTATGCACAAACCCTTGATAAGAATAGTGTAAATCACAATATTTACATCCAACTTCTTGCCTTCCATCTCTCTAAACAATTGGATTGCTGTAGAAAGTTGTCGGTTTTTACACAGGCCATCCAGTAGAATAGCATAAGTTTGAACATTTGGAAGTTGGCCACAAGCTTGCATCTTAGAGAACAGCTGTTGTGCATCACGTATTTTGCCCATTTTGCAACAACCGTCCACAAGAGTATTATAAATAGCGGTATGTGGAACCAGCCCTTTACCAGACATTTCCCCAAGAAGCATCATGGCCTCATGCATCATCTTTTGCTTACAAAATCCGTTTATCAATATGCTATAACTAAAAGCATCAACCACGGAGCCATTGCTAAGCATTAGTTCAAAAACCTTTTTCGCTTTGTTCATTCTTCCTTGCAAACAATAACCATCCATTAGTGAATTGTACGTAACCGTATTAGGTTCAATGTCTCTTTGAATCATTATTTCAACCACACCTTCTGCTTCCACGACCATCCCCTCCTTACAAAGTGTGTCTACCAAGACATTGAATATATGGTTGTTTTGTACTTTATAAACATACCCAAAGCCCATTTATAACATAACAAATAGGCTGACTTCTTATAAATTACAAAACAACCATAAATTTCTTAAAATAAACCCAACTCCAAAATCTCATAAAAATACCCAAAACACTCAATAGGGCATTAAAGTAATTTAATAATCAATATTAAATTCAATAAGGCCATCTGTCATTTTTTGGATTTGTTTATAGAAATTCAATGGTGCAGAGTTTATCTATAATGTTAGTGCTAATAATGGGTATATCACTAAATATCTTTCTTTTTTTTTCTGGTCCGACGGACCTCGATATGGTTTGATTTTGGTGGCACGAATGAGTAGGTTTTTTTTTTTTTTTTTTTTTTTTTTTTTTTTTTTTTTTTAGGTGACACGTGATTTTATATTGGTTAAATCAATAGATTGGTTTTGAATATAGATGTCAAACGGATCGAGCTGGTTTGAATACGACACAAGTACGGTATGTTTAAAAAAGGCCCGTTACAGTACAATCCAACGTATCTTTAAACCAAATTGAGATGAAATAATTAAGTTCAATGAGTTGGGCCGGCCTGTGGCCCGCAACGAGTCACGTCGGCTTGAAATCTAACAGACCGGCCCATTTAAAATTTATTTATTAACTTATACTTATTTTATTGCAAAATAATACATAATATTCTTACAGTTTATTTCTTCTCTCTAATAATATAATTAGAATTGAATTTTTTAAATATATAAAATGATAATTTATTTTTTCAAGTTTCAGTTTTTAAAATTCAAACAATAATATAGACATTTACTAGTTAAATGTACTTTAGATAAAGTTATTGACCTCTTTTTTAAACAAATAATAAATATTATTAGTATATACATAATTGTAAAAAAAATATTTAGATGAAGTTGTAAAAAAATTACAAAAAAAATTTGCAATACATAAGTCAAATTTGGTGTGAGCTCATATCGGCATGTTTGGTGGCCCGACACGAGCACGGTATGAGTGCATATGGGCTTGGGGCAAGATTGATGATTTTTCTAAATGGACGGACCCAGTACCACCCATTTATTAAATCTTCCTACTATAAATTGGTCAGATCGACTTGACACAGCCTATTTAACACCTCTAGTTTTGATACTCGCGCAATAAAAGAGAGAACAGTTTGGTTTTGTTGTTTGCCAATGGAATTGGATAAAATGATGTATAAAAGTCAATGGAACCCATTCTTATAGAACTCTGGCCTACTTATTTTTCTTAAGTTTTTCTAAGTTAAAACTTCTTCTCTTAACGCTCTAAAAACCAAAAGTCTCCTATTACCCTTAGGCCCCGTTTGGTTTATGGGAAATGAGACTTGGGGATGGAAAATCAATTGCTTTCTCATGTTTGGTAAGTCCAAGTATGAGAAATGGTTCCCTGGCACATGGGAAAGTAGAGAGGAAAGTGAAGCCCAACTTGAGTTTTATTTTCCTTTATCATGGGAAAGTTTGAGAAAATGAGCAAAAGCATTAAAGATATATTTAGTCATATACCCATTCTTAGCATTAACACTATAAATAAACCCTACACCATTTAATTTCTATAAACAAACAAAAAAAAACCCAAAAAATGACAGCTGACCCTATTGAATTTAATTGATTATTAAATTACTTTGATGCCCTATTGAGTGTTTTGGGCTTTTTTTTATGAGGTTTTGGGGTTGAGTTTGTTTTGAGAAATCAATGACAGTTTTGTAATTTAAAAGAAGTTAAAAGCCTTTTTGTTATGTTGTAATGAGCTTTGAGTGTGTTTCTAAAGTCCATTTTATATAGAATTTTTTTATAATTTGGGCTCCTATATTGGGTATAATAGTGAATCTCCCAACATTAAATATACATTTTTCATGACCATTTTGTTATCATTAACAATTTAGAATTACAGTATATCATTGAATGCATTTTTTTATTTGATTTATATGGGTATAATTGGAAAATTATACCAACTTTGTTTTCCATTCATTCACAAAACAAACATGGGAAAAGAAATAAAGTGATATCTCTCTGTTAATTTCCCAACATTACCAAACGTGGGAAATAAATCTTCCATTTTCCATCCCTTAAGAAAAAAACATGAAAAGTAATTTCGCTTCAAATTCGTTCCATAAACTAAACGGGGCCTTAGAACGCATACAAGACCAAAAACCCACCACAAAATCTACGACATTAAATCTTCTAATTAATAAAATAAATATCATGCAAAAAAAAAAAACCTTGAAAAATTTAACGAAATCATCCACACACAAAAATCACAATCTTGTCTCATTGGAAGGTACTAGTAGAGTATGACGATGGTCACCTGTATTTGTCCATGTATTTATCCCTGAATATTCACATAAACCTTAACTCCTATCAATAAATATCCACCTAAACTTAACTCGTAGATGAATTATACCATGTAATGAGCTCCAATAACACACGGCCTCATTTCAAAGAAATGTTTTAACAATCCTTCTCTCTCTCTCTCTCTCTCTCTCTCTCTCTCCCCTTTCTGCTTTCTCTTCTTTATAGCAATAACTATAAAGCTTAAGCTAGCTCAACTAACATGAAACAAAGTAATCTATATAGAGCTTCAGCATAAGAAAACCATGTTGACGTACCTGTTATAATTCTTCCCCCTCCCCTTCCCCCAACCCTCCCCCCCCTCTTTCATTTTATTGAAAACAAGCTTTGCTTCAATCACAGAAAACAAAAGCAACTGAAACATGGAGTCTCCTCATGGACATGCATGCACCATTCTTGGCTTCTTCTACACATCAAATGGCCCTCCATCCTAAAACTTTTCAGCATAATCTCCAGTTTCCTTGATCACATCCAGGACGAATGCAGCCCTGTATGATAAAAGAATTGAAGAATATTTCGCGGATATGTTGGGCAAATCAAAGTAACTTCATAATTACACTACAAATTTATGGCTATGAAAGTAAGGACTGATGCCCAGTTAAAACAACACCAGACTAAACTTTCAAATAAAAATGTCACTAACACTTACTACAGTTTTATATTCAAAGTTTTCATATTTTGAGCAAATTCCAGTAATTATCGTTGATGGTAATCGATATCGGATTTTCGTAGATACGCGGTTGAAGATGTAGAAATAAATAATAAAAATGTTTGGCATACACTTTAGGAACTGTCATCAAAACAAAAGAGACTCCACTGAAATTTTCCCAGAAACTTTCCACCTAAAAAAGTTTGGCTTAAAAGCTCAGTTCACCCTATTTTCTGCGCAATGATGGATTTTTCTGTTGGCCCCAGCAGCCATGCATGAAACTACCTGACCATTTCTGTGTCCTTTTTTTTTGTTTTGGGTCAACTTAGGCATGACATGACCCAATCAAGATACTACACCTGGCGTAGAAGAAAAATGCTACAAATATGAACTCCCACCGGATCCCATCTCTCCCCGTACACCGGCTCCTACCTACCTGGCAGGCAGCCGGCCCCCGCCGCCGCCGCCCCCCCCCCCCCCCCCCCTCTCACTCTCATCATCTATCTCAGGCTTCAACGGTGATCAGAGAGGGTGTCATCCGATTGGAGAGTCTCCAACTGGACCCACTTGTCAGCCACGTCATCAATTCTCCTTGTAAAGAAAAATGGTTGGAGATTCTATATTAATCCCAAATTCCCAAAAAGAAAAAAAATCCTATTAATCCCAATTCTCTCCAATCCCCACCTACAGTAGTAGTTTCAAAACACATTTGGATATCTTCTCTCTCGCTCTCTGTCTCTGTCTCTGTCTCTGTCATTTTTGCCATGAAGAACTTTCATGAGAAAAACCAGTCCCTCCAATTTCATGCCGGTCCAGAAAACGGGGACCATAAGAATAACCTACGTTCAGAAGACGACACAGAAAAAGAACACCACCATGATCTCTATCACCAACCTCCTCCTCTTCCCAGGATGAAGACGATGGTCAACAACACGTGCCAGTTTAAGCGGCGGCCCATCAAGTACCGCTCTTTGAAACAAATCCTCAGCACCAGACCACCACCTCCTCCTCCTCCTCCTTCTTCTTTTTCTTCTTGTTCATATGAGTACTCGAATGGCGAAGAGGAAGACGAAGACGAGGGTGTGGTGAAGGCGTCAGATAGAATTGATCTGGCGGCATTCGCGTTCAAGTGGGGAAGGACTGATCGGAGAGAGCGTGAAAGTTTGGTTGCGGACAAAACCCATGAGTTTTCAGTGGAGAATTATAACAGAGTGGTTCATGAGCCTGCGGTCGGGTACAAATGCGGAGCTTCTTTGAAGAAACTTCTGTATGGTATGTATGGAAGGGAGGCTGCTGCCATGGAAGACGATGAGAATGATGACGCGACTAGTCGTCCCCAAAATGAACTAAACTTCAGTGAAGGTCAGTTTGCTCGTCTCGTTAATTTCGCCAGGAGAAAAATCATGAAATTTCGGTTCGTTTTTTGTTTTGATTTTTGTTTTGTTAGAGTTAGAGAGGTTCAAACAATCTGTGGAAGAAATGAGGGATGAGAAATGGTGGAAGGAGGGAGACGAAGAAATGAATGTGATTCTACGAAAAAGGAAAAACTTGAAAACATAACAACGCAAAAGTCAATTTTAGTTTTTAATTTCCTTTTTATATACCGTTTCCTCCCATTCTTTTTCTTTCTATAAATTCATTCTATATCTAACAAATAAAAAAATAGAACACGAAATGGTTATCGAACGAGCCTGAAAGTTATACTTTTTTTAAATTATGATTCCAACATGTGTTAAAGGAACTGTTTGTGTTTGTGTAAACAAATCACTACACAAGTTTAATGTTACTATACGTATCTTTGTTATAGCTTTAATTTTTCCCACCTGTATGTCTCTAGTTGATGATATTGATCAATATTGTTGACACTGAACTTGCCTTTAAATTTTCGTTTTTCTACAAATCATGGTTGGTTTGTGATTTCTATTTGAGTGGTCTTGTGTCTTGGGCAAAGATCGACACTCCTTGGCTCGTTACATCTAATGAGTTATATTTCTTTACAGACAAATCAAATTATAATACATTGGCAAAAGTAATTCATTATAATTTTATGCACACATGTCAGACTGTGATTTGTCTACAAATGGAGGAACGGCTCCTTATTATATTTTTCCCTCCAAAAATGTGAAAATCGATTGATGCTTGAAGTTGTCTATTTTAGAACCCATAATTAGTTAAGATTAGGTTTAGTATTATGGGTAGTTTGTTTCAGATTTTGTTGGACCCAATAAATCATAATGTAAATATGAAAATTGGGTGTAATTTTAGATGTGTTGCAGAATTATAAGTAAGTCAAATTTCCACCAGCTATTGGTACGTATGCTTAGAAAAACTTGATTTATTTGAGCTTCCAATGGTTGTTGTTTTTGTTTTTTTTTTTTTTTTTTTTTTGTTTTTTCGTTCTTTCTGAATGATGTATGAGAAGAACTCTTACATTACACGTGAATAGGTATTTCAATGTCGCTTCTTTTTAAATGCGTCGTACGGATTAATGGGGTTTAAAAGAGAGTGAGTTCATGCATTTATCGTCATTACTCACTTATTTATCTAGTTCTTTTTCGTTGTTTGTGTGTATTATATATTGATTAAATATAATTACTGGCTCACTTTCCCTACCGAGCTATAAGCAGCTCACACATCAATAGATTTTGCAGGTAACTAGACTACGAATTTGGAGGTGGAACACCAAAGTGATGCTTTGAGAAATGCTAAATAGCATGCTTGATGTTTTAGTAGCGATTAGGTTGTGCCTTTGTTAACTTCAAGCTGCAACAACCAGCAGGTATAACTTTGGGACTTTGGTTGTAATGCAATCTATTAAATCTTAAGTTTATACCAAATTTATCTTGATATTTTGAGTGTAGAAATTTTGTTTTGAACAATTAGAGTATGATTCACACCCTAACTATAAATTGATGGTAATTTTTAGGGTTAGGGTTTGAATCATGAAGTATACGCTTTATTTATAGACATAACACATATACATATATCATCTCACAAATTTCCGATATACGTTCTCAAAACACACACAAAAAGAAAATTCAATTTACGATGGTAAGATATCTTACAAATTGTTCAAATAAACTATGAATATCCATGAAATCTAGATGGTATCCTCCAACCAAGGTTTTAAATATTAGGGATTTCGGAAATATTGGTAGTCCAAAAATCTGAAAATATTGACAAGTTATCAATTTGGTAAAAATTGGATAAAAACAATGGGAATTGTTTGTGAACTAAACATATAAAAATTTATTTTGACACAAGGAATTGAAGGAAATCTATCGCATAGTGGATTTGAGTTAAGTGATGTCTACAAAGTAATGAAAGAAAGATTGAAACACATCATAATCTTTTGTTTATAATGATTTACTTTATACATTGCATGGTAAGTTACATAAGTAACTTAGTAGCATATATGCCAATGGAGTCTTAGCTTAATAGTAGAACTGTTGGCATGTATGTTAGTGGCAAAAAAATAAATAAAACTTAGTATCATATAGAATTCATACGAGGTTCAACTTTTCACCATTGCAACTATTAGTATCGGTATTTATAGTATGAGTATATGATTTCTTGAATAACTAACATGTCTAAAGGAATAAATATGAGATTGTGTGGAATGGTAACAAAAAAGCGGTTGTAGTTTGTTGGATGAAAGCTCTCTTGTACTAATGAGGGAGGAACAACATGGGTGAATTTATTTTAAATGAATTAATTGTTAGTTAGTGTTGTACCCTTATAATTTTACGAAAATGATTAACAAATGAGCATTCTCTTAAATACAAAAGTAAGTAAATTTAGGTTTTAGTAAAAAAAAAAATTTCACTTTTGGAAAAAGCCAAAACTTTTTTTAAAAAGACAGAAAAACCTCTCAACTTTCAAATCAAAGACATGCAAATGAAAAGGATTCCTTAGGAAATCCAAAAATAAATAAGGACAATTTTGTCCATTTTGGCTTCTTTTACAAAATTTCTATTTCCTTTGTGTTTTTCCAAACTTTCAGTTTTAATAAATTAATGTAACGTGTTCCCCCATTTTTCTACTGCAATTCTATATTGTGTCAAATTTACTATGAAAATGCTGATGGAAAGTTTGTAGATGGTTAGCTGTTGGGGCCATTCTCATCCTAAGTGGTATAACTCGTTCACATAATATAATATATTAGTGAATTAAGAGTTAAGAGTTCGTAATTTAAAATGTAATATCAATAAATATTCACCTGAAAGAGTTATATATTTACACCACGTGTCTATACTCTAGTACCACGTTATAATTACTTTTACTCATTGTAGAGCATATCCACGGCTGCCAAAAGTTACATTCATGCAAATCAAAATTATGTAAGCGTCGATGTTATGCTCTTTTAGCAACTATCACTACTAACTCCACAGTTCTTATTATTTCTTTGTAATTCTTGAATCTTGAATCAATGAATTTCAACAAAAGAAGCCAAACCACAGTGAATGCCATTGCCAAAAGCTTCCCATTACGCTTTAAACGTAGAAGACCAAGGAGTCCAACACAACAGATATGAGAGGGAGGCATCGGGCTTGTTACACAAAAAAGGGTTGTCTTAGTTTTAGCCATAGTCCTATATTGAGGGAAGTGGGTTCTCTATGATCTGCTTAACTTACAAAATAAAATTGCATCATTAGGTTAAAAGTTTTTAAAACACACATATACTTTAAGGAAAAAGAAAAAGAAACCATTTTTTTTCAATAATCTGCTCTCTTCTCATCTCCAATGATGTTTCTTGAACAATTCTAAAATTCATCTATCTGATTGATGGATCATAAAACAATTCATGGTTCGGGCAGTTATTAAGAATAGGAAGGGATAACCGAATTCTGCGCTCTCCAAGTGTGCTTGTTCCTCCTTTCTTCCTTACCATGGCAAGTCTTTGTGAAATAACTCCGATGAGAAGAAAAAAGAAGGCGTTAAGTGACCCTCTGTGCAACCATAGCAAATGTGAAACAATGGCATTGACCATTGTTCTTTCTTTCACCAGAGCCGGTATCAAAAACCGTTTTCCTGACAAAAGTGACTGGCTCGAATGGAAGCTCCATAGGTCACAAGCTTTTTTTTTCTCATTGATGGTTCTAATTTACATTATAAAATAAATTTCTTTCTCGTCACCCATTACAAAGAGGAGAGGCTCTAGTTTGGAAAGCATTAGAGCGATTCCAGCAACATATATGCTTACTTGCCTTTCCAGTGTGAGACCATGAGGCTAATGCCCAACCAATTAAATTCGGGTCGCAGGCTAGACTGCGGACTATTGATCCAGTCCAATAATAGATCAAGTTGGGCGGACCCACAAGCAACAGAAAGGCCCACAACCCTACAGATGGGCCCACCTATGGCCCACGATAAAATAAATTTCCCTTTATTGTTGGGTTATAGTTGGCTATTATAGGAAATATTAGAGTGGTGATAGGAATTCACACTATTGGTAGCTCCTATCTTTTAGTGCAATCCTAACACTCTAATATAAGTCGGTGGATAGAGCAACAGTCCAACTCAAAGTCAGAAGCCTCTCCTAAACTTAGCTGTTTACTCCAGCACCCTGCCTGATAAATAGCAAGCCTCTCTTAAACCCTAGTCACCATATCACAAACGTAGCAAGCAACTCCTTTCACATATTCTTTCTGTCAGTTAAAACTACAGATTTTTAGGTTATCCCTCAATTTTTATTTTTCTCATGAAAAACTTTCAAGAGGAAGATCGAGAATATGATGGAGTAAGGGATGACCACCATCGTATAGGTTCACAAGAAGTAAGGGATTACCATCATATGCCCTCAGAAGACACGAAACAAGGAGTAGTGCATGGTTTTGATGATAGTAAAGGCAAAGAAATAGTACTACGAAGTCTAAATTGTGAGAACAATCAAGATCCAGATCGAAGTCGAATGTGCAATGTGTGCGGTAAAAGATTTGGGAGTGGACAAGCTTTGGGAGGTCACATAAGTGTCCACTTTGAACCTCGTCTAGGTCCCAAGAAGATGAACAACAAGTTTAAGGTCACCAAGCAACAACAATTACAATATTATCCGTCTTTGGATAATAAATTATCATGCCATATTTGCAAAAAGATTTTCCCATCAAGGAAATCCTTGTATGGCCACATGGGATCCCATAGTCGAAGAGTCAAGTCTCCTTCTTTTTCTTCTTCATCATCATCAACATCATCTTCAGCTGAGTGTAATGATCTTGATCTTAAAGAGCAAGATTATGACCGAGTAAAGTTCTTACCAGGCTGGGCTAAGAAAGATAGGGGAGACATGAAGATAGCTAACCAAACACCTAATTATAACAATGCTTTTGCAAGAAAGTACAAGTTCCCCTCATCAAAGAGATTGAAATTCTTAGATGGCCATACATGCAATATTTGCTACAAGAAGTTCCCAACGGGGCAGGCTCTTGGAGGCCACAAGAGGGCTCACTACTTCGATGAAGCACAACCAGTGCTAGAAGCTCCACCAGCAGCTACAGTTAAAGTAGCATCGACCAAGGATCATGATGATGGTGAGACCATAGATCCTGTGGATTCCTCGCCATTAATGCAACTGGCTGAACAAGCATTGCATCTTGCAAGTCGGAGAATACTAGACTTGGATCTCAACGAACCTCCCAAGGAGGAATGTTGAAGGATGAAATCAGTAGGTAGATAAATAGATACAGCTGCTTAATTTGCTTGTTTATTAGTTAGTTAAATTTTAGAGAAGCTGAATTTGCTCCAAGTTAATTTTACTTACTTCGACAATTAATGTAATTTTTCTCTATTATCCCTCAAAGAAAAAGAAGGGATCAAGAATTAATTTGTCATTAAGGACCCGAACGGGACTGATCACAGTAAATCCTAACTTTTGGAAATCTAACATGGTTTGCATGGTTTAACCAAACCGAAACTTTGCACAGAGTTCCATTACTATTAATGGGTAGCTCCACAATTTCTTATGGGCACATGCATTCCAGGTAATTCAGTCTTATCGGTCATGATAAACCCTAACGTTTTTCACTTGTCGCCCTTTCCTTCTTTACAAATTTATAAATAAACCCAATCTTAGACATGTATTTATAAAAAAACCCAAGCACTATTTAAACATAGAAACACACCCAAAATCAACCCCAAAATCAACAATTGTATATTTTTTTGGTGTATTTATAAATGGATTTTGAGTGTGTGTAATGATGGGTTTTGGGTGTGTTTATAAAGTGTTTTGGGTGTTGGGTTTTTTTATAATTTCAGCCCCCATTTTGGGTGTTTTAGTGAAACTCCCTTCTTTCTTCCTTTTTCTCCGTTGCTTCTGTTTCTCTCGAGAATTCTCTCCCTTTCTCACTATTTCCCTCTTCTTCTTCTCGACTCTCTCTCTTATTAGTCTCCCTTTTTCTTGGTGAAGAAATTGGGCTAAAACTAAACAACGATACTAGACCTAATAAAATCAGGAGGATCATAAAAGGTTGACAAACTCAACTCACCAAATTCAGCTAATTTATCTGGCACCATATTGCATTCACAATAAATAGAACATCCCATCTCGATCTTCTCTCTCTCTCTCTCTCTCTCTCTCTCAACCATTTATGCCCTCTGTCTACATCAGCTCAGCTGCTAGATCCAGTTGTCGCCAAATCTGGTCAAACCAAAACTAGATCTTAGCATTCAAGGGCAGAGCCACCCTTAGACTGGGAGCTCCAACTAGGGTTCATCATTGGGCAGGGCCCGCCTGAAATTTTTGGGTGTGGGCTGGGCCTTATGAGTTTTTTTTTAAAATTTTTCTGGCCTAGCTGAAGTTTCAAAGGCCTTGGCATGGGCCGTCATGGGCCTAGAAAAATCATGCCATTTTGTTTTTCCTTTCTTTCTAAGTCTATTAAATATTTTTGTTACAAATTTTTAGACAACAATGAAAAAATTATGATCTTCAAAACCAATATGTACTCAATTGCAACTTTTAATAGTTGGTAGGTGGAATTTCACCTATGTGGAACATCATTGTCTACATTTTTCTTTTTTATATTTAACTTATTGCAACAATTTACTCATAATTCATGCCTTATTTGATGAATTTATGCTACTTACAATATTAGTTATTTATTCGTCTACACCAAGTTGCAACTTTATTACTCTATTTATTATAGGCGGGTGGAAATGGCTTTTCCGAGCCGATCCTAGACGGCTCAAACGGGCCTGACCTAGAAGAACTCAAATGGGTAGGGCTGAGGTTTCAAACCTTAGGCCGAAGCCATACTCATACTTAGAGCGGGTTAGGCAGACTAGGCCTAAATATCGGGCCTTGGACCACCCACTTCGGCCCACAAGCCAAATGATGATCCCTAACTCCAGCCTGGTTCAAATAATTAGAAAAAAGAAAAGGAATTTAGAGTTATATTTAGGAAATTCAGCATATTTTTAGGACACATCATTAAATGAGTTTTTAACCATACCCTTCACGTCATAGAAGCCTAAGTGACATTTAGTTTTTTCATGTATCTTTTGCTTATACCTCCTGCCCTACTTCCTCCCCAATCACCAGCGACAAGAACTCTCTTACCGTTCGGTGCTGGCAACAATAAGTTCATCTTTGTTTTACTCTTCGTTTTCCTTCTTTGTTTTACTCGTCTAAGTCATTTAAATCAGTAACTCTTATGATGATTGGAATTCTTGGATTGATTTTTTGGAATTCAATGGATCACTGATATATCACTTCTTTTCAAGTAGAAACCTTGCTTTACTATTTGATTTCTTCCTCTACGAAAATAATGTGGGGGATTTAATTTTTTTCTTTTTACAGATTCCTCTTTAAAGCACGTCACTGAATTCTAACTAAATAAACTTTTTTTGATTGACCTGAATCCTATTTAGGATATAATTTATACGTTGACAAATTTGTAATTAATTGGCAATTGTAACTAGGATTCCTTATAAGATAAGGTTTTGTATACCCTATATATATTGGACCTCCATTTGGAGAAGAATACATGCAGCTTGATCAGCTAGGGTCTTGGAGACAAAATACATACGAGTTAAAAAGCTCGTAGTTGGACCTTCGGTTGGATAGACCTGTCCCGTCTAGTGTGCACGGTCGACTCATCCCTATTAAAGCCTTGTGCACTCAACATAATATCGTTGTCGAAGTAGTCAAATGAAGTCGTCAGCATGGCACCCGAAGGGGTCTGCCAGTGCCATATCCACAACTGCCATTTCCCCAAGGGGTCTGCCATAGTTTTTCTTATTGCTGGCAATTGAAGAGAGCATGGCAGAAACCCCCTAAACCAAGCTTAGCGTACTTCTCTAGTTGCAGCCGTTCTCTTATCGTAGATAGATGGGCCTCGCAAGTAGAGTAAAATTGTGTTTTCTTCTCTTATATACATTTTTTTTTAGTAAAAGTGCGATCGAAAATGAAGTACCAATGCAAAAAATGAAATTTTAAGTACGAATAAATGGTTTTCCTCGAGTGTTCAGACCTCATCAAGTTAGCACAAGCATGAGACTTCCCCCACTACTTTTTCTCAATAATTGTGGGGCTTATTCAATATGGGACTATTTATTTTCTTTTGATCGGTGAGGAAGGAACTCGAACTTGAAATCTATTCCAACATTACGAAGAGAGGTAAAACAAGTTCTAATTAATTCTACATGGAACTAGTTAGGAGATCTATTAGCGGTGGAGTCTTGTGGACTTTGAAGGAATTTGATGTATAAGATTTTCAATTTTTTGCCACGCCATAAAACCCTCACCATATCTCAATATGTGAATCTTGAAGTCTCGTCAGTCGTCAAGGGCTTAAACTTGGCTTTGGCTACAAAGGACCCAGATTCTGAATTTGGTGCAGATAGAAGTAGGTGCTTCCTTGGACTTCACTTTTTACCAGCACTGACTTTTACCATTCAAAGATTAAATAATAAGTAGCTCATGCACTGACAATAGCTTAGTTAGTTTAGCTTTTTCACTTCCACCTACGTAAGCAGATCTTCGAAATCCCCAAACACCCAATAAATATTTGTGTAAACCCCCTTCCTTAATCGCTTGTATTTAAAATAAAATAATTATTTATAAATTATAAAAAATTATAAATAAAAAAAAAAGAAGCTCATACACAGAATCAGAAACCAGTATGAAATTACGTTATTGTGTCCTTCAAGTGGCTTATAGCTCAAGTAGTTAAGTGTATTTACCCCTACACGGTTGCATCCGAGGTACTAGGTTCGATTTATCCCTCCTCCAACATAGTGTGTATAAAAATAAAATATAAAATAAAAATATTTTGTCCAATTTGAACTCAGCAATTATCTCTTACCCAACGATGTTTTTTACCCCAATTTACCCAATTTAATTACAGCGAGCGTGTAGGATACGCAAACATATTAACCTGGACACAACTCATAATTGGACGGATCAGAATCAGAGATTTGAGCCAACCCCTAGAAGTAAAAAAACTCCAATCAAATCTTAATTAATTACCACTAATTAATTGGGACGATTCTTTGTCACTAAAATAAAAAAAAATAAAAAACTGAGCAGCACATCAAAGCAAGAACTCCTAGGAAATCAATTAGGGCTTTAACCTTGTTGATAGGGTCTCAATAAAACTGAAAATGCAACTTTCTTTTAGAGTTTGTTATAGATAAACTAACAAAGCAGCCTCTCTAGTTAAAACCCTAATCCCAGTACAAAACGATTTCTATAATTCTTCCTCATGAAAAAGCTCCAAGCGAAAAATAAACACCTCCAAGAAGATGATGAAGATCAAGAAAGCATGGATCATGATGATGAGGACATACATTCACAAGAGTCAGAACAAGAAGTAGAACTATATGATGATCAGAAGGGTAAACAAGTAGTACAGAGTGATGTTCATCATCAAAACGGAGATCGGGTTTGTGAGCAATGTGGTAAGAGATTTCAAAATGGAAAAGCTTTGGGAGGTCACATAAAAGTTCACTTCAATCAATCTCTTCTTCCCAAGAAGAACAAAAACTTGTTTAAGCCCAAGAACAAACATCTTTCTTTGAAGGAAGCACATAGTCCTGTTGGTGATGATCACAGCAACAAAATTTCATGCTATGTTTGCAACAAGAATTTCCCATCAATCAAATCTTTGCACGGTCACATGAGACTCCACCGAGAAAGAGACTGGAAGGGTGTCCGGCCTCCGGGGCCTTCTCTGTCCCCGTGTGACGAAAGCAACTCTTCTTCTTCATATGAAAATGTGTCTGAAGATGAGGATGATGGTGATAGTAGTTTATCTGACCGCACCATAGAGACAGATAATGATGTAGCAAATTTCTTAGTAAACTGGACCAAGATCGAACAGAGACGCAGGAGTCTAATTGCTAACCAAACCGAGCCTAATCATGCAGAGAATAGTGGTCTATCTAACCAAAGACAAAGAGTGCCTCATTATGCAGAGGACCAAGTTGGTGAATTTGCAGGGAAGAAGCCAATAGAAGAATCACCAGTTGGATACAAAGGCAGCTCTTCATCTAAAAAAATCAAATGTGATGGTAGAAGTAATAAGAAAAGTACCATGGAGGCAAGTAAAAGTACTGGAGGTACAAAACCCATGAAAGACATTGGCTTGTTTGATCAAACCCACAAGCAGATTCCAACAAAGCGTCAAGAATTTGGATCCAGAAGATCTGATGTGAACATGGATGAAGATTCTGGGTTTAGTAGTAAATATGTGGAAAACCAAGTTGGTGAACTTTCAGTGAAGAAGCCAATACAAAAATCACCTGTTGGATACAAAGGCAAACCTTCATTAAAGATCAAATTGAAACTTGATGGTAAAGGAAAGGCTTCTATGCAAGATGTTGATGAGAATGATGATCAAACTAGTTGGAAGACGAAGCCAAAGAAGATGACGATGAAGTCGACTTCGAAAAACAGGTACAAAACCCATAAAAGACACTGCTTTACTTTACCAAACCCGCAAGCAGATGGCAAGAAAAACTCAAGAATTTGGTACTAAATTTGCTGAGAAGGGAAAATACCATGAAGAAGCTGAAGCAGTGGAACATGGCATCAAACAGTTTGAGTGCAATATTTGCCCCTGCAAGTTCTCAACGGGTCAGGCTCTTGGAGGCCACAAGAGAGGTCACAACTATAAAGGAGTACCAGTGGAAGAAGCTCGAGGAACAGCTCAAGTAGCACCCATGGATTTAGAAGATGGTGAGATCAGAACAGATCCTACAAAATTCAACTTGGATCTCAACCAACTTCCTCATCAGACAGACGATGAAGATATTGGTGTGTAGAGCTGCTTACTTGTTTATTAGTTAGATTTTAGGAAGTTCAATTCAGCAGAGGTTTCAATTACAAGTGAATTCGACATTGATAGTTCTTTTTTTTTTCTTTCTCATAGAAAAGAAAGAATCGAGAAGTTGTTTGTTTGCCATTTTGTACTTGGTTGAAATTTTTGTAGCTGAATTACAATGTGAATCCGAAATGTAACTGTTACAAGTACCAATTTCTAACCAAGGAGCCCATTTTCCTTCTGATTTGGAAGACCGGCGTTGCTTTCAGTTCGAGGGCCTACCAGATTGACATGGAAGACACTTTTTCCAAAATGAACCTGATGGAAATTGCACAAGAAAGTAAATTGTAGCATTCTCAGTATATAAACTTATCATTGTAAATGTGGCATGTATTTTGGGCTGAGACAAAATTATGAATGTGGTGCTTTCCATCAAGCTGATCTACAATTCTTTGTATAGGTAACAGAACAATGTATTATGCAACTGTGGTACAACAACACAAACAGAAAATCTCCTATCTGCGTATTTCCTTCTTTGATAATTTATCGGACTATGATACATGTTAGCGTGCTATACACTCTTCTGTCAAGTTTATGCTGCCAAATGTATCAGCCGGAAAACAATTTCAACTCTTGCATGTCAACTGACATTCCTTCAGTACGTCGTCGAATACGAAATAGGTGGGGGCCTGCTGTTATGCGATGGACGGACGTGATTGTCATTAGAACCCAACGCAAGAATAAACAATTTGCTCCATGTCAACGAAAGCCCATGCCGTGTGGATTTAAGTTGAGAGTTGAGCTCTCTGCCCACTATAAATATCTTCACTTTCAGGTAATAATCTCTGGTCAAAATCTTCCACACTTTTTACCAAAGTCGGCCTCCCAAGTTCCTGTGTAGAATATAATAGCAGTCGTTAAAAACTAGTTTGGAAGCAAGTTAATAGATAGCAGAAATTGACTTGTAATGTAATGTTCAGTTTTAAAATAGAACTACAGTTTGCAATTGCCAAGCATACTCTGGTATTTGTCAGTTACATTTTCAACGTTAAAACTAGGAATACCTAGAACACACTGGCATACAAAAAACCCACACTCTAAGCAAGTTGATCCAGCTAAAGTTCACTCTGAAATGAAGTTGAATGACTGGAAACAATTGAGCCAGAAGAACAAAAATGACAAAATAGATGTAACTATAAGACAAATTGATACAAATAGAGCTCAGTACACTTATACCACCCTCTAGTTTGCTGAAAAGTTTTATTGTTCCCTTGAATCTCAACTTGAACAATGTTAACACTACATTTTTCAATTATGACCGATGGATCCCTCAATCTGTTTCTATTAACCACACTGAAAGGAAAAGAAAACATCCACATAATTCCAATGTGATCTCAAGTCCAAATATAAGTAACTCCCTCCATATACATGTGAGTTGGAAAGTGATCACTAACCCATCCTATGATCCATTACGGATATAGCAATTCACAAGGATATTTAATCTGAAAAAATCTTCAAATGAATCAGTTTTAATTAGGAAAATTATAATCCAGTTAACAAAATCCATAACTCATCAAACTTCTTGTTGGAATAAAGACCGCTTGCTTCTCCCGTGGTCAGGTAAATATGGATTGGTTAGGTAATTTGCGGAAAATGCAGTGTCTAGTGAAATTGAGATTGTGTCGTGTAACAAGTGGTCTTTTTTGTCTAATTAGATTAATAGAATTGGATAGAAGGTCTCAATTATACAAGACCAGAGGTGCACGATTGACGTTTATCAGATTGCGATACTGTAGGGAATAAATTGGCACTAATTGGAAATTACAAGGTTGACACTACTCAAATTGAACTAGAGGGACCAGATTGAGACTTTTAGTAAATTACCACCACCATATAGATAAAGCATAACTTCAAATATGAATTCTTCTAACTACTTTAAAGCTCTATGATTTAAATTCGATCACTATGGAGTTCCTTTTTTCTTTTGCTTTGGATATGTACTGAAATTTAGCAAATACGCAATCTCACGTGTACCAAAGAGTTGTCAAGTATAGAACCTTCATACCTCCTTCAATGAGTCACTTTGTTGTTCAAGTTCACGTATCTGTTCCACTGTCAACCCAAACCATTCATCGATCCAAGCAAAACAATTCCGGTGACTTTCTAGGAAAAGAGCCCGTTCACCCTATAAAAAATATTCCGGTAAAAAACACTATAAAAAGGTATAACCGAAGATAGAGTGGACAAAGATTTGATAATATGAATAGATATTTGAAAATAATTACCACGTGCTGCAAGATTAATGGAAATAGATGTAAACTTAAAAAAATTCACACCACATCGCTTAATAACTTTCTAAAAAATAAAAAGAACATTTTTTTATTCATAGAGAAAAGATGAAGTACATAAGAGGACGAGGTAACCTCAAACACCGCTTAATAACTTTTTAGAGGCCATCACTTCGCTGATCATAACATTGGATTTTTAATGCTTTTCTCATATCTATGATGTTTTCAAGCCAATCAGATAGAGATAAAATATGCCATCAAGAAAGTTGAATTTTTATATACGACGTAGGAGAAAATGGTAACTAACTACAATGCAACACAGATAGAATGATTCAGGAAATAAAAAATATAGAATGGTTGGGCATATTTGATTTGACATGCCCGATAAGCATGACTAGAGCATTAAATTCAAAGATGGCATCCCCAAAAGTAAACTCCTATGAAAAAAATTATGTTCTTCAAATTGATCCTGGCCCTACACACATCCCATTAAGAAAAAAAGGAAAAAAATTTATCAACAACCCAGATATGATAATTGTGACAACACATTTGCAATTACCGTTATCTATATGGTGTACATTTTAACCTACAATTTTGCAGCTCTTGCACAACAGAAGTTACTGAAAAATAACTTTTATTCTGTTCTCATTCTCCAACTGATACTTTGAAATTATCCCCTTAAACAATTTAAGATTTTTCTCCTTTAAAAGATTCTAATACTTTTCTATAATACCAAAAATACTGACTTTTTTAACTTGGCCTCAGTATGTCCGTGACGACATAAAGTTAATTGACAAATGGAAGTTCAGAGCTATTACATAAGCATGAGTTTTCTGCTTGCAAAACAAATCTTAACATATAAAAAATTATTATTGTAAATATAACTCATCAATTGTCTGTGTCATATTATATACAGAAGTGATGGTGGCATTTGCCTAGCTATTGCATGCATCATTGCATTCTGAAAAATAATAAATGTGCACGTTCAAAATCCAAGAGACCCTACCAGTAGTAAAGCGTGTTCAATTCTATAGCCAAAACCCCAATATGGTGCATCAATAGTGACGAGTTTGTAGGCTGTCATAACTGGCTTCGACTTATCCTGAAAATTTTCGACAATAATTAACAGATTAAAAGCTAGATTTGCACGAGAACTCAAGTGACAAGGCAAATCAGAGTGCAATTGTTTGCAAGACTTTTTATCCATGCAAAAAGTAATATCCAATCATATGCAAGATTAAGGCTTTATCACATGTACAGCGTTTTTGTTTCTGGCAGACACTTGGGGAACATAATTAAACAATGCAATTCTCCACATATTTGTGTTCCCTATCATAAAGTCAGATCTTTAGAAAAACAATAATGAGAGAGAGAGAGAGAGGAGAGAGAGAGAGAGAGAGAAAGAGAGAGAGAAGATATCACATGGATAGTCACCAAAAAGGTAATATATATATATAGAGTGAGCTTCGGTTGAGGGATTCATCAAATAAGTTTATTTGAGGTACACCCTTGTAGGGCCCACCATACATTGTATTTCATTCATCCAAACCGTCTATTTTGTAGATATTCATTCGAAGATCATCTCTACAAAAAATCAATTGAATCCGATATCATTTGACCGTTCAATTAAATTATTGAAATTTTAGTACTTTCTTGAAGCACCGTGTTCATGATTTTGTAGGACACCATTAGATGTCTAAATGGTTTCCGATTTGTCTAATTTTTTGCAAGGATGATCTATGAATGAAGACTTAAAAAATAGATGGTTTCGATTGTTGGAAAAAAATTTGTAGGGCACCCTAAAGGGTGTCCCTCAAATAAAATTATTTGAAGGATCCCTCAATAGAAGGGGACTGCTATATATAAAAAAACCAAACTGAGTAACTGACACGTCGTAAATCATAAACAACATGGTTAAGCTACTGGTAGGGAAGATTCCAACCTGCCATCCCTCTAAAAGTGGACCACGGCCAGTTTTCGCTGACGTAAATTTGGATAAGTCTGTGTTGCTATGCTAACGACGTAACTCCAGTAATCCCTTGCAGATGAAGCAATATCAACAATTTCCACATCCCTGGTTGCTAGTTGTCCTTTGCTTAGACCATGCACCTTTAGTTTCAAAGTGGCAAAGAGAAGAACAAGAAAGAAAAGTAGGGTATAAGGACATTAAATTATAAATTTCCCACTACAAATAGAGTTATAAATCAAACTTAACTAAAGACAACAGAAACTTTTCTAGAAACTTACATTATCTGACTGCCCATTGTCAGCCCTGTGAACTGTTTCAATGGTCAGCTGAAACTTGGTAAAGTATGGGCACTGCAAAATGCAACACAAGCGATTATGCTTCTAAATTCTTTTAATGATAAATTCTAAGAATGTAAATGGACAATTAATTGTTTTCAGAGATGGACAAGAATTCTGTTACCTTGATTACTGTGACATAGAGCATCCATTTGCAGACAACCAAAAACCATGTTAAAACAAATTTAAAGTGTGTTTAATAAACAAGATATTCAAAAATTGACATCAAGAACACATGGAAAACCTGTTTTGCATCTTGGGTATGCGTTCCAGGCTTCCTCTTGCATGATGAGAGCATCTGCTGGTGCAAAAGTGGTGAGCCAAGTAGGAGCTTTGCTGGATAATAAAATGTATGAATAGATATTGTAACCTTGGAATTCATAAATTAAATGTCTGCATGAAACAGTATTAACAATCGTTCTACTTCACAAAAATAAAGAGGAAGGAAATAGTAAGGCCATCATACATGTAGGAACCTAAGTGGTATCAATGATGTGGTGAAATCAGGATCAAACTAATATATTAAATTATCCTTTCTACTGAAGAAATAAATGTCAACATAAATAAACTATTTAAATGTAGCTGTACAAGAGTTACCAAAAATCATTAGAGTCCCGCAAATGCAATGCACCACAAAAAGAACAGGGAAAGCAAAAACAAAAGGATGGAAACAAGACAATAGTACAGATTTTGATCCGCAGCCCTTTTCATGAATCAACTGGTGCCAATTTCAATCTCCATATTTCAAGAGAAAGTAATTGACACATAAATGCCTTCATCAAGATATGACCTCTTTTTTATGGCCTGAAAACCTTAATCAATATATTAATCTGAACTTATCTATCCAAAACTTATAGAAGCCTAAGAAAACAAGACTCATCGTTAACTAGATCACAGAACATAAACCCATGTAGACCAAAAGTCTCTAGGTGATTATGGTTCCTTTCAGGTTTCTCCTTACTCCTATAAAACAACACATCTTCAGTCTAAGATAATCTTTTGTTCACCGTTCACTAAACAATAACGGGTTCTAAAACTAGGGGAACGCCTTTCACTTGCCAATTTCGCAGAAACTTAAACTGACCGCATATTATGTGTATTGATTTACCTTTGTAGACGGTAAATTTTGGAAGAGTAGTGACCCTTTCCAAGTACATCATCTTCAAAGGATTTGTTCTCCAATATTTCAACCCCTTCAGTACTGGTCGTGTTCTGTTGCTGCATCTTCCTAACCATGTACATCTGCGCTACTTGATACTGCAGTTCAAACATGTGGTTAAACAAGTACTCCATAGTTCTTTTACAAGTGAAAAGTAATATTGTAACAACTAATGGCTAAGCATTTTAATAGAATACAAAATTATGAACTTGTTAACTGCATTACCTCTTCCAACGACATGGGCATCACAATCCGACTTCACGCAAGTCCCCAATTGAAAGGTCAAGAGTTAAGGAAACCACAAAATAAAGGGAATTGATTTATGGCATTGCAAAAGTAGTAAGAATGAAATGATTTTTGGAATGTATGTATGTATGTATGTATGTATGTATGTATGTATTCTAAATTTCATATAATGCCATATTTCATATAAGTTTACTTGCAAAAGAGAAAAGTTTGAAAGTGGCATTCAGTTTGGTTAGGCATAAATGTATAAGAAGAACATTAAACTTTAAAATCTGAATCCTTTGATGTTTCATCATAGTAGCACCAAAACAAAAATTATCCTTAGATCCCCCCACAATTAACAGCACAAATTGAAACTTTGTCTTCCTATTCTTTGTTCTTCATTTCCTTGGCAACCAAAGAATGTTTAATGCTCCAATCCCACATGAAAAAGGAAACTAAAAACAGAAAAACAAAAAGGCCAGTAACTGTAGACTTGTATGCATTGAACAAACTAGTCCATAATGTATAACAAAAAAAATTTGCTCAATTGTGTTAATCCAATATCTGCCCACTCAAAGTAAGCCTACAGTAAAACAACACAAATTAAGTTCAAATGGCATTTTCTTAGCAGCCAGAGAAAAGGCCATCAGAGAATTCAAACCCATAATCCAGAATTCACAATTAAAATCAAAACAAAAAGCAAAACAGCAAGGATACAATTCCTTCATCAGAACCATTTCTACCGGCTCGAGCTTCAAATTCCACCAAATTGTGATGCTGAGCTTCAAATGTGGAAAGAAACAGACAGAACCCAGAAAGCACAAAAGAGACAAAAGACACCGAGGATGTCTGGGCAGAGGCTTAAGAATGATTGTGAATTTATTTGCCAAGTGCAGGGAAGGAAGAGTTTCTCATTTCTTTATATGCGTTGGACTTGTAATAACAAGGCACGTCACCAACTCAACTCACAGCGCATTTTAGCAGGGAGCCCCAGAGACGAAGTCAATTGAACGCGAGGGTCTTTTTTGAGTGCTTCGTTTTTTGACTTTTAACGTTCTAGACACGCGTTTTAGACCCGGTTCCACGAAACGATGTCGTGTCAGTGGATTAAGAAAACAGAAAGGATATTTTTATATTTTTATAATTTGAATTGAATCTTTTTATTTTATTTAATTTTATTTGCTTGACAATGACACCTCATTGCATTGTTCAAGTCGGCTGGATTTTTCTTTTTTGTTTTTAGATTTTCTTTTCTTGAAGGGAATTAAAATAGAGAGGGACGTGGGATTGGGATGACTAGAAGTACGGCAACCACAACAAGGTTTGCTTAAATTTGTTGTTTCTGTTAGCCCACATAGTCCGGCAGCGTTGTCACAATATCACGTGAAGATTATTAAGCCAATTTTCATATGAATCTCTTGCTTTCCAGCTATATTGATTCTAATTGTGAACATAAACATAATTAAAATGAAGGCTTCTATTCTCGCAAGAAAATAAAAAAAGACAAAAAGTTATTTTTGTCCTCTATAATTTATCGGTCTTATCACTTTGGTGCACATAGTTTTAGTTGTAGTTTTCAATTTTTTTAGTTTTATCATTGTAGTTTTCAATTCGAAGCATTTTAAGGACATGTTTCAATTTATGTCAAAATATCTCCCAATTTCATTAAGTTTTGACAAGGTTCCCTTCATATAGAGGGGTATTTTGGTCCACTCGAGCTAAATTCCTCCCCATTCACCGAAATTTTAACCCAAAGATGTAAATGTTTTTGAAATTGCTCCTAAAATGAATGGGAAGAGCTTCAACTTGTGTTTTACTGTTAGATGGCTTGAGTAAACTGAAATAACCTTCCAAGTGATGGGCATGTGGTTAAAACTGTACAAGAATTGGAGGAATTGATATGAATTGAAACATGTTCTTCAATTGCTCCGAATTGGAATTATAATGATAAAATTGAAACTATGGAAACCAAAGTGGTGAAACCGGTAAACTATAGGGACCAAAAGTAAACTTTTACCCCCCAAAATAAAGGCTTCTATTTGTGTACCAATTTAAAATAGTATGAATAAAGTTCAACTTAAAAATGAAGGCTTCTATTTGTTTTCATATTTGAGCTTACTCATTGACCATTAACAAAACAAAATTTACTTAACCCAAAACAAAACTACACCATTTACCATATGCTTATTATTAAAGTTTTTTCATTTATTATTATCACTATATACTAATTTTTCTTAAATTAAAATTGGGCATGAGTACACAATTTGTGCATGTGACAATCTCTCTCAATCCCAAAAATTTGTAAGCGTCAGAGAGTCAGGCCACTTGTTTTTTCGAGCCTTAATCCCAATTGACGCAACTATCATGCCCAAAAGACTAAAATACCCATATGCCTAACTTTAATTTACAAATCAATATTCACTAGCCAGCCACCGACAGACCCACGAACACGATAGAGGAATTAATCGGAGAAAGAAATCAACGGTGAGAGCACAATTCATTTACGCTCACCAATTTACCCTTTTTCTAATTTGATATGTAAAGTCTTTTTTAGAAGGAATATATTTTTGAAATATAAAAATAAGAAGTAATGGAAGTTTTATAATAAAAATACCCACGTTATTTTATCTTTTTTATATTAAAATTTTACTTTTATTATTTTATTTCATATTATTTAAGTCATCTTGTTTTAGAAGTCTAATTAATAAAGGAAATTTGTTAGTATTTTATTTTGAAAGTTTCTCTAAATTCTTTGGAAAACAAAAGGTTTCCTAAATTTAAGAACGGGACTGATGTATTAAGGGATTTTTCTTTGGCTTAAAAAAAAAAATCATAAAATCAGCATTTAATAACCCTAAGAGCAGCGTTCTGTTTAGGGAAAGCTTCAAAAATAAGCATCCCTGCAGTACACGCCTATATAATCACCTGTATTTTTAATCTCACTACTTACAATCTCATCCCTACGCGAAGCCCTTAACCCTAAAATCTTCCCAGTCTCTTTCCCACCCCTCGACCGTGATACGTCACTTTTGAAGCTAATCGGTATGTATGTTTTTCCTTTTTCATTTAAATTAAGGGTTTGTACTATGCGATACGTCACGTTTGGTTCATATAGTAGAACTTTGTTTTGTATCCTAGTTCTATTTTATTTGAAAATATGTTTGAGTTCGTTGCTCCATTTGGTTAATTGGGCGTATTTCTCAACAAAATTTGTGTGTTGTACTTCATTTATCTTTTATAAATTTCTACTTTTTTTTGTTTGAGCTTTTCGTATTAGCGTACAACTACTGTTCTTTTATCATACAATGCGGCATGTTATATTTATTAAAAATTTATAAGCATGATCGAGTCAGGCCCACCGTTGTTTGAGCCCTGATCCCAATTGACACACAACTATCAGCCCCAAAAAACTAAAATATTTAGGTTGATGACAAGCCATGCCAATTGTTCGAGCCCTAATCCCATATGCCCGGCGTTAATTTCATAAATCAATATTCACTAGCCACAGACAGACTTCGTTATTTTACCTTTTTTTTACTTTTATTATTTTATTTCTCATTAATTAAGATAACTTGTTTTAGAAGTCTAATTAATAAAGGATATTTCTTAGCATATATTTTGACAGTTTCCTTAAATTCTTTAGGAAAAAAAAAGGGTTCCCTAAATTATGCCTCTGTCTTTAATTATATATATAATAGTCTGTCTTTTCATTTTTTGTCTCCATCTCATCTCTCTTTGTTTTTCGTTTTTTGTGCGTTTAGGGTTCAGAATTTGGAAGACTCTGTCACTATGGGTGGATCAGTGAAGGATGTGCAATTCAAGGAGCTTGATAGCGTGGTCTGGCCCTCGGGGTGTGAGGCTTCGAAGCACATGGACGAGGTAATTTTTCATCCCCAACTGGGTTTTTTCTGTTGTTTTGTGTGTGGTGGTGTTTTGTTTTTAATCTCTAATTGCTGATAAATACTGTAGGTTAGAGTTGCTAGGGTTGATGGGTTAGTTAAGGCTGGAGAACCTGCTCCTGCTCCTACCAGTCTTGAGACAGTCCAAGAGTTAGCAAAAGAAACTGGATCTTCCGATGAGCAAATTCAAGCCCAAAATGGGCTTGATGATGCCTTGAAAAGGCGGCTGCAGAAGCTTATTGACTCTAATCGAGTAATGCTTTTCATGAAAGGAACCCCTGAGGATCCCAAATGCGAATTTAGCAGAACGGCTGTTAATTTTTTGAATGATTATGAGGTCAAATTTGGAAGTTTTGATCTTCTAACAGACAATGAAGTCATGGAGGGGATACAAAAGTATTCTAACCGGCCGCAATTACCATATATCTATTTCGATGGGAGTGCTTGTGATTTACATCAGTTAAGAACTTTTGAATAGATTACACAACAGAAAAATTGCGCAAGAGAATGCACTCAACTTTTGCCAAACGTGATTTTGATTTTGATTTTGATAGGAGAAAAGATACCGAAGCATTTGCAATGTAATGTTTTGATTCGTAAGTGTGTTATTCGCGTGGCTAATTTCTGTTTCTTTTATGGTTTACTTTCTTTTTGAATAGTACACTCTGTTGGTAGACAACATGGTGAGATATTAACCAATTGATCAATATATGGATGATGGATTTGTTTCAATAATATGATATTCCTTTAAGAATTTTTAATGGGGTTACTTTCTGAATTTGTTTGAATTTACTTCATCTTTATATCAGAAAACTGCAGCCCGCTTACTTTATCTTTGCAGCAATAGCAGTTTCAGAAATGCGTGTAACGTTGGAAATCGAAAACTCTAATTCCTAAATTCATAAATGTCACTCAAAATTAATTAGTTAGATTTAAATTTCAATTCAAATTTAGATATATATATATATATATATATATCTAAATTTCAATCTATATATACTAAATGACTTACTTCATTATCATGTTGATTGGTTATAGGATGATGAGCATTGTATATTTGACAATATTTATAAATAAATATTGAAACTTTAAAACTTTTTGAAATTTTATTAGAGTTTGCTGGTATTTCCTTTTCTAGTAAATTTGACTCTTCCCCTTCAAATTAATGGGTGATTGATATGCTATTAAGGGACGATATGTTAGAGGTAATGACAACCAAAAGAAATGGGGTGATTGATATGCTATTAACGGGGAGTATTAATTACAATTATGGCAGTTAATGAAATGCTTGAAATAAATTATAAATAAAATATGAAGTCTAGTGGCAACGATGTAAAAAGATAGGAATACTATGACCTCTTATATCCTACTGATCATTTAAGTTTGCAATTGGGTTTTACACATAGATTTATAGAGTGATGGGTATATGTCTTGGAAATAGAAAATGTATGGATCTATATTGGACAAGCCCTTAATTTTTTCATATTAAATATTATAAATTTTATTTACGATTTGCACGCTAATTGATAATGATTTATATATTTTTTAAATTGTTGTATGGCATTAAGTAATGGTGTAAGTTTGTGTTATATTATGTGAGGGTTCTAGTTTAAATTTCGCATAAGGCCCTCAAAATATCAAGAGCGGCCCTGCATCCATTCCATATATGAGAGAGAGAGTATAGCCGGTTGGCTATACAGTTTCAGTATAATATATTGAAAGAGTATAGCCTTTTTATTTTATTTTTTAAAATTAATAGTATAGCCGTGCGGCTATACTTGTAAAAAAATCGCGGGCTTTTTTAATATTATATAGCCGAACGGCTATATTTTGTAAATATAATATATCTAAAGAGTATCTCCGCGCGGCTATACTGGCGGCCCTTTTTAAATTTTGTCTAATAAAATAGTATATCCGAACGGCGATACTCTTTAAATATATACTGGGATTCTTTTATTTTTTTAAATAATTTTTTTCCTTGTTTTTGTTTATCGATAAGAGTAGTTTAGAGCATTATCCACTACTATTAGGCCATTACCCGAGTCTCTATTGTACCCTTCAAATTTTTTAACTTTTCGAGAGTTACCCCGTATAAAGAATTTAGGATGTAAAGTGCCCCTTTCCCGCTCCATTCCCACCAGCACTTGAGGATGTAAAGAAAAATCACAATCCTGAAATTTTGGAGGTTTTTAAACAAATGAAAATCAATATACCACTTTTGGATGCTATAAAATGAATTCGGTCATATTCAAAGTTTTTAAAGGATTAATGCACTATCAAAAGAAAGCACAATAATGTTGATAAGACCGCATTTTTAACTGAAAATGTAAGTGCAATTCTTCAAACTAATACTCCACTCAAGTACAAAGATCCAGGTTGTCCCACAGTTTCATGTATTATTGGGAATTTTAGCATTGAGCTAGCTGTATTGGATTTGGGTGTAGTGTTAATTTGTTGCCTTACTCGGTTTATAAGCAATTGGGTCTTGGTGAATTAAAACCCACCTCAGTCGCATTGCAATTGGCTGACCAAAGAGAATAAACTATTTCAATGTAGCTGTACAGAGTTACCAAAAATCATTACAGTCCTGCAAATGCAATGCACCAAAATAATAACAGGGAAACCAAAAAGAAAAGGATGGAAACAAGACAATAGTATATATAGATTTTGATCCGCAGCCTTCTGCGTGAATCAACTGGTGCCAATTTCAATCTCCATATTTCAAGGGAAACGTAATTGACTCATAAAATGCCTTCATCCGCAGCCTTCAGGTTTCTTCTTACTCCAATAAAACAACACATCTAAAACATATGACATATCTTCTATTACAACTTTTCATATCTTTGAATGTATTTCTACTCGATCCTTATTCTTCGCCACGAAATTTAACTCATTGCCATATATATATATATATATATATATATATATATATATATATATACCAAAAGGGGTCTAGAACCAAGAGGGATTAGCATATACAGTAAGGAAACAAACGTATAAGAATAGTCGCAGTTTATGCACAAATCTAATCAGAGAATAAACAAATATTGAATGTATAAAAATAATGGTATGAATTAAATGTAATGAATTTATGAACATAGTATAAATTTTGAAAGTACTTAAAAAACTTTTATTGACATAAGTATAGGCTCAGTGAGAATGCTTACAAAAGATAGCTTCCTAAATATCGCTCACATTCAGCTGTTCTTCAGATAGGATGTCTGAGAGAACAATTTGAAACTAGGAAAACTAAATTTTACATTCTGCCTACAAATGAGGCCGAAGCCTCCTTATAAAGAAAGACTTAACTTTAGTAAATTAAAGTAACTCAGGTAAACTAACTCAAGTACAATAATTACAAATGACTTTCACAGATGCTTTCACTTTTTACTTCAGCTTTTACTTTCACTTTGACTCAGATGCTTTCACTTTAACGCTTGCTTTAACTCAGATGCCTTTACTTTAACTCATGCTTTCACTTTAACTCAGATGCTTTAACTCAGCTTTATCCAGTGATTCAACTTTCAATTTTGTCCGCAGCTTGGACACTTAGTCTGAATTCAGATCATATGCAGAATAGGCTTCATTAGGGTCTTGACCATGGGGATAGTTAGACCATCTCATTGGGCGATCAGGACTAGGGCTCAGAGGCCGAGGCTGACAGCTGGAGGAGGACTCAGATCCATTATCTTCATCATCATCTTGCATTTCTTCAGCTTGCAAAAGTAACTGTTTAGCTAGATCTCTTAGCTCAACTTTAGATTTTCCTTCAGTAGAAATTTGGGAAGACTGAGAAGAAGAAGGCTTAGGCTTAGACTCAGGCTTAGGAGGTAGTGCTGGAAAATCTCTGTAAAAATATTCAGATATACGGTGGACCTCAAAACGATCCCACCATTTAACAGAAAAATGACGGGAAAAGAATCTCTTCTCCCAATCTGCATGATAATTCCATTTCATAATCCAGGGAATCTTGTAACGGGTACAGAATAGCAAGGGTGTAGGAAAAAATAGATCACGCTCAGGAAGCTTAACTCGAGCAGAGAATGTAGTAATAAGCTCAGTGACTGCAGAGGGGATAATTCAGAGACAGGACCATGAGTATCCCACCAATGAAGAAACCAGTAGGGAAGCTGATCATATTTAAATTTATTATCAAAATTTATAAACCAGGAATGTGAAAATTCAGGGGTTTGATGTAGGAAAATATAATAGAATGACTCAACATAATCTGCATAATTGTATTGAAGCTTGGAAGGAAGGGTTCTTAACTCATAGGGGTGAGAACCCCAACTTTTTTGACTCAGGACTTGATAAATATACAAGGAATGGTAGATTATTTTCTGGGGATCAACTTTATCACGTATAGGCTTAATATCTACAGATTTTGTTTCAAGAAGAATTTCTCTGTAATATTTTAAGGACTTATAAGGACTATGGGGAAGGAAATGAAAACCAGGGGGAAAATGATTTAAAGCGATTGCAGCAGGACTCATAGATGCAGTGATATGGGGTTCAAGAACAAATAGATTAGTAGTGCATTTAGATACATAAGGAGAAGACTTAGGTCGAAATGTAGAAGAAGATAAAGGGCTTGTATTTGGGGGCAAAGGATAAGGATCATAGCTGGATGTAAGTGCAGACTGGTAGTTAGGTTTAGTTTGGCTCAGGGTAGATCCTAAAGGATTAAATTTATTATTTATGGGAATAGGGGACAGACCAGGGTAAGGTGTAATAGATGCAGGCTCAAGTTTAGGAAAAGAAGAAGATGCAGACTCATGTTTAACAGGATATTGGCTCAAGGTGGCAGGGAGGATTCTGGGCAGTTGGGGGCTCAGATTGTGCTGTTCTTTATGCTTATCTTTTTCTTTCATTTTTCTTCCTGCCATAATTGTCCTGTAAAAACTCTCTGGTAAGAAAATCAGGAATAGAATTCTCACTGCCTTTAATAAATTCAATATCAAAATCAAATATGCTCAAAAGTGCCTGCCATCGTGCAAAAATCTGTTTTGATGCAATGTTTTGAACATCTTTTTCAAGAACATGTTTAGCAGATTTGCAATCAACACGAACAAGAAATTTTTGACTTAATAAATCATCTTGAAATTTAGTAATGCATAATACAATAGCTAGTATTTCTTTTTTAATAGTACTGTAATTATACTGCGACTTTGACCATGTACCAGAATAGAATCGAACAATTTGCTCAGAAGAAGTGGGAGTAATTTTCTGTTTAAGAATACCACCATATCCTATATCAGAAGCATCAGTCTCAACAATTTTAAAAGAACTTGTAGTAGGAATGCCAAGACAAGGGAGTGTCTTAACATGACTTTTAATCTGTTTGACAAGCTCAGTATGAACAGAAGACCAAGGAGGAGGATTAGTCTGTAATCTATCAAATAGGGGCTTACATTGTTTTCTCAGATTCTTATAAAAATCAGAAATATAATTGAGTGATCCTAAAAATCTCTGTAATTGATTCTTATCTATAATTTGATCAGGAAATTTATCTGCAAATTGTATGGATCTATCTATAGGCTGTATTTGTGATTGACTTATATTAAATCCAAGAAATCTAATGTGCATTTGAAACAACTTAATCTTCTTAGCAGAAACAACTAATCCATTGGCTTTTATGACATGCAAGAATTTATATAAATGTTTCCAATGCTGCTCAATAGACTCAGAGAATATAAGAACATCATCAATGTAAACAATAGCAAATTGGCTATAGGAATTAAAAATTTCATTCATTATATTCTGAAATTCACTAGGAGCATTCTTTAGACCAAAAGGCATAACATTCCATTCATAATGACCAAAGGGAGTGACAAAAGCAGTTTTATAACGATCAGACTCAGTAATCTGGATTTGCCAAAATCCACTTTTCAAGTCAAATTTAGAAAATATAATAGCTTTACTCAGGCGATTAATCAAGTCTCTTTTATTAGGTATAGGATATCTAATCCATTCAAGAACATTATTAAGAGGCTTATAGTTAATAACTAATCGAGGAGATCCTCGTTCTAACTCTGCATTCTTCTGTACATAAAAAGCAGAACAAGACCAGGGAGACTTACTGCGTCTAATTATATTCTTCTGTAATAAATCATTTATTTCATTTTTACAAAATTCTAACATTTCAGGACTCATTTGGATAGGACGAGCTTTAGTAGGTATATTTTTCTCAGAAAAATTCTGTATATAAGGCAGGCTTACAATATGATTTTTTCTATGCCAAAAAGCAGTAGGAAAATCAGAACATACATCAGCAATCAATTTATTTTCAAAATCCTTAATCTGTTTTTGCATTGAAGGAGAACTTAACTGAGATTCAATTCTCTTATTTTTAACTTCTTCTTGTAAATGTTTAATTTGATTAGTTTTATCAAGAATCATAGATGTTGCTATAGATGTAATACTTTTCTTTGCAGTTTTTAACTCATGTAATTCAGATCGAGTAAGAAATTCAAATTTAACCTTTTCTCCTAAAGGACAGGCAACAACTCCATCAAATTCAACTTGTAGAGGATATAAAAGACTTATAAAAGGTAAACCTAAGATTACTTTATCAGTTATATTTTTGACTAAAACAAACGAAGTTTTAAAACACACTTTATTTTGGCAGACATGGGCTTTAGGAATCTCATAATTTAAGTGTAGCCATTTTACCAGAAGCAGTACTTAAAGATTCAGTTGATTTTGTATATATTTAGTGGGAACCAATCCTTCTTTTATGCAGTTTAAATCAGCACCAGAATCAATAAGCAATAGTATCAAGCTCAAAATCTTTAATACTATAGTAATTTGAATACCATTTTCTAAAAGAATAGATTAATTAAACTAATAATGTGATCATTTTTTCATTTTCTCAGAATGGGTAGGGCTACTCGGTTGACTGTCAGATTTAATTAATTCTTTTTCTAATAAGGAATTCAAGTTTTGTCGAATATCATAATTCTCAGCTTGTAATTTATGACTTAATTGTCGTAATTCAATTATTTCCTTTTTTACGGCTTTTACCTCAAAGTGCAAATCATGCAAAGTAATATCTTTTTTCTTATTGAACCTTTCTAATGTAGTATTTAAACTTATAACAGAAGAAGAGGGCTGGACTGCATCTGTATGGCTTATAATTTTCTTTAATTTCTTTAGATATTCAGACTTCAACTCAGGATGTTCAATTTTGCTAATCAGATCAATTAATAGTTCTTCTTGTTCTTCTTGCTTAGTCAAAACAGAAATAGACTTAAGGGTATTACAACATTTATCTTTACATCCTAATTGAATATTGGGTGAACTCATGTAGGATTCAGAAGACTCATAATCAGACTCAGAATTACTAACCATAGTGATATCTTCAGGCTCAGAATCTCTTAACTCAAGAACTTTAATTAACTTTTCTTTATCTGCATCCGTGATCTGTAATTGTTTAATAGTATCTTTAACTTTACACTTATTAGCATAATGGCCAAACTTTTGACATTTAAAACATTTAACTTTACTCATGTCGGTTCTTTTCTTAAAGTTTCTACTTTTATTCTTTCTTTTAGGCTTATCTGACCATCTTTTCTTAAAGCGGGACTTTTTCTTATAAAACTCATCATTGGACTAAGTAAAATGTCTTTTACGCTTATAATGACGTTTTTTACGCAGATGACTAGGGGACTTAATCTTATTTTTTCTAGAAGGAGGAGTATACAAACCATATTGTTCCAAAAACTACCTAACTCATATCTTGCAGATTTTCTTTCAGACTGTATTGTTTATATTTTTCATATCAATGCACATTTTCATACCTTCTTGATTAATGTACTAATTATATTACCATAAGTCAGATTATCATAATCTATATGTCCTAATTCATTACTTAAAACAGTTCTACTTTATGAGCAAAACAAATTAGGTAATCCATTTATAAACTTTTCTTTCCAAAAGCTTGATTACTATCTTCTCTCAGCATTACACGAGAAATAAAAACATCTTTATACCATCTAAAATCACTTAATTGAGGGCATCTCAAATTACTCAGTTGATCATGTATTCTAGACTGTGTATGACTCGGAGTTCCTATAAAATGCTCAATTATTGTATAAAGCAAAGTATTAACACTGTCTTCTATACCTTGACCGATATTTTCATTAAACAAGGGCAAACCTTCGGCGTCTAACTTAACGGCATGTATAATATTATTTCGAGACTCATCAGTTAAATGCTTATCCCACCATGATCTCAGAGTTCCTGTAAAACCAGTTTCTAACAGGGGAATTATCTCAGATTGTCTTAGATTATGATTAGTACTGTAACTATTAGCAACCATAGACATGTGAGTTAATTTATTCATGATTTCTTGCTCAGACAGGCCATCTATATTCCATTCATATAATTTATCAGAAGAAACAGAAAATTGACTCAGATTATTTCTTTCTTCAAATTGAATATCAGGTGGTGTAGGCTTAGGATACCAATTTCTAGTTAGGCTAGTAGGGATAGTTAATTTTTTGACTTTTAGCTCAGATTCTAATTCTAAGTTCTTAAATGCATTCTCAATTTTAGAGATATTACTAGACTCAACAGATTCTGTATTTGATTCAGATTCAGTTTCAGACTGTGTATCCAAAGGAACGGATGACCCTATGACTTTAACTCCAGATTTTTCAGGTTGTTCAGTTTTTAACTGCTTAAGCATTTCTTCTATTTTGTCAACTGTAGAGGATGTCTTAAGGTCAAACTTAGGCTGTAAATCTTGGAATTGGACCAGGGGCTTTTCTGCAGACTTAATAGTAGGTTCAATAGGTAAGAACTTATCAATTTTAGTTTCAATTTTATCTAACTGTTTTCCTATAGTGATGAGACTCTGATTTGTATAGTTATTTTGTTCTATAAGGCGTTTATTGGGCTTATCATTTGGGTCAGTCAACTTAAACGGGCTTGCAATAACATTTCTGGATCCATGTTTAATCTTAATCGTTTCTGCAGGGGGTGACTAGAGACTACTTCAGACTGATCTAACTTGATCCATTTTTCTTTAGTTATAGTTTTTAACTCAGTAGGACTGTAACGGCTTTCTATAAAATCAAGATAAAACATTTCTTTTTTCTCAGATCGCATATATTGTTTCCATTTAGTAAATATTTCTTGTCTTTTACATGCATCAGGGACTAGTTGATGATATATATTTCTTCTAGGTGATTAATGGGATCATGCAGATGCTCATCTAGGGCTTTCCAATTAATTTTAAAATTTTCAACTCTTTTAAGGACTTTTAACTGATTATCTAGACCATAAACATGGGCTGCAGCTAATTCACTTGCTATAAAATCAGATTGAGTAGGTGATGTAGGAGGGGATTCAGGTTTAGGTTCATTCGAAGGTGGAGTATTATAGCATGGATGACTTACTTGGGCCTTTTTTCTCAGGGATTCTAACTTTAGATCAATTAAGGCTCTTTCCATTTCTAAATCTCTTTCTTGTATAGAGGAAGAAGCAGATGAATTTCTAGCAGGCTCATGGCGCTTAGAGGGACTTGGTGTAGGTAACTGCTGTAATTGTACATTGGACTTAGGCTGAGTACCAAAATTAATCTTAACAGTGCCATCTAAATATTGTTGTATATAATCTAAATTATTCAAACTACGCTGTATAGGTGCAGGTTGTGACTCAGTAACTAATGTCCAATCTCTAGGTAGATTAATATCAGACCATTTAATTGTATGGGGAATACTTATATTAGCATCAGGTGTACGGCTTTGTATTAATAACGTCTGATCTCTAGGACTCTTATTCAGGGCTTGAAAATTCATGTTTGTGCCTGTAACTTTATAATAAATTCTATAAATCAGAGCTATAGGCTGAGTACCAGGCAAAACATTGTATCCAGAAGTTTTTATATTCAAAGTTAAAGTCTTAAGAATATGCGGATCATTCAAACTAACTGTAAAATTAGGGTAGCAATCAAAATGTACTGGACCATTGCAAAGACTAGATTCAACCATACCAAGTACACTATCTTCAAAATTAGTAAATCTTGCATCTCGCAAACATAATAAAATAGAAGCTTGTAATCCTAATCTGGTTAGGGGTTTAGCAGCAACTTGTACAAGACCAATATGCAGGAAATTATTACCATCATGTTTATGTTTTTTAATTGCATCCAAATTCAATAATTGACAGGATTCATGTTCTTTACTCAAAGCATATACTTGTTCTACAGTCTTAACATGTGTAGTTGTGTTAAATGTATTCAATGACCATTTTTTCCTATAAATATTTTTATCAGGTACTTTGGGTATATTCCAATCTCGGAAATCTAATTGCTCATTATCATTATTAGAATTATATTCAAATTGTTCCTCATTTACTATCTCAGGTAGACGTCCTATAGTGGTTCTAGAGCTGCTCGAACTACAAGAATTTGTTCTAAAGAGGCGACTCATAATTACTCAAGTGTATGGGGTTGGAAAAAGGAGAAGAAGATAAATAGTAACTTCTAAATCTTTCTTTTTAATCTAAGAGAAACCTATCAGAAACCTCCCTAGTTTTCTGTCTCCTGCCCACCTATGCGTGCCACACCTGGGACTTACCGACTGGAAAAAGGACTCACGGGTCAGACCTTAAGGGAAGAAACCGAAAAGAGACTCAAAGAAAAAAAGAAAAAAAAGAAAAGGAGAAACTAAGAATTTCAACTCAGAAATCCTAAACCAGCCACTTGGGTTGGATGAGTTGCGACTTAGACAAGATTCTTACAACTCTTACGGCTCTGATACCAAAAGGGGTCTAGAACCAAGAGGGATTAGCATATACAGTAAGGATTATATTACTAAACTTTTCCATTTTACCTTTGTTATTCTACCAAGTCGTCATTCAATTCAAACCTTGGTCATTCACGCCTATAGTTGTTTAGCAAGTCTTTTAATGAAAATAAAGTATACTAACCCCATAAGAGAAAAACAAAATCTTGGGATAAAAACCATTTCAAGCATAAGAATGTAATAGACATGTACTGCAAATTGCAATCATTTGTGATAAAAACAATACACGAAGTAGACATCAAAATGATAGGATACATGATGTTTATGGCAAACGACATAAAATAGCACTCCTTTCTCTTTTGCTTTAACTCTAGAGTACAATTAACTCTGCCTTCTCTACTGGTTTCAAAGGGTGAATCTTGACAGAAAAAGAACCATTATAAGGGTTGTAAGTAAAACCAGAATTCCTATCGCGTTTCGGGCACTCAAAAGGCAAGTGTTCACCTCGCTTCTCATAGATTGAACAATACTTGATACGTGCACATCCTAGGCTTATGCCACAATTAGCACAACGTGAGTCTCTAAAGAGGCAGCCACATACGAGACACGTAACCACACAACTCTCGCCAACAATTGCGTCCTCTGGGACTTCATACACGTAAGAGCATAGTGGAGTATAGTGGTCACCCACCTTTAAACAATACTCACACTCACCTGTGTGAAATTTGTAGATCCATTGTTATATACATTGAAAGCAATAGAAATAATCATTTTTTTTTAGACAATGAATGAATGAAGATGATAAAACCTAAAAATCAGTACTAGGAGCACAGTGCATAGAATAACGACAAATAATATGTCATAATGGAGAAAAAAAAAGAACAAAAAATGTAAATAGAGAAGCTGCAGTCGCATCTTTTTTGTCCCTAAAGTCAAAAGCTTACCAATAAGATTATGAGGGAGGAGGCTATCTTTTACGAATAATATAGTTAGACTATCGCTTCTATTTAAAATAATCAAAATCAAAGCATACCAATTTCTTCATCATCTGATTCTTCATCCTCTGATTCTTCAGGCTGTGATTTTTCAAGCTTGCTCCCTATTCCCATGTAATTTCATTGTTAAATACAAAAGGAAAAAAGAAAAAAGAAAAAAGAAAAAGGTAATAATGTCAAAGAAGTTAGAATGACATCTATGATCCCATCAACAAATAACTATATTATTGAATACTAGTTATACATCATGCAAACAACAAAATAACTTGGTTGGAGAAATCATTTTTTTAACATACGAGTTATTTTCAACACATGACATAGAACATCAACAAATGCATAGATATTATGTCATAAAATAGAGAGAACCTGCATACATTTTTTTTTCTTTCTTATCTCTAAAATAGAGAGCACGCCAATAGAATTAGGAAGGGGCTTGTATTCACAAAATAAATAAATAAAACAAAAACAAAAGCATAGCAACGGATACAAATAAGTATGAAATTCTTCTTTCGTTAGTTTTGTAGTCTTTGGTTCTTCAACCTTGGTTTCATGATCAACAAATAACTATATTATTAAATATCGGATATCCATCATGCGCGCACCAGAATAACTTGGTTGCAGATATCATCTTCAAAAACTGATTCAAAATTTTGGCATAATATACATCCTCAAATTTCACCAACAAAAATAAAATAACTTCAATTATCTCACAGAAAATAAAAGAGAAAGGCATAACACAAATTTTTTTTTTTGTTGAGAAATACACTCGATTAACCAATGGAGCAACGAAGTCATAAATAATTTTACTCGAAAAGTATTTCCAAATCAAATAGAACAATATGACTGAGTGGAGGCAATAGGGTTCCGCCACTGCTACTACGCAAACCAAAAAAATTAAATATTTCCAATGTAAAAATATAATTTTTCATGTACAAAAGTTGTGGCATAAAATTTAAAGCCCAAACAATTAAATTGCAGATAATCTTGGTCACCCTTGAATTAAAAGAAAAAGGAAAACCATACATACCGATTGTTGGCGTATTGAGGGGGATCATAGCTGGTGAGAAAAGGTCCTTTCCGCCGTCGTCCTTATCGATCACCTCCGAGTGGGAATCCAGTTTCAGGTCCTCCATACGTGAGACGTTGTCCATGGTTGTGTTATGTAGAGCTTGGAGTTTGGGTTCAGGGTTTGTGAGAGAAAAACTGACGTAAGCTTGGCTTTAGGGTGAAATGTGAGAGAATCTTACTATTTGTATAGGTGTGGGCTGGACCATATAATTTTTTTAAATAGTAAATTATCATTAAAAACTAAGAAATATATATAATTCGACAAATAGAATAAAATTATAATATTTGAAAAAGACAACAATTTGCCTAAATCAAAAAGTGAATATATGTTTGAAACCCATTGGAAGCACTTTGTGACCAGAGACAAGCCGAACCTCGAGCGATAATTAATCCACCATTTGAGTGTGAAAACACCTCGTGGTATAAAATTGAGACACCAATTTCTTAACATATAAATCAAGTAATTAGAGTAATACCATTTCTTCATCCTCGGGTTCCATGAAGATATATACCCCACAATTATAGATATAATTTAAATTTAATTCAGCAACCGATTGAAACACAAGAATTCAACAACCCAGATGGTGGTCTCGAAGAGTGGGGTCTCATACTGATACTATGTGCAGATATTGAGGGTTTGGAGGAGCATTTGGTGAGAAAACGAGGCAAAGAGAGAAAGGAATAGATAATGGGGTGTTCAATTTTTGGGGTATGGGTTTTGAGAGAGAGGTGAAAACGGAGTAGAGATTGATCATGTCCTTGTTCAAGCTGAATCCTTTTTTTTTTTTGGGTTTGATTGTTCAAGCTGAAACTTTTCCCCGTGTTTTCACTTTCCTCTGAAAACAATGAAAACATGTTAAAGTCGTTTTCTCATTCTAAGAAGGAAGATGAGATCGTTTTCAATTCTTCGTTTTCCGTGTTTTCAAACTTAACAGCACCGAGCGCATTTTTGGTTGTTTTCATTCTGAAAAACAGGAAACGCGGTAGGAAATCGATAACGAACGTGCCCTAAATTTCTTGGCAGTTTTTAAGCTAATGCTTCGGCACTCCGTTTATTAGACTTTACGTACTTTGTGAATTCGCGTAAAAGTTTAAATGATAGTCCCAACAACAAAAGCCCAAACTGAAATTGGCATAAAAGTTTAAACGATAGCCCAAAAATCCAAAAAGTCCAAAGCGTAAAGCAAACTGGTTCACAATACATAACTTATGAGGCCATCTCCAAACCCATGAAGCCAAACTCAAAATATCCCAAATTTTAGCATGTTTTCCCTCCCAACTCATGAAAATTAAGGGGCCAAAATTTGAAAAAACCCAAATTTGAGGCCAAATATCAATCTAGCTATTGTGCTGCTGTACTATAGTTGTTGTCTTACCACATGGCGGCAGCGGGTGATGTTGTTGTTGGAATCCAACAACAATTCAAACATCTTTTTTTTAGTAAATTCAAATCAATGATCCATATTAAATTCAAGCTATTTTAATAGTAAAACAAAGAGATCCAACAGCTGAAATTTAAATCCAACAGTCAAAATAATATTTTAAATTCATCTAAATCATATCCAACCCAAAACTCACTCCAAACTCTATAAATACCCACTCATTTGTCAAATAATCTACTAAAAATATTTTTTATATTTCTCAATATTTTTCCCTTGTCAATTTCATCAATCTCATTTCATTCTTGTTGAAGATATCCACAAAATCTCAAAGATGTGTAAATTGGAGGCCCGAAGAAGATGAGGTATTGTGCAAAGGGTGGGTTTCCTTCAGGGAAGATGGGGCGTGGCACCAATCAAGTAAGCGACACATTTTGGTAGGGTGTACATCAAAAGTTTCTAGAAAATGATCCAAGCATTAGTGGACCTAAGCGACAAACATACCAAGTCATTGCCCCTCAGTTCAAGTCTGTTAACTAACAGTGTTATTTTTGGGAGGCATGCTTGACTAAGGCCAATATGACTCACTCAACATGCAATTCTCTACGACAAATAATGTGTGTAGTACCGAATTTAGTATTACTCAAGAGAACGAGGTCGATCAAGGCAACCCCACACAAAAAAAAAAAAAAAAAAAAATCTCTAATTGATTTACTGTGGAAATTTTCTTTCTTCGATATCTGCTTTGGATGTTGAAACTAACAAATTAGTAACTATGAATAGTATAGCTAGGTAGTTATACACAGTTTTAATAATAAAAAAATTTCAAAAAATAGTACGGCTGGGCGCCTATACTCGGATTTTTAATTGTTTTTAAAAATCGTATAGCCAACCGGCTATACTCCTTTTTCCTAATTTTTTTTAAAACCGTATAGCCGCACAGCTGTATCCGGTTTAATTAATGTTTCTTAAAAAATATACAGCCGTTTGGCTTTACTTGTTTTGAAACGTGGTCCTCTTTTGTTTGTTTTTTTTATTAATAGTATCGCCCCCCGCTATACTCGCTGTACCTAATTTTTTTAAAATTAGTATCGCCGCGCGGCTATACTATTATAAAATTTTTGAAACCGGTCAAATTTCGCTGCCATAGAGTATAGCCGCACGGCTGTACTATTTTTTGAATTTTTAAAAAAAATTAAAACCGATTATAGCTCCGCTAGTCCCTAAAGAAAGCCCTAAGCACGCACGGCAAAAACTCGTTCGTTTCAATTTGCACTCTTGAGCGGCCGCCACAACCACCTCCCTTGCGCCCTCAATCTCATCCACTCAACTCTACCGGTTGCGGAAGGTAAAATTATCTCTCTTCTGTACATTCTGTTCCCATTATGGCTTTGAAATCCCTTATACGTATATCAGAACAACTTATGCTCTGAACTTTACAATATATTTTTGCATTTTTTTGAACGATACTTCCATTCCATCTGTCTGTGCTCTTTGCTTAGAAAAATGTTGCTTTCATGATGGGTTGTCTTGTATCTCTAGAGTAGGAAGGAAGTAGTAAACTCGTTGTTGGGCAGGGTTGAATAGTGTGGGTGGGCTTTAAGCCTTCAATCTCTGTTTACCTATAACAGCAGTTTCTTATTGAAAAGAGAGACATTGATTGCCTCCACAACTTCTAGCCATTATTTGTATTGTATAGCCAATTGGGTATCGAGAATTGTTTACAAATTTGAGTTTGCGATGTTCAAAACGTAAATTTAGAGAGATAGGATTGCAGTGAAAACACCTATGCTTGAACCATTGAACGTTAATCTAATATCTATGTTTGGATTTTATTGTGTATTAGGAGATGATTTTGCTATGTTTTTATTTTATTTTATAAATACATTGGAGCTTTTGAGACTATTTTGATTTGAACATATTATTTTGCACATGAAAACGTAGTTTTTGATAGCTTCGTAAGCAACCAATCTAGTACTTAGAAAAATCAGATTTGTTTCTGTTGTAGTCGATTCATTGACCAAGATGCAGAACGAAGAGGGAGTTATCACTGAGCTTTACATTCCCAGGAAATGGTATCAATCGAATCTAATCAAAATTTTGTGTCATCGATTGTTTGTGTGGTTTTGATGTGAGGCTATTCTGTTAAACTTGTGTGATCTGTGGACACAGCTCGGCCACCAACAGGTTGATAACTTCAAAGGACCACGCTTCCGTTCAGATCAACGTTGGGCATCTGGATGAGAATGGCATCTACACAGGCCAGTTCTCCACTTTTGCTCTCTGTGGTTATGTCCGTGCTCAGGTCCTCCTTCTTACCCTCATTTCAGTACTAGTTCATGATATGCCAGTTTATGCCAATTTATGCCAGCTTATTCAGGCACTTGCAATTTGTCAGTTCACTAATTCTACTTCTGATCTATTGCTCTCTTTCTTCAGGGAGATGCCGACAGTGGTCTGGACCGACTCTGGCAGAAGAAGAAAGCTGAAGTTAAACAACACTAGGAAGAGAAAACTGTTTTTCTTGTGTTTCTTCTTTGGACATGTGTTCTTGAGTATGGAAGTGTTTAACTAGTGAACTGATACATTATGTTGAGCAATTTTCTCTCCATTCGTATTGTACGTAGCAACTTTTTGGTGTTACGTCTTGCATTGGGTTTTTTTTTACTGTTATTAAGTAGTAAAACTTTTACTTATTGGAGTATCGTGAAACTATTTCCACCGGCAATGCATAATGATCTGAAAATCCATGTTTTAGTTCATCATGGATGTGAGACACCAAAAGAGAAAAAAAATACATGGATAATACATGGATGACCAAGGCATTATATACTCTTTTGGTGTAGTTAATTCAAGACATGTCTACCATATTTTATAGTTGACAAATTCCCAGCAGAAATGCTTTTGCTGTTTCAGATTTGTCACCTGCTGCATGTAGCACAAGGGTCTAGATTGATTTTTGTTATCTGTTTCTCTTGCGGCATGAAATATGGACTTCCTTTTCCCAATTTTATCTTTTTCTTTTTTTTGGGGGGAGGGGTGGGGGTGTTGGGGTGGGTGTTGTCAATTCTAGGGTTGATTTTTGGACAAATCGGATCGGAATCAGGGGATTCCAATTCCAATTCAAAAAAATTTGGAATGAAAATTCTATTGTTTCAGCGATTGAATCATCAAATTTGCACACCAGGCTCTCAGAGCTTCACACCAAAGCTCCTGAACATAGCTTTGCCAACACCTAGAAAACTATCGAACCAATGTTTGGCCGCAAGCTCCCTGAGATTTTTGATAATTTTGGAGATAAACCAGTAGCATCTGGAAGTATTGCTCAAGTGCATCCATCGAGAGCTACTTTAAGATTTAGGTACCCTGGTCAACACGTGAAGCCCCATACTAGCTGCCGTAAGGGTTAGGCATCCTGGTGTTGGTGAATCGATTAGGAGAGATTTTGCTATAATCTATCTGGTAGCAAAACTTTCAAACTTCATTCCTGCTTTAAAGTGGTGGAGATTGGATGAGAGTGTACAGCAGTTTGCAGTTTTTATCATGTCCCAAGTTGCCCATTTGAGCAAGGGAAGCTGCCCATTTGAGTCCGAACATTGAAGGATGCCCCTTTCCCCTAGCCTCCGTATCCAATTGTGCATCCTGCTGTTTTGGTGGAAACTTATGAACAAGGGGAATATTGTCTCACACTATGTCGATGAACCTCATAAATGATGAGAGTCATCTGTCTTCTTTTGTGCTCCCCGAGCACAAAACTAAATTATATTTCGATCATATAGCTAGGCTTGTGGCTTGAACATTGAACTTTGAACATATTGGTATCTATCAATATTTAGTTAAACACACAGGCCTTGAAATACAAGTGACCATGGATGCTTAATTAATAATCGTTAATAGATACCACATTAATTAATAATGCTTAAAGTAAAGGGACTCTGCAAATTCAATGGCAAAGCGTATGATCTCTTATGTGGATTCATAATGAGAAGCTCTTATGGAGCCAGAGCTGAGAAGAGGGAAATAAGGCTATGCCTTGCAGGAGCTGCATCAGTGCATGATCACTGTAAAGAGTGTTGTTTTCTCAGGAACCACCACAGACAAAATTGGCATGCCTGGCTCTAAAATTAGTTGGCTTATTATATTGGCTGTCTTCTTGTATGGAGGTGTCTGTCATCTAATGATCAAGCATGTATTTGGTTAACAGAAACTAGATTGCGTGCAGTTTCTTGGGGGCAGAATTTGTAAGATTTCAGGTATGTCTGATGTGGGGGGTGAAGGTATGTCTTTTTTCTTGAGAGAATAGTAAACATCAGCTATAAGAAGCCAAATAATATCAGGGTCAATAGATGCAAGACCATGAAGGGCATTTACAGATGCATTACGGAGACCTTGAAGGGCTTTAAATATATTTCCATATTGCAGCAAAAATAAAAATATAGATTTATCTGTAGGCTTAACTTTTGAGGTGCCCTTTGTGAAAATCCCACATTGCAAATCCACACTCTTATAAAAGTGTTTATAAACAAAGCACTATGATGATTTGGTAATTGTGGTTAACATTGCAGAGTGGGCTAATGGGCTCGGGTTTGGATTTGGCATTCATTAATAATGACATATTTAAATATTCACTAAAGAAACTAATTTTATATTTTCAAAATTTAAAACCAAAAACAAGTATAGCCGTGCGGTAATACTGTTTTTAGAAATATTAAAAAAACTGGTAATATTAAAAAAATAAAAAAAGGGTATAGCCTCGGGCTATATCATTTATGAGGATGCCTTTGCACTGTGTTTTGGTGAATAAACTCAATCCAATGTATTGAGCTACAGCAGATTTGATGATATTGATTGAATAAACAATTAATATAAATCATTAAAAATTTATGGAGTTTCTGTCTCGCCAATATTACCCAGCAAATACGTGTAAATAAAAGAAAATAAATATAGCCTGCTGCAATAATATTGAATAATCATGATTCATGAGATACCAATTCTTTAGAAGGTTATATGATGTTTGCTTTTATTTGTACTGCAGTTATGAGTCTAAAAGAATTTTGATTTATTTATGGTGTGTGGCTTGGAGTAATTATTCTCCGAGGAAAGGTTTTTGGGTTCGAGTCTTAATATCCATGTAATATGTGTGAGTTTAGTATGCTATCATCTCTCTCAATAGAAAATGTTTTTTTTTATAAAAAAAACTAATTCATTTCTTAGATCCACACCAATTTTGATTTATTTTGTTTTTGAAAAATGTAATTTCCTGACAAAAGTGATATTGGGAAAGAGGAATTAAGTAACAATTTATCTCATAATCTATGTTCTTCTAAACTTGCCGAATATTTTAATCACAACCATTCATTTTACATATATAGTTTTTGGGTAATAGGTGGATTTGCATGCTTTTGCACTATGTGTTTTTGGGTACATGTATTTGCACTCCATATACATGTTGCTAATTTGAGGCACGCAATAAGTAATAATGGCCAAAGGAGGAAAAACCGCGGAAAATAAAAAAACAATTATTCCGCTGCCGGGATTCGAACCCGGTTTGATAATCTCAATCCAAGGTATTGTGCTACAGCGGATTTGTTGAAATTGATTGGAGAAATAACTAATATAAACGATTAAAAGTTGCTGGAGTTTCTGTCTTACCAGTATTACCCGAATTTTAGCAAATACGTGTCAAGATGGTCATTATTTTTTTCTCCAACAAAACCAAAAACAAACAAAAGACATAGCCTGCTGCCATAATATTCATGCAAATACCAATTCTTTTGAGGGTTATGGGCTGTTTGTTTTTATTTGTGTGCCTAAAAAATTATTATTTATTGGTAAATACATTTGCATTATATACATATATGTTGCTAATTTGAGGCACACAATAAATAACAATCGCCAAAGACACAAGAAAATTTTGGCAAAAAAAAAAAAGAGGAAGAAAAAAATAGCGACTGGAAATTCTCTACAGTCTTTATCTTATGTTTGTCCCAAAGTTTATATTTGCACGGTTCATTTGAGCGTGTGATTTGTAATTGTGCACAATATTGTAATTTCATCATTGTGTATCCATAACAACAATCTATCCTAAATTTGAATTTGTCCTATTCTTAGGAATGTGAATTATTTATGTTCAGAAATGTCTTTTGCTTCATCTCTTGATGATGATGATGACGACTTCTCTTCCTCAATTAATGATTGAGTTTGGGGCTTGGGGGAAGAGGGTGGCTACTGAATGTATGTTGTATGACGAAATTCATCAGGAGCTTCTGCACTATGTGTTTTTGGTAAATACAAACCACCTAGAATAAACTACTATGTCATATTTGTACGATTGATTTGAATTTGTAATGTGTAACCGACATGATATTGTAATTTTTGTAATTTTTAGCAACAATTTATCATAATATTTGTCAAATTTATTAACTTCCACTTAATGAAGCCAAATCAGCGTATCTTGTATGGATGTGAACAACCTGAACTTTTAATGGCTGAAGAGGGAAAAAAATAAAAGCGTATTCCGTTGCCGGGATTCAAACCTAGATTGTATTCTCAATCCAATTTATTGGGCTACAGCGGTTGTGTTGATATTTAGTGAAGAAACAATTGATATAAACGATTAAAAAAATTCCAAGGGTAGAATAAGTATAGATTATTAGGTAAAAATGAGTATAGCCAGGCGGCTAGGATGTACTATTACTGTCAGTACACAATCAAAAACTGGAAGCACCCTGTTATTTGGAGTGTAAAACCCAAAAAGTGGCCTGAAAACGAAGTCTCACTCCGTGTCCATGATATCCAGCTTCTTTCCAGTCGGATTCTTTGTGTAAATGACAATGGGTTAAGAGTCTTGCACAAATAGGTAACATCTAAAGCATTTTAAACTTTTCAGAACTTTGTGCAGTTATCATCTTTTATTTTATTTTATATTTTTAATATTTTAGTTAACTGTTGAATTTTCCATTTTGTCCTCATCACATTTGTTTTCTTCTCATGGCAATTTTTTCTTAACCAAGGATATTATCAAAATTTTCGATTATTTCACCATTTTCTACATTTTACACACACACACATATATATATATATATATATATAATGAGAACTCGTGATAATTCCGAAATATTTAATTCACTTGGTAACAATTAACCCACCGAAATAAATTCTTTGTAAAAATGAAGAAAAAAGAAAGCACAGCCCTTTCCCGACATAGCATAGCATTGTTAAATGCAATTAGAAAGGAAATCTAATTCGAAACTCGTCGAAACAAAGTTCTTGTCGACTGGATCATCATCAGCGCACTTGAGAGCTCCGCCGCTCCCTTTCGAGATTTGGTCTCGCTTCCCAAATGTTGAAGGTTGGCTGAGACTCACTGACTCACTGAGATGCTGAAGATGATGACGCGGAATATAGCTGCTTCTTCTTCTTCTTATTGCACCAGCAGGAGATGGAGAGGTATGCCTTGTCTTCACTCTAACTCCACTCTTGTTGTTTTCGCCAACGATTACTTTGCTTTCCTTCACTCTCAACCTTCTAAACCAATCAAATCTACAAGAACCCAACTAGAGCAGCCAGTGAGAAACTCACCCAAAATCACAACTGTTGAGGATGCTTTCAATGTGTTTGATAGAATGCTTCAAATGCGTCCTCCGCCTTCAGTTGTTCGTTTCAATCAAATATTGGGTCAAGTTGCGAAATTGAAACATTATTCTTCCGTCATCTCCTTGTATAACCAAATGGATGTGTCGGGAATTGGACCTGATGTTTATACTCTAAACATTCTCATAAATTGTTATTGTCATCTAAACCAAATGGGTTTTAGTTTATCTGTCTTGGGAAAATTCTTCAAAGTTGGTCTTGAACCAGATGTCTTTACATTCACCACTCTAATCAACGGCTTTCTTCTTGAGAATAGAGTGGCGGAGGCGGCAACCCTTCTCCACAAGATGATGAGGGGAGGTAATTGTCAGCCTAATGTGGTTACTTATGGCACACTAGTAAAGGGCTTTTGCATGAAAGGTAACAATAGTGCTGCTATTCAATTGCTTAGGAAGATGGAGGAAGGAGCTTGCAAGCCTGACCTAGTTGTCTATAGCACAATCATCGACAGTGTTTGTAAGGATACACTAGTTGATGATGCATTGAACCTCTTCTCAGAAATGATGAGCAAGGGTATTGCCCCAGATGTCATTACCTATACATCCTTGATTCATGGAGTTTGCAAATTAGGCGAGTGGAAAGAAGCTACAAGGTTGTTGAATGAAATGGTGAGTAAAAATATATTTCCAGATGTGTTCACGTTCAGCGTCTTGGTAGACACAATTTGTAAGGAGGGAAAGGTCGTGGAAGCAGAAGGCGTGGTTGAGATGATGATTCAAAGAGATATTGATCCTGATTCGGTTACGTACAATTCACTCATGGATGGTTACTGTTTGCGAGGAGAAATAAGCAAGGCACAAAATGTTTTTGAACTAATGCTTAGCAAGGGCTCGATGGTTAATGTTGTTAGTTACAGCACATTGATAAATGGATATTGCAAGCATAAAAAGATTGATGAGGCCATCATGCTTTTTCTGGATATGTCTTATGAGGGACTAGTTGCAGATACTGTTACCTATAACACTCTTCTGGATGGTTTTGGCAAAGTGGGTAGAATAGATGATGCACAAAAGTTGTTCTCTAAGATGCAAGCTTGTGGCCAGCTTCCAGATGCTCAAACTTATTCTATTTTACTTGATGGCCTGTGTAAAAACCGACAACTTTCTAGGGCAATGCAATTGTTTGGAGAGATGGAAGCTAAGAAGTTGGATATTAATATTGTGATTTACAATATTCTTATTGAAGGTTTGTGCTTAGCTGGAAAAATTGAATCTGCAAGGGATCTCTTTTGTGGTTTATCATCAAAAGGACTTCAACCTAATGTGAGGACATACAATATAATGATTAGTGGACTCTGTTTCGCGGGCCTAACAAGTGAAGCAGAAAATTTGCTTATCCAAATGGAAGAGAAAGGCTGTTCTCCTGATGGTTGGACCTATAACACAATTATCCGAGGGTTCATCCATAATAAACAGACATCAAGGGCGATGGTACTTATTCAAACAATGGTAGAGAAGGGTTTTTCTGCAGATGCATCAACAATGGAGTTGATAGTTAATTTACTGTCGAAAGATGAAGTAGATCCTGCTTTGTTGGCGTTGATAAAAAAATCACTGTGAAATTAATGTGCATTTGTGGACAATGAAATTTGGAACTGCTGCACCTTCAACAGCCATGAAGGTATTCCAGTGGTTGTGCATATGGCAGGAGGTGAAAATGCCTTCTCACTTGCATCCTTAATTTCTGGTATTAATTCTGTTTAATGGAATATCTAGCACTCTTTTGGACTTTTCCCTTTATCTATGATGATTTATTTACTTTGTATTCCTATCACTTGGCATCTTGCAGTATATAGAAGGCCAAATATATAAATTTAGGTGTGCCTTCTCACGACTCTCCTAGCTTGAAAATGTTTCTACAGATAATGTGTCTACTTATTCGGGTATCAGAAGCTTTGACAAAACATAGACCATTAAATGTTAAATCAATTGACATTGACTTCAAAATTCAAATGCGTCTAGTTATCTACGGAGGATTTTTAAAATCAAAGGTTGGTTTGTCTCTCTTCCCACATAATGTATAAAATATGTACTTTGGCAATTCATTGAAGTTCTGGAGAGGAGTGTTTTATATTGGGATAGCGGCTGAACTTATGTTGCGTACCAATCTTTATGTTAACTAAACTAATTTGCAGAAAGAAAATATAATATTTAAATAAAATTTAACAGAGCAGAAAAGAGAGATGAACACCTGAGTTTGAAGTTTGAAGGTATATTGTGGTAGTTCCGATTTTCAGAACTTTGTGGAAGAAAGCGTCAACTGCCAACATCACAACGTGGATTATCCTTCTTTTGTGCAGTTATCATCTTTTATTTTATTTTATATTTTTAATATTTTGGTTAACTGTTGAATTTTCCATTTTGTCCTCATCATATTCGTTTTCTACTTGTGGCAATTTTTTCTTAACCAAGGGTATTATCGGAATTTTCAAAAAAAAAATCCTAGGGGCTATACTATTTTTAAAAAAATTAGGGGGAAAAAACGAGTATAGCCGCCCGGCTATACTGTTTATAGATATTAATTTTCTAGTTTCAACATCCAAAGCATATATCGAAGAGAGAGAAATTTCACAGTAACTCAATTAGAGAGTTGTTTTTCTTTTTTTCTTTTTCTTTTTTTGGTGTGGGAATCCTTTGATCGACCTCGTTCTCTCGAGTAATACTAAATTCTATTACTGCACACATGATTTGTTGTAGAGAATTGCATGATGAGTTGGAGTGTTCTTGATAATTGCTTCACTTTTCAAACAACACTTTACATGAAGAATACTACCACCTCTCTGACTGCTATACCCATAAATCTTTGTTTGAAATTGTTGTTATGGTTGGCAAAGAGATTACAAAATCACCATATTGCATTTTTGTTACAACAAGTAAGAAATAACATAGCCTCTCACATTCATTTATAGTTAGTAAAATATGGAAAATGAAAAAATATGAATAAAATACGTACGAATTTTATTTGGCAAAATTTTGGCACATTACAACTTAAAAGTTTGGCCACTATATTATATTTTAATATAAATTATTTACATTTTTAAATATATATATATATTATTTTTATTCAATATTATGTGTATAATATGTGAATTTTGTGTGTCTTATTTAAATTTTTGTAAAGCATAAGTGTATTAAACATGAAAAATACGTATATACCTATAGAATATGAGTATTGTACGTTTGCTTTTTAAAAAAACATGAACTTAATCGAGTCTTTAAGACGTTTGCACAACACGGATGTATTATTAAAAAATACATACGTACGTGTATAATACATTATTAAACGTGAAAGTGCAAAAATCTTTATACGGGTAATAACTCTAGAGAAATTTGATTATCTTAAGAAGCTAATTTTATATTTTCAAAATTTAGAACCCAAAAAGATAAAAAATAAACTCTTGCGACGAATGTTCGTTGGCAAAGGCCTATGACGGCGAAATTTGCCTGTTTTAAAATTTTTATTTTAAAAAATTAGATAAAACGAGTATAGCCACCCAAGTTTAGGGTACGAAAGACGACCCGCCCTAATGTATAGGCGCCACGTGTCAAACAAGTAAAGCCAAGCCGTTAAACTATTTTTTAAGAAACATAAATAAATTTTAAAAAAACCTGGTATCGCCGCCCGGCTATACTATATATTTAAAAAAAAAAACTATTTCAGAGCATAGGCGCCACGTGTCAAACAGGTAAAGCCAAGCCGTTGTACTATTTATAGTCGGGCGGCTATACAATTTAAAAAAAACAATTTTAAAATCCGAGTATAGCCGCACAGTGGTACTATATTTTTTGAAATGTTTTTTTTTAAAAATTACACCTAAGTATAGCCACACGGCCATACTATTTGAAGATATTAATTTACTAGTTTCAACATCCAAAGCAGATATCGAAGAGAGAAAAATTTCACAGTAAATCAATTACAAAGTTTTTTTGTTTTTGTGTGTGGGTATGTTTACCTTTGATCAACCTCGTTCTATCGAGTAATACTAAATTTTGTTAATGTACACATTATTTGTCGTAGAGAATCACACGCTGGGTTGGAGTGTTCTTGATAATTGCTTCACTTTTCAAACAACACTTTACATGAAGGATACTACCACCTCTCTTACTACTATACCCATAAAAAACCGTAGTATAGGCACCTGGCTGTACTGTTTTATATTAAAAAAAAAAAAAAAAAAAAAAAAAAATTGAGCTACCAGTCGAGCCTTATACCGTGCAACAGAAGCATTTTCATGTCTCTTGATTTTGTAAACCCATTTGCTACCAACTATATTTTTCTGTTGAGGACATGGGATTAAAGACCAAGTACTCATGGTTCTGTTGTAAGGCTATTGAGACCCAAAAAATCCATGACTAGGCCCAAATATATTCCCGGCCCAATGTGATACCTTACCGATAAGAAACCCAATTTAGGCAAGTGAAAATTCGTTATACACGCTCGCCTGAGTCATAATCCACATGCCACGCCAAGCAAATATGTAACCTGTCAGGTTAAGAGTTGTAGCAAGCCTATAAAATGCACCAGCTTTATGAACCCATGCTAATTATCCCGCCAAGCATCGTTTTGAGTCGACCACAGCCTTTTATAATACAATGAAATTCGAGCACGAGCATGCCAATCGACATGCCATGCCAAGCGAAAAACCCTTGATTTTACACCTAGCCACTCTACAAGCTTAAGTGGGCCCAAGCCACGCAAATGCCTGGGGCTTGCTGAGTAGGTTGTGGCATGGATGGTTACGAGCATTCACGAGGCCCATTAATGAGCCAAGAAGTGGAAATTTGGGGCTGCTTAGGTCCCCCAAAACTCGAGCCCATTTCTTGAGCCCAAATATGTGGGTGAGCATAAAACTGAGAAAAAAGTAGCCCATTATCTTAGAAAATTGGGCCATCACCTTAGTAAAAATAGTCTATTACTTTAGAAAGTTGGCTCATTCCTTTAATAGACTAACCCATCACCTTAGAGAAAGGCCCAAGTGACCTAGAAAATATCTGTAAGTCTCCAGCACATGGCTGGAGACAAAACCACGACAAAAGCCAAGGGTTACTTACATATGCGGATTGCTGGGAGTCTCCAACACATGGCCAAGAAACAAACCCAAGATAGACCACCCGAAAAACCAAAGGATATTAGTGTGAGCAGGAGAAAAGCACATTTCAGACTAACGCCATTACCCATTTCTTTCTCCTACCAACTCTTGCCATGAAATAAGGGAGGAAAGAAGGAGATGTGGTAGCTAAAGATAGAAGATGGCCACTGGAACTACTGCGGGAAGCCTCTAGAGCTCCGAAAAATATTGTCTTTGTGTGTTTGGACTAATGAGGATTTCACAAAATGAGGTTGAATCGAAGGAAGAGGCGAGAAATAGGGGAGAAGACTTGGCAAAATTGGAGAGAACCAACTAGGGTTTCTTGAGAAGAAGGAGCTTCCAGCTTATAAAAGGGGGCATCTCCTACCCATCATCTCAACCACATCTAGAGAGAGCAAACATCACCTGTCATCCCTGGAACCCTTTAGAGCCCTATTCCTCCATCTCTTCCCATTTTCTCTTATGGCAAGCCATTCCAGAGCCTGACGAAGCTTTTGTCAAGCTTCTAGAAAATTGCTCAAACCACCCACTTCTCCTCCCTCATCTCTTCCTCTCACCCTTCAATGAATTCTCTTGAAATTCTGTCCCCCCTTACTTTGAACCCCTGTTTCTCATAGGAAATCACAGCCCTATCTTTTTTTAATGCTAAACTCATGAATGGTTAGCTTCCATGTCACAAGCTTCTCAAGCCAAGCTAAGTCTTTTTTTGTAAGCGACTGTGGTTTTGTTGGTGAAGGTAACCAAGTGTTCCCTAAGGCTCCACGAACCTTTCGAAGCACTCTAGGGGTATGATTCTTGAACTCAAACATAGGGAGAATTTTCACCCATTTGCTATCTACAGTAGCCCAGACCCATCTGTAGCTGCTGGAAAGAAAAAGCCCCCACAAAGGCATACCACAGTGAGGTTAATTCTCAGTCTCACAGCTATGCACAAGTGGTCTTTGAGGCAATGGAATGTTAAGAACGCGTTCTTACATGGGGAGCTTGAAGAAGAAGTTTTTACAAGACAACTGCAAGGTTTTGAAGACTCCAAGCATCTTGAGTTTGTGTATAAGTTGAATAGGTCTCTGTATGGACTTAAGCAAGCTCCAAGGGCATGGAATGCCAAATTACAGAATATTTACTAGCTATAGGGTTCCTCACTCTGATCCCAGCTTATTTCTCAAGCATTCATTTTATTATTGTATGTTGATGATATAATCTTGACAGGTTCCAATGCACAGTTAGTGCAGACAGTGATTGATGATTTAGGAGCTGTGTTTGAGATGAAGGAAGTGGGTTGACTTACCTACTTCCTTGGCCTTCAAATGTCTTACAATTCTACAGGTGACATTTTTGTACATCAACACAAGTATGCTAAAGATCTATTGCACAAGGCTGGTCTGAGTAATTGTAGGGCTTGTCCCACTCCTTGCAAGCCACATAATCAAGTCTTAAAGTCTGAAGGAGAACCATTGCATGATCCTACATTTTATAGAAGTATTGTTGGTGCTTTACAGTACTTGACATTCACAAGACCTGACTTATCCTATGTTGTCAATACTGTGTATCAGTATATGACTGCTCCCATAGAGATACATTTCAACCGGGTCAAAAGAATTTTGAGATACGTTCAAGGTACTATGAATTATGGATTCACTTTACTCATGGTCCATGGCCGTTACAAGCTTATAGTGATGCTGATTAGGCGGGGGACTTAAATACTAGGAGGTCAACTACAGATTTTGTGGTATTGCTTGGACATAATCCTATCTCATGGCAGTCGAAGAAGCAAGGGTCAGTATTTAGAAGTTCGACAAAGGCTGAGTATAGGGCATTGGCTAATACAGCTGCAGATTTGGCTTGGATTCGACAGGTTTTGCTAGACTTGAAAGTGTGCTTGCCTCAACCTCCTACAATCTTTTTGTGACAATCTGTTTGCTTTGGCACTTAGTAGTAATCCAGTATATCATTCAAGAATCAAACATTTCGATACAGATTTTCACTTTGTGCGTTAAAGAGTTCAAAGGAATGATCTTACTGTTCAGTATGTTCCTACTCAAGAGCAAATTGCAGATGTGTTTACTAAAGGACTTCATGGTCCTATTTTCTTAAGTCACTGTATCAGTATGCCACTTGGAAATCCAGAGCAGGATCCAGAGTTGGGTTTGAGGGGGAATGATAACAATATTAGTTAGCTTATATTCAGTTAAGCTGTCAACGTGTGTGCTCACATGTTGTTAGTTAGTATTAGCTGTAATTAGTTAGATTGTTAAAGTCTTGGTTATTGAGATATATAACACTGATGACACTACGATTATAATCATTCCGTGAAATCAATACACAGAGCATATCATTTTCTCTTGAATTTTCTTCTTCTTTCTTAGCTTTCTTAATTCTTAAGCTTCCTCTTCTAAACTGTTAACAGAAAAATCTGATTTGTTTCTGTTGTAGTTGATTCATTGACCAAGATGCAGAACGAAGAGGGAGTTATCACTGAGCTTTACATTCCCAGGAAATGGTGTCAATCTAATCTAATCAAAATTTTGTGTCATCGATTGTTTGTGTGGTTTTGATGTGAGGGTATTCTGTTAAACTTGTGTGATCTGTGGACACAGCTCGGCCACCAACAGGTTGATAACTTCAAAGGACCACGCTTCCGTTCAGATCAACGTTGGGCATCTGGATGAGAATGGCATCTACACAGGCCAGTTCTCCACTTTTGCTCTCTGTGGTTACGTCCGTGCTCTGGTCCTCCTTCTTACCCTCATTTCAGTACTAGTTCATGATATGCCAGTTTTATGCAGTTGTCTAATTGTACTATACATAATACATGTAATGCCAGCATATTCAGGCACTTGCAATTTGTCAGTTCACTAATTCTACTTCTGATCTATTGCTCTCTTTCTTCAGGGAGATGCCGACAGTGGTCTGGACCGACTCTGGCAGAAGAAGAAAGCTGAAGTTAAACGACACTAGGAAGAGAAAACTGTTTTTCTAGTGTTTCTTCTTTGGACATGTGTTCTTGAGTATGGAAGTGTTTAATTAGTGAACTGATACATTATGTTGAGCAATTTTCTCTCCATTCGTATTGTACGTTGCAAATAGTTGGCAACTTTTTGGTGTTACGTCTTGCGTAGGGTTTTTTTCACTGTTATTAAGTAGTGAAACTTTTACTTATTGGAGTATCGTGAAACTATTTCCACCGGCAATGCATAATGATCTGAAATCCATGTTTTAGTTCATCGTGGATGTGAGACCCCAAAAGAAAAAAAAAAAAGGATGACCAAGGCACTATATTATATAGACTCTTTTAGTGTAGTTAATTCAAGACATGTCTACCATGTGTTATAGTTGACATATTCCCAGCAGAAATGCTTTTGCCGTTTCATATTTGTCACTTTCTGCATGTAGTACAAGGGCCCAGATTGATTTTGTTATCTGTTTCTCTTGCGGCATGCAATGCAACATGAAATATGGACTTCCCTTTTCCCAATTTTATCCCAATATTTTGTTTGGAATCGAGTGTAGGACTCATTTTCGGATAGATAGAATCAGAATAAGGGGATTCCAATTCCAATCCAATATTTTATCCCAATATTATGTCTTCTAAGCTTGAAATATATATTATGGAATTCGGAAATTTTCAAAATCTCAAGTTAAATTTCAATTTCAATCCAACAATTTTGGGAATTTTCAGATTTCGAAATTTACTTGGACTTGCCAAAATTGGAAATTTTCGGATGGGAATTAGCCATAACTTGCACCCCTAGTCCAATCTCTCTCCTCCTCCCCCCCTTATTTTAGTTAAGGAAAAAACTTAAACTTTTTGTTTAGAATCGACTACTTTTTTATTTTTATGGTAAGAAGAACTTGAAGAGTTGGGTGTTTTGTGTCTGATTATGGACAGGCCGGACTTAAGACCCACCAAGACAGAGCCAATCAAAAGCAGGCCTATAAAAAGCCCAAATCCAAAAAAGAAATTTTATTCATTTGAGTTGACTGCACAAAAAACCCTAATGTCAGATGCCCGGTACGGCGTCGCCCTCTGTCTCGCTGTTTTGTTGGCTTCCTCACCAAAAGACAAACAAATACTCCACTCAGGAACACTGCTTCTTCAGCAAAACCAAAACTGGCCTACATTCAAAATCCACCTCCATTTCCTCACCCTCCCTCCTAAAACCCTAATTTCCCAACCCACAAACTCTCTTTCTCTCTCTGAGCTCTGAGCTCTGAGTCTCTCTTGTGATAGTTTATATTACAGGGAGAAAATGGACCATTGCCTCAGTCACAGTGAAGCAGCTCTCTTTCCCAAGCTCTCAATTTTCGCCAACTCCAAGCCGTATTTGTCGAAACCAAACCACTTTAGCTTCTTCCTCTACTCTAAGAAGCTCGGAGCCAGAACCGCCGCGCCCTCTCTCCACCTCCGATCATGGCCCTCAAAGCTCGCCACTTTCACCAAGCACCAGAGCCGCCGAGTCAACTCGGTCCGGAGCGAGTCTTCACACGCCGGAGCTGCGGCGAACGGAGAGCCGCCGAAAGTGGGGAAGAGAACGGACATAAAGAAGATCCTGATACTCGGAGCTGGGCCGATTGTGATAGGGCAAGCCTGCGAGTTCGATTACTCGGGCACTCAGGCCTGCAAGGCTCTCAAGGAGGACGGATACGAGGTCGTTTTGATCAACTCGAACCCGGCCACCATCATGACCGACCCGGACTTGGCTGACAGGACTTACATTACGCCGATGACGCCCGAGCTGGTCGAGCAAATCCTCGAGAAGGAGCGGCCCGACGCTCTGTTGCCCACCATGGGTGGCCAGACAGCGTTGAACCTTGCCGTGGCGTTGGCCGAGAGCGGCGCTCTGGCCAAATACGGCGTCGAATTGATTGGAGCGAAGCTGGAGGCAATAAAAAAAGCAGAGGACAGAGACTTGTTCAAGCAGGCCATGAAGAACATCGGAGTCAAGACACCGCCGTCTGGGATTGCCACGACGCTTGATGAATGTATCAAAATTGCTCATGAAATCGGAGAGTTTCCGTTGATTATTCGGCCTGCGTTTACTTTGGGCGGGACTGGAGGGGGCATTGCTTATAACAAAGATGAGTTTGAGGACATTTGCAAGGCCGGGATAGCGGCAAGTGTGACGTCTCAAGTTTTGGTGGAGAAATCGTTGTTGGGTTGGAAGGAGTATGAGCTTGAGGTGATGAGAGACTTGGCTGATAATGTGGTGATTATATGTTCCATTGAGAATATTGACCCAATGGGGGTTCATACTGGGGACTCAATCACTGTGGCTCCTGCTCAGACTTTGACTGATAAGGAGTATCAGCGGCTGAGGGATTATTCCATTGCTATCATAAGGGAGATTGGAGTGGAATGTGGTGGTTCTAATGTGCAGTTTGCGGTTAATCCTGTAGATGGTGAGGTTATGGTGATTGAGATGAACCCAAGGGTCTCGCGGTCCTCAGCTCTTGCTTCCAAAGCTACTGGCTTTCCAATTGCGAAAATGGCTGCCAAGTTGTCAGTTGGGTATTCCTTGGATCAGATACCTAATGACATTACAAAGAAGACACCGGCTAGTTTTGAGCCTTCCATAGATTATGTGGTAACCAAGGTAAGTGCTTATTCATTACCTTCTTCATTTCCTTTTTGTAGCGCACTATGATTAAACACATCGAGCTTTGTATTCCTGGATTAATTAGTTTTTGATTGCTTCATTTATGGATATTCAAATTTTCTTTTTCGTATGTCTGTCTTTGGTATTGCTAGATTTTATTGTACATTTTTAGTCCTAGCTTGGATGTAATGGTTAGACCTTACACAGGAGTTGAGTTTTTTTGTCAAATTTTAGATGGCATTGTCCATTAGCTTCCTGGATAATATGCTAATCACTATTACTTATGCCAGTAGGAATGTCATCAATCATTGTCGTCATTTATCTTATTTACAGCAACACATTTCTGTTAATCCATGCATTTTTAGATCCGTTTTGTATGTCATCTCAATTTTCTTGTTTTTGTTTTATTGAATTGTGCAGATTCCCCGGTTTGCATTTGAAAAATTTCCTGGTTCACAGCCCATATTGACTACCCAAATGAAATCTGTTGGTGAGTCAATGGCACTGGGTCGCACATTTCAAGAGTCCTTTCAGAAAGCAGTTCGATCTTTGGAATGTGGGTTCTCTGGATGGGGCTGTGCGAAAATTAAGGAACTTGACTGGGATTGGGAACAGTTGAAGTATAGCCTCCGAGTTCCTAACCCAGACCGCATCCATGCCATATATGCTGCAATGAAGAAGGGGATGAAGGTAGATGATATTCATGAGTTGAGTTACATTGACAAATGGTTCCTCACACAGCTTAAGGAGCTGGTAGATGTGGAGCAATTTCTCCTGGCTAGAAACTTGTCTGATCTAACAAAGGATGAGTTATATGAAGTGAAAAAAGAGGTTTCAGTGACAAACAGATAGCTTTTGCCACTAAAGCCACTGAAAAGGACGTCCGGTTGAAGAGGCTATCTTTAGGTGTTGCTCCGGCATATAAGCGGGTGGATACGTGTGCTGCGGAGTTTGAGGCCAATACTCCTTATATGTACTCTTCCTATGACTTTGAGTGTGAAGCAGCTCCCACCCAGAGGAAGAAGGTTTTGATTTTAGGTGGAGGACCAAATCGAATCGGTCAGGGGATAGAGTTTGACTACTGTTGTTGCCATACGTCCTTTGCCCTTCAGGTTTGTCTCTGATATGTTTACTGCCCACTTGCCTGCCCTTCCTTTTTCAACTCCCTCTCTTACAACACCTTTTTCATTCATGAATGCAAGTTCCTAGGTACGTAGATATCTTATATTAACTTAAAATAACTAGGGTGCATTAGCTGAATGGAATTGGTTTTAGATTTCTTTATTTCTGAATCATGACATATCCTAATCATCAATCATGCATTATTTTTCACATGTGGCAGTGGGATCACAGAACTTAGGCAGTTACAAATTGGGCGATCATTGCACCTTTTTCTCCTGATGAGAACTAAAATTAGATAACTTTAGTCGAGATGCCTCTAGGATTTACACTTGGAGGCGGCGAGTGTCATAAACTACAATTTGGGTACAATTGATAAGAGATCTGGATGCATTCATAATAGCTTGTAGTAGAAAAGGAGAAATTTTAGTTACTTGCATATCTAAAATAGTTCTATGGGATATACTGAATTTGGCGCTTATGTTATAACAATGAACTTCTGGATTACAGGATCCCGCCTGTGTGATTAATTCACTTTCATGCAAACGTATTTATATATTTCCTGTCATTATTTATATTTTTTCTGTGCCATCGTAGGTACCAATCTAAAAGTTTGCCTACTATTTATATAATTTGATGAATTGGTGGAGTCTATGGATTGATATTTGAAATTGTTCAAATCCTTCATTGAGATGCCTGCTTCTCTCCTTCTCTTTTACAGAAAGCAGGATATGAGACCATTATGATGAATTCAAATCCTGAAACAGTATCCACAGATTATGACACGAGTGACCGTCTATATTTTGAGCCACTGACTGTTGAAGATGTGCTGAACATAATTGATTTGGAAAAACCTGATGGCATCATTGTGCAGTTTGGAGGTCAAACACCATTGAAGTTGTCTCTTCCTATCCAGCAGTATCTAGATGAGAACAAGCCTAAATGTGCAAGTGCATCTGGATATGTACGCATTTGGGGTACTTCACCTGCTAACATAGATGCTGCTGAGGACAGGGAGAAGTTCAATACAATCCTTAATGAGTTAAAGATTGAACAACCAAAAGGAGGAATTGCCAAGAGCGAAGCTGATGCTATTGCCATTGCAAAGGACATTGGGTACCCAGTTGTTGTCCGGCCTTCCTACGTATTGGGTGGCCGAGCCATGGAAATTGTATATAGTGATGACAAACTTGCGACCTACCTCGAAAATGCTGTTGAGGTGGACCCGGAACGCCCTGTATTGATTGACAAGTATCTATCCGATGCAATTGAGATTGATGTTGATGCACTTGCCGACTCTCAGGGTAACGTTGTCATTGGTGGAATAATGGAGCACATTGAGCAGGCTGGGGTCCATTCTGGTGACTCTGCTTGCTCGATTCCAACAAAAACCATCCCTGCTTCTTGCTTGGAGACAATTAGGTCATGGACTATAAAATTGGCTAGGAGGCTGAATGTGTGTGGGCTGATGAACTGTCAGTATGCAATTACATTGTCTGGAGATGTTTTCTTACTTGAAGCAAACCCTCGTGCTTCCCGTACCGTCCCATTTGTGTCCAAGGCGATTGGACATCCATTGGCTAAATATGCTTCCCTTGTCATGTCTGGGAAGTCTCTTCATGATATAAGTTTCACAAAAGAGATAATTCCTGCACATGTGTCAGTAAAAGAAGCTGTTCTCCCATTTGAGAAATTCCAAGGCTGTGATGTGTTGCTGGGGCCTGAGATGCGTAGCACTGGTGAGGTGATGGGTATTGATTATGAGTTTCCCATTGCATTTGCCAAGGCTCAGATTGCTGCGGGGCAGAAGCTACCACTTTCTGGCACTGTCTTCCTCAGCTTAAATGATTTGACCAAACCTCATCTTGAAAAGATTGCGACAGCCTTTTTAGGGCTTGGATTTAAGATTGTTTCAACTTCTGGGACAGCTCATATTCTTGAGTTAGCAAAAATTCCAGTGGAACGAGTGCTGAAGCTGCATGAAGGGCGGCCTCATGCTGCTGATATGGTTGCTAATGGGCAAATCCAGTTAATGGTGATCACAAGTTCAGGCGATGCACTTGATCAGATTGATGGACGGCAACTAAGGAGGTTGGGCCTTGCTTACAAAATTCCAGTAATAACAACAATTGCCGGAGCTTTAGCAACTGCCGAAGCAATAAGGAGTCTAAAGTCCAGCACTGTTAAGATGATTGCACTTCAGGACTTCTTTGATGATGAGAGCAAAGCTGGGAGTGATAAAAAGTTACAGTCAGTCTCCTCTTCTCTGTGAGCTGACCTGGACTTTCTGGTAAGCCGTTGGGGTTCCTCTGCGTTATTTGTTTTGTTTCTAATATATGTATCATCTAATGTTTTTGGGACAGGTTTCTGTTAAGTTACTAGCTTTTACCAAAATTTTGCCAATCCAATTTTTCTCTCCTCTCCTTTTTGTTGAAGCTATAATTTCAAATTTTGGATAGCTATATTTAGGCATTGGTGTGTGTAATATAGATTAGTTCGATGGTGGTACAATTATGGCAATCTGTGCTGTATGTTCTCTTGCATAGACATGTACTTTTCCAAAGTTCTTTATAGCACAGTTTAATCATCAGAAAACTTCTACATTAATGAGAAAGTGAATCTTCTGATGTACCAAATCTAGGTCCTGCTTAGCATATAATATGGCAACCGTTGGAACTTTATTTGTTTGTATAGCTTGTATTATTTCTAGAAATGGTAGTTAACAATTTTTGGTATAGCTACGGGATCAATCTCTCCCCCTTCAGGAATTCAATTTTTGAACATATCATGCTGATGGTTTCGCCTTGGCTCAACCCTAGAAGAAGATATATTTTCCATTACCCTGGCCCCATAGCAACAATGAAATCACCTTTGTTCTACATATTACTTTGCATGGCGTTAACATTTTCTTTGGATCACATGTGTGTAGCGTGTGACCTGATCTTGGTCATTTCAGAGTTCTTTTGAGCTAGTAAAATTTGATTTAGGTGTAGCAAATGAATTTCCTTTTCGCTTTCTATCCACCCAAATGCTACTTGAGCCAGGGTCATGACTCATGAGTGTAGTTGATGAATTAGACGGTGGATATATTTGTTTATACTGTGGAAAGGACATCTAAACAGATAAACTTTAACTGGAATTGGTCCAGATGGAATGATTGTGGTTGATCAAGTGATTTCGTTTTCGGCCTAGATACTTCGAGCATGACATTTGCTTTTTCCCCAAGTGACCTCAACTACATGGCCTGCTTGACCATTCCCTCTGCATTGTCAATTTAGATTGAATTTAGCTGGTCCAGGAATGGTGTGATTCATGAATTTAGCTGGTCTAGCTGGTCTACTTGCATTGAATGTTCGTTATGTTTGCACTTAGAGATACATTGAATTCTCCACTCGTTTTCTCTTTATGTGTGATTCATGACCCTCCTTTTCTTGGGGGTTATGATTGCTGAGTTGATTGGTATAATTAACGGTTTAGACACTTAATATATTTTCATTCTCTAATTATTAGTTAGTTTTAAATGCTTTGTATTTGTATCCATTTGTAGATAGCGGTCAAGCCAAGCCTACCTCAACTTTGATATTGTTTATTAGGACTTTCTTCAAAGACTTTCTATGAGACCAGGCATGACATTTAGTTATTCCCGGTGCACTGAGTATTGCTAACCTATGTCGTGTATGGGCGTGCAAGAATTTTGACTGTTGATGGCTGCGGGTCTCACAATAGGGCTTGCATGCATTTACGGTCAAAAATCAATTGCACGCCTACTAGCCACTTATTGTATCATAGTTATTCCCCAAAATCGTTATCTTTCATTTTCTTTTGGCAAAGAGCCCTCTTGTTCTCAAAATTACTACCTACTTGATTTCACCTTTCTTGATGCACCATAATATTTCGTTTTTAACCTTTTTGTTTTCGATGGAATAATTCTTTAAATTTAATCTTGCACCTAAAAAAATACACTAATGAAGTTACGCAACCCTTGTTTGTTGGGCCTCCACTTTTGTTTTCCGCTTTAGCCTCTTGGTTTCTTATTGCATGTTTCTGTTCCAACAAAAAAGTAAAAGGAAGCTGTGGATGGTGGGGAAACCCAAAAGAAAAAAGAGAGTTTCACTATTTTCTCCAATATAGGGTGCAAATTATAAAAAACTCTATATGAAATAGATTTTAGAAAAACACACAAAGTCCATTTACAAAATAACAAAGAGGCTTCGAACTTCTTATAAATTACAAAATTGCTATCAATTTCTTAAAAAAAATTCAACCCCAAAATCTCATTAAAAAACTAAGGATGGCAACGGGTCGGTTAGAGGCCAAGTATGACAATACCATCCCCATCCTCGCTTCCCATCCCCACCCTCGCCCCCGTCCCCGTTCCAATCCCTGGTATGAAATTTCGAGGAATTTCCGTCTCCATCCTTGTCAAGGAATGGTATCTCAAACCTGATTGAATCCCCGAATTTTTTAAATAAAAAAATATATCCATATTATATAACATACAAGTTAATTTAACATAATTAATAAAATCATATAACAAAATTAATCAAACCATATAATAATAAAAAATAAGTCCACAGTTTAGGGTAACTTTTTTAATTGTTATATTATATTATATTATATATTTAGTACTTAAAAACCTAATCAAATGCACCTCTGGCATGCTGTAAGTGTTTCTTCAGTAAAGCTTCTAAGTACTTTCTATATAAGTGTTTTCTGGACAAGCTTTAAATTTAGCTCAAGTTTTTCGCTGGGCCTAAATCTTCCTCGGAAATGGATAAACCAATATATGCCTAAACTAGCTTAACTAGATTCGACCAAAAAAAAGAAACTAGCTTAACATGTCAAGGAAAGTGTGGGTACAGTACAACATAGACAAATGGAAGTTTATGTCAATTTCAACACGTAATTGTTTTGGGTAACTTTTTATATGTTGTATTATATTATATGTTTAGTAACTAAAAATAAATATATCACGGGCCGGGTTTAGGGACGAAGATAACAATACTATCCCCGGCCCGTTTCTGATCGAGTATTTTGAAAAATCGGGGATCCCCATACCTATCTCATTTTCCCTTGAAATCACCCCCCGTTAGGGCCAGGGACTCGACAGGACGAGGATTTTTGTCATCCCTATAAAAAAAAACCCAAAATACTCAACATGGCATCAAAGTAATTTAATAATCAAAATTAAATTCAAAATGGCCATCTGTCCTTTATTTGGATTTTTTTGGGGTTTGTTTATAGAAATTAAATTATGTAAGGTTTATCTATATCACTAGTGCTAAGAATGACTATATAACTAAATACCTCAAGAAAAAAACGGGAATGAATTTTTTCTTTCAATAATGGAAGGAAAAATACAACTAGATTAAGAGCTAATTAGTACACATAAATTACTTTCTTTCTTTTTTTTTTTTATATAAAAGGAAAAAACAAAATTACTTGTATTGATTTGAAGTTTGTGAAAGCTTTTTAAAGTGGGGTGTTTAAACTAACAATTGGTCTTGTGATATTTATCTCTACTTTATTAAAAGATGTTCAAAGTTCGAATTATCGTTCTTCAGTGACATGATATGATAAGTTTAGAGCCATCCTTTAATTTATGTTTTGTGTTGTGATATGATCTACTAGCGTCATGTTGTGATAAGGTTAGGTCCAAATGTTATTGTCTTTTTATGTAAATTTCGTGTGTTAATTGATCGCTTGGAATTTGGCCAAGAAAGCCTTGATCTCTCCTCATTTTCAATTCAGGATGAATAGTCGTATTCAAGGCCTCCTTTAGTCCTGCATGTGATAAGAAATACCAACATCATCGACTTTGTGCGTGCCTTCCATTTTATTTGCAGGACTATGGTGCTCGTCCGGTTATCAAGTCTTTGCTTCCCATGATCTACCAGAAAAACTTCCATGTCTCCTCCGATTGTGTGTTTAATCATGTGCCGATCTCTCTCGTCATCGACTAGTAATGTAATGACATAGATAGACACATGGTTGTTCTCTATCACCGGTTGTAAATAATCAGGATCTATCTCTCTCATGACTATCCCTTTAACAACATAGATAAACACATACTTGCACACAACTAGTTTCACCTAAGATTTTCTCGTGGCTTACAGATAGATAACACGTAGTCTAGCATTTCAGCAATAAAATGATTGTTTTTTGGTTTTGGTTTGAATGTTTGGGCTTAATATTCTAGTCGTGCACTCAAATTACCGTGTGATGTCCGCTAATTTGGCTGCTTGAAGTCATTGAAAGAGAGAGAGAAAGAAATTAAGGAGCTATAGGAGGTCAATCGCTCTTAGCGGTCGGAGTGGGAACCGGTTGTAACAAAAGACCTTATGCTAAAACCGTGTGGACCTTAATCTCTGTAAACAGCCAAATTCTTCCATGGAATATGGAAATAGAAGCCTAAGATCTGGAAAGCTCTAGAATACCAACAAATTGGGACCCATATGAATAACATTTTTTCTTATTAAAAGCGTAATGTTCTCTTCCATTACATGTCTATTATCATACTATCAATTTAGATCACATATTCAAATGTACATTGAAGAGTCGGTTAATGTAACATCTTAGGTTGTTTGATCAAGAACATCTCCTTAACGATAACGCTACACTAACCGAATCATGAGGAAAGAAGGGAACCACCCTCATGTGGATTTGGATCTGGATCCTCTCCTGGTGGTTTCACCGACTAATTTTGATATTTCTAGCAGTGGATTAAAGTATATAATGTGTAAAGAATGATGGGGTTTTGGTTTTTGGTTCAGCATTCAAAATAAATCGGTCTTCCAGTAGTTCACATTTATGTGGTTTACAACTATGGTTTGTGTCTCGACTGAAAAATTGGAAAATTTTGGTCAAGTCTCGAGAATGTTTTGGTTTTGGTCTTGGTCTTTGATATACATGGCATACATAAATGCAAATAGCATATAATGGGTGCCCTATCTTCAAGTGCACGGCAAACATAACCATGCAACCCTACACGATCGAATGTCGATCGATCATGAAATAAATTTTTGGTCTTCGGGCGATGTCAAGACCCCAAAAACCAAGTGTCCATCATGTTGAAAGTTGAATTTATTAATGAAGTCTGCAACCAAATTAAAGTTAATTATTAAACGTGTATAAAGAGAGCATGGAAAAGGAGGGCGATTGGATGCTCAAACTCAAAAAGTACCAATGCCGTATAGCACATGTGAGCTTCTTCTTGCGACCATGACTATTCCACTCGAAGAGGACACTCCATTTTCTTGGAAATAATAATACGCCGGGTGTCTAACCCAAAGTAGGACATTTCAAAAAAAATAATTCGATGAGACGGGCAATTGATTTTTGACTCGTTTTCTTGAAAATCGGCATTGATAGTTTATATTGAACTAATAATTCAATGAGTGACGTATGTCTGTGAGACGTCCGTTTCATGAAATGATAGATGCAAGCAAGTTTTTCTTCACACAAGAGGGCAACACACCCATTGGCACTATTGCCTATTTAATCGCCAACCCATGCAACTGCATATAAGAATTGACTCGTTTTAGTATGAACCGATTACATATATAACCTTCCTCTCACAAAGTGTACTTAGAATCCATACACTTTAGCCGGATTTGAGGCTGTTTTCTCGTACTCTTCATCATACTTTCGTTTAGGGATTGCTCATGGGAAGCTGAAAGAGGAAGTCATCGAATTCAGCATTGCAAACTCTCTAGAAACCAGCTAATTAATAGTACGGAAAGTGGAAACATTAAAAAAAGGTACCGACTGTTTGTTGGTGAGGTGCGTATTTTGTTACCACGTCACCAAAATGAAGTCAAAATCAGTCTTTATGATGAACATTGAGAGAGTTAATGGATGGCGGGGGGAATTAAATACTGTTCACTCTATGATTGAGCCACCCCAAAACAAGAACATTGAGCGTTCATATTGCTTCTTACATTTACATGACATCATATTAGATGAGTTATTTTGCTTTTGTTCTAGCCAGGATATTAAAGCAACCTTTGTTGTTTAGATAACCATTAATTTCAAAAGTTTAAGTAATACTCTGTAAAAATAGGATAATCGAACTTAAGATCTCGTGTGAAGTGAGCTCTGAGACCGATTAGATCACCCACTAACTCCAAAATTTTAACGCTTTAAGTTGTCAAAGAATAGACCAACAATGTATATCAAACTCACGTTATAAAGGCATTTATTTCGCGCATAAAAAGAGTCCATTTTGTTTTGTTGCTTTTTCTTTTTATATGCGTGGGGTGAAATCGAAACCACTTCCGTTTACATGGCTAACTTGCTATCAATATGAACTGATTGTTTCCAGTTGGACTTTGTGAGTTCTGATGGTGCATGAGCAAACTATAAAAGTAGAATCTGGCATATGCCTTCTTTTATTAAGGTCCACGCGCATAAGACTCTTTAAGAGCCAAAGAAGAAAAAAATTTTTTTGAAAGGTTAGTGGGGTGGAGGTGGAGATGGGTGAAGAAACACAAGTCCAACTGCTTCCACTGCAAAGTAGAACAAGTGGCAAAACTGAGTTTAGTATAACAAGTGGCAAACTTAGTCACTTAAATATTAAATAATAATCGAGAATATAATTTTTTTTTTCTGGGTTAAGAACAGAAATATATTAATTTAAGATATATTTTTTCTCTTGGATATGGAGAAGTCGCAATCGTCAATGGCAGCTTAAGACTTTAGATTACCAGAGTTTTCTCACCTCATGTGCGCAACGAGCTGACCGGCTCCCTACCAACCATACCCCACCTTTATCTTAACTTTATACACAAAAACACGCTTATATTTCCTTTCGTACCACATGAATAGTGACCAAGCCTGAAATTTATCATTATGTGAAGATGACAAAATAATGAAATGGAATATGTGCATCTCAAAAAATGCATATGTATATTCACTCAAGAGTAATTGAAGGAAAAAAAGAGAGTGAGTTATTGTGATGAACTGTGAACTGGTAATATTGTGACTTATACTGATTAAGTTTATTGACCATTTACGTGAATGAATCTGATTCGTGTAAAAGATGTGTTTAAGTTTAAAGAGTGGTAGTTATGACATTACCGGAAAGAACACTTAACAATGCTTTTTCAGATTTATGGGTTTTAAGAGCACTTAAATGAGCTAGTTAACTACATCGGGATACTTGGGTCGTTCTCAATGAAAATAAGTAGGTCATTAGGCGGTGGTTAGAGGAGGTAGAAAGCTAGCACTGTCTCAGTGGATTCAGCTGCCCAATCACTCACCAAATAAACCCTACTTTTTAACTCATTCACCACAAACCTCTGCCACATGTCACCCCGGCAAAAGCCTACACAATAATTAGTTTCAAGTGTGGACCAAATCTGGATTTAGGTTTTGGTTAACCACATTTTGTAATTCCATTTTGAGAGATGACATGGGGTAAAAAAAACAAAAACAAAAAAAGAAGCCAAAAAGGAAAAGGTGTAGGGTTTTGTAATGTAGCTTTGGGGCCCTTCAGAAGAGGAGGAATACATTTTGGTTTAAAAGTTAATGTCAGTGACGGATGGTACGTCAAATCGAAAACTATATATCATTACCGTTCTCATCCAAACCTTTGACTAAATAAATATGACTTTGTTGTGTATTTTTTTGTTTTGTTTGAAATAACAGCTCTATGTATGGCTCAAGTCCGAGAAAATGGGAAGGAGGGAGAGAGAGGGTGAGGCGCCAAATTTCCCCTGTTGAAAGTTAGGCAATGTTATAGCTTAGAATTTACAGAGATAAAACAAAATTTCAAAAATGTGTTTGAGACTATTTTGGCTGATGAGAAAATTCTTCGTCAGAATGAAGATCTTAAAGCAGACTTCGATATGTACAATCATCCACAAACTACGCATTTCAAATCACTTTGAATGTTATTGTGTTCATAAGAATTTGAGTTTACGATGTCTGAATTCAAAGCTCATATCTTATTTACTGCGGATAAAAAGAGAAAAATTAAAAATCTAAGAAATAAAAATTTCTAGAAACACAACTTGTTGGGAAGGAAAGTCGCATGTGAAAACAACGGCCGTCAGTAGGACACCCCTTGTCCTAGACAAGGGTTAGAAATAGAAATTGTCCTGCATTTTTCCTATCTTTGTTGACAAGGTTTTTCATCATGAGTTAATTCTTAATTTATACTATAACCATTTGACTAAACCCAACCACCCAATTTGATATATGATTAAAGAGCAAGTGAATTTGATTCTCTTTACTTTAACAATTCCAGCAAAAAAGATTGCTTCTGGTGCTTGCTTGCTACCACAAAATGAAATTACAGAGTAAATGCAAAAAAGTAGGAGATCTATTTGAAGTGCCTTGGTGGTTAAAAAGATGAATTGAGAAGGACTTTGGAGACTACCGAATTGTTTGTATACGGCTATTTTGATTTTAGACTTTAAAACTTGTGTCTGCAAACTGGGTTTTTTTTCAGAGGGGATGATGAATTTTCAAACTTGAAGATAAGTTTTTCCTGCAAAAAAATCAAAAGTGAAATTATATATAATTCTTTCATTAAACCTAACGGCTTAAGAGAAATTAAATATAAATCTGTCTCGATGTGAATCAGCAGCCTATTAAAATATTCAACAGATGACGTCACAATGACACCTCCTCCCGAGGCTTCCCTCTCCTATTTATACTCTGCCTTTGTGCTGCAAACAAACCCCACCCCACCTCTCTCTCTCTCTTCTTCTCCGTTCTCTCTCTACACAAAAGCATAGTTTAAAGCTCAAAGCTTAAAGATTTAGCTGTAATGGAGTGCAGTAATGAGACAATGAACACAAACTACACAACCACCTCCTCAACCCCTCTGTCTCAGTCTCCTTCTTCTTCACCATCCTCCCCTCCTTCTCCTCTGCCTCCTACTCCAACTCCAAACCCACCTGTGGTTATAAGTCCTTGTGCTGCATGCAAGATCTTGAGGAGAAGATGCGCGGACAAATGCGTCTTGGCACCTTACTTTCCTCCCACTGAGCCAGCCAAGTTCACTATTGCTCATCGTGTCTTTGGGGCTAGTAATATCATAAAGTTCTTGCAGGTACTTTTCTTCATGTAGCACTACTTTTCAAAGTAGCTCTATAACTTTGTGTTCTGGAATATTAGATACACAGTAATGTTCTTCTGTCACACTGTAAATTTAATTTGGTAATTTTACCAAATATGTAGTTTAAATTCAGAGTCTAATAAAATTATCGTTCTCTTGTTTGACAAGACAAGTTTGACCAGAAGACACGAAAAGGCTTACTTAGCTAGAACTTAAGATCTTTCTCCCGTCTGAAATATCAAGTGTCAGATTTTCCATGGAATATTGTGTTAGTTGCATTCACATTTGAAAATTCTAGGAAGCATACACTAGACACAAATGGAGACGTACCAAAATGGTAGGAAATTCCCTTTCAGCCCTTAGCCCTGATATTACTTTTCATCAAGGAAATCAACTACTCTGACTAAATTATGCTGATAGCAACAGAACAAGGGAGAAAAACTCTCAAAAGTACCTCTTTTTTTCTTTTCTTTTTTCTTTTTCTGTCTATTTTCTCAGTTTGCAATCAATTAAATATTGAAGGTTTATTTGTAACTAAATGAAAGAAACATTTCAAATTTTCAGGATCTTCCAGAATCTCAAAGAGCTGATGCAGTGAGCAGCATGGTTTATGAGGCCAGTGCAAGAATTAGAGATCCAGTTTATGGGTGTGCAGGGGCAATCTGCCACCTCCAGAAACAAGTGAATGAGCTGCAAGCACAATTAGCCAAGGCACAAGCTGAGCTTGTCAACATGCAATGCCAGCAAGCCAACCTTGTAGCACTAATTTGCATGGAGATGACACAATCTAATGAGCAGGGCTCTCCTCAGCAATCACTTGATCACAACTTCATCGCCAGTTCTCATGGCAGCAACCAGACCAACTTAGGCTTCCTTGATGACACCACCACTCTAGGCTCATTGTGGGAACCACTTTGGACATGAAGAGAAACAAATAATTAAGAGGAGGAATGCTAGCGTCAGTTGAGCATGAGTACGTGACATATCTTGATCAGTGTGAGCTCAACAGTAGGTCTCACACTCGTGCATAACTCATAATGCATCACGCATGTACGACTGACACTAGCATCAACTATTAATTAATTATTGTAACACAATGGATTGAAAAAAAACAAAAACAAAAACTTATTCCAGGAATCCAATCAAATTCTCCTAAGGAGAAGTTGAAGGACACCATATTAATTAATAAATTTTAGGTAGCTCTCTAGTAGGAATGAAGTAGTACTAGATCTTCAGTGTTTGAACAAAAGGGAGGGAAGATGAAAGTTGAGATTGATGTAGTGACTTTGTTTAAGCCTGCTGCAGGGCAAAAGTAGCTAGCTTGGTGGGTCTTTTTCTTTTAGTTCATGTAATATTTTCCATGTTGAAGAGGAAAACAGATATATGTCTGTTCTCAGTCCATTTGTGTGCTGATCTTACTGAATCTAGCTTTAACCAACTTTTGGTCACCTACTTTAATTACTTAATAAATTGATGTTTGATGCATGAATTAATTCCTTGTCCAACTAGCTTTTGACCATCTTTCTCTGTAACGACCTTTAAGCCCACCAAAAGAAAACCCTCTCTCTCTCTTTCAACTTGGGATAAGCACCATGTTTATCAACTAATACAATCAGATTTTATTAATTAAATTGAACTTTAATTTTTATATGGTAACAATTAATTATATTTATCTGCGATTATGAGTTGTGTTGTAATTATGCGTGGATATGAGAAATTGGAAATTAAATTGCATGGGGTGTGTGTGTGTTAAAGAATCTAAAGTCCTATATCGGAAACTATGATCCACTACTAATAATATTGAAGCCTTTTGTTTCACTTGCTGAACTTTGAAGGTGGTTAATTTAGAGACAATATAACTATTGGTAATAGGAACCCGATGATCCGTGATTGTAAAATCTAACAAACCTATTATCGTTTAGAATAAAGACACCATTTCAGCATCAGGGTCTGTTTTTATCTGCCTTCATTGGGCAATGTGGACCTATTATGGCTTTGCACCTCTGGTTCTCAATTGAAAATGAAACTTGATGTATTAAAACTGACAATACATTTTTTAGATTTATCTAACCATATATGCTTGGCTCTTGAAAGTACATGTATGCATAAATCTTGATCACCATGTCAAAGATGTATGTATACCTTTTGGCTTTGGGCTGGCTACAGATGTTTTGACTGATTCCACAATCTTTTAGTGCATGCTTTCAAGGAAGTAAACAAAATACAATTCCATGGTGACATGACCTTTTTTTTTCCTTTACCATGTTTCTTTTCTGATTGATGCTGCAGCAGCAGCCCCTCCTTAACTTATTTCACACTGATCTAGTTTTCTTGCTAATAAAGGAAATCTTTTTAGTAAATATGCAACTTGACCCCAATATTCTTGATTTTCTCTTTTATGGAAAGGTGGGATGGTGTTCGATGAAATGTTTCAAAGAGGTATTCACTACTTTATAAAATAATAATAATAATAAAAGGATGAAGGCAGACTTGCCCATGTTCGATTTCATAAGCTTCGTTGACTCTTGAGCTTTCTTTTATGAAAAAGGGCATGCTGTTTAATAAAATGTCTCAAAGAGGCATATTCATAACCTAAGGCACACCTACGTATGTTTAATTTGATGAACTCTATTCATCACACCCCCGTAGTATTCTGGTAATTTTCTTTGTGATATTGTGTTTGATAAAATGTCTTCAAGAGGCATTTATAAGCCCAAGGAAGGTTGAAACACATCACGGTTATTACACTCTACAACAGTGACTTACAAATTTTTGATGTGATGTTACGTTGACTATAATATATAAGGAAATGCTAGGTTTACCACATTTTTCATACCACAATTGTACCACCTCTCTAATAGAGGTGGGCCCCATTGTATGGTGGGCTCCACCTCTATTAGAGAGGTGGTACAATTGTGGTATGAAAAATGTGGTAAGCCTAGCATTACTTATAATATAAATCGCATATTTACACGTCAATTATCTATCTTTTTTATTGCAAGCGACTGGGGGAGAGGAGTTTCGAACTTCTACCCACATAAGTAAAAGTGAAAAAGCTCAACCAACTAAACTATACTTCACTGATATTTGCACATGAATTCAACTACATCATAAAATACACATGTCATAGAAATCCTTCCAACTATAACCAATGATTAATCGTGGTGGATCAATTAGACATTACTTTTACTGTCCCAAACTGTGACACTTAGCCAATAAGTCACTTGATGTTGTTAATATTAGTTATTACTGTCTCCCCGTCTCCGTTAAAAGTCACAATCTTTTTCCTCTTGGCAATGATGCAGAAGAATTTTCTCAACAGAACATTGGGCCCCTCTTGATGTGGGTCATTGCCACGTGTCCATTTGTTACTCCTCCATTGATAGTAATTAGTGAATGGTAATCATAGCTTCGATCCCCCCCCCCTAATTAAACGCGTTTTTGAGGCATAATTGAAACCATGTGCACCCCACGTGCGTGAGTTGATGATGATATCAGATTCTCAACTAAGCAAAGAAGCAAAGCCAACAAAAGATTGTCACCTGTCGGCAACCGATGATTCTCTCTCTCTCTGTCCTTTTTCTTCTTCCTCCTCTTCTTTTTTCCTCGAGAGACAAAATATCTATGTCTCACCCAACATGCCATAATTTCTATGCTTGAACGGGAACAAAGTCTGTTTTTTTGACCCAATTGTACCTCTACAGAGGCTATAAAATTAAGCAAACCTATTTCTATATATATAAAAAAAAAACTTTATAAATAAAGAAAAAAAATGAGTTCCACAAGTCAATGATGTGATCCTTTAAATTATATTTTTCACTCTCATGACAAGAATTCTTGTGTACTGGTTTGTAGTCATTTTTGTACGTGGTGAACTTTATCCAACCTAACATGCTGTAGTGTGAAGGAAAGATGATGGCTTTAGAGAGAGGTTGATCATAAGTTGACTGGTTAAACATGTATTCCTTGTTGGCGATTCATAATTATTCAACATATTGGTCATTTGTATTACTCACTAAGTTTTTAATTGCTTCGTACGATATTTGATTAAATCAGTGTTATTGTGTATGATTCTCTCTAAATCAATTCAGTTTGTTGCGTTTGATCACTATATAATATTTACCTATATTCGGCACCATAGTTTGCTTTGTACTTTTGTTTTTCATTAATAATTACTATCGATTATTCAATAAAAAAAAGTTTGATCCACCAGAAAAAGTTTGTGAATTAATTACACATGCACATGTCACTATATGGTGAAATATGATGAAGGAAATGATTATATGGAACTTAAAAAGTTCACCAATATTTTAAAGTTAATGTTATCATTTGATTATGGAAATTCAATGGGTGAGATGAGAATATGGTCAATTAAAACTGTTGTACCTCCAAAAAAAAATTGAGCATTATATGTTATTTTCATAAATTAATCACTGATTAACTTTCTAGGTGAGTGTGACACTACATCTAAAGGATTGTCTCATACCAGATTGTTTTTAATTTTAATTTTTTTTAGAGAATTAAAAAAATTAATGGGTCTTATTTTCATAGAACACAACTACCTATTTTATTTTTAAATTCTAAAATAAAATTTGAAAAACCAATTAGTACACGCGTGATCGAATTCGAAGGGGCTTGTATAGATAATAGGTGTGTGGTATGCTGAGTAATGTGGGGAGTGGGAATGGATCCCCCCTACCAACATTATACTGTTTGAGTGCATGCTAAGAGATCTATAAATAGGTATGAGCAATAGTTCTAGTTATAGCTCATCATCAATATTTTATTGGTCAAGAAATTATTAAATTTTATATTTGTATGGCACCATCTTATAATCATAGAAAGAATCTTTATCGCTGTACATTACTGTGGTTTTAGATCAATCTACATCATTTCCCATTGCCCATATAGTGGTATTAGGTGTACGAAAACCTATTTTAAAAGGTCACATTGCACCAACTTTTGTCACACAAAAAATGTCAAATGTAAGATGGGACAGAGTAGGAGACTGAACGAAAAGAATGATCCAATACCTCGATAAACTGAAGCCAGATTTATTGCATTAAATTAACAAAATGCAAAGATCGACAAACCCACAACTAAAAAGGAGACTTAGAGAGTCAAAAATTTGAAACGAGTCTTATCCATATTGTTTGAATTTGCATTACCTAAACAACTGCTGCTGAGGAGAATGTTGCAATGGGGAACTATGACATTAACATTTGCTTTGTTGAATCCGCATATATGTGTATAGAAATCAATGGGAAAAAGACCAGAAGAGTCGCTCCTTTTGATTCTCGTCTCTCTTGCTTTTTTTGAGGTTTGATCTCATTCTATTCCTTTTCTGATGCTTTGATGTGTATGTATGCATGTAGCCAAGCCCACTAGCTGAGTTTTGCAGTCATTTGAGGCTTTTGAGCTTCTTTTCTCACTTCAGAAGTTATGGTGGTGATCATAGAGCGTTCATACCAAACATAAATGTTTTGTTCTCATGTGGCATGTGAATGGTTGGTTGTCGCAAATTAATGAATTATGAGACTCACTTGCATTATCGACCAAAATTTCACGAGAACCCATAGTAAGGAGACTGCCCCTTAGCATCGCTTACAGAACAGTACTATGGATAAAAGTGGAGATAGGCCCGACATTATTGCACACATGTTAATTGGCAACACCGTACATCTCGTGTGCCTTTGGCCGTCATTCCACGAGACATTCCCAAAAGTTGCATGGTACAAAGTCTTATAGCCTTTAGATTACATACACCTACTTCTATTTATTTTTAGAAAAACTAACTGTCATATATATAGTTAATGGTGTGTTACACATTTGATATGTTTTTACCCCTTTTTCTGAGCAAAAGTGTTCAAGATTAGTCCCTAATTGAGGAGTGATACTTCGATTAATTTTTATATACAAACTAACTCCTGGTTTAGTGGTATTAATTTTTCAATGTTGAAAGATGTTTAAGTTCAACACCCCCCCAAATTTCAATGTTGAAAAATGTTTAAGTTCAACACCACTACCCCCACCCCAACACACCCCCATTTAAGGAAAAGAAATTGCAATATTGTTTTCCCCGTCACACGCACACCACGTTTTGGCATTTCTATCGCATATGCTTTTTTTTCAAAAGTTTGGTAAGCTTTAAGAAAATTGAACTTAAAAGGTTTGCTTGGTCTGTAGGCCATGTCGCATATACTTAATCAAGGGAACATCACATACGTATTATACTCTTTAGGAGGTGGAAGATGAGCCAAAAGATGCAAACAGAATTTTCCGTTTGCTTGTTCAATCAAAGAAAACTTTTTGATTTGATTTCCGAGGTATTTAAATCATCGATCTTGTGATTAAATCTTATCCAGTGAGCACATAAGCTTTCTTTTTCATGAGATGGTGAAATTAGGATAACCAAGCTATGGCAATGGTGCTATCAACTCAACTGTTTTGAAACACATCGCCATTTTCAAGAGTCGTTTAGCATTTGAAAGGAAAACTTCAAAGTTTGCAGGGAATCTTGAATATAAATAATTGATTTTTCAAACCACGATTTTCACTCATGCTTTTGAAATTATATTATAAATTAAATATTCAACACACTACACATTTTGCTAAGGGATAAGCTTCACAGAATATGACCCCAAAAAATTGTAACACTTTGCTAGAGATCAACTTCCCCACGTAATAAACTTTGTGATTTGATTTCGAACCATGTAAATCAGGAACAATTATAAATATTTGCAGACGACGACAAATATAAAACCCTAGTCAAAGTATTTTTCAGTGTTTTTTTGTTTTGGTTTAATTTCCCTATGAAAAATATTATATTTTGTTTCTTTCTTCTAGAGTGATGAGGAAAACCCATTTTAATTTAGCAAATGTTTAGACAAATCGCAAATTTGATTTACTACCATAATACCTAATGGTATGAGAAAGTTCAAAGTAGTCAACCAGTCCAAGCAAAAACTGCCATGTGTGTACACATTGTCATTTGTTAGGTAATTTAAGGAGAAAACTAACACATTTGGACATGAAAATTGAACTTGACCCTTTGGACTCTTCCATGATTATTTTCCCTCGTTGAAGGAAGTGTTGTCCCTTAGATCTAGGGTTAGGGGCGGACAAATTAAATTTCCGTTAAACCCAACTAACTTGACCTGAATAGTACCGTCGATTCAATTTCACACGCAAAAAAGAAAATAATAATAAAAAATCAAGTTATTTTTATGAAATGAAAGACCTAAACTTTCCGCGATCAAACACATCAAATGGGAAACGTTTTAAAGAAGGAAAAAGCCAGCTAAGTACATTCAAAACAAAATTGAAATTTTCTTGAATGCTTATGGTATAGTACCTATGAAATTGTTGTCTGCATTCAGAGGCGAAGTTCTACACGTGTCATTAGCATGTGAGAACCCCAGCTAAGCCAATTTTTATTTAAACTCAGGAAAGAGTTTATTTTTCCTAAGATTAACCAAAAGAAGAAAAATTGGTAATAAAATTGAAGGCCCAAAAGAAATAACAAAAATACACAAAAGCGGACCAAGTGTTATACCCAGTGGGCTTTCCTATTGGTATTATAATAGTGTATCTAAGAAAAGTAAATAAAAGTGACCTAAGTTAGTGTTGTGCCCATTAACTTTCCTAGTGCTAGACTTATGTTAAGCTTATAGTAACTTCAGTGTTTATTTTTCTTATGTACAAGATTGGTAACTTTATTTATAGGTACCTTTTCGGTTGGGAACTCTTTTACTTGAACTTCTTTGGGACCTGGTGCTCTCGTGGGTCTAAGTTCTATTAGTTTTCTTTTTCTTTTTAACAAAAAAAAAAAAAAAAAAAAAAACAAAAAAAAAAAAAAAGGGGCAAGGGTCAATTTCAATTTAATTCCATTCCCAAAGATGAATCATCACCAATGTCAATGCCCAGGACATCATATAGGACTATTATTCCTATATTTCTATGTCCATTCGTTGGAGCACACGAGTATAATGACCCTAGTGGTGAAGTAAAACTTCCAGTCATTGTCATTGGGATTTATCTCCACTTTTTTATGTAATTCGAGTGGTGGAGTAAAGCTCATTGGTATGGGAATATATATGTCTACTTTCTCAATTTCAATCTCACTCATTACATAAGTCACGATAAGTGAGATATATAGTGTCGATATATCACCAAGTACATAGATAAATTATTCTGCAAACAAGGAGTATTTAGAATTAGACTACGTCAATGGTTCGATTCTCACTCTCCTATATACAAAAACCTAATTTATGAGAGTGCCTAACCCAAATCCTGTATCTCATGTCATGAGCTGTTATATCCAAAGATTCAATTGTCATGCATCATAAATGCTCGACAAAGTTGTCTATTTTGGCCAGACACACAGAACATAAACACAGAACAATTCCAAGGTTATACTTGTCAAAGCCTAACAACAAACGTTTGCATGTATACATTTTCATGTGCAGCCGGATATGAAGAGACATGAAACACACTGCGAAAAAATACCACACCAACCTGATATCTGTTCTAGAAAGCATGAGCATGTGTTGGACAATGGCCTCATGTTTCATAAGGACCAGGGGTTGGCCAACTAAACGAGAAAACCAAACGTGCAGTGCAGCTAAACTCAAGTGTAGCATTTAGAAAGTATCGGATTTTCATGCGCTGAGAGGGACTAAAGGTCTTTCGTATTGGAGATGAGCATATTCAGTCACTTCAATTGTCCATTGTCACGAATGAGAAAGGAAATGATGACTTCCAATCCCAAGCAAAATTGCCATCTGCATTGCAAACAACTCAAGCACTTAACACCCTGTCAACATATGTTTAATAATTCGTAATTGGAATCAAGTACTAAGACAATGACATGTTTACATAATCAGAATCCGTAATCAAACGCATCTACAACAATGGCACGTTCACTAATCCATTATTGGTATCAAGCACATAAAAGTGGTCTTCAACACATACAAATATACATGTTTACAAACACACATGAGTTTTACTTACTGTATTGGTGGAAATATGAACAGAAAGCATAAACTAGCTGCAAATTGAAGCATTTCTTTTTCTTTTTGATAGGAAATATAGTACACTATCTTCAAAAATCACTTGGTAAAAACTCTCCCTTCCCTTCCAATCCCAATCCTGGCATTGGGGCAAGTATTTTCCATCATGGCTAACTAGTTCCAACTTCTAACCAAGCAAAACATCTAAAGAGTTTGACTGGTATATATATAAACCAGACAAGAAACAAAAGAGTATTAACTTGGAAAATTAGTTTAGTTAACATAAATAGTGGTACGCAACATAACTTCAATCAAGGAGCAACAGTATATATACCATTATCAGCCGCTATCCCAATATAACACACTCCTCTCCAGAACATCAATGAATTGCCAAAGTTTAGGCTCATTATTTCATCCTCAAACTAGAAGCCATTAGTATATATATTATACATTATGTGGGAAGAGAGACAAACCAACCTTTGATTTTAAAAATCCTCCATAGATAACTAGACGCATTTGAATTTTGAAGTCAATGTCAATTGATTTAACATATAATGGTCTATGTTTTGTCAAAGTTTCTGATACCCGAATAAGTAGACACATTATCTGTAGAAACATTTTCAAGCTAGGAGAGTCGTGAGAAGGCACACCTAAATTTATATATTTGGCCTTCTATATACTGCAAGATGCCAAGTGATAGGAATACAAAGTAAATAAATCATCATAGATAAAGGGAAAAGTCCAAAAGAGTGCTAGATATTCCATTAAACAGAATTAATACCTGAAATTAAGGATGCAAGTGAGAAGGCATTTTCACCTCCTGCCATATGCACAACCATGGAATACCTTCATGGCTGTTGAAGGTGCAGCAGTTCCAAATTTCATTGTCCACAAATGCACATGAATTTCACAGTGATTTTTTTATCAACGCCAACAAAGCAGGATCTACTTCATCTTTCGACAGTAAATTAACTATCAACTCCATTGTTGATGCATCTGCAGAAAAACCTTTCTCTACCATTGTTTGAATAAGTACCATCGCCCTTGATGTCTGTTTATTATGGATGAACCCTCGGATAATTGTGTTATAGGTCCAAACCATCAGGAGAACAGCCTTTCTCTTCCATTTGGATAAGCAAATTTTCTGCTTCACTTGTTAGGCCTGCGAAACAGAGTCCACTAATCATTATATTGTATGTCCTCACATTAGGTTCAAGTCCTTTTGATGATAAACCACAAAAGAGATCCCTTGCAGATTCAATTTTTCCAGCTATGCACAAACCTTCAATAAGAATATTGTAAATCACAATATTAATATCCAACTTCTTAGCTTCCATCTCTCCAAACAATTGCATTGCCCTAGAAAGTTGTCGGTTTTTACACAGGCCATCAAGTAAAATAGAATAAGTTTGAGCGTCTGGAAGCTGGCCACAAGCTTGCATCTTAGAGAACAACTTTTGTGCATCATCTATTCTACCCACTTTGCAAAAACCGTCCATAAGAGTGGTATAAGTAACGGTATCTGCAACTAGCCCCTTATGAGACATATCCAGAAAAAGCATCATGGCCTCATCAATCTTTTTATGCTTACAATATCCATTTATCAATGTGCTGTAACTAACAACATTAACCATCGAGCCCTTGCTAAGCATTAGTTCAAAAACCTTTTTCGCTTTGTCCATTCTTCCTCGCAAACAGTAACCATCCATTAGTGAATTGTACGTAACCGAATCAGGATCAATATCTCTTTGAATCATCATCTCAACCACGCCTTCTGCTTCCACGACCATTCCCTCCTTACAAATTGTGTCTACCAAGACGCTGAACGTGAACACATCTGGAAATATATTTTTACTCGCCATTTCATTCAACAACCTTGTAGCTTCTTTCCACTCGCCTAATTTGCAAACTCCATTCATCAAAGAGTTATAGGTAATGACATCTGGGGCAATACCCTTGCTCATCATTTCTGAGAAGAGGTTTAATGCATCGTCAACTAGTGTATCCTTACAAAGACTGTCGATGATTGTGCTATAGACAACTAGGTCAGGCTTGCAAGCTCCTTCCTCCATCTTCCTAAGCAACTGAATAGCAGCACTGTTGTTACCTTTCATGCAAAAGCCCTTTACTAGTGTGCCATAAGTAACCACATCAGGCTGACAATTACCTCCCCTCATCATCTTGTGGAGAAGGGTTGCCGCCTCCGCCACTCTATTCTCAAGAAGAAAGCCGTTGATTAGAGTGGTGAAGGTAAAGACATCTGGTTCAAGACCAAGTTTGAAGAATTTTCCCAATACAGATAAACTAAACCCCATTTGGTTTAGATGACAATAACAATTTATGAGAATGTTTAGAGTATAAACATCAGGTCCAATTCCCGACACATCCATTTGGTTATACAAGGAGATGACGGAAGAATAATGTTTCAATTTCGCAACTTGACCCAATATTTGATTGAAACGAACAACTGAAGGCGGAGGACGCATTTGAAGCATTCTATCAAACACATTGAAAGCATCCTCAACAGTTGTGATTTTGGGTGAGTTTCTCACTGGCTGCTCTAGTTGGGTTCTTGTAGATTTGATTGGTTTAGAAGGTTGAGAGTGAAGGAAAGCAAAGTAATCGTTGGCGAAAACAACAACAGTGGAGTTAGAGTGAAGACAAGGCATACCTCTCCATCTCCTGCTGGTGCAATAAGAAGAAGAAGAAGCAGCTATATTCCGCGTCATCATCTTCAGCATCTCAGTGAGTCAATGAGTCTCAGCCAACCTTCAACATTTGGGAAGCGAGACCAAATCTCGAAAGGGAGCGGCGGAGCTCTCAAGTGCGCGGATGATGATCCAGTCGAAAAGAACTTTGTTTCGACGAGTTTCGAATTAGATTTCCTTTCTAATTGCATTTAACAATGCTATGCTATGTCGGGAAAGGGTTGTGCTTTCTTTTTTCTTCATTTTTACAAAGAATTTATTTCGGTGGGTTAATTGTTACAAAGTGAATTAAATATTTCGGAATTATCACGAGCTCTCATTATATATATATATATATATATATATATATATATGTATGCGTAAAATGTAGAAAATGGTGAAATAATCGAAAATTTTGATAATATCCTTGGTTAAGAAAAAATTGCCATGAGAAGAAAACAAATGTGATGAGGACAAAATGGAAAATTCAACAGTTAACTAAAATATTAAAAATATAAAATAAAATAAAAGATGATAACTGCACAAAGTTCTGAAAAGTTTAAAATGCTTTAGATGTTACCTATTTGTGCAAGACTCTAACCCATTGTCCTTTACACAAAGAATCCGACTGGAAAGAAGCTGGATATCATGGACACGGAGTGAGACTTCATTTTCAGACCACTTTTTGGGTTTTACACTCCAAATAACAAGGTGGTTCCAGTTTTTGATTGTGTACTGACATTAATAGTACATCCTAGCCGCCTGGCTATACTTGTTTTACCTAATTAATATATATACTTATTCTACCCTTGGAATTTTTTAATCGTTTATATCAATTGTTTCTTCACTAAATATCAACACAACCGTTGTAGCCCAATAAATTGGATTGAGAATACAATCTAGGTTTGAATCCCGGCAACGGAATACGCTTTTATTTTTTTCCCTCTTCAGCCATTAAAAGTTCAGGCTGTTCACGTCCATACAAGATAAGCTGATTTGGCTTCATTAAGTGGAAGTTAATAAATTTGACAAATATTATAACATAAATATTATGATAAATTGTTGCTAAAAATTACAAAAAGTACAATATCATGTCGGTTACACATTACATATTCAAATCAATCGTACAAATATAACATAGTAGTTTATTCTAGGTGGTTTGTATTTACAAAAAACACATAGTGCAGAAGCTCCTGATGAATTTCGTCATACAACATACATTCAGTAGCCACCCTCTTCCCCCAAGCCCCAAACTCAATCATTAATTGAGGAAGAGAAGTCGTCATCATCATCATCAAGAGATGAAGCAAAAGACATTTCTGAACATAAATAATTCACATTCCTAAGAATAGGACAAATTCAAATTTAGGATAGATTGTTGTTATGGATACACAATGATGAAATTACAATATTGTGCACAATTACAAATCACAAGCTCAAATGAACCGTGCAAATATAAACTTTGGGACAAACATAAGATAAAGACTGTAGAAAATTTCCAGTCGCTATTTTTTTCTTCCTCCTTTTTTTTTATTTTGGCCAAAATTTTCTTGTGTCTTTGGCGATTGTTATTTATTGTGTGCCTCAAATTAGCAACATATATGTATATAATGCAAATGTATTTACCAATAAATAATAATTTTTTTAGGCACACAAATAAAAACAAACAGCCCATAACCCTCAAAAGAATTGGTATTTGCATGAATATTATGGCAGCAGGCTATGTCTTTTGTTTGTTTTTGGTTTTGTTGGAGAAAAAAATAATGACCATCTTGACACGTATTTGCTAAAATTCGGGTAATACTGGTAAGACAGAAACTCCAGCAACTTTTAATCGTTTATATTAGTTATTTCTCCAATCAATTTCAACAAATCCGCTGTAGCACAATACCTTGGATTGAGATTATTAAACCGGGTTCGAATCCCGGCAGCGGAATAATTCTTTTTTTCTTTTCCGCGGGTTTTCCTCCTTTGGCCATTATTACTTATTGCGTGCCTCAAATTAGCAACATGTATATGGAGTGCAAATACATGTACCCAAAAACAAATAGTGCAAAAGCATGCAAATCCACCTATTACCCAAAAACTATATATGTAAAATGAATGGTTGTGATTAAAATATTCGGCAAGTTTAGAAGAACATAGATTATGAGATAAATTGTTACTTAATTCCTCTTTCCCAATATCACTTTTGTCAGGAAATTACATTTTTCAAAAACAAAATAAATCAAAATTGGTGTGGATCTAAGAAATGAATTAGTTTTTTTTTTATAAAAATAATATATATATTTAAAAATGTAAATAATTTATATTAAAATATAATATAGTGGCCAAACTTTTAAGTTGTAATGTGCCACAATTTTGCCAAATAAAACTCGTACGTATTTTATTCGTATTTTTTCCTTTTCCATATTTTACTAACTATAAACGAATGTGAGAGGCTATGATTATTTCTTACTTGTTGTAACAAAAATGCAATATGGTGATTTTGTAATCTCTTTGCCAACCATAACAACAATTTCAAACAAAGATTTATGGGTATAGCAGTCAGAGAGGTGGTAGTATTCTTCATGTAAAGTGTTGTTTGAAAAGTGAAGCAATTATCAAGAACACTTCAACTCAGCATGCAATTCTCTACAACAAATAATGTGTGTAGTAATAGAATTTAGTATTACTCGAGAGAACGAGGTCGATCAAAGGATTCCCACACCAAAAAAAGAAAAACAACTCTCTAATTGAGTTACTGTGAAATTTCTCTCTCTTCGATATATGCTTTGGATGTTGAAACTGGAAAATTAATATCTATAAACAGTATCTATACGCGGTTTTAATTCTAAAAAAGGTACAGTCGGGCGGCTATACTCGTTTTTTCCCCCTAATTTTTTTAAAAATAGTATAGCCGCTAGGATTTTTTTGAAAAATCCGATAATACCCTTGGTTAAGAAAAAATTGCCACAAGTAGAAAACGAATATGATGAGGACAAAATGGAAAATTCAACAGTTAACCAAAATATTAAAAATATAAAATAAAATAAAAGATGATAACTGCACAAAAGAAGGATAATCCACGTTGTGATGTTGGCAGTTGACGCTTTCTTCCACAAAGTTCTGAAAATCGGAACTACCACAATATATCTTCAAACTTCAAACTCAGGTGTTCATCTCTCTTTTCTGCTTTCTGTTCAATTTTATTTAAATATTATATTTTCTTTCTGCAGATTATTTTCTTTCTGCAAATTAGTTTAGTTAACATAAATTGCCAAAGTAACACACTCGTCTCCAGAACTTCAATGAATTGCCAAAGTATATACATTATGTGGGAAGAGAGACAAACCAACCTTTGATTTTAAAAATCCTCCGTAGATAATTGATTTAACATATAATGGTCTATGTTTTGTCAAAGTTTCTGATGCCTGAATAAGTGGACACATTATCTGTAGAAACATTTTCAAGCTAGGAGAGTCGTGAGAAGGCACACCTAAATTTATATATTTGGCCTTCTATATACTGCAAGATGCCAAGTGATAGGAATACAAAGTAAATAAATCATCATAGATAAAGGGAAAAGTCCAAAAGAGTGCTAGATATTCCATTAAACAGAATTAATACCAGAAATTAAGGATGCAAGTGAGAAGGCATTTTCACCTCCTGCCATATGCACAACCACTGTAATCCCTTTATGGCTGTTGAAGGTGCAGCAGTTCCAAATTTCATTGTCCACAAATGCACATTAATTTCACAGTGATTTTTTATCAACGCCAACAAAGCAGGATCTACTTCATCTTTCGACAGTAAATTAACTATCAACTCCATTGTTGATGCATCTGCAGAAAAACCCTTCTCTACCATTGTTTGAATAAGTACCATCGCCCCTGATGTCTGTTTATTATGGATGAACCCTCGGATAATTGTGTTATAGGTCCAACCATCAGGAGAACAGCCTTTCTCTTCCATTTGGATAAGCAAATTTTCTGCTTCACTTGTTAGGCCCGCGAAACAGAGTCCACTAATCATTATATTGTATGTCCTCACATTAGGTTGAAGTCCTTTTGATGATAAACCACAAAAGAGATCCCTTGCAGATTCAATTTTTCCAGCTATGCACAAACCTTCAATAAGAATATTGTAAATCACAATATTAATATCCAACTTCTTAGCTTCCATCTCTCCAAACAATTGCATTGCCCTAGAAAGTTGTCGGTTTTTACACAGGCCATCAAGTAAAATAGAATAAGTTTGAGCATCTGGAAGCTGGCCACAAGCTTGCATCTTAGAGAACAACTTTTGTGCATCATCTATTCTACCCACTTTGCCAAAACCATCCAGAAGAGTGTTATAGGTAACAGTATCTGCAACTAGTCCCTCATGAGACATATCCAGAAAAAGCATGATGGCCTCATCAATCTTTTTATGCTTACAATATCCATTTATCAATGTGCTGTAACTAACAACATTAACCATCGAGCCCTTGCTAAGCATTAGTTCAAAAACATTTTGTGCCTTGCTTATTTCTCCTCGCAAACAGTAACCATCCATGAGTGAATTGTACGTAACCGAATCAGGATCAATATCTCTTTGAATCATCATCTCAACCACGCCTTCTGCTTCCACGACCATTCCCTCCTTACAAATTGTGTCTATCAATACGCTGAACGTGAACACATCTGGAAATATATTTTTACTCGCCATTTCATTCAACAACCTTGTAGCTTCTTTCCACTCGCCTAATTTGCAAACTCCATGAATCAAGGATGTATAGGTAATGACATCTGGGGCAATACCCTTGCTCATCATTTCTGAGAAGAGGTTCAATGCATCATCAACTAGTGTATCCTTACAAAGACTGTCGATGATTGTGTTATAGACAACTAGGTCAGGCTTGCAAGCTCCTTCCTCCATCTTCCTAAGCAACTGAATAGCAGCACTGTTGTTACCTTTCATGCAAAAGCCCTTTACTAGTGTGCCATAAGTAACCACATCAGGCTGACAATTACCTCCCCTCATCATCTTGTGGAGAAGGGTTGCCGCCTCCGCCACTCTATTCTCAAGAAGAAAGCCGTTGATTAGAGTGGTGAAGGTAAAGACATCTGGTTCAAGACCAAGTTTGAAGAATTTTCCCAATACAGATAAACTAAACCCCATTTGGTTTAGATGACAATAACAATTTATGAGAATGTTTAGAGTATAAACATCAGGTCCAATTCCCGACACATCCATTTGGTTATACAAGGAGATGACGGAAGAATAATGTTTCAATTTCGCAACTTGACCCAATATTTGATTGAAACGAACAACTGAAGGCGGAGGACGCATTTGAAGCATTCTATCAAACACATTGAAAGCATCCTCAACAGTTGTGATTTTGGGTGAGTTTCTCACTGGCTGCTCTAGTTGGGTTCTTGTAGATTTGATTGGTTTAGAAGGTTGAGAGTGAAGGAAAGCAAAGTAATCGTTGGCGAAAACAACAACAGTGGAGTTAGAGTGAAGACAAGGCATACCTCTCCATCTCCTGCTGGTGCAATAAGAAGAATAAGAAGCAGCTATATTCCGCGTCATCATCTTCAGCATCTCAGTGAGTCAGTGAGACTCAGCCAACCTTCAACATTTGGGAAGCGAGACCAAATCTCGAAAGGGAGCGGCGGAGCTCTCAAGTGCGCTGATGATGATCCAGTCGACAAGAACTTTGTATGTTATCTGTTGTGGACAGAGATGATACATTTTCTCTGAGAAATTTAGTTGGGCTTTCTCAGCATTTGTTTAATTTATTAGTTGCTAGTATTACACAACACCAGCATTATTGATGCTGATGTGGACTAATTAATTAGGACAGGTGTCAAAATGAGTTAAATTAATTTTTCTTTGTTGTCATATGGCAATGTATGTAAAGGCATTCTAGCTTCTGTTGGCAGAGATGATATCATTATCATAATGAATGAAATTACAGAGTTCTTCACTTCTCTGTTTCTCTCTTGCTCGCTAACCCTATATTCTTCAAGATTTTAGCCTTCATTCTACTGTAGTTCTGTGATATTTGAATGAATCCATGACATCTATCATAATTAGCCTTCTATCTCATATATATGGTTATGGACGCTATGGTTTACACTTACCATGGAAGAGACTCTTGTGAAAGAGGTCTAAAGGAATGGAACTTACAAAGAATTTATTTTAGTGCGTTAATTGTTACCAGTGAATTAAAGGCTCGTTTGTGAGTGCTTTCGGAGCAGCAGAAAGCGCTTCTGTCTTTTAAAAATGGTGTTTTGCAAAAATTGCAAAAGCGCTTTGGGTGAGATCCAAAAGCACTTGGAGTGGATTTGGAAGAAGCACTTGACTCCCTTTAATGAAACTTTTAAAATGCCGAAAATGCCCATATTTAATTTTTTTTAAATGCCAAAATATCCTTTCTTTATGATTTTTTTCTCTTTTTTGTTTTTTTGTTTTTTTTTCTCTCCTATTAAAACCAAAACATTACCTGTGAAAAGCCCAACAGATGGGATATAAGAGTATGCCAAGGCTGCAGTACCAAGAGTTAAGGCAGCAACAATCGAGCCTCAGACCCACCTCTGTCTTCTTTCCCTTCTCTCCTTCTCACGCCGTGCCAGCTCTACGCTAAAACAAACAGAAAAACATACATGAGATAATAACGGGAGGCATATCCAACAGGACCTAAACTACGATTGGAAACAGAGAACTTGCACTAATGCACATTGAGTAGGGTATGGATGCACAGGTGCATGGTAGTCAATATTTGGCCACAGAGAAAACTATTAAAATTATGTCCATAGAGAAGTTGCATTTTGTCAAGGACTGGGCTGTCCTGTTAAGCATGGGGAAAATTACGGAGTTCAACTGAAGCGAACCTTGTGAAGGATTATGATTTAACAACATAATGATTAAAAATTATACTCGGTGAAGTTCATACTTTTTTAAGTCGTGTTTTTATTTTGGGATCCTGTGAATTTTTATTCCATATGTTTATTATAATATTTTGAAATTTTTGAAATTTGTTTAATGTACTTTTAAAAGCGTTTTTACTGTGTCAGCCAAACACTCAACAAAATATCAAAAGCGCTTTTATGTAGTATAAAATCACTTTTAAATGTGACATCCAAACGACAAACTGCTTCTTTGTAAAAACGCTTATATCATAAGCGCTATTGACATAAGCGCTACTAGCATAAGCGCTTCGAAAAAAAACACTCTCAAACGAGCCCTAAATATTTCGGAATTATCTCTAGTACTGATTATATAAAGGAAAGTATGTCTTTTGACGAAAAAATAAAAAACAAATAAATAAATAAATAAATAAATATATATATATATATATACAGTCCCCTTCTATTGAGGGATCCTTCAAATAATTTTATTTGAGGGACGCCCATTAGGGTACCCTACAATTTTTTTCCTAATGATCCAAATCATCTATTTTTTAGGTCTTCATTCATAGATCATCCTTATAAAAAATTAGACAAATCGGAAACCGTTTCGACATCCAATTGTGTCTTACAAAATCAATGAACACGGTGCTTCAAGAAAGTACTAAAATTTCAATAACTCAATTGAGTGGTCAAATGATATCGGATTCAAGTGATTTTTTGTAGAGATGATCTTTGAATGAGTATCTACAAAATAGACGATTTAGATTAGTGAAATACAATCCGAAATGGGGCCTATAAGGGGTGTCCCTCAAATAAGCTTATTTGAGGGATCCCTCGATGAAAGCTCTCTGTATATATATATATATATATATATATATATATATAATCTCCCCAAAATCCAAAAGTCCCGCGAGACAACGCACACTTCCTTTATTTCTCGCTCTCTCAGTCCTACATGGCCAGCAGCGTGTCACCCGATGATGACGGCGACGCCGTCTCCGAGCAACGTCGCGAGCTCATGGAAGCCGAATCCCTAGAGTCCGACATGGATCTCGCCTTTAACATCCAACTCCAAGAAGCCCTCGCCGCCTCTCTCGCTCTCCAACCCTCTTCCTCCTCCACCCAACCCCCCCGAAACGACGCCGTTCCGACCATCCCCAACACCCCAACCCACGTTTCCCTCAAGTCCCAAGAACTCATAAGAATGGAGCAGGAATTGAAACACCGCGAAATTGAAATGCGGAAAGCCAGAGAGGATCTCAACCGTCGGATTCACGATGATCAGGTCGCGAGGGAGATCAAGAAGATTCCAGAGGACGATTGGCAAGAGTCCGGCGAACTCTTCGCCAAACCCTTCGGCGAAGGCTCCTCGTCGTCGTCGTCGACAAAGAGGGTCGAGAGTGAGAGCGTGTTCAGGCTCTACTTCAAGGGTTTGGTGAGCGAGGAAATGGTTGGAAATGAGAGAGTGGTGCTGGCTGGGGTTGGGGTTGCGCTATGCGACTCCAAGGATAATTTGGTGTTCGAGGTTTGGAAACCCCTGATTGGGAATGGGATGAGCAAGAATGGAGCCCAGTTGAAAGCCTTGATTGAAGGACTTAATGCTGCTCTTGCTTTGGACTTGAAGCGCATCACCTTTTTCTGTGAGAATTTTCCCATTTTTCAGTTTGTGAGTTGCTATCTCTTCTCTTCTCTGCCTTGTTTCGGTCTGTTGATGAAAAATAGTTAGGCTAATTGTGAATTTTGCATTTTAATATAAAAATTCAATTTTTTAAAGATATACTGATGAAATTCGATAGAGCAGATTGTATGTTATCTGTTGTGGACAGAGATGACACATTTTCTCCGAGAAATTTTAGTTGGGCTTTCTCAGCATTTGTTTAATTTAGTTGCTAGTATTACACCACACCAGCATTATATTGATGCTGATGTGGACTAATTTGTTAGGACAGGTGTCAAGATTAGTTAAATTAATTTTTCTTTGTTGTCATATGGCAATGTATGTAAAGGCATGCTAGCTTCTGTTGGAAGAGATGATATCATTATCATATTGAATGAAATTACAGAATTCTTCACTTCTCTGTTTCTCTCTTGCTCTCTAACCCTATATTCTTCAAGATTTTAGCCTTCATTCTACTGTAGTTCTGTGATATCTGAATGAATCCATGACATCTATCATAATTAGCCTTCTATCTCATATATATGGTTATGGACGCTATGGTTTACACTGACCATGAATGAGACTCTTGTGAAAGAGGTCTAAAGGAATGGAACTTACTATTATATTAGTGTATATGATTGTAGGTTTTGCGAATTAATATTGTTTTTCTTGGAACAATAGTGAACTTTCAATTTTCAGATATACTTGATGAAATTTGATAGGGCAAATCGTATATCATCCATTGTGGACAAAGAGACGCATTCACTTTGAGAAATTTTACTTGTGTCTTCTCAGCATTTGCCAAATTAGTCTGCTATCTTGTATTTAAATTGACCATTAGAGAAAGTCTTTGTGAACAAGGTCTAAAATAATGGAGTTTATTATGACATTTATGCGTGCAATGTTGTAGTATTTGTGTTGAAACCAAGAATATTGGATGAACTAGTCACTGTGCTACAGTCTATTTACACCCATGAATAGAGCTTGTTGAATTTCTGACGTTAGATTTTATGTATGAAGGTTACTGGTAAATGGCAAGCAAAGCAGCACAAGATAGCAGCGCTTGTCAATCAGGTTAAGAGCCTTCAAGGAAAGTTTACACGTTGCAACCCAAGGCTTGTGCCCCGAAATCATATTAAATTTGCATTTAAACTTGCAAGAGATGCAATAGTGTCTCAATCTCAGACCAACCAACCTGCACAATCTACCACTTGTAAGAATGTGAATGAGACTTGTGTGATATGTTTGGAAGATACTGATGTTAGTCAAATGTTTTCGGTTGGGGGCTGCCTGCATCGGTATTGCTTTTCTTGTATGAAACAACATGTGGAGGTGAAGTTGCTTCACGGGATGATTCCTAGATGCCCTCATGATGGTTGTAAGTCTGACCTTAGTGTTGACAGTTGTGCAAAATTCTTGACACCTAAAGTTGTGGAAACAATGCGCCAACGCTTAAAGGAAGCTTCAATTCCTGCTGCGGAAAAAGTTTATTGCCCGTATCCAAGGTGCTCCGCTTTAATATCAAAACGTGAGCTTTTAGAACACTCCAAAAAAACCTTGAGGGATGTGGAACTATCAGGAATTAGGAAATGCATGAAATGCAACTGCCTTTTCTGCATCAATTGTAAAGTCCCTTGGCACAAAAACAGAACATGCTCTGACTACAAAAAGCTGAATCCTTATCCCCTAGAAGAAGATACAAAGCTAAAGTCTCTTGCCTCAAGGAATCTGTGGCGTCAGTGTGTGAAATGCAACCATATGATTGAACTTGCTGAAGGTTGCTACCACATGACTTGCAGGTATTTAGTCCCCATTTTTTGGAGTTTACCCCTCATAATAACTTTTCGAAATTATTTTCAGTAAAAAAAATATGTGAGGGAACAAGATTTGTTTTAGACATTTCAATCTACCTTAGTCATTGAGGGTGTTGTATACACTATTGATGTCCTAACTAGAAAACATAAAGGCCATACTTTTGGCTCTAGAAAATAATCTGCTTGCTCCAGTTTCCTAAGGAAGGGATTTAAAAAATAAAAGAATAGCTTAAATTCCATAATGGAAGTTTTGAGATGACTTGCTAGTAAAAGTAGAGGGCATGTGGAACACAGATTCGAAATTCGAATCTTGTGCATTGAGTGATCATCATACTATTGTTTTCAACAGTAATTTAAATGAGGAAAGAATTAAGACAATCTATGTTTTTTGGGAGTTGAGAAAATTCATATTTGTTGACATTTAGTCTTAACCATCAAGAGAAAACATGTGTGGAAAGAGTGCTTGAGGAAAATGGTAAAAATCAAATGTAGATCAAGTTGAAGACAGAGAATGGGAAAGGGTTGATAACCTTTGATTTGGTAAATGTCATGATAATATAAACCTAACTAAGAGGATCATTGACTGGTGTTTTGTTGCCCAAAGTTGTTGGGAATCTGGATTTTATCAGTATTATTATATTGTAATTGAAATTTTGAAAGCTGTTGTACGTCAAGTTTGAGAGTTACTGTATTTATGTCATCTTAGTATTCATCCTAATGGGTTTATTTCTTTTGCAGATGTGGGTATGAGTTTTGTTATAATTGTGGAGCTGAGTGGAAAGATAAGAAGGCAACATGTTCTTGCCCACTATGGGATGAGGGTAATATTTTGTACGATGAAGATGAAGATGAAGATTCAGAGGACGTGACAGAGTCAGATTCAGAGGAGTATTCTGACTACGAATATCTTTTACCGTAACATCCCCTCTCTAAAGTCATTCCCTCAAATTTTCTCTGAATGGAAAATATTCAATAGTATTTATATTAATATGTTGTGTAAAGTATCAAATGGTTTGTGGCCAAAAAAAAGAGTATCAAATGGTTACTGCTCGCTCAAAAGGTTTTCCCATCTGTTGATTACTGTAAAGAAAGGAAGAAGAACATGACAGTTTGAAAAAAGAACCCACATTATAGTTGACAAAGAGAATGTGCACATGATGACTATGATGAAGACACAAGGATGAACAAATGTGTTTTATAATTTTATATGTTTGTATCAGTGTGTGTGTGTGTTTTTCAGATTGTGTACCATCCTTGGGAATCTGCATTATTTTTTTTATATTGTTCTAATTGTGATTGAAAGCTGTTGAAGGTCATTCCACTCAAAAGAAAAAGATGCAGATCAAGTTTGCAAACAACTGTTTATGTGATCTTGGTACCCATTATCATGCTTTTATTGCTTTTGCAGAAATGCAGCGCCTGAGTTTTTCCGTGACAGTGGAGCTGAGTGGAATGTCGAAAAGGCAACATGTTCATGCCCAACGTCAGATGAAGATGATATCTTGTCTAATGAAGATGGAGACTTTGAGGAGGAGGAAGAAAAGGATGAAGATGAGGAAGAAGACGAATATGAAGATGAAGATGAAGATGAAGTTGAGGATGAGTTTGAGGAAGAGAAGCAAATATTGTCTGCTGAAGATGATACAGATTTTGATGAAGAATATGAGGAAATTCAAGAGAAAGAGGTTGGGGAGGACATTCAGGACGAAGAGGAGGCGGTAGTTGAAGAAGGTGAGCATAACTTGTCTGCTGAAGACGATAGAGATTTGGATGAAGAATATGAATATGGGGAATATGTGGAGGAGTATTGTGACTCTGACAGCGAGTGCTATGACTCTTACTCAGATTATTAATTGTAACACTATAATACCCACTTGAAAGAATTTTGTGTTCACTGACTTCTTGTCCATGAGGTTTTCCGTTTGATGATCCATCTGTTCTGCTCTAATTTGTTTTGATATCATTAAAGGAGAGGAGGAGAAAAATGAAGATGAGAAAGACGAGAGTTGAGAGGTAAACAGAAGGGGAGGAGAATTGAAAACCGAAAAAAGTGTTTTTTGTGTGTGTTGTGTTTAAAATCTAATTAACAATTATTGAGTATTAATTAATTAATTAACGAAATCTGATTATAAATAAAAATATGATTACAAATAGGTCATCCGTCATCTAGTGATACTTTCGTGTTCAAAATAGAAGATACTGAATTTTGAGTTTAGGAAAGTCAATATTCCAATCCAAGTCATTTGCAAAAGTGCTGCTTAATGGTCAAAATTAGTCAAACTAATTTCACATACTGAATTTTGAGTTTAGGAAAGTCAATATTCCAATCCAAGTCATTTGCAAAAGTGCTGCTTAATGGTCAAAATTAGTCAAAGTAATTTCACGTTAGATTATGGAATAGTAGTATTATGGTCACGTGGTATAACTTGTCACCTTAAATTTGAAGACTCGATTTCCAAGACGTTCTTGGTCTCTTCCTTATCCAGCAAGTTTCCACTCCTTTTTGCCTTTCCTGGCACGCTTTACCAATATGTGAGTTTTAACACTAAAGGATCCATTTTTATTATGGGTCTTTTGTGTTTTTGGTTTGGAGTTATCGGGTGGTGTTTTGGTCATTGCCATGTTGATTTTGTTATGATTACATAAAATAAGCAATTTTATTTAGAGAGGAATGAAACAAGTAGATTCAGTTCCTCAGACTTCTTATATGTGAGAAAACTACATTGCCAATGGCCCATCAACCCACCAAAAGAGCCAATCTCTGCATGCTTTTGTTAGCAAGCATTGTATGAGATCCTAATCATCTAAACAATTGTATGCTATTTTCATTTGTATACCAATCCTTGTGGTTTGTCCATGCTTGCATTGTCTTGCAGATGTGGTTTCTACTTGTGGAGCTGAGTGGAAGAACAAGAGAGCAGCATGTTTCTGCCAAATCTGGGATGTGAGTAACATTATACGCGAACAGCCACGACATGCACCGCCCATTATACCTGAGCAGCCACGACAAGTATGGCCACAACGATGATCAGGATTCAGGATTACCAGGACTCTTGTAGGATCACGATAAATAGATTTAGGCTAATAGAGTCATCTTTTGCATTTTGCTTTCCTTTGCTTTCTTTTTTATGAAAGAAAGGTGAAGGCTGTTTAAGGACCAAAATGTCAAATGCTAAGCTAAAACATTGCCCAGCTTTTTGTTAACTTTTGGCAATATTAGTTATTTTTCAAGGGTATCATCCCCTCTTGACACCAAGAGGTACACTTCCAAGTTTGAATTAAAAAACCAAATCCACGGAATGTTTTTTTTTCTGAGAGCATTTTTGCTTATCGCTTTAACCCAATGTGTACTCTCACCACCCTTCTGAAAAAGTGACACACATCCATGGATTTAACTATAGTTAACTTTTTTATTTATTTTTTATTTATGACATTATTATGAAAGATAAACAATGCTTCACTGAGATTTTTCATGATTTACCCTTATTTTATTAATTAACCCTACAAACTTCTCATTTTTCTATTAATTACCAATGAAATAAACAACCACCGAAATAATTAACAAAATCATGACGATCATTACTCAAAAAATAATTGATTCATTCGACACTGTTGAACACTTTGACAAAAAAAAAACAAGACTTTTGAACGCCACTCCTCCTTCATATCATAACCCACAAAACAAAAACAAAAATCAAATCAAATACTAAGAGGCTTTAATCCTGTGATTAATAGGAGGCTTTAATCTTGTGATTAATAGGAGGCTTTAATGCGAATTAATCTAACTAAATCAAATAATTTGATCACTTAACAAAAAAAAAGAAAAACAAAACAAAACTGACAAGACAGTCAGCAACTCCATTCTTCTCTCTCTATACACATACGCGAGGGTGCAACGATCAATGTTTCTCATCAGTTCACAGTAGCTGTCAATCAACCAAGGCTGCCAAAGGATGCAAAAGAAGCAGAGAAGGCTGCACGCAAAAGTTCACAGCGACAACGCTACCTTTTCAATTTCCATTGTTTTGATTTATTTTTTAAATTAAATTAATCAAGAAAGTAGAAAGTTTGTTGAGTTAATGAATAGAATAAGGCTAAATCACGAAAAATCTTATTAAAACATTGTTTCTCTCTCATAATAATGTCATCAAATAAATAAAAAATAAAGAGTAACTATAGTTAAATTCATAGACATGTATCACGTTTTTGGAAAGGGTGGTGACACTAATGAGGGTACACCTTGGGTTAAAGTGGTGAGCAATAATACTCTCTGTTTTTTTCTGGTAGAAAAGTACTTGCCATATATGAACCAGTAAATTTCTTTGGTCTCCGGTTAGAATTGGTTAGTGGTTTTGAATTGACTAATTATCTAAGCTAGAAATGATGTACTTTTAAATTTCTTCATCTAAAAATACCGTAAAGTTTTAAATACAACATAAACTCTAAACCCAAAAAGTAATTGAGTATGCCCTAATATTTTAATCAAAATATAAAATTAACTAAATACACCTTATTTAACTACAAAAAATACCATTATTCATCTTAATACACTATCACACAACACCCTACACATAAACACGCAAACTAAGCTCCAGCAAGAATGAAATCAAATATGTAATCTACCCCCGCTCATGCACAAAAAAAAAAGAAGAGTAAATAATAATAATAATAAAGAGAGACCAAATATAAGATGAAACTTAGGAACATTAGCTATTGTGAAGAAAATACTTAAGTTGGACTTTCTAATTAGTTTCATCTCAATACACAAGTGAATCAGACAACTCTCAACATCACAAACAACGTAGTTATTATGTACTTTTCAACTTCTAATTTGAATGCATGAAAAAAACATGAAAAAAACCTTCAAAAACTAGAAGGAAAAAGAGAAGAGAGCAGAGCAGTGGCGTGAGTGAGTTCTTCACCTTGTGGTCTGCCGCAAGAATATAGAGATAGCCTCTTCCAGTTTGAAGGCAAGACAATAATTCAACACAAGAATGAATTCAAGTTCAACGCATGATCTTCGTATTATTAGATGATTAGATATTCTCTATCGTTAACTTTTGCTTTGCTTCACCAAGTGAGTGAATGTTGAATGAACATTCAATGACACCTTCTTGCGCCTCTGCTAGTGCCCGCTGCGTTGTTTGTTGTGGGCACCAAGCAATATAAAAACTTCTTTACGTTTGATTAGGGTTGAATATGATGAGTAGGGTGTACTTATTAAAATTATATTTGTTTCATTCAATATATCCTTTTTCTTTTTTTTGTTTAAAAAAGTTTAGGGGAGGGAAAAGCTACTCCCACACCCAAGGTCAGGGCAAACCCTAGACCTTTTCGAATTTACCAAGAAATTTACAGATTACCCACCAAACACGGAATTGCTAGCAGTATGGTGTACTTGGTTAATTTTAGGGTTCGTTTAGCAGCACTCATATTTAATAATTAAATCTCAACTCGTTGAAATGTGCGTATTATTATTCACAATATATGTCAGTTGCTTAAGGACTTTAATAAAATTTTGATCAAGTTTTCAGATTCAATAAATTTTTTTTGGTTATTTTATATTAGGGTAAATTTGTAATTCAATTAATAAATTGGCAGTAAGGTGTACTCAGTTAATTTTAGAGTTCGTTTAGCATCACTCATACTCTTTAATAATCAAATCTCAACTCGTTGGAATGTGCGTATTATTTACGATGTATGTTAATTGCTTAATAACTTTAATAAAGTTTGGATACAACATGTCTATCGTGAATCAAATCAAGTAGCAGATATTATGATTAAACACAACCAAACTTCTTCACATATGTGTGTTTGGTTTGGAAATTTTCCAAGAGATATTTTACATAGGTTTGTTTTTTGGGTCAATGATATTTTACATAAGTTACGTTGTGATTTATATGGCGTTAAGATCCCTCCTTTATAATGTTTTGTTTCTTTTGACTAAAAAATAAATAAAATTCCCTCTGTTTGAAAAGTGCTGCTTTATGGTCAAAATTCGTCAAAGTATGTTCAGAAGACACGGACTCTCATCAATTTCCAAAACCCTCTGTTTCCTTGGTCTCTTCCTTCTCTAACAAGTCTCCACTCCTTTTCCGTAGGCTTTTGCGAAGTATTTTTGTTCACCATTTTCATGGATGATCGTACTGACCCAGACGACCTCGACACCATTCTCTCCGAGCAACGCAGAGACCTTATGGCCGCCAAAACCCTAGACTCCGACCTCGACATGGCCTTCAAGCTCCAAATGCAGGAGGCCATGGCCGCCTCTCTCACTCTCAATCCCTCGTTGGCCTCGAGTTCGAGTTCGCGCAACTCTCCACCTCCTTCGCCGCCTCACGACGCCTTGAACGACGCCATTTTAGACCTCGCCGCCAAGCTCATGCTCGAGGACGTCGAGCGATTCGCGCAGGAGTGGGAGGACCACGAGCGCACCGTTTCGGAGATGATGAAGACGAAGGAAGATCTCAACCGTCGAATTCACGATCAGAAGTTCGCCGCCGACCTCCGCGACGTGCCTGAGGACTACTGGGACAAGCACGGTGACTATTACGAGCGTCCGTACTGTGCGGACGAATCGTCTTCGTCATCGTCGACTAAAGCTGCAGGGGTGGAGACTGAGAATTTGAGGTTGTATTGCAAAGGTTTGGTGAGCGAGGAGAGAGTTAGGGATATGAAGGTGGTGGTGGCTGGGGCTGGTATCGCGATTTGTGACCCGAGAGACAATCTGATATTCGAGGCGAGGAAGAATTTGGAGGCGGTGGTTGATGGTGTGGTGCTGAGCAATGAGGCTTCGGAGCTTGAGGCCATCATTGAGGGGCTTAACAAAGCTCTCACCATGGACTTGAAATCTGTGACCTTTTACTGTGATGACTACATGCTTTACCAATATGTGAGTTTTAGCGTTAAACACTCGCTTTTATCGGTCTTCTTTTATTCTCAAATTCATTTTTTAATTGGGTGGTAGTTTGTGTTTATGTTAATGGTAGTAGAGTTGACTGTTGACTGGTGTGCATTGTTTGTTGCATTGCAAATTTGAAATCTTTGGCTGTATGAGCTATTGGGTATATTCTGAAACAGAGGAAAAGAAAAAGATTGTGCATTTGACCATTTTGGAAGTGGGATAGAAATTTTGGGGCTTACTATATGTGGGTTTGTTTAGGAGAACATTATCGGAGATTGAGCAGGAAGATTGTGGGCAACTATGTAAAGTGTGAAAGCCAATTACTAAACATCAATATGAGTGAGTTGCTGTATTGGTTTTTGGTTCAGTGTTTGTGTTGGGTTAATTGGTTGAAGTGCAATCTAACAAGTCTATGTCATGTCATTTGTGACGGTGTTTTGGAGTGTTAATTTAGCTTTGTGCAGAAGCTGCAAGGAATAATCCCAAACAACTTGGTATTTGGGAGAATTAACAGTTATCTTGTTAGACCTCTCCTTCTTTCAGTCTGTTGAGTTAAAACATTTGCTGAGCTTGCTGCATTTGTGTGACAAAGCCAATTAGTGGTATTAATGTGTTAGAGTTTCAAATTTCGGGTTCAGCAACGATTCGGTCATGCAGTTATACTATTTTGTTGCTGTTAGAAATTTGTTAATTATTTTTTGGTGATGTGTTCTGTCAAACTTTGTTGGTTTTACAGGATAAATATGTATTTTTTTTTTTCTATTCCGAAGAATTCAAACTGTATCCAGATAACCCAAATTCTGTTATTTTCCATTTATTTTTCTCCTTATTGATAGTATAATTCATGTCTTTACAAGTTTGCTGCTCTCATCACTATTCATGTTTATAAAATATAATATGGGGGCATAACAGAAAATTCCATTTGGTGCCACTCATGTAGATGATTGACATCTTATAAATACAGGTCACAAACAGAGTGCGTCCTGGAAACAGCAAGGTTGCAACATTAGTCAATCAAGTGGCTCTTCTACAAAGAAAATTTGAATATTGCAGCCCTTCTCTTGTAGCACGTACTGACATTAAGTTTGCACTTAAAGTTGCAAGAGAGGCTATAGTTTCTCAGATCACCTGGCGTGCAGACTCTAGCAATGGAAAGAGTTTGAAGGAGACTTGTGTAATTTGCTTTGAAGAAACTGATGTTGCGGAAATTTTTTCAATCGATGGCTGTCTGCACAGGTATTGCTGTTCTTGTATGAAACAGCATGTGGAAGTAAAGTTTCTTAATGGGATGGGGGCAGAGTGCCCTCATGAAGGCTGTAAAAATGAGGTGAATATTGATAGCTGTGCAAAATTCTTGGCACCTAAACTAGTTGAGGCCATAAGCCAAAGAATCAAGGAATCTTCTATTCCGGTTACAGACAAAGTTTATTGCCCAAATCCCAGGTGTTCTGCATTAATGTCTAAAAAGGAGGTCTTAGAATATACCAAAACTACTTTTGTCCATGCTGAGCAAACTGGAGCCAGGAGATGCATGAAATGTCATTACTATTTTTGTATCAATTGCATGGTCCCTTGGCACTTCAATATGACCTGCTATGATTATAAAAGATCAAATCCCTATCCCCACCCAGAAGACCAATTGCTCAACTCGCTGGCTACAAAGAAACTATGGCGTCAGTGCATAAAGTGCAACCATATGGTTGAACTTGCCGAAGGTTGTTACCACATAACTTGCAGGTATTACTCCCCACTCCTCCATCCTAGTTGACTTGTTATTTGGTCATTGTTCTGTTGATTTTGTCATCTTTAGATCAAATTAGCAATTTTTTGAGAGGGATGAAACTAGCAAAAGATAAAACAAAATATACCGCTAGTGAACTCAATATGATCTAATTGGTAGAAAGTTGAGTACAAGAGTGGATATGGCTAAGTATAGTGTTGGGTCTCAAGTTCCTCTGAGTTCTTATGATTGAAAACAACATTGCCAATGGGCCATCAAACCACCAAAAGAGTCGATCTTTGCATGCTGATCTAATTGGCGTTCTCTTTTATGCTTTTGTTAGCAAACATTGGATGAGATCCTAGTCATCTATAAATAGATATCATGGTAGGGCCTTACACTGCCCCCTCAGATAGTTATGGCATTGGTGTATTGCCTTCACTAGTTGCAGACCACCTTTTCTATTCTTTTACCCACAAAAAGAACTAGTTTTGATTGTTCTTTTCTGGGTGCTGCTGTTTTTTTCGTATACCGATCCTTGTGGTTTGTCTATATGCTTGTATTGTCTTTGTAGATGTGGTTATGAGTTTTGTTATACTTGTGGAGCTGAGTGGAAGAACAAGAAAGCAACATGTTCCTGCCGAATCTGGGATGAGCGTAACATTATACGTGAACAGCCATGACAAGCACAGCTCATTATACACGAACAGCCACGACAAGCACAGCCCATTATACACGAACAGCCACGACAGGCACAGCCCATTATACGCAAACAGTCACAACAAGTACGACCATGACAATGATCGGGATTACCAAGACTCTTGTTAGACTACAGCTAAAGATTTAGGCTATTAGAGTGATCTTTTGCGTTTTGCTTTCCTTTGTTTTCTTTGTTATGAAAAAAAAGGTGAACGGTGTTTAAGGACCACAATGTCAGATGCTAAGCTAAAATATTGCCCAGCTTTTTGTTAACTTTTGGCACATTAGTTTTGCATTCCTCTTATATTTTTTAAGGGTATCCCCCTTGACACCTTGTGGTACGCTTTCAATTGAACAACCAAATCGTTGGAATTCCTTTCTTTTATTTTTCTCGTAGGAAAGTAGTTGTTGCTTAGGGGTGGGCACAGATTGAGTTGGGTTGGTTTTGATCCTAATTTGTAACTCAACTGATCCATAGCGGTTTATAATTTTAGGTTTAAGACCTGTTTATTATTAGGTCAACCAAACCCCACCAACCCTACCCAACTCAATCATTTTTGGATTCAAGACCCGCTCTTTAAAAAAGAGAGGACACATGTTACTTTGTGGTTGAATCATAATAAAAGGTATGGAGGAGTACTTCCTTACAGACAAGGAGGGAAATATTGTCCATGTTTTATTATCATTCTTAGAAGACTAACATATCTGAAACAAAAGCCCGTCAAACGAGGGGGGAAAAAAGAGATTTTGATTTTTAGTTAGGAAGCAGAATGAAAAGCCATCAGATTTCATCGTGGCCATAGTTCCATAGAAATAAAATGGGATCTTTGAGGGGGTTTTGATTTCGGAGGAGTTAATACTTTTTCTTTTTCTTTTTTCCAGTTAGTTGATGAATGTTAGTTCTCTAACCCTTGTGTTGTATTTTATTGATGTGGCAATCTTATATTAAATGTGAAGGAGATTCTAGCAGAGAAAATATCTTCGTATGACAAAAAGTCTATAATATTACAATAAATTAAGGAAACTTGCCAAAATATCTTACACATCGTAAAAACAAACACGTGGTGTCTAATAAAATTGTAGACACGTTTCAATAATCAAACACATCATAGACATGCAATTTTACTGTACTAAGGATGCAACCAACCAATAACACGACATTTTCGGTCAAGTTTATTCAATATAGTTCTATATGTAAACTGTAATTTCAATTAAGCGACATTATTTCGACAATGAGATATTCAATTGACTCTGATTCATGTACATAGAAGCAAATGCAAACACAAACAGATAATCTCACAAAGTTTTTTCTGCAACTAAAGAGATGCAATATACGGATTTTGATTGTTGGAAAAATTCAATAATTATACTCATAATATTCATATAAAATCAATTAAATAAATTATACCCAAAACACATCAATTATACACAATAACTAATACAATAAATACGTATGAAAAAGGTTAGGAATATCTGGCATGTAATGTCAAGAGAGGCACGTAGTCGTTGTCCTAAAGCCATAGACGTCTTCCTAAAACCATGTGTTTTGGTCAAAGTTTTAGGACAACGGCTATATAGCTCTCTTGACATCATTAATTCATATTGAATACAAGGGTATTGGATAAATACGTACTCATTTTTTGGAGCAACCCACACATTAGAAAGTAAGCCACTTTTTTTTATGTGCGTTTACTCTTTATCAGTAACATCCGCATTGTTGTCGTTCCATCTCGTACCCCTCCAAATACTTGTGTAGGTCATGGAATGATTGCACAATGATTGTCTTAGCTAGGGTTGGTAATGGGTCGTGTCGTGTCAATATTATATACGTGTCAAGAATGCTAAACCCAAATCCAACCCGTTTAATAAACGTGTCATTTTCGAGTTGACCAATTTATTTCCTGTGCGGGTTTCGGGTCATGTCGAGTTGACCGGCTAAGTGGTAGCAAATAAAAAATAAAAAAATAAATCTAAAATTTGATAAATTAACCAAGTAATTGCATTTCTGAAAAAAAAAAATTAAGAAAACAATGAGTATAGCCGTGCGGCTATACTATGTATACACGTAAAAATAAGTATAGCCACGTGTCAAAATAAGTATAGCCACGTGTCAAAATAATTACTAAAAATAAAATTAAAAAAATTAATTAACCTAAACATACTAAGTTTATATATATATATATATATATATTTTTAAAATACTTCCGATGAAAGTTCGTCGGTAAATGCGACAGGACCCGACCCAAATTCCATTTTGGAATCCGAGCCGAGCCCTGTGCGTGTCCAACACGTAGCGAGTGCTGGGCATAATGACTAAATTTCGCTTCTAGTTAAAATTCAAGTTTATTACAAGTTTGACCTCTGACGAAAATTCGGCTAAGTCTCCCTTATAATTGTATCATTCCCCAACATTTCAACCTGTCAAAAGCATATATATACATATCCCAACTGCCAGCATGCATTCAATTTACATCTAAATAGTTCTACTAAACTAAACGGCCTTAGGCCATACAGAAAGTCCTAGGGCAATTCATCAGAGCAACTAATTCAAGAATTTACAACAGCATAATATGATTTCAAAAGAAATCCTACATAAGCGAGTGAGTGGTGCGGAGTGTGGAAACTCACGTCTATTGCATGGGGGCTCAAAACATTCAAAAATGTGAGTGAACAAAAATAAAGTTTTAGAAAATAGCATATGAACATACTAACCCCACTGTAAAAAGGGTTAGAAAACCCATTATGCATACTATATTCGTACAGAAGACAAACATGCATATTTATATTTATATAATCATTCACAAACTCACAAAAATCATCAAAAAGTTTAAATATTGAAAAACAAATATTTCTCCACCACCTAGGTATACCCATTTTATTTCCATCAATTCCCATATTTATTTGTCAATTCCTTTATTTTTCGTCAATTCCTCGTGCCACAGAAGAGACACGTCCTCACAAGCCTCAGGAAACACAAGGTCACCCGAGCCGCAATCATTGTTGGACTCAGGAGACATTTGGTCAACTTGATCCGCATTCCTCGCTCTCACGGTCCGGGTGTCCCCTAAACTTGTGGGGTAAATGTCAAGCGTGTTGACAAAACTGAAGGCAACTAGGATGTCTGTGAACATCATCATATCCGAAGGCAACCAATTTATCCAAAGGAAACTTTTATTCTGAAGGCAACATCTATTCCGAAGGCAACCTTGGGTATCCATGTTGGATTTTAAAAAAAATAAATAAATTTTTTTGAAAAAGATTAAAGATTATAAAAATAATTATAAAACTATTCCTCATTCTATTCTTATGTCTTGTTGCCATTCATGAAAACCATAATTTTATTTCTCATCAAACCATTCAATCCGGTAATCACCTCATTTCCTACTTTCCAAGCCTTTTCTCATTTCCAACATAGCAGCATATAAATAAAATATTTAAATCCAATTAAACATGCTTGGAAAGCTATAGTCAATAATAACTTATGCAAGATCAAATAATGAAATTCATTTGCACAAAATCATTTAAAAAACAAAAGTCCACTCGTTGAGTGTTCGAGCTAGCTGGTCCTTTCAAAGGTCCCTCTTGCGAGTCAGTTGGTGCCCGAGTACCTATTTAAGCCATCATAAATATTTAATCAATAAAAATACTCAACATAAATATTTAATCCCAAAACCCTGACCCTCGTCTCCTAAGAGTGCGTGCACCAAATTTAAGATCATTCCTATACTCAATTAAGCATTTCAGATGGTTAGAATGGTATGAAAAGAGCCGAGACTCGATAAGCGATAAATTTCCATACTAGTCAACCCGGGACCCCGTGGGGTCCATGACCTCCAAATGTCAATCCGAGAGTTCATATAGATTCTACACATTTTAATAACCACGTCCTGCGAGTTTGGTCCGAATCGGACGATTGGATTGATCACGATCGTACGATCGGACAGTTACGGTTATTTAACCCTAGGGTTCGCGATTTCAAAGTATCCGGGACTCCGATTTATGATCCGTCGAATCCTATACGATCCTAAAAATATGAGGTACGACATACGTGAGTTTGAGTTCGATCCAACGGTCCAAACCTATCGAACCCCGAAATCGCACAATATGCAAAATCCATTCGAGGCTCAAACAGTATCCGAATTGGAATCCGAGTGACAACTAGGGGATCGCATTGGGACACAACGCCCCTTTGTTATAGTGCCCACTCACAGCCACACACGCCGGCAATGCGTGGGTGTGTAGATCAATTTTCGGTGGCCAAAAATACTCCAAATCGTCGGCCAAGATTCCTACCCTAGGTGTAAAATCTCATTTGGAGACACTTTTGTTCTTTGACATACCCCAAAAAATGGCCGGAAGTGGCTGGAATTTCAATCCAAAAACCAGCCAAATTTTGATTCGAAAATCGAATTACCTAGGCAGCAAATCGATCAATTCTTATAGGACTCTATCTTTCAACCTTAAACATTAACCAAGAACATAGAGAACCCAAAGAATATTTTCTGTATATTTCTCAACAAGACTTACAATGGCTCCCCAATTGGTAATAAATCCACCATTGATGATACAACAGTAATTGTAACAAATTCCCCAACAACCCTTCCTTTGAAGCTAAGTTTACAAGCATTGAAAACTTATTAGAACAAAAACAGAGGTGCTACAGAAAATGCAACATGATTCATCTGGAATTGAAAGCAGCTTCAACCTGGGCAATGAAATCTAGAAATCTGGCCTTGAGGTCATGGTAGTCCTCCCATGTGGCATCCTCTAGTGTGTGACCCTTCCAATGCACTAAGACATCCACCCCTGCAGCATTACCACGTTTGACTAACTTCCTTTCCAAAATAGCCAGTGGCTCATTTTGCACAATACCATCTTCAGTAATTCAAGGTAATGTTAATGAAAGAGTCACGTGAGTTCCCAAATGCTTCTTCAAACAAGACACATGAAATACGAAGTGGATCTTACAACCAGTAGGCAATTGGAGTTTGTAAGGTCCATAAAATTTGGGCAAAATTTTATGGTATGAGTGAGCAGCCAAAGACTGTAACTAGTAAGGTACCAATCGCAAACACACCATATCCCCAACTTGAAATTCCCTTTCAGAGCGATGTTTATCAGCTTGAGTCTTCATTCGGTTTTGTGCCATAAGGAGATTAGATTTCAACAAAGTCAACATTCTGTCTCTGGCAGCCAAGCTTCTGTCAACATTGGCAAATCTTGTAGTGCTTGGCTCATATGGTGTAACCGTGGGTGGGGGCTGACCATAAACAACTTCAAATGGGGTTAACTTGGTTGATGTATGATAGGCTGTATTATATCTAAATTCTGCCCAAGATAACAAAAGCAACCATTTTTTGGGTTGAGCTGCAACGAAGCACCTCAAATAGGTCTCCAAACACCAATTAACCACTTCAGTTTCGCCATCAGTCTGTGGATGGTAACCGAAGCTCGTTCGTAAGACTACATCATGCAATTTGAAGAATTCTTTCCAGAAGTCACTAACAAATATTGGATCCCTGTCACAAACAATGGAGCTAGGCACACCATGTAACTTAAACACATGGTCCACAAAGAGCTGAGCAATGGTATGTAGCAGCTGAATATGTTGGTGTGTAATCCTTCAGCCGAGTTTTGGAGCTAAAGGAATTGCGTCTATTCTGTTTTTCATTTCTTTAGTTGTTTATCTTTTTTTTTCCAGTTTTATTGTGCACCCTTGGATCACAGTCCAAGTGTTTAATCTCTAGTATAGGATTAAGTGACATGTGTAAGCATCTAATAGGATGCTAGAACTTGGGCTTATTGTAAATCTGGTACAGGGAAGAATCTCTCTTCTCTCTCTCTGTCTAACGATTATAACCAAAATAGTGGAGCAGATATGAATATATCGAAGCATTTTTCATTCTCCAGAGCAACGTTCTCTCAATCTTTCCGTGATTTCTTCTTTGCTCCCAAAATATCCAAAATATGAAATGCTGAAACTAAGAATTCTAACATGGTATCAGAGCCAGGTTCGATTGCTTGAGCTGGGCGTGAATCTGTGAGTGAATCGGAGAAATTGGGTTTTGTTTGAGCTAAACTTGAGCTCATCTGAAGATCGCGATTTCTCAAATCCAATGTCTAATATGGCAGGATCGAGTACCTCTGAGCTGCGAACTCCAATTTTCAATGGAGAAAATTATGAGTTCTGGAGTATCAGAATGAAAACTATTATGAAATCTCATGGTTTATGGGATCTAGTTGAAAATTGTCTCAATGTTTCAGATCTAAAGAAGGAGAAGGAGATTGAAGAGACGAAGGTTACTGAGAAGGAGGAGAAGGAGATAGAAGGTACGAAGGCTACTGAGAAGTCTACGATGGCTGGAATATTGATGAAGGATGCTCGTGCACTCGGGTTAATCCAAAGTGCTGTCTCCGATCAGCTCTTTCCCAGAATAGTGAACGAGGAGACCTCAAAGGGTGCTTGGGATATTCTGAAGTTGGAATTCAGAGGAGATAAACAGGTAAGAAATGTAAAATTGCAAGGGTTGCGTAGGGAATTTGAATATACCCGCATGAAGGATAGTGAATCTTTATCTGTATATCTGGTTAGGTTGTTTGATATAATAAATCATATGAAGAGTTATGGTGAGGAACTATCTAGAGAGAGAATTGTCCAGAAACTATTGTTTAGTTTGCCTAAATCTTATGATTCTATCTTCTCTGTAATTGAACACTCTAAGGACCTTGAAACTCTTGAGGTTCAAGAGGTTGTTGCTTCACTGAAGAGCTTTGAGCTCAGATTGGATAGACACACTGAGAATTCTACAGAAAAGGCCTTCACTAGTCTGAATGTTGGTAGGAAAAACCTTGAAAATGGAATTGCTTCTGCAGATCAAATATCTCAGAAAAATTGGAAATCCAACGATGGAAACAAAATGGCCTGCAAACATTGTGACAAATTTCATTATGGCAAATGTTGGTATGAAGGGAAGCCTAAATGCCATGGTTGTGGGAAGCCTGGACACATGATCAGAGATTGCAATGGACACAAGAATGTGCAGAGAGTGAATTATGCAAATCAGGTGGAAGATTTTGGTACTTTGTTCTATGTTTGTAATGCTGCAACAGATGTAAAAGTAAATCACTCTTGGTACATTGACAGTGGGTGTAGTAACCACATGACAGGAGATGAAGGACTTTTAGTAAATATTCAAAGGGATTTGACCTCTAAGGTGAAGATGGGAACTGGAGAAGTGGTTCCAGTTGCTGGAAAAAGGACTTTGGTGATAAAAACCAAGTTAGGTAAGAAGCACATTCATGAAGTAATGCTTGTACCTGGTCTTAAAGAAAATTTGCTTAGTGTTGGGCAAATGATGGAACATGGCTATCACCTTATGTTTGGAGGAAATGTGGTGAGTGTTTATGATAATTAGTCACTAGAAAATCTGATTGTGAAGGTGCAAATGACAAACAACAGATGCTTTCCATTGACAATGATGCCTGCGAGTGAGTTGGTCCTAAAAGCAAGTGTCACACATTGCTTGCAGACATGGCATAAGAGGCTGGGACATTTAAATGAAAGAAGTATGAAACTGCTTGAGAATCAAGGGATGGTTCATGGCTTACCTCACTTGGAGCAGATGTCAGTGGTGTGTGATGGTTGTATGCAAGGAAAACAGCATAGGGATTCTTTCCCTTTGGAATCCACTTGGAGAGCTTCAAACCCTTTGGAATTGGTTCACACAGACATCTGTGGACCAATGAAAACAGAATCGCTATCTGGAAACAGGTATTTTCTATTGTTTACAGATGACTATACTAGAATGTCTTGGGTATATTTCATTAGAAACAAATCAAGTGCATTGGAATGTTTTATGAAATTCAAGGCTATGACTGAGCTGCAAAGTGGGTTCAAGATAAAGAGTTTAAGAAGTGACAGGGGTGGAGAATTCTTGTCAGGAGAATTTAACAGGTTTTGTGAAGAATCTGGCATTCAAAGGCAATTAACAGTGGCATACTCCCCTCAGCAGAATGGAGTAGCTGAGAGGAAGAATCGAACTGTGGTTGAAATGGCTAAATCAATGTTGCATGAGAAAGGTGTCCCCTATGAGTTTTGGGCAGAAGCTATAAATACAGCAGTCTATTTGCTGAATAGATGTCCTACCAAGGCTCTCAACAAGGTAACACCATTTGAAGCTTATACTGGCAGAAAACCAGGAATTGCACATTTAAAAATATTCGGATCTCCTTGTCATGTGCTTATTCCTTCAGCATTGAGGCATAAGCTTGAAGAAAACAGTCACAAGTGTATTTTTGTAGGCTATGGTCTCTGTGAAAAGGGATATAGGCTGTTTGATCCAAGTACTAGGAAGGTAATTCTGTCTAGAGATGTTACATTTGATGAAAATGCCACATGGCAGTGGGTGAATACAACTGAAGGAGAGATGACAGTACCTATGCCTACTGAAAATCAAAGTTGTGAACCAAGTCAAAGCTTGGATACACCACTGCAAATGGATGAAGAAGTCACATTACAAGCTGAACCAAGTCAAAGCTTGGATACACAAACTCAAATAGATGAAGATACTACTCTGCAAGATGAAGGCATAGGTGAAAGTTCTCATTTCTTTGATCACACACCAAAGAAATGGAGAAGTGTAAATGAAATCATGGCTAAGTGTAATGTGTGTATTGTCGAACCTGAAAATTATGAAGATGCAGCTCAAGATGAGTCATGGAGAAAGGCAATGGAAGCTGAACTGGAAATGATAGAAAAAAATGACACTTGGAAACTTGTCGAGAGACCATTTGCTAAACCTGTGATTGGTGTTAAGTGGGTCTACAAGACTAAACTGAATCTAGATGGTACTGTGCAGAAAAACAAGGCTCGTTTAGTGGCTAAAGGCTACTCACAAAAGCCCGGTATTGATTACAATGAGACTTTTGCCCCTGTGGCAAGGCTAGACACCATTAGGACCTTGATTGCTCTTGCTGCACAGAAGGAATGGAGCTTGTATCAACTAGATGTGAAATCTGCATTTCTTAATGGAGTTTTAAAGGAGGAAGTATATGTGGATCAGCCACAAGGATTTGTAAAGAAGGATGAGGAAACAAAGGTATACAAGTTACACAAAGCTTTGTATGGTTTGAAGCAAGCACCAAGAGCTTGGTATGACGAGATTGATGCCTATTTCAACAAGGCTGGTTTCAAGAAAAGTCCAAGTGAGGCAACTTTATATGTTAAGGCAGAAGGTTCAGATGTTCTTATTGTTTCTCTATATGTTGATGACATAGTGTACACAGGTAGCAGCTCTCAAATGATTGAAGAGTTTAGGAGAGATATGATGGAACACTATGAGATGACAGATTTGGGAGTATTACACCATTTTCTTGGAATGGGGGTGATACAGTCTAAACAAAACATTTTCTTGCATCAGAGGAAGTATGGACAGAAGCTGGTTGAAAAATTTGGTTTGAAAGATTGCAAAATAGTGGCTACACCACTTGCAATGAATGAGAGGTTAAGTAAGAATGATGGAAGTGAGGCTGCAGATGAAGGAGAATATAGACAAATTGTGGGCAGTTTGCTCTACTTGACTGCAACTAGGCCTGACATAATGTTTGCAGCTAGCCTCTTGGCAAGATTCATGCACAATCCCACCAAGAAACACATGGGAACTGCTAAAAGGGTATTGAGATACATTCAAGGAACAATAGACTTTGGAATTGTATTTGAGAAAGGAAAAGAAACTACTCTTATTGGCTATTGTGATAGTGACTGGGCAGGAAGTGAAGATGATATGAGGAGCACTTCAGGGTATGCATTTACTCTAGGATCTGGTGTGTTTTCATGGGCATCGATTAAGCAAAACACAGTGGCACTGTCCACTGCAGAAGCAGAATATGTCAGTGCTGCAGAAGCTACTTCTCAAGCAAAGTGGCTGAGATTTGTACTTGAAGATTTTGGAGAAGAACAGATTGAAGGAACACAGATAATGTGTGATAACACATCAGCAATTGCTATGGCAAAGAACCCTGTTTTCCACCAGAAGTCAAGGCACATTAACAGAAAGTTTCATTTCATTCGAGAAGCAATTCAAGCCAAGGAGATAGAACTTGTCTACTGCAGAACTGAGGAGCAAATTGCAGATATTCTGACTAAAGCTTTGCCTAAGGACAGGTTTGCATACTTAAGGGAATTACTTGGTGTTAAGTCGGCTAAAGGATTAGAAGGGAATGTTGGTGTGTAATCCTTCAGCCGAGTTTTGGAGCTAAAGGAATTGCGTCTATTCTGTTTTTCATTTCTTTTAGTTGTTTATCTTTTTTTTTTTCCAGTTTTATTGTGCACCCTTGGATCACAGTCCAAGTGTTTAATCTCTAGTATAGGATTAAGTGACATGTGTAAGCATCTAATAGGATGCTAGAACTTGGGCTTATTGTAAATCTGGTACAGGGAAGAATCTCTCTTCTCTCTCTCTGTCTAACGATTATAACCAAAATAGTGGAGCAGATATGAATATATCGAAGCATTTTTCATTCTCCAGAGCAACGTTCTCTCAATCTTTCCGTGATTTCTTCTTTGCTCCCAAAATATCCAAAATATGAAATGCTGAAACTAAGAATTCTAACAGAATAAGGATGGGATAAAGCAATGAAATGGGCATACTTGCTCAGATGATCAACTACTACAAAAATGACAGATTTCCCTTGGCAAAGGGGTAATCCAACAATAAAATCCATGGAAATATCAGTCCACACCTTATCTGGTATAGGTAGGGGTTGCAATAATCTAGCAGGAGTCACAATTTCATACTTGTGTTGTTGACAGGTGTGACATTCAGCTACCATTTTCTACACATCGTGTTTCATACTTGGCCAATAAAAACTCCGAGAAAGCCTTCAAGAAACCCGCATGACCAGCCAGAGGAACTGAGTGATGAGCAGCCAAAACTTTGGTCCCCCAAACCGAATTAGGATTGAGGACTATTCTGGAGTTATATTTAAGGATACCACTGTCAATGTGAAACTTGAGTAAATGATTTGTTGTAAAAAGAGATGGTGCATGAGGTGATTGTGTAGGACTAGCGACATCTAGAACTTGGTTTTTTTACTAAGAATCTAAGGATCACCCTCATTGTACCGTCGTAAATCATCCATCCAACTGTGATAAGGATATGTAATTGCCAAATTCTCAATATACTGCCCATAAACATTAGTTCTAATGGGCAAGTTGTCCATGGCAAAGACTTGAACTTGGTCAGTAGAAGAGCTGTGAATGATAGGAAATCTAGACAAAGCATCAGCTGCTTTATTATCACTCCCTTGCCTATAGTGTATCTCATGATCATAGCCCAAAAGCTTGGTGACCCATTTTTGCTGAAAAGGAGTGTGAGCCTTATGATTGAGAAATATTTAAGACTATGGTGATTTGTCTTAATGATAAAGTGTCTTCCTTGTAAGTAATGATGCCACTTCTTGATGGCATGAACAATTGCCATAATTTCCCTCTCGTAAGTGGAAAGGGCTTGGTTTATAGGACCAAGAGTCTTGCCGGTAAAAGCAATAGGCTTGTCTTCCTATTGTAACACAGCTCCTATACTAGATCCAAAAGCATCACTCTCAATGATAAAGGTTTTGTAAAATCCAGCAAGGCGAGAAACTTGGGAGATAACATGAGTTCCTTGAGTTTGTGAAAGGCAGTAGTAGCCTCTGGAGTCCACAAAAATCCATCCTTCTTGGTTAACTGAGTCAAAGGGAAACTTTCCCTACCATAGTGAGGAATAAATTTTCGATAATAGCCTGTGAGGCCCAAAAATCCTCTCAAACTTTTAACAGAAGTAGGTATAGGCCAATTAGCAACTATGTTTAATTTGGAAGGATCAGCTGAAACTCCTTGCCTAGAGACAATGTGGCCCAAATATTCAATAGTAGAAACTCCAAAGGCACACTTGGACATCTTGACAAAAAGTTGATGATGCTTCAAAATTTCCAAAACAGTATGTAAATGCCTCAAATGATCTGACCATGAAGTATTGTAAACGAGAATATCATCAAAAAATACCAAGACAAACTTCCGTAAACAATTTCGGAAGATCTCATTCATCAAACCTTGAAATGTGGCAGAAGCATTTGTCAAACCAAAGGGCATAACAAGGAATTCATAATGTCCCTCGTGAGTCCAAAAAGCCATTTTTTCAATATCTTCTGGATGAACTCTAATATGATGATAGCCACTCCTCAAGTCCAATTTGGAAAAATACTTTGCCCCATGCAATTCATCCAACAGATCATCAATAAGTGGAATTGGATATTTATCCTTAATAGCTAACTCGTTTAACTGTCTGTAATCCATGCACATTCTCCATGTGCTATCCTTTTTCTTGACCAACAAAATAGGAGAAGAAAAAGGACTATGACTGTTCCTTATAAATCCCGAGTCCAGCAGCTCTTTGACACAATTTTTAATTTTTGACTTTTGAAGTGGTCCATAAGCATATGGTCTAATGCTTGGTGGTTTACAACCAGAAATCAGTGGGATCCGATGATCATGTTCTCTCACAGGAGGTAGAGTAGTTAGGGTGCCAAAGACTACAGAAAAAGAATCCAACAAGGCTTGCAATTCATGCTGTTGTGGTGAGGATAAATCATCTGCAGGTTTGGCCATATTTTCACATTCTACAGCACAGAGAATCACACCATAATAACCTGACTGCAACAACTTGTCCATCTAATGACAAGAAATAGGTTGTGAAGGATGTGGTTTAGAACTGGACAAACAAATTTGCTCATTCCCATGCCGAGACTTCATAGTTAATCTCTCAAAGTCCCACAAGATTGGACAAAGAGTTCTCAACCATTGAACCCCTAACACAATGTCACAGCCTCCTAATGGCAAAGCAAACATATCGGAGGTATATATATAAGTCCCGATGGCTAAAGGAACCGCAGCACAACAACCTTTACTCTGAACTTGTCCACCATTAGTTATCATGACATCATAAATATGAGACTGATCTAACTTCCAACCCAACTTCTTAACCATGCCAATATCGATGAAATTATGAGAGCATCCAGAGTCTAACAATACCACAACATGACAGTTCTTAATTACAGCAGTGAGTTTCATAGTCTTAATAGCAATAGGGCAGAAGTGCCATACAAAGCACAAGCTGTGATACAACAAGCATTCACCTCAGCCACTTGTTCAATTTGTTGTAATTCATGAACAATTTCCTTTTCCTCAAAACTATTATAACCCATATCCAACAACAAGATTTGTTTCCTTGAACACTTATGACCCCTCACAAATTTTTCATCACAATAAAAACAAAGATTATTCTGCTGTTTATATTGGATTTCTTCAGGGGTTAATTTCTTGACAGGCATATCCTTCCTATGAAAAATTTCATTTTTAGCAGGAACAAAATCATTTTGTATGGGTAAAAGAGGCAATCTTATCTTAGAAATTCTAGTAGAATGTGCATACCTCAACTTTTGGAGTTTAGCATCCACTTCATGAGCAAAATTCATGGCCTCATGAAATGTAGTAGGACGAAGCAACTTGACATCATGGTTGAGTTCTTCCCTTAATCCACCAATGAAACAGCTCAATTGAAAAGTCAGACTAAGATCACGGATTTGAGTTGCCAAGCATCGGAACTCAACGATATAATCCTTTAAGGGACCTGTTTGATGAAGCTTAAAGAGCGACTCTGCAAAATCCTCAAACCCATGAGAGCCAAATTCTCTGCAAAATGCCCTGGTAAAATCTTCCCATTTGGACAAAGAAGAAGCACATTCCTCCCATTGATACCACTGCAGAGCCTCACTATCCAGATGGAAAGAAACCATTTTGACCTTTTTCTCATAGGGCACCGAACAGTAATCAAAATGTTGCTCTGCCTTGTAAATCCATTCAATTGGATCATCCCCATTGCGGAATCTGGGAAATTCTATCTTAACAAAGGGCATGTGATTCTCAAAAGAAAAACCCATTTCCCTCTTTCGGTGATAGCCCTTGCTAGGTTTCTTAACTCTCTAATGTGGGACTCTTTACCTTTACATTCTCACACACCCCCGCACGTGTGACAAATTTTCAAGCCTAGCATGTAGACAACACATATTGGGTGACATGGAGCATGTGTGGCCGTTGAGCTTTCACACGTGGGCTAACTTGGCTATGATACCATGTTAAGATGAAGAGAAACTGAAAAACAGAGTAAAGAAACTGTAGAAGCAAAGAGAATTTCAGAGAAGGAATTGTAGGTTTCTGTATTTCGTTAAGCTCTAACTGAGCACATTACAATCTTTATATCAGCCTAACTACAGTCTTAGCTGGCTACTCACTTTGCTAACAACTCTAACCACATTCTAACAGCTTACTCATTGATTTGTTGACACTTGGCAATATCATCATCATTGATACTCTTACACTTTCTCACTTAGGGAAGGCTGATGAAGTTTGCAGGAAGAGGAAGAATATATTAGATCACTCTTATGGAAGCTTTAAAGGACTTACAGAGGATGGACGTGATTCTAATGAAAAAAATTCAAGACAATGCCCTGAAATCAGGCTTATCTCGATTGGTACCTTCTGTAAGTTTCAACGATAAGATTCTAAGTGCACAGAGTTTGGTTCCGCAGTCCCAGAGAAAGCCATTAGCCGTTTTCAGACTTTCTTTTAAAAGGAGATCTTGTGATGCAGAAGAAACCATTGAACAATGTAAGCATTCAAATAATTCAATTTTCTTTTAATAGAAAGAAAACTTAGAATATTGGGATTGATGTACATGTATATTACCGAACATTTCAATGATATATCCATAGGTCAATCAAAAGGTTTTTGGATCGGCCTAGACCAGGATATATCATTCCATGTTGTAGAGTAGAGAAGCCGACTTCAGGATCTTGGTCTGAGATTCCACCCTCAACTTTTAAATTTCGTGGCGAGAACTATTTCAAGTATGACTTTGGTTTTTTCTTTTGTCAAAACCAACCTTAACTGAATTTAGACATTTGCAACTAATTACTCTGTTCTGCCTTGCTAATGATAATATTATTTTATGTTGGTCTACCACCAGGAATAACGAAAGTCAACTGCTCCGAACTACAGTCCATATACTCCAATAGGTGTTGATATGTCTGTATGCCCCAAAAAGATACATCACATTGCCCAGCATCCTGAGCTTCCCAAAGTGAAAGCAAATGGGAAAGTGTTCATTGTAAGCATACATGTAATTTTTTCAGAATTGATTTATCTTGTTATGTTTAGTTTGTTATATTTTGGCAATATCTAATGATATTGCTCTGCTCCTTGTTACAGTTGCCTACTTATCCTGCTGCAATGTTTCTAGGTGATAGTGATGGAGAGAGGATGAGTCTTGTAATGTATTTCAAAGTTTCTGAGAATTTTGATAAAGACATCTCTCCTCAATTCCAGGACAACATCAAGGTAACTTCATTTTGTATAAAACTTCATCCATTTGGATAGGCATGTACTTTATTCTGATGTACTCTCCCTGATGGAAATGATCTTATGTTCTATTGGAACACTCAGTCTGTTGTTATATTTGAATGATGCTTTTAGAAAATGGTTGACGATGAGACGGAAAAAGTTAAAGGATTCGCAAAGGACTCCACTGTACCTTTTAGAGAAAGACTAAAGATCTTGACGGAGGTGGTAAATCCTGAAGATCTCGATCAGAGTTCTACTGAGAAGAAGCTTGTACATGCATATAATGACAAACTAGTTCTTTCACGCCCCCGACACAATTTTTACAAGGTAAACATTGAACATTTATGTTGCTGAGTGTTAAGAAGATGAAACATAAAAAGGAGTTTCACTAAAACACCCAAAATGGGGGCTGAAATTATAAAAAAACCCAACACCCAAAACACTTTATAAACACACCAAAAACCCATCATTACACACACTCAAAACCCATTTATAAACACACACAAAAAATATACAATTGTTAATTTTGGGTGTGTTTCTATGTTTAAATAGTGCTTGGGTTTTTTTTTAAATACATGTCTAGGATTGGATTTATTTATAAATTTGTAAACATAAAAACCATGTTGTTTGACTTTATCAAGCTCTCTCACATGCACGGTCCTAACTACTTTGAGATTGATCTGGACATTCATCGCTTCAGCTACATATCAAGGAAGGGTCTCGAATTGTTGTGAGAACGTCTTTAAAAATGGAATAGCCGAGCGGCTATACTCTTAAAATATTCTATTTATGGAGTGTAGTCACTCTAAAATATTCTTTTTACGGAGTATAACTGTGCGGCGATACTCCCTTTTAAAATAGAGAATTTATGGAGTATAGCCGCACGCTATACTCTCTTTTAAAATATTGTGTCTATGGCTTATAGAGTATAGCCAAGCGGCTATACGTTTAAAATATTCTACCGCACGGCTATACGTTTAAAATATTCTATTTTACCAGTATAGCCATGTGACCATACGCTTTAAATATAACAATAAAAATATGGATTTCTCTGTAGCAAAGCTAAGCCTTGAGATAATGAATCAATTAGACATAGTATGTATTTACATTCTAGCTTTGTTCCTCTATGTGCTTAGGGTTGAGAGAGAATTTATGCCTTGTTTGTGTGTTGCATGTGTATGAGAAGTGATATAATGACATTGCTTATCTTTTTAGGTGCCCTTTGTCATATTTCCTAAATATATTCGAATATTTAAACAGTATAGCGGAGTGTCTATATTCAAATAATAATATAATTACTAATTGAAGTAATTAAAAAAGGCAAAGATATTACTTAATAACATATATATGAAATTAAAGAAGTTGGCCAAAAAATAAAAGTAAAGAAACAAATTTATATTTTAAAAAAAAATAGCAAGAAGACCATAGGTCTATGCTAGCAACTATTTGCCGGATTAGACCTCTACGGAGGAAAGTTTCCTATGCCGACGAAATGTCGTCGGAAGAGGTCTAATCCGGCAAAATTGCACCGAGATAGACCCGTGCCGACAAAAGTTCATCGGGAGAGGTTTTTTTAAATATTAAGTATAAACTGAGTATCTTTAGGTCAATACAATTTTATTTTTTAGTAATTCAATAAAATCTTAGCCTTATTTAATTACTTTCATTAGTAATTATGTTTTAATCATTATTTATTTGGTGAATAATTAGTATTAAATATTTTAATTAACTTCATAAATATATTACTTAATAAATAGTAATTGGTTTTTTATTTTTATTTTTAATAAAATACTTAAATACTAATTATTCACTAAGTAAATAATAATTAAAACATAACTACTAAATAAAGTAATTAAAAAAGAGAAATTCAGATTATGATATTTCAAGGGTATAGCTGTGCGGCAATAAGTTTAAAATATTATGTTAATGGAGTCTCACCAAAACAAATTTATGTCTGGAGTCCTAAATTGAATCAATAAATTTGTGATCAAGAAAATACTTTAGTAATTCGCTGACTCACTTGAGGAGTTATTTTATTGCTTGTGTACATATCCACATGACATGTTGATGTGATTTATCAAAATTTTCTCAAATTATTATAATTCGTGCCCAATAGTTATAAAATTCAAATTTTACACAAAAAGAAGGAACAATAAGAGAAAAAATCGTACCCAAAGGTGGTTCATATGGCAGATCCAAAGATTCCTATGAAGATGAATCCATTCTCTTAGAAAGGTTAGAATGGTGGTTCATATTTTTTTAAAAATAGTATAGCCGCACGGCTATACTTCAAATTTATTTTAAAAATAGCACTTCCTTGCGGCAACACTAGGTTTTTTCCCAATTTTATTTTAAAAATAGTACAGCCGATTGGCTATACTAATTTTTTTAAAACCAGTATTACCGGTATTCTCTTTTTTTATTATTATTATATTATAGCCGTGCGGCTATACTCGATTTTTTAAAATATTCTGGCGAATCGGACTCGAACTCATCACTACGGACGTCTAGGGCACAGAGCAAGCCCGTTCCAGGTTTTGAGCAGTGTTCGAGATATCGGCCTAGGCGCTAGGCGGGAGGACACTGTAAAATAGGGAAGAAAGATATTTGCCTGAATAATTTTCATTGAGTCAGAGGGTGTAACTTTATACAAGAGATTTCCTATAATGATGCTAAGCTATTCTAGGAATCTAAATTACAATAGGAAAAGAAATATTCTACAGCACATAATTACATATTTGTTTCCAGATCCATCATGTGAACATTAGGAAATCATTGACCTTCTTAACACTCCCCCTCAAGTTGGAGAGTGAATGTCGAGAACTCCCAACTTGCGAATCATGGTAGAAAAGGGTTCCTTTCCCAACGGTTTAGTGAATACATCCGCAAGCTGATTTGCCGAAGTAACAAACTTGGTTACAACCGAACCATCCTGTATTTTGTCCCGAATAAAGTGGCAGTCCATTTCTATATGCCTGGTTCTCTCATGGAAAACGGGATTGGCTGCTATATGTAAGGCTGCTTTGTTATCACAATGTAGCAATGCCGGTTTTCAGATGCAATATTCGTAAATCCTTCAATAATGAACGTAACCAAGACAACTCACAGCATGTACCTGTCATGGCTCTATATTCGGCTTCTGCTGAAGAGAGTGACACTGTTTTCTGCCTCTTTGTTCGCCAAGAAAACAAGTGAAGATCCTAAAAAAAACACAATAACCTGTAGTGGATCTACGAGTCATTGGACAACCAGCCCAATCCGAGTCACAAAAAGCTCGCAGAGATAAATCATTTTGAGAAGAGAAAAACAAACCCTGTCCTGGAGCACTTTTCAAATAACGCAACACACGCAAGGCAGCTTCCATATGTGGTCTACGTGGTGCATGCATGAATCGGCTTAATACATGTACCGAATACATGATATCAGGCCGAGTAATAGTTAAATAAATTAGGCGTCCCACAAGTCGCCTATATTGAGATGGATCTCTAAGCAATTCACCTGTATCAGAGAGCTTTATGTTTTGCTCCATGGGAAAGTTCACAGGTTTAGCACCCAAAATTCCACCATCCTTCAAAATTTCCAAAGTGTATTTCCGTTGTGAAATAGAAATACCTTTCTTTGATCGAGAGACTTCAATGCCCAGAAAATATTTCAAATCCCCCAAATCTTTAATTCGGAAACGACTATGCAAAAATTGCTTAAGAGTGGATATAGCCTTGAGATCATTACCCGTAATAAGAATATCGTCAACATATATCAACAGAGCGGTAAAGGACTTTCCATTCCGACATGTGAATAACGAGTAGTCCGCTTTGGACTGAACATATCCGGCAGCTTGAACAGCTGTTGAGAACTTGGCAAACCATTGACGAGAAGCTTGCTTTAAACCATACAACGACTTGTTGAGGCGACACACCAAGTTCTCCCCCTGTCGCTGAAGACCAGGAGGTGGAGACATATAAATTTCTTCATGGAGATCACCATGAAGGAAAGCATTGTTGACATCTAATTGGTGAAGGGACCAATCCTGAGCAGCTGCCAGAGCCAATAAACAACGAATAGTAATCATTTTAGCAGTGGGAGAAAAAGTGTCATGATAATCGATACCTTCCAACTGTGTGTAACCCTTGGCCACCAAACGAGCTTTATAACGCTCTATGGTGCCATCTGAGTGACGTTTGATTTTATAAACCCAGCGACATCCAATGGGTTTCTTGCCATGAGGGAGAGGAGTGAGGGACCAAGTGTGATTGGCCTCTAAAGCTGCCAATTCAAATTGCATGGCGTCCTGCCAGTGTGAATGGGAAGCTGCTTCGGTATAAGAGCTGGGCTCAACATCCTGACTAATAGTAGCAACAAAAGAATGATGCTGTGGTGAGTAACGATGGTAAGAGAGAAAGTTACAAAGAGGATACCTTGTACCTTTGGTGGAACCAGACGAAGAAGACGGCGACGGTTTGGGAGACGTTACTTGGTTGCAAACATAATCACGTAAAGCACGTGGAGGACTGTGATGTCGTTGAGAACGTCGTAAAACTGGTACGGGAGGGGGCTGAACGACGCTGGCAGGAATGGGTTGATCAAAAGTGGAGGTGGCTGGATGCGGAGACGCAGAAGGAGAAGCTGGCTGGGTCATTTCTAATGGAGGGACGGAGGGGGCTGAACGACGCTGATAGGAATGGGTTGATCAAAAGTGGAGGTGGCTGGATGCGGAGACGCAGAAGGAGAATCGGGTTGGGTCATTGCTAAGGGAGGGACGGGATGGACCGGTTCTAATGGTGCTGTGGAGGTCGTAGGGAATGAGTCAGAAATAGGAGGGTCAGACACAAAATGAGGAAGGACGGGGGCTAGAGGTGTTGGAATGGGATGGAAGGGACGCATAGGGAAAAATAGTTTCATGAAAAACAATGTCACGACTAGTGAAAAATTTATGAGTGGTAAGGTCATAGAGCTTGTAGGCTTTTTGACCGACCGGGTAACCAAGGAAAACACAACGTTTGGCTCTAGGAGCGAACTTATGAGGGACATGCACATCAGTAGCATAGGCAAGACACCCGAAAACCTTAAGATGGGAATAGGAAGGGATCTTGCCATAAAGGCGTTCAAAAGGAGTTTGTTGGGAAAGAAGTGGTGTGGGCAAACGATTAATCAAATGTACAGCGGTGAGAACACATTCTGCCCAAAAAACGCAAAGGGAGATGGGCTTGAAAGCGAAGGGCACGGGCTGACTCAAGGATATGACGATGTTTGCGCTCTACAACCCCATTTTGTTGGGGTGTATAGACACAAGAGTGTTGGTAAGTAGTGCCATTTTGTTGAAAAAAAGCTTTCATAGAAGAGAATTCCCCCCATTATCAACTCGAATATTAGCAATGGATGCAGCAAATTGAGTTTTGACAAAGGAGAAAAATTTGTAAGTAAATGTTGTGTTTCACTTTTGTGCTGCATAAAGAATACCCATGTGAAACGAGAATAATCATCCACAATTGTCAAAAAATATTTAGCACCAGAAAAAGAAGGAATTTTGTAGGGGCCCCAAATATCACAGTGAATTAACTCAAACGGTCTAACAGACGAAATTGAACTAGCAGAAAAAGGAAGTCGACATTGTTTTGCAAGTGCACAAACATCACAAGGATTATTGGATTTGAAAGGAAAATTGAGCAAATTTTTTGCCATAAAATCTAATCTAGAGGAAGATAGATGCCCTAATCGGCGGTGCCACAAGTCAGTGGAGGAGGTGACATGAGAACAAGATGGATGGCTAGCAATGGCAGCGGAGGATCTGAATTTAGGGCTCGGTGTTGCTGACGCCAATGCGACCAAGTAATAAAGTCCGTCTCGTTGTTTACCCAAACCAATCGTCGTCTTCGTCGTCAAGTCCTGCAAAATACACCAAGAGGGAAAAAAGGTTACAGAACAATTGAGACTTCTTGTAACTTGACTCACAGACATCAAATCCACCTTGAAAGATGGCACACCAAGCACATTTTTCAAAGAAATAACAGAGTTCAAAGGTAAAGTTCCAGTAGATGTGATTGGAGCCTGTTCTCCACTGGGCATAATAACTGGCGGTAAAATAGTGTTCTGACGACTGTTGACAAGCAAATTTGGAGAAGAAGTAATATGATCGGTTGCACCACTATCGAGGATTAATCGACGGAGGCGCAACGGTGCTTGTGACAAATTTGAAGAAGTACCAGCAGCATTGGCCTTAGGATTGGAGGATTGATTTGCCCCTTTATTGTTAATAATAGATAATATCTGTTGAAACTGGAGATCAGAGAGAAATTGCTCGCGCTCCATGATGAGAAGCAATGGCAAAGAAAATAAAAATTGAGACGGCAAAAAAAGAGAGAGCTAGGGTTTGTCTTCCTGCTCTGATACCATGTAAAATAGGGAAGAAAGATATTTGCCTGAATAATTTTCATTGAGTCAGAGGGTGTAACTTTATACAAGAGATTTCCTATAATGATGCTAAGCTATTCTAGGAATCTAAATTACAATAGGAAAAGAAATATTCTACAGCACATAATTACATATTTGTTTCCAGATCCATCATGTGAACATTAGGAAATCATTGACCTTCTTAACAGACACCGACACCAGGGGGTTAGGGGGGGCCCAGGCGCCTGGGAGGATCTAGGCGGCGCCTTGGAGGCCTGGGCGGATCTAGGCGGCCTGGGCGGGTCTGGGCGCCAGGGCAGGTCGTGTCCCTTTTTTTCCAAATGAAGACAGACGAAGCTTGCTGGTGCGAAGAAGCAAAGGTGACGTACATAGTGTGTGAGAAGGAGGAAAGGTGACATAAAATAAGGAAAGGCATAAGAAATGAGGGGTTCGTTTCGTGTGGAGTGAAAGGAAGAGATAGAAAACTGTGTTTCTGTTGTTGAGAGAGTGAGAATTGGGAGGCAAATGAAGAGGGAATGAGAGATTTATAATTCCTGGTGGTCTTGGTTGGGGTAAAGAAAAGGAAAGGATAAATTCGTCGTCAACACGCATGCAGGGAGAGGTCGGTTAGTGGAGGGAGGCGCGTTGGCATTGCTCACCAATTCCTTTCTGCTTTATTGATTTCTTTCTAGTACTAGAAGCCTAATGTTACTGTCTAGAAAGAAAGGTCTCTTGGAGCTTTATAACTGGCTTCAAGGGCATCTTCCAGCTAATATGACTGTGGACCATGAAAGGTATTTTGCAGAATGTGTTGACTTTCCCAAATCCTTCATCCAACTGTATATCAAAGAGGTATGTCTTCTTTATCTTTGAAACTAGGAGTTTTTTTGTCTATGTTTATATGCAACGTGATATAAGCAAAATAGGCAATCTATTCACCCAGACACAAAAAAGAAAATTTGTATCCATATTTTGTTTTGTCTATCTGACTGGATCATCTTATTCAACAATTTCACGTACTAAAATTGCAGTTTTTAAGACTCATGTCCTCATTTTGTTTTTGAACTGTAGGATGATGTATTATTCAAAGTGCTCTTGCATCTGCTTTGCGTACCTTGTTGTGCCGAACAGTAAGGAATTAATATCCTAGTTTTCCATTGTTTTAAAAGTTATCGTCATGGATTCCCTTTAACAAGATTTTTGGGTTTATATAGGGATGAAAAGGAAAAGGTTGCATTGGAGGATTCGAATGGCAATTTACTTTTCCGTGTCTCAGATATTTTCAATCCTGTACTCTTGTTCCATCTTTTCCTATTAGAGGCAAGATGCTCACTCTTGGACATTTACATATCTGCATTTCCACTTCGGCATGCCTCCTAGTTGTTAATTTGAAGTATATGGTATTGCAGAATAAAAAAGAATCACTGACATTGTGCACTTTCATTTTTCTTCCTATTTTGCAGTTGAGCTATGACCATCAGGTGCTTCTTGATTACCTTATTTCAAAAGATACCGGAATCAGTTGTGCAGAATATCTTTTAAGGTCTTTTCTCTTTCTACACCTTCTCTTAACTTATGAAATCTAAACCGTGGCGGGCTGCATTTTTCTGGTGTCGACCTCGGTGACTAAACTATAAAACATTAACCCTCTGCTTTTACATGACTTCTTAACTAATTAGCAAAACAAGAATCAATTTGGTTGACCCCAGACAGTTGTTTTTAATTGCAACTCTTTGTATCTTTCATTTGCTTCTTACCGTCCTTAATGCATTCACTTTTAGGTGCTTGCGTAAAGTGTGTGATTCATGGAGCTTATTTGTGGAATTTCTAGTGGGCAAGCTACAAATCAATCATTTTGCAAAAAGAAAAGTTTCATTGGGTGGCTCGAGTTCCTGGGGAGAGGATTCTCTTGCACCAACAAAAAATCATCTTACATTTCTTGATGATGAGCCTGATGAAGAAAATGAAAATGGCTGCAAGCACACCCAAAATGGAGGACAGTATTTCAAAGAAGCCAAAGAGTGCTTACTTTCACATAAAATTTATATTGAAGGTCTACACCAAAAGAATCTGTTTCCCTACAATCCTAATGTTCTTCTGAATCGGTACATCTCTTTGAAATGAGTTTCATTATGCTTCCCAGTAAACTAGTGATTGCTCTTACTATAGGGTTTGATTTTATTTTGACTTTACTACAGTCAACTTCTTTCTTTCACTTTTAGTTTCATTCGTTCCTCTGGATCATGACTTATCCAAACTAATCTGGTTGCTCTTTGCTTGCAGCTTAACAAGATTTCAGGAACTCTGTTTTGAGGAAGAGAAATAAACTTCTAAAAGAATGAACTTGCCAGCACAGATTTTTGCAGAGCATCATTTATTCCTTTGAGTTGAAGTGATAAAATGAGATCTTGCCAACCAATGAGGCCAAGTCTCGACGAAAACTCTTTGAGTTTCTTTAAGTCAGGCAACTGGGCCACAGTCAGACAATGCTGGAAAGAGCGCTTTGAGATCCTCACGACTCTTTGAGGCCATATATGGAGATTTTTAAGAAGTGAATGCACTTTGTGGATGAACGTTGTTACATTGAGCAGTGAAGGAATAGAAGAACAAGCTTTGTAGTTAAGGTAATTTAGATTCTACATCTAAAATTTCCAATTTTTTTCCTCAACAAGGATAGGCGAAGAAATATAATTCGTAGCATAGTTAAATCCACCAGATGAAGTCAAAGTGATAAATGGTTCTGATCACATGTTCATGTCTGTTGTCTAGACCAGTAAAGCTGTTCTCCCACCTCCAGGATATTGCTAAAAAATACTCTTAAACATGAGCACCTGCTAATGCACTATACATATTCGATTGTAAAAGAAAATCACCTGATATTGGTGTAAATTAATTCTATCCAAACTATACCAGCTGCCAGAGACAGATAGAAAAGGACTTTACCTGATCTCAAGTCTTCCTAATCTCAATTGTCAAAGAAAACTATACCTGATCTTGATGTACCCCAAGTCTTCCTTATTATCTCAAACATTCTTCTCATTTCAAAATATATACTTCTGGTTTATTTTTCCTTGTTACTTGGCATGATGGCGAGAACAACGGCTTTACTCCGTATTTTCTTAATTTTTTTTAAAATAGTATAGCCGTGCGGCTATACTCGGGTTTTTTATTTTTAATATTCTGGCGAATCGGACTCGAACTCATCACTACGAAAGTCTAGGGCAGAGAGCAAGCCCGTTCCAGGTTTTGAGCAGTGTTCAAGATATCGGCCTAGGCGCTAGGGGGGAGGACACCGACAACAGGGAGTTAGGGGGGGCCTAGGCGGCTTGGGAGGATCTAGGCGGCGCCTAGGCGGCCTAGGCGGCCTGGGCGGGTCCGGGCGCCACGGCGGGTCGTGTCCTTTTGTTTCCAAATGAAGACAGACGAAGCTTGCTGGTGCGAAGGAGCAAAGGTGACATGTATATAGTGTGTGAGAAGGAGGAAAGGTGACGTAAAATAAGGAAAGGCATAAGAAATGAGGGGTTTGTTTCGTGTGGAGTGAAAGGAAGAGATAGAAAACCGTGTTTCTGTTGTTGAGAGTGTGAGAATTGGGAGGCAAATGAAGAGGGAATGAGAGATTTCAGTCAATAGATCGAGGTGAGTGTTTTGCTGTTACTGATCCTATTTAATTGAGTTAGTCTATATCTTCTAATCCCTTTTTTGTCCTTGACTTGTGTTAAATTTTCCTAGGTAACAAATGTCCTTTGTGCCCAACAGTTCTAGAACATGTGCTTATAATAATTGAATGAGATGCTTGTATTATTTGACATCAGAATTATTGCTTTATGGTTTTCTATACCTATGTTGTTTGTCAGCATGATATGTGCTTGCTAATTTTTTGTGCTTAATTAGTGTTATAGCTTTCAGAGTTTACCAAGATTGTTTGTTTCAGTTCTGTGGTCTACCTTCAATATCTTCTTTATGCTTTTGCCAGTGCGACACTTAACGACATTATACAAAAGAAATTCCCAGAGGAATTTGCCGAAAGGAAGTTGGAGAATGATACAATGACAAACTTTGGTGTTGATTTGATGCCACTCTTTGTGAACCACTTCCAGATGGACGTTTCTATTTAGAGGTTAGATACAAGTGCCCTTTACTTCAATCTGTACTTTTGCGCTTTGTTTACATTGTTTTAATGCATTATGAATGCTAAAACTGATCTACTTTTCATTTAATGAACAATTATCCTTTATTTTTGGATAAAAGGCTATAGATCAATCAAAGCCAAGATAACTAACTGCGATATACCCACCTGAACCTGCGTGTAGATGCAATGGTGTCCAGCAAGGTTTGTTTTTCCCTCCATTCCCGGTACGTATCAATGATGTCGTCCATTGTAACGCTATAATAGGTCCTATTGGGAAACAAGGAAAGTCAAACTATAAATGTCGGTGATTCCTGAGGTGTGAACATTAGGACATGTCAATAACCAGCGGAGAGTGCATGGTTATTAATAGGTTTAACACAGACACACAGATAGTTTGTTGACATGTATGCATTGAGGAAGTCCACACTTGAGGATTCCTTTATAAAGAAAAAGGAAATTTGAGATGGACAAAACTGAGGGTTACAAATACTTCCCACTCTCCAGTAAACGAAAATATAGAGATGCAAAAACCAGAAAAACCATTTTTCTAGATGCAAAGTTGCATAGTTTTCAACTTCAATTAGCAAAACTTGAGATACAATAAGCAGAGCTTAAAGTGTTGTCGATAAGGCATCTTATTTTACATGTGACATGTGACCTAATGGAATTTGGTTGTAAATCTTCAAATGTATTATAGTTGTCACTGAATTAAGTCTAATAATGTCGTTGCTAAAAGGCCCTGTAGCTAATGTATTAATAGCCTGAAGTGTAACATGCATCACTGTAGGAAGATGCAGGACAAAGTTCTTCCATGTTTTTCCCCCTCATATTGGTTGCGCCTATGTGGTTTAACTTCTATATCTGTCCAGTTGCAGGAATTGACAAATAATGCAGCAGAGTATGCTCGATTATGGATAAGGCAGGGTAAAAGAGCAGCACGTCAAGGTAAAATGCTCTGGAATGACATCAATTGAATGAACTCGGAATTTTCTTTTTTCTTTTTTTTTTTTTTTTTTTTAATGGGTTATCTCCATAAGTAAAATCTCTTAGTCCTCTATAATAGGTATTTGGATGACCATTAAGAATATCCTGAATCAGAATTTCCATTATTTTGGGTGGATATTACTGCCTGACTGATATTACTACCTTCAATTTATTTCAAAACTCTTTTCTTCATTGTCTCATTAGACTATTTTGTATCCAATTTTTCATCTGCAGAGAATACAACGCGAACTGATATATCTCATAGCAAAAGGGCAGGTTGTCAAGTGCAATGAGAAAAATGTTGTCATTGGGTTTAGTTCATAATTACGATGGATACATTTTAGAAACTAAATTATTACACGTGCAATTTTATACCATGAAATTCAAGATTCTTTTATCCCGAAAATGTTGGTGGATCCCTATTTTTTGTTGTTGTATTTATGGGTTTAACACGTATTATTTCTTATAAATAAAATCCATTTTTTATTCTTGCCTAATGGGCTAGTAGTTGGAAATCATTAGAATGTGAGGATTGGAAAGAACTTAAATTCTCATTCTCCAATATCACTGGTATAAATAAAATAATTGAATAAATAACTCTATCCTAATTAGCGAAAGTGGTATTTTAAGCCTTAAACCCTAAAATAACATTAACAAAATTGTATATTTAAAGAGTATAGCCGGCGGCTATACTATTCAAATATATTATTTAAAGGTATAGCCGCGCGGCTACCCTATTGGAATGTATCCGAATATTTTAAAGGTATAGCCGATCGGCTATACTCTTTAAATTCATTCGAAACAAACACGAAGCTTGCACTCGCAGTCACAAGGCCATTTCGCTTGCAAGCTTCAAAGACTCGGTCTTGAGCCTCTCTCTCTCTCTCTCTCTCTCAAGCTTCAATTTTTTTTCTTTCGTTTCGGCTGATGCGTTGATTGGATTGGACTGGACTCTCTCTATGAAAACCATCAAATGTCATTCAGCTATTGAAATCTCCACTAAGATAACAACTCTGATGCTATAAGGGAGTTAGGCGACGCCTAGGCGGCCTGGGCGGTTTTAGGAGGCCTGGGCGGGTCTGGGCATCTTTTTTTTTCAAATGAAGAGAGACGAAGCTTGCACTCGCACAGGAAATGTGGTGCGCGAGTGAAATGAAGAGACAGAGAAACGAACACGAAGCTTGCACTCGCAGTCCAATCTTCAAAATTCAAATACTCGGTCTTGAGCCTCTCTCTCAACTCAAGCTTGGATTTTTTTTTCTTTGGTTTCGGCTGCTGCGTTGATTCGATTTTTTTTTGGTGCTTTTCTGTTATTGAAGTTGGCAACGTCAGATGAACATCCAAGGCAGTTTCTTAGTATGCCAGAAGAAGCCCAGCAGATGGTTCTTTAACCTGAGGCACACCTTGCAGTTTGGCATTGGATTACACCATGCTGTCTGAATGACAAAGATAGATCTCTGGTTGAGGAGCTTTTTGCAAACAACAAGATTCAGGCATTTCTGTTTTACCTCAGTAAGCATGAGTCTTTCCTGAAAAACACATTAGGAAAAGAGAATATAAAAAGATAATTTTCTTACTCTATATACTGATTAGGCATATGTATTAAATTATAGGTATTGGTTTGTACCAGTACATTGGCATGGGGTGTAAACCTTCCAGGTCATCATCTGTTCATTATTGAGGTAAGGCAAAATTTGTGCGGTATCTTTTTCATTTGGTTCCTATATTTACAAAGGTTTCTAGCAAGAGTATATTGCAGCAGCTGTTCTTCAGGACAAATTTACGCAAGTGTTGATTCTCTTGCAGGGAACAGAATATTATGATGGGAAAACAAAGAGATATGTTGATTTTCCAATATCAATCACAGATATATTGCAAATGATGGTTTTGGTCACACATGACTACATAGAATAAAAAATGGAAAGAAAGAAATATGTGAATCAGATTTCATGCTTTTCTCCCTTTTATAATCAACAGTTGCTCAGATTCTACAAGAAAGATGGGAGAACCATCACAATCCGCCCGCCTAACAATCAATAAACACAAATCATATTAGTTTCTGAATATTTGCTTCAAATATTAATACTAGGAATCAGGTTGTTTGGGGTTTTGAATATCAGAAATAAAAGACCAGTGCTAGTGCGAATTGGGCACTCTGCCTTGTTTATATATTACATTCTACAGCTAGCATATCAGTTGATTAGTTAGAGATGTTAATCGGGGATGCTGAGCACCCCTGAATGTTGTTAGTCCATGCTTCTTTCTTGTATTGTTTATCTTTTTTTGTTTTTTTTTCCTTTGTCCTCCAAGAGAAGCTCTTCTTTTGTTTTATTTACGTAGATTTATCTGGCCTGAGGAAGGATTGGATGTGAGTTAACCAGACCTTCAGAGACCCCAAAGCATGAGCAATTATGACTTACTCATTAAAGTGTTGTTAGAAGGGCCACTTTGGAATTTAGACATATATATTTTTGTCTGTAAGGACAATGTGCAGCACTTGCACTTAAATGGTACACTAATTGTTTCTGAAAATGGTGAAGCTTTGATTTATCTAATTATTTTTTTTTAACAATTACGCTTTCATTCGGATGATTTGTTGCTTAAGAAAGTAGAGTTTTCACCTCCTAGCCTCTTCTCATATCTTTTGGGTTCTTTTCAGGGTTTATTGTTTGATGGGGATTCTTCCTTATGGATGATGCCATGCATGAATATTGAATATTTTGTTCCTCTAGGATCTGCAGCCTTTTCCACGCATCGAACTGAAGTTAAAACTTCAGCGGAAAGTCTCGCTCTTTAGATATCACATTGGTGAACACCAATTTCAGGCAAAACAAATCAAAAGCGTTTACCCCGCATTTCCCTAAGGTAAAAACTTCTTCTGTTCTAAAACTAGTAATGAGAAACCAAACTGAGCTTCAGATTCTCTTTTACAGGTGAAAAACGAAGCATGGTGGTTGGTCCTTGCGAACACCTCAACATGGAATTATATGCTCTCATAAGAGTATCTTTCTCTGATCACTTGGTTACTCACATGGAGTTACCATCAGTTCCTAAGACTCTCCAGGTACTATGTGGCCTTTTCTTGCTTTGCTTGCTAACATTTGTTTTACCGTGCTTTCCAGGGGATGAAATTGACTTTAATTTTAGATTGTCATCTACAGTTCGAGCAAGAGCACTCTATTTCACAACTTATTGAACTGCAGTAACCAAAGGAAGATATCTTATCAGTAGGATACATTGGACCTTAAGGTGTATATCAGTAAATATTCGAATATATTTACAAAGTATAATCGCTCGGCTATACTTTTTAAATATATATATATATATATATATATATTCCTTCTTTATGTATTTGAGTGAGATTGAGTAGTAGTTGTGAGTTGAGTCTCTTTCCTTCTCCCATATATTTCTCACACTCTAACCCTAGGACGAAAGGGGTTAAAAAGAGTAAATACCAAGAAGACTTTTTTTAAGACATGGACATTTAGATTCAAAACGCATTCAAGCAATTTTATACATAGAAATTCAACATTCTTTGATCCACAAAATGTTGGTGGATCCCTTTTGTTGTTGTATTTATGGGTTAAACTCCTATTATTTCTTATAAATAAAATCCATTTTTATTCTTGCCCAAAATAATTGAAGAAATAACTCCAGCCGAATGGGCTAAAGTGGTATATTAGCCCCAAACCCTAAAATAATATAATATAGATAAAAACAAAAACAAAAATAATAGTATAGCCGGCCGGCTATACTTGTCGAAAATTAAATATAAAAGGTGAATAGCCGTCGGCTATACTCTTTAAAAGAAATAAAATAATTAAAAATAGTGCTATACTCGTTGAAAATTAAATATAAATAGGGTATAGCCGTGAGTCTCAAGTATTAGTGGGAGTTGCCTTCGGGGTAGGCCAGTCCACAGTTTCTCAGGTGACTTGGACATTCATTGAAGCATTTGAAGCATTGGAAGAACGTGCCAAGCACCATCTCAAGTGGCCTGATTCCAACAGAATGGAAGAAATAAAGTCCAAACTTGAAGAAGCCTTTGGATTGCCCAATTGTTGTGGATCCCTAGATGGTACACACATCATTACGACCCTTCCTACCGTTCAAACATCAGACGATTGTTGTGACCTGGAGGACAACTACAGCATGCTCTTTCTGCAGCGAATTGTTGACCATGAGATGAGGTTTCTTGGCGTTGTAATTGGTTGGCCTGGGGGGAATGATGGTGTCTTAGACTTTAATGTGTTCAGGATTTTTCAAGCTCTGTGAAGGTGGACAGCGTTTGAATGAAAATTTTAGGAGTAGAGATGCCAGTATAGCCGCGCGGCGATACCTTTTAAATATATTATATTTTAAGAGTACCGCCGCTAAGCTATACCATTTAAATATAATATTTAAATAGTATAGCCGTTCGGCTATACCATTTATTTATAATTTAAAAAGGCCAAAAATGGCGAGCTTTACATTTCCCTCCCTGCCTGGGCCGCTTCACTGAATCACTTCCCATCAAAGTCTTCAAGTTCAAGGCCAAAAATAGGTGGGCAATTTCTCATTTGAGCTCTCATGGCGCCTCCCCAGAAATCAAAGAAAAGCAAGAAAGATAGGAAATTGAAGAAAAACTTAAGCTTTGTTCCAGTCGAGCCTAAAGCCGCAGACTCTGACTGGTGGGATAGTTTCTTCAACCCCAGGTTTTCTTTTCACTAAGCTCAGTCTCCAATTACTCTGCTTCCTGCTTTTTATGGAATGTATTCAGATTACTTGTAGTTTTAACTAAATCATCTTTATATTTTGCTTATTTTGGAAAATCTGTGATGCACAGAAATATAGAACAGGTGGTGGATTTTGTTCTGTAATGTTAAATTCGGTAATGATGTTCATAATTAGAGCTCAAAACCTATAAACTGTGCTTTTGTTTAGTTAGGCTGTTGGAAAAATCGGCCTAGGTGCTAGGCCGCCTAGATGGCTCCTTTTTTTTTTTTCCTGACTTTAGCTAAATTATGAACTCGCTTCAATTTCTGATGGCCGCTATACAAAATTTGCTTTTGATTATGTGTTTTGCATCCTGGAAAGAGAAGATGTGGGCAAAAAGTTATTACTAGAGGGAGGAATAGAGATTTTAGCCTGTAAAAGTAGTATGTAATTGTTAGGAATCTGGTTTGGCCTAAGTTGGATGAGTAGTTGGAAATCCTGACTGAATCAGACTTGGGGAATATACAGACATAGAAACACATACTCGGGCTTTGCTTGTTGTAATAGACTATGAAGCCGCAATTCACCTCTGGAAGGTTGACAAGTTTGACTGTGTTGTCTGCGTGAGTGCCTATATCAACGTCGTTTTTGGCAGCGTTGAAATTGGACTAGTCTTAGCGGTACGTATCATTATTGTGTGTGACAGTAACACTATATATAACAACTTAAAACTACGCATTAGAACTAATATTTCTTTTTTTCTTCTGTGTTGGTTGCAATTTTTGTGATCAGGGTACTTTTGTTTGTGGAAAGGCCAGTGACTTTTGTTCAAGGAAACCTTCCGAATTCCATGGTTTACAGAAATGTTGCAGTATCCCAATGCAAAGCAATGTTCATGGAATTCTCAAATTCTCAAACTTGAGATTGATGCTCCCATTTACTCTGCAAATACCAACTACTTAAGATAAAGGTACTAATTAATTAAACCAGAGTAAGAACTAAATATTTGGGGCTTAAGAAGATAATAGCAAGTACAGGGACTAAGGTTTTGTTGAGTTGTTCTTGAGGTGGTTGTACTATCTTTTTGTTTTCTGGTCTGTTTGTGTTCTAGTGATCCAGAACTAAAGATTGGGAGTGCTATATCTATGGACTGGGAAGAGACATCCCACTTTGTTTGAAAAGGTTTGAATCAGACATTTGATTTTTATGATGATTGCACAATGTTTCATCTACAAATTGATTGAATAACTAGTGTAGTGCTTCAAGTTTACCAGTCGCTTCTAACCAAGGTGCTTTTGGATGTGCCACCATACTCATTAAACATAGAAACCTCTGTGTGTCCACCGTTTGATTCTAATAATTTCCAAGTGTTAAGTTGGTTAACTGTTCTAGCGTTTGAGCCATAAATTACTGAAACCGTCTCATGATGAAGAATTGATTGCGTTCTCAGATTATTTGTGATCATAGAAACTGCTTTCTAGAAATCCTTTAATCTTCTCTGATGTATTTTGTTTCTTTTGTAGGCACACAGGTTGTAGAGAACTTGATGAAGGCATCGTTGTACTTGGGACTTGCATGATTTAAAAGCCACAATGGCTGGTTGCATGTCAACCCCATCCAAAACAATTAAACAGGGAAAAAACACTGTCAGTGGGTCATCAACACCATAGATAGGCAACCTGCTCCGCTTCAGACGGTAACAAGAAAAGAAATACCAGTTTCAAGAAAATAATAGTGATGCAGGAGCTTGCTTGAGTGACTATGCTGTCAATGAGTTTGTTCATGTGGTCTTTAAGAATGGTGCAACAACTACTCACAGAAGATCTAAGGTTTCTAATTCAACATTCCTCTCACCCACTGCAATGGCACCATAGTCAATATGATTTGAATGGTGTGAGCTTTCTTTCATCAGATTTCAACTATGTTTCAATTTCAACCAATAGTGCTGACAAGAAAATCATAGCTCTTGAATCTCATATTTTGAAAGTTATTCATTTGCAGTAACTTTCCAAGAGGAAGCTTGTTTGACTCGGTGAGTATTCTGGAGTCTGACTCGGATGATGACTTTGTCAGTATACATGGAGGTATTGGCCATCAGCCTGTAACTACATATTACAGAATGAAAGCCTTGTGGTCTTGTTTGATTGCAAAACGTCATTACTACTGAAGTAATTTTTCTTGAGCTACTTATTGGAAAAGGATTTTTTTTGCTTTCTTAATTTTCTTCACTTATTCTACAGATGGTTTTCCATTAGCAAGCAATCCAGTTGGGAATATCTCAAGGGGCCAAGTACTTCAGCATGAAAGATCTGCTCGCTTTGTTGATAATGAGTGCAAGTATGAAGAATACCAAAGCTATATGAAAATTGATGGAGGTAAATCAGATAAAATCATAGACAAAGATGAGCGCAGGGAATCAAATCGGTTTTCACTTATTAATACCCAAGGCTATGAACTTTCTCACTTAGGGAAGGCTGATGAAGTTTGCTGTAAGAGGAAGAATATATTAGATCACTCTTATGGAAGCTTTAAGGACTTACAGAGGATGGACGTGGATTCTAATGAAAAAATTCAAGACAATGCCCTGAAATCGGGCTTATCTCCATTGGTACCTTCTGTAAGTTTCAACGATAAGATTCTAAGTGCACAGAGTTTTGGTTCTGCAGTCCCAAAGAAAGCCATCAGCCGTTTTCAGACTTTATTTTAAAAGGAGATCCTGTGATGCAGAAGAAACCATTGAACAATGTAAGCATTCAAATAATTCAATTTTCTTTGAATAGAAAGAAAACTTAGAATATTGGGATTGATGTACATGTATATTACTGAACATTTCAATGATATATCCACAGGTCAATCATAAAGGTTTTTGTATCGGCCTAGACCAAGATATATCATTCCATGTTGTAGAGTAGAGAAGCCGACTTCAGGATCTTGGTCTGAGATTCCACCCTCAACTTTTAAATTTCGTGGCGAGAACTATTTCAAGTATACTTTGGTTTTTTCTTTTGTCAAGCCAACCTTAACTAAATTTAGACATTTGTAACTAGTTACTCTGTTCTGTCTTGCTAATGATAATATTATTTTATGCTGGTCTACCATCCAGGGATAACGAAAGTCAACTGCTCCGAACTACAGTCCATATACTCCAATAGGTGTTGATCGATGTGTCTGTATGCCCCAAAAAGATACATCACATTGCCCAGCCTCCTGAGCTTCCCAAAGTGAAAGCAAATGGGAAAGTGTTCATTGTAAACATACAGGTATTTTTTCGGAATTGATTTATCTTGTTATGTTTAGTTTGTTATATTTTGGCAATATCTAATGATATTGCTCTGCTCCTTGTTGCAGTTGCCTACTTATCTTGCTGCAATGTTTCTTGGTGATAGTGATGGAGAGAGGATGAGTCTTGTAATGTATTTCAAAGTTTCTGAGAATTTTGATAAAGGCATCTCTTCTTAATTCCAGGACAACATCAAGGTAACTTCATTTTGTATGCCACTTCATCCATTTGGATAGGCATGTGCTTTATTCTGATGTACTCTCCCTGATGGAAATGATCTTATGTTCTACTGGAACACTTAGTCTGTTGGTATATTTGAATGATGCTTTTAGAAAATGGGTTGACGATGAGACGGAAAAAATTTAGAGAATTCGCAAAGGACTCCACTGTACCTTTCAGAGAAAGACTAAAGATCTTGACTGGGGAAAAAAAAAAAAAAAAAAAAAAAAAAAAAAAAAAAAAAAAAAAAAAAAAAAAAAAAAAAAAAAAAAAAAAAAAAAAAAAAAAAAAAAAAAAAAAAAAAAAAAAAAAAAAAAAAAAAAAAAAAAAAAAAAAAAAAAAAAAAAAAAAAAAAAAAAAAAAAAAAAAAAAAAAAAAAAAAAAAAAAAAAAAAAAAAAAAAAAAAAAAAAAAAAAAAAAAAAAAAAAAAAAAAAAAAAAAAAAAAAAAAAAAAAAAAAAAAAAAAAAAAAAAAAAAAAAAAAAAAAAAAAAAAAAAAAAAAAAAAAAAAAAAAAAAAAAAAAAAAAAAAAAAAAAAAAAAAAAAAAAAAAAAAAAAAAAAAAAAAAAAAAAAAAAAAAAAAAAAAAAAAAAAAATGACAGGACCCGTCCCGAATTTCCCGGAACCCGAGACGAACCCTGCGGAGACCCCGGCATCACACCCACGCCGGGTTTACTCCTTACATCTATGTCCTCTTGTACCAAGAGGATTTAGGGCACGAGACTCTCTGCCAAAATTTCGGCAGAGTCTCCCCTGTAAATTGAACATTCCCCAAAATGTCCACCTGCATAAAACACATTTCATAACCCAACCAGCAGCACGCACAATATAATCTCATGCAATTTACATAAATGGCCTCCAGCCTTCAAATGATTCTAGCAAAACTACTCACACTGCTTTTAAAATAACCGCATGCATCAAACATGCTCATATCTAATTCAAAATCTATCTATGCACACCTTCGCTCACTCAGTCCACCGGACCAGCCTCAATTCATCCAAGTTTCGGGACCAACCACGAGGTCCGCATCATACACAATAAAACCACCTAAGTGGTGTCTAAGTCGTGGCTGCACCTAGGCGCTATCCCAGGCTGCCTACGTACCCTACTAAGGGATCAAGCCACACGTAGCTCTTTCCTATCAATCCTGGCTCCTGATATCAATTAAACCATCACATCCATATAAATTCATACATTCTCGGGTTTATCCATCACAACACACCAAACACAATCACATAGCTCCCCTCATACGTCGGGACGCACCCGGCCACGTACGGGGTCTGTCAACACGCCGGCTAATCCAAAGACGCGTGCGGGGCCTGGCTACATTCTCACCAGCCATCATACTGCCTGGCTACATTCTCACCAGCCTCATACTGTTCTCTTTGGCCTGGCTACATTCTCACCAGCCATCATACTACCATATCTCCCACTCATACGCGGGACGCACCCGGCCTCGTACGGGGTCTGTCTACACGCCGGCTAATCCAAAGACGCGTGCGACCTCACACTGGGCCTGGCTACATTCTCACCAGCCCTTATACCATCATATCACCCACTCATACGTCGGGACGTACCCGGCCACGTACGGGGCCTGTCAACACGCCGGCTAACCCAAAGACGCGTGCGACCTCACACTGGGCCTGGCTACATTCTCACCAACCCTTATACCATCATATCACCCACTCATACGTCGGGACGTACCCGGCCACGTACGGGGCCTGTCAACACGCCGGCTAACCCAAAGACGCGTGCGACCTCACACTGGGCCTGGCTACATTCTCACCAGCCCTTATACCATCATATCACCCACTCATACGTCGGGACGTACCCGGCCACGTACGGGCCTGTCAACACGCCGGCTAACCCAAAGACGCGTGCGACCTCACACTGGGCCTGGCTACATTCTCACCAGCCCTTATACCATCATATCACCCACTCATACGTCGGGACGTACCCGGCCACGTACGGGGCCTGTCAACACGCCGGCTAACCCAAAGACGCGTGCGACCTCACACTGGGCCTGGCTACATTCTCACCAGCCCTTATACCATCATATCACCCACTCATACGTCGGGACGTACCCGGCCACGTACGGGGCCTGTCAACACGCCGGCTAACCCAAAGACGCGTGCGACCTCACACTGGGCCTGGCTACATTCTCACCAGCCCTCATACCATCATATCTCCCACTCATACGTCGGGACGCACCCGGCCACGTACGGGGTCTGTCAACACGCCGGCTAACCCAAAGACGCGTGCGACCTCACACTGGGCCTGGCTACATTCTCACCAGCCCTCACACACCATAACTCCCACTCATACGTCGGGACGCACCCGGCCACGTACGGGGTCTGTCAACATCCGAGGAGGTACATAGGGTAGTGCATATAGCACTGCAAACTAACATTCAATCATAAAATCCATACATACTTTTTATACATTAATTTCTAATAATATAAACACCTTAGTAAACAACTAGCATCCGATAATTCCCCATAATCCCCATAACATCAGGACCTGTCTCTATGGTCATTCTAACCCTCCTGGGAAGGTAGAACTATCCCAAAGGTCTCACAGTCAACCTAGGGTCAAACGGGCCTGCGGGGCCCACAACCTCCAATTTCCGATCCGAAAGTTCCTATAGGTTCTACAAGCTCTAGGATGCACGTCCTGCAAGTTTGGTCCAGATCGGACGGTCGGATTGCTCACGATCACACGATCGGACGGTTACTAAAACCCTAACCCCAGGGTTGGCATTTCCGGAGTATCCGGGACTCCGTTTTACGATCCGTCGAATCCTACACGATCCTGGTAATACCTAGATCAACATATTATAATCTCAGGACCATCCAACGGTCCAAACCCAGCGAACCCGGAAAATACGCGATATGCGATATCCGTTCGGGACTCTAACGATATCCAAATTGAGATCCGAGCACACCTACGCGCTCGTGACATCGAGAGGATCACATGGGACAAAAATGCCCCTCAGCTACAGTGCCCACGCGCCGCCACACGCGCCGGCAGCGCGTGGGTGTCCAAAGCGATACCCATCGCCGGAAAAACCACGAATCACGGCTCAAGACTCCTACCCTAGGTAAACACCTAATTTGGAGTCACTTTTGTTCTTGGACGTACCCCAAAAACTGACCGGAAGTGGCCGGAATCTCATCCCGAAATCCGGCCGAACCCAACTCGAAAATCAGATAATCTACGCTCAAAATCGATGCAATCCTACCCAACCATCAGCTAGATCACGGAAAATAGGTGAGAAACCATACCTCACTTGCCGGAATCGGTGGCCGGACGACGGAGAACGAAGCCGGCGAAGTTTCGGGCGAAAACCGAGCTTTTCTCTTCGATTTTCCGGCGAAATCTCGACGGCTGACGGCGAGACCTGGCTGGGGTAGGAAGAGGACGGCGGCCCGGTCATTTTGGTACCGGCCCCGTCGACTTTGGTGGCCGGACAGAGCACGGCCGGCCAAAACGTGGCCGGCCACAGTGGCTGTCGCGAAAACCAGAGGAGAGAGACGCGCGCGGGAGAGAGAGAGAGTGTCTGAGAGACGGGGGCAATTCCGTCTTTTAACCAAAAATCCCACTTCAAAATATTTACGATTATGCCACTGAGCTTCATTTGATCATATCTCTCTCGTTACAACTCCGATTCGAGCCCACTACATGTCTACGAACTCATCTCGCCGTGCTCTACGCAACGGTACATCCGGAATTCCCAAATTCCTTCCGGGCAAGAAAATGACTAAAATACCCCTATCCCACGGGTAATTTCTCAATTCCACTTAAATAAATTAAAACATGGGATAAATTGGGGTCGGGGTGTTACATACTACCCCCCTTATAAAAATTTCGTCCCCGAAATTTCATACCTGCCACTTCAAAGGGTGTGGGTACTGGGCCCGCATCTACTGCTCGGGTTCCCATGCTTCATCCTCCACAACCAAGTTGGCAGCCAAGTCATTCCATTTGTGATTTGATTCTCTTCTAGCTCTCCCACTAAGAGAAGTCCAAACTCTTTGACTTGTTGATATCTTCCTTCTTTCTTTAGAATCGATAAGCAATATTGCCAACACGATTCTTTGAGAGGGATGTCAGAAAGGATCATTTTTACCGAATTGTAATCATCATCTTCCTCTCTCTACCATGACCCATTTCTGATTCCGATGAAAGATTTCTGCTCAAACGTGCTCACTGCACACAATCGAGAATTAGCAACATGTTCAGGCAATGGAGGATCTCTAGAAGTAGATTGATCAACTCCATGTCCTCCTGCCCATAAGAACTCTACAAACTTCATCCAACACTACTACTTCTCAATTTAATTTGTCACGACCCTCCTTGGTCGGACTCACAACTCCACCATTCCCATGTAACTTGTCCATCAACTACCTCTGACAATTTCATCTCACCTCAGCAGATTCAACACTTTCGCTCTTCCGTTTCCTTCCATAGGATATTGAGATACGACAATTTGGATAGACACGTTTCAAGGAACGTGGCACCCTTAAGTGTACTCATCAATACCCTAAATCCATCCATGTCAAAGAATCCTCCGCATCAAAATGATGACGTCCCGTGACGGAACCCATCATGATCCCACAACTTAAGGATGCACACAAGGTGCGGGGTCCACAAGAAATTGAACCTAAGCTCTGATACCAAGCTGACAGGACCCGTCCCGAATTTCCCGGAACCCGAGACGAACCCTGCGGAGACCCCGGCATCACACCCACGCCGGGTTTACTCCTTAAATCTATGTCCTCTTGTACCAAAGAGGATTTAGGGCACGAGACTTTCTGCCAAAATTTCGGCAGAGTCTCCCCTGTAAATTGAACATTCCCCAAAATGTCCACCTGCATAAAACACATTTTATAACCCAACCAGCAGCACGCACAATATAATCTCAGGCAATTTACATAAATGGCCTCCAGCCTTCAAATGATTCTAGCAAAACTACTCACACTGCTTTTAAAATAACCGCATGCATCAAACATGCTCATATCCAATTCAAAATCTATCTATGCACACCTTCGCTCACTCAGTCCACCGGACCAGTCTCAATTCATCCAAGTTTCGGGACCAACCACGAGGTCCGCATCATACACAATAAAACCACCTAAGTGGTGTCTAAGTCGTGGCTGCACCTAGGCGCTATCCCAGGCTGCCTACGTACCCTACTAAGGGATCAAGCCACACGTAGCTCTTTCCTATCAATCCTGGCTCCTGATATCAATTAAACCATCACATCCATATAAATTCATACATTCTCGGGTTTATCCATCACAACACACCAAACACAATCACATAGCTCCCCTCATACGTCGGGACGCACCCGGCCACGTACGGGGTCTGTCAACACGCCGGCTAATCCAAAGACGCGTGCGACCTCTCGCTGGGCCTGGCTACATTCTCACCAGCCATCATACTGTTCTCTTTGGCCTGGCTACATTCTCACCAGCCATCATACTGTTCTCTTTGGCCTGGCTACATTCTCACCAGCCATCATACTACCATATCTCCCACTCATACGACGGGACGCACCCGGCCTCGTACGGGGTCTGTCTACACGCCGACTAATCCAAAGACGCGTGCGACCTCACACTGGGCCTGGCTACATTCTCACCAGCCCTTATACCATCATATCACCCACTCATACGTCGGGACGTACCCGGCCACGTACGGGGCCTGTCAACACGCCGGCTAACCCAAAGACGCGTGCGACCTCACACTGGGCCTGGCTACATTCTCACCAACCCTTATACCATCATATCACCCACTCATACGTCGGGACGTACCCGGCCACGTACGGGGCCTGTCAACACGCCGGCTAACCCAAAGACGCGTGCGACCTCACACTGGGCCTGGCTACATTCTCACCAGCCCTTATACCATCATATCACCCACTCATACGTCGGGACGTACCCGGCCACGTACGGGGTCTGTCAACACGCCGGCTAACCCAAAGACGCGTGCGACCTCACACTGGGCCTGGCTACATTCTCACCAGCCCTTATACCATCATATCACCCACTCATACGTCGGGACGTACCCGGCCACGTACGGGGCCTGTCAACACGCCGGCTAACCCAAAGACGCGTGCGACCTCACACTGGGCCTGGCTACATTCTCACCAGCCCTTATACCATCATATCACCCACTCATACGTCGGGACGTACCCGGCCACGTACGGGGCCTGTCAACACGCCGGCTAACCCAAAGACGCGTGCGACCTCACACTGGGCCTGGCTACATTCTCACCAGCCCTTATACCATCATATCTCCCACTCATACGTCGGGACGCACCCGGCCACGTACGGGTCTGTCAACACGCCGGCTAACCCAAAGACGCGTGCGACCTCACACTGGGCCTGGCTACATTCTCACCAGCCCTCACACAACCATAACTCCCACTCATACGTCGGGACGTACCCGGCCACGTACGGGGTCTGTCAACATCCGAGGAGGTACATAGGGTAGTGCATATAGCACTGCAAACTAACATTCAATCATAAAATCCATACATACTTTTTATACATTAATTTCTAATAATATAAACACCTTAGTAAACAACTAGCATCCGATAATTCCCCATAATCCCCATAACATCAGGACCTGTCTCTATGGTCATTCTAACCCTCCTGGGAAGGTAGAACTATCCCAAAGGTCTCACAGTCAACCTAGAGTCAAACGGGCCTGCAGGGCCCACAACCTCCAATTTCCGATCCGAAAGTTCCAATAGGTTCTACAAGCTCTAGGATGCACGTCCTGCAAGTTTGGTCCAGATCGGACGGTCGGATTTCTCACGATCACACGATCGGACGGTTACTAAAACCCTAACCCCAGGGTTGGCATTTCCGGAGTATCCGGGACTCCGTTTTACGATCCGTCGAATCCTATATGATCCTGGTAATACCTAGATCAACATATTATAATCTCAGGACCATCCAACGGTCCAAACCCAGCGAACCCGGAAAATACGCGATATGCGATATCCGTTCGGGACTCTAACGATATCCAAATTGAGATCCGAGCACACCTACGCGCTCGTGACATCGAGAGGATCACAATGGGACAAAAATGCCCCTCAGCTACAGTGCCCACGCGCCGCCACACGCGCCGGCAGCGCGTGGGTGTCCAAAGCGATAACCCATCGCCGGAAAAACCACGAATCACGGCTCAAGACTCCTACCCTAGGTAAAACACCTAATTTGGAGTCACTTTTGTTCTTGGACGTACCCCAAAAACTGACCGGAAGTGGCCGGAATCTCATCCCGAAATCCGGCCGAACCCTAACTCGAAAATCAGATAATCTACGCTCAAAATCGATGCAATCCTACCCAACCATCAGCTAGATCACGGAAAATAGGTAAGAAACCATACCTCACTTGCCGGAATCGGTGGCCGGACGACGGAGAACGAAGCCGGCGAAGTTTCGGGCGAAACCGAGCTTTTCTCTTCGATTTTCCGGCGAAATCTCGACGGCTGACGGCGAGACCTGGCTGGGGTAGGAAGAGGACGGCGGCCCGGTCATTTTGGTACCGGCCCCGTCGACTTTGGTGGCCGGACAAGAGCACGGCCGGCCAAAACGTGGCCGGCCACAGTGGCTGTCGCGAAAACCAGAGGGAGAGACGCGCGCGGGAGAGAGAGAGAGTGTCTGAGAGACGGGGGCAATTCCGTCTTTTAACCAAAAATCCCACTTCAAAATATTTACGATTATGCCACTGAGCTTCATTTGATCATATCTCTCTCGTTACAACTCCGATTCGAGCCCACTACATGTCTACGAACTCATCTCGCCGTGCTCTACGCAACGGTACATCCGGAATTCCCAAATTCCTTCCGGGCAAGAAAATGATTAAAATACCCCTATCCCACGGGTAATTTCTCAATTCCACTTAAATAAATTAAAACATGGGATAAATTGGGGTCGGGGTGTTACAGGTGCTAAATCCTGAAGATCTCGGTCGGAGTTCTGCTAAGAAGAAGCTTGTACATGCATATAATGACAAACCAGTTCTTTCACGCCCCCGACACAATTTTTACAAGGTAAACATTGAACATTTATGTTGCTGAGTGTTAAGAAGATGAAACATAAAAACCATGTTGTTTGAATTTATCAAGCTCTCTCACATGTAGGGTCCTATGTACTTTGAGATTGATCTGCACATTCATCGCTTAAGCTACATATCAAGTAAGGGTCTCGAATTGTTGTGAGAACGTCTTTAAAAACGGAATAGCTGAGCGGCTATACTCTTAAAATACTCTATTTATGGCATGTAGTCACTCTAAAATATTCTTTTTATGGAGTACAGTTGCGCGGCCATACTTTTAAAATATTCTTTTTATGTAGTATAGCCCTGCGGCGATACTCCCTTTTAAAATAGAGAATTTATACGTATATACTCTCTTTTAAAATATGGGAGCTTTAGTTTTAAATCATAATATAGTTTACTAATTTAATTGAAAGAAATACAATTTAGTCTAATTAGCAAAAGGCAAAAAACAAAATGTAACAAAAATACCATTACAAAATATGAAAATTACAACATATGCCATTTTCAGTATTTAGTTTTAAACCAAAGCTGAAAAACGACATCAAACCAAAACTGAACCAAAACGACATCAACCGAAACCAAAATTGAATCACAACCCATTCGCACGACCTTTCAACTTCACCTCCAGAAACCTCTTCAACTTCACCTCCAGAAACCTCCAAACCACCAACGATCATCGAAGACCACCAACGATCGAAGCCTCATCGAAGACCACCAACCCATTCGCACGACCATCATCGAAGACCACCAACGATCGAAGCCGATTCTTCATCTCAGTTTCTGGTTTTGGTTCTCTGCAGTTTTCTGCATCTCAGTTTTTGGTTTTGGTTTTGGTTTCTGCATCTCAGTTTCTGGTTTTGGTTTTGGTTTTCTGCATCTCAGTTTCTGGTTTTGGTTTTCTGCATTTTTCTACATCTCAGTTTCTGGTTTTGGTTTTCTGCATCTCAGTTTCTGGTTTTGGTTTTGGTTTTCCTCATCTGGGTAGCCTTTACTCTTCAAATTGGTGAGATTGAAGGCGAAGGAAAGAACAAAAATCAAATTGTAATTAAATAAAAACTGCAATGCAGTTTCCAGTTTCTAAAAGTCTAATTTTGAGTTCCCTTTCTCTTGGGTAGTTCTACTCTTCTCTTGCCCACCCAATTCCTCATCTGGGTAGCCTTTACTCTTCAAATTGGTGAGGTGGAAGGCGAAGGAAAGAACAAAAATCAAATTGTAATTAAATAAAAACAGTTTCTAAAAGTCCGAGAGAGAGAGAGAGAGAGAGAGATATATATATATATATATATATATCTAATCTGATCAAAAAGGGAGACCAATAAATATTTTAATAAAAAGGGTATAATTTCTTTTCAGTGATTAATATAAGGTGGGCCAATGAATCTGAGCCTCCTATTTGGCCTAATCCAAAATACATATTCTTTTATGGGTATTAAAACCCAAACCAAAATACCTAATGTCTCAAATCCAAATTACTAAAGTTAATCATGTCTAAGTGGCTTTAGGGTATTTATGGCTTATAGAGTATAGCCAAGTGGCTATACTTTTAAAATATTCTACCTATATGTTTAAAATATTATATTTTACCAGTATAGCCGCGCGGCTATACGCTTTAAATATAACAATAAAAATATGGATTTCTCTGTAGCAAAGCTAAGCCTTGAGATAATGAATCAATTAGACATGGTATGTATTTACGTTCTAGCTTTGTTCCTCTGTGTGCGCTTAGGGTTGAGAGAAAATTTATGCCTTGTTTGTGTGTTGCATGTGTATGCAAAGTGATATAATGACGTTGCTTATCTTTTCAGGTGCCCTTTGTCATATTTCCTAAATATATTCGAATATTTAAACAGTATAGTGGAGCATCTATATTCGAATAATAATATACTAATTGAATTAATTAAAAAAAGCAAAGATATTACTTAATGACGTATATATGAAATTAAAGAAGTTGGGCAAAAAATAAAAGTAAATAAACTAATTTTATATTTTAAAAAATAAATAAATAGCAAGAAGACCATAGGTCTATGCCGGCAACTATTTACCGGATTAAACCTCTCCCAAAGAAAGTTTCCTATGCCAACGAAATGTCGTCGGGAGAGGTCTAATCCGGTAAAATTGCACCGAGATAGACTTGTGCCGACGAAAGTTCATCGGGAGAGGTTTTTTTAAATATTAAGTATAAACTTAGTATCTTTAGTTCATTTTAATACTTTCATAAAATATTAGTAATTACTTTAATACTTAGTATTTTAGTAATTCAATAAAATATTAGGCTTATTTAATTACTTTCATTAGTAATTATGTTTTAATCATTATTTATTTTGTGAATAATTAGTATTAAATATTTTAATTAACTTCATAAATATATTACTTAATAAATAGTAATTGGTTTTTTTTATTTAAATAAAATACTTAAATACTAATTATTCACTAAGTAAATAATAATTAAAACATAACTACTAAATAAAGTAATTAAAAAATAGAAATTCAGATTATGATATTTCAAGGGTATAGTTGTGCGGCTATACGTTTAAAATATTATGTTAATGGAGCCTCACTAAAACAAATTTATGTCTGGAGTCCTAAATTGAATCAATAAATTTGTGATCATGAAAATCCTTTAGTAATTCGCTAACTCACTTCAGAAGTTATTTTATTGCTTGTGTACATATCCACATGACATGTTGATGTGATTTATCAAAATTTTCTCAAATTATTATAATTCGTGCACAACAGTTATAAAATTCAAATTTTACACAAAAAGAAGGAACAATAAGAGAAAAAATCGTAGCCAAAGGTGGTTCATATGGTAGATCCAAAGATTCCTATGAAGATGAATCCATTTTCTTAGAAAGGTTCGAATGGTGGTTCATATTTTTTGGAAAATAGTATAGCCAATCGGCTATACTCCAAATTTATTTTAAAAATAGTACTTCCTTGCGGCAATACTAGGTTTTTTCCCAATTTTATTTTAAAAATGGTACAGCCGATTGGCTATACCCGGTTTTACCTAATTTTTTTAAAAGCAGTATTGCCGGGCGGCTTTGCTCGGTATTTTCTTAAATTTTTTTAAAATAGTATAGCCGAACGGCTATACTCGACTTTTTAAAATATTCTGGCGAATCGGACTCGAACCCATCACTACGGACGTCTAGGGCACAAAGCAAGCCCGTTCCAGGTTTTGAGCAGTGTTCGAGATATCGGCCTAGGCGCTAGGCGGGAGGACACCGACACTAGGGAGTTAGGGGGGGCCCAGGCGGCCTGGGAGGATCTAGGCGGCGCCTAGGAGGCCTGGGCAGATCTAGGCGGCCTGGGCGGGTGTGGGCGCCAGGGCGGGTCGTGTCCTTTTTTTCCCAAATGAAGACGGACGATGCTTGCTGGTGCGAAGAAGCAAAGGTGACGTACATAGTGTGTGAGAAGGAGGAAAGGTGACATAAAATAAGGAAAGGCATAAGAAATGAGGGTTCGTTTCGTGTGGAGTGAAAGGAAGAGATAGAAAACTGTGTTTCTGTTGTTGAGAGAGGGAGAATTGGGAGGCAAATGAAGAGGAAATGAGAGATTTATAATTCCTGGTGCTCTTGGTTGGGGTAAAGAAAAGGAAAGGATAAATTCGTCGTCAACACGCATGCAGGGAGAGGTCGGTTAGTGGAGGGAGGCGCATTGGCATTGCTCACCAATTCCTTTCTGCTTTATTGATTTCTGTCTAGTACTAGAAACTTAATGTTACTGTCCAAGAAAGAAAGGTCTCTTGGAGCTTTATAACTGGCTTCAAGGGCATCTTCCAGCTAATATGACTGTGGACCATGAAAGGTATTTTGCAGAATGTGTTGACTTTCCCAAATCCTTCATCCAACTGTATATCAAAGAGGTATGTCTTCTTTATCTTTGAAACTAGGAGTTTTTTTGTCTATGTTTATATGCAACGTGATATAAGCAAAATAGGCAATCTATTCACCCAGACACAAAAACAGGAAATTTGTATCCATATTTTGTTTTGTCTATCTGAATGGATCATCTTATTCAATAATTTCACGTACTAAAATTGCAGTTTTTAAGACTCATGTCCTCATTTTGTTTTTGAACTGTAGGATGATGTATTATTCAAAGTGCTCTTGCATCTGCTTTGCGTACCTTGTTGTGCCGAACAGTAAGGAATTAATATCCTAGTTTTCCATTGTTTTAAAAGTTATCGTCATGGATTCCCTTTGACAAGATTTTTGGGTTTATATAGGGTTGAAAAGGAAAAGGTTGCATTGGAGGATTCGAATGGCAATTTACTTTTCCGTGTCTCAGATATTTTCAAGCCTGTACTCTTGTTCCATATTTTCCTATTAGAGGCAAGATGCTCACTCTTGGACATTTACATATCTGCATTTCCACTTCGGCATGCCTCCTAGTTGTTAATTTGAAGTATATGGTATTGCAGAATAAAAAAGAATCACTGACATTGTGCAGTTTCATTTTTCTTCCTATTTTGCAGTTGAGCTATAACCATCAGGTGCTTCTTGATTACCTTATTTCAAAAGATACCGGAATCAGTTGTGCAGAATATCTTTTAAGGTCTTCTCTCTTTCTACACCTTCTCTTAACTTATGAAATCTAAACCGTGGCGGGCTGCATTTTTCTGGTATCGACCTCGGTGACTAAACTATAAAACATTAACCCTCTGCTTTTACATGACTTCTTAACTAATTAGCAAAACAAGAATCAATTTGGTTGACCCCAGACAGTTGTTTTTAATTGCAACTCTTTGTATCTTTCATTTGCTTCTTACCGTCCTTAATGCATTCACTTTTAGGTGCTTGCGTAAAGTGTGTGATTCATGGAGCTTATTTGTGGAATTTCTAGTGGGCAAGCTACAAATCAATCATTTTGCAAAAAGAAAAGTTTCATTGGGTGGCTCGAGTTCCTGGGGAGAGGATTCTCTTGCACCAACAAAAAATCATCTTACATTTCTTGATGATGAGCCTGATGAAGAAAATGAAAATGGCTGCAAGCACACCCAAAATGGAGGACAGTATTTCAAAGAAGCCAAAGAGTGCTTACTTTCACATAAAATTTATATTGAAGGTCTACACCAAAAGAATCTGTTTCCCTACAATCCTAATGTTCTTCTGAATCGGTACATCTCTTTGAAATGAGTTTCATTATGCTTCCCAGTAAACTAGTGATTGCTCTTACTATAGGGTTTGATTTTATTTTGACTTTACTACAGTCAACTTCTTTCTTTCACTTTTAGTTTCATTCGTTCCTCTGGATCATGACTTATCCAAACTAATCTGGTTGCTCTTTGCTTGCAGCTTAACAAGATTTCAGGAACTCTGTTTTGAGGAAGAGAAATAAACTTCTAAAAGAATGAACTTGCCAGCACAGATTTTTGCAGAGCATCATTTATTCCTTTGAGTTGAAGTGATAAAATGAGATCTTGCCAACCAATGAGGCCAAGTCTCGACGAAAACTCTTTGAGTTTCTTTAAGTCAGGCAACTGGGCCACAGTCAGACAATGCTGGAAAGAGCGCTTTGAGATCCTCACGACTCTTTGAGGCCATATATGGAGATTTTTAAGAAGTGAATGCACTTTGTGGATGAACGTTGTTACATTGAGCAGTGAAGGAATAGAAGAACAAGCTTTGTAGTTAAGGTAATTTAGATTCTACATCTAAAATTTCCAATTTTTTTCCTCAACAAGGATAGGCGAAGAAATATAATTCGTAGCATAGTTAAATCCACCAGATGAAGTCAAAGTGATAAATGGTTCTGATCACATGTTCATGTCTGTTGTCTAGACCAGTAAAGCTGTTCTCCCACCTCCAGGATATTGCTAAAAAATACTCTTAAACATGAGCACCTGCTAATGCACTATACATATTCGATTGTAAAAGAAAATCACCTGATATTGGTGTAAATTAATTCTATCCAAACTATACCAGCTGCCAGAGACAGATAGAAAAGGACTTTACCTGATCTCAAGTCTTCCTAATCTCAATTGTCAAAGAAAACTATACCTGATCTGGATGTACCCCAAGTCTTCCTTATTATCTCAAACATTCTTCTCATTTCAAAATATATACTTCTGGTTTATTTTTCCTTGTTACTTGGCATGATGGCGAGAACAACGGCTTTACTCCGTATTTTCTTAATTTTTTTAAAAATAGTATAGCCGTGCGGCTATACTCTGGTTTTTTATTTTTAATATTCTGGCGAATCGGACTCGAACTCATCACTACGAAAGTCTAGGGCAGAGAGCAAGCCCGTTCCAGGTTTTGGGCAGTGTTCAAGAAATCGGCCTAGGCGCTAGGGGGGAGGACACCGACAACAGGGAGTTAGGGGGGCCTAGGCGGCTTGGGAGGATCTAGGCGGCGCCTAGGCGGCCTGGGAGGATCTAGGCGGATCTAGGCGGCCTGGGCCGGTCCGGGCGCCACGGCGGGTCGTGTCCTTTTGTTTCCAAATGAAGACAGACGAAGCTTGCTGGTGCGAAGGAGCAAAGGTGACATGTATATAGTGTGTGAGAAGGAGGAAAGGTGACGTAAAATAAGGAAAGGCATAAGAAATGAGGGGTTTGTTTCGTGTGGAGTGAAAGGAAGAGATAGAAAACCGTGTTTCTGTTGTTGAGAGTGTGAGAATTGGGAGGCAAATGAAGAGGGAATGAGAGATTTCAGTCAATGGATCGAGGTGAGTGTTTTGCTGTTACTGATCCTATTTAATTGAGTTAGTCTATATCTTCTAATCCCTTTTTTGTCCTTGACTTGTGTTAAATTTTCCTAGGTAACAAATGTCCTTTGTGCCCAACAGTTCTAGAACATGTGCTTATAATAATTGAATGAGATGCTTGTATTATTTGACATCAGAATTATTGCTTTATGGTTTTCTATACCTATGTTGTTTGTCAGCATGATATGTGCTTGCTAATTTTTTGTGCTTAATTAGTGTTATAGCTTTCAGAGTTTACCAAGATTGTTTGTTTCAGTTCTGTGGTCTACCTTCAATATCTTCTTTATGCTTTTGCCAGTGCGACACTTAACGACATTATACAAAAGAACTTCCCAGAGGAATTTGCCGAAAGGAAGTTGGAGAATGATACAATGACAAACTTTGGTGTTGATTTGATGCCACTCTTTGTTACGGATGTTGTCCTCCCATTTCAGAACTTTCTGCTACTCATTTTTTAACCTCGGTATAGACTTATGGTAAGTTGGTTAGCAGTTTGTATTTTGCACATATGACATTCATAAAATATTTAAACGTAGAAGTGCATTTGCTGCAAATAACTATGTTGACAAACTTATCTGGCAAGTTTTGTATGCCTACTTGGTACTTTTCTACAGTCCATGTGATCCATGTGTTGTGTTGTTTTTATTGAATGTTCATAGATTTTTGCTTGTACCTTGTCACTCAAACAACGGGTAAGGAGGATAATCGAAGGCAACCGTCGGATGGGAATGGTAGATTAGTGTCACTGGTCCTTTTCTTTCCCTTTTTAACTTTCTTAAGGTATATGACCCAATGTATAAGTTTCACTGATTGTGGCTTGTTTTTTTAATTTGTAGATTATCATTGATTCTTCAACAGGCTCAATAGCTGATTGTTCTTGTGAATTTTCTAGTATGCAGAATGTCATTTGTAAACTCCACTACCATGCTTCCTCCTTTTAAAGAAAAAAATTATTATTTATGTAGGTGTGAACCACTTCCAGATGGACGTTTCTATTTAGAGGTTAGATACAAGTGCCCTTTACTTCAATCTGTACTTTTGCGCTTTGTTTACATTGTTTTAATGCATTATGAATGCTAAAACTGATCTACTTTTCATTTAATGAACAATTATCCTTTATTTTTGGATAAAAGGCTATAGATCAATCAAAGCCAAGATAACTAACTGCGATATACCCAACTGAACCTGCGTGTAGATGCAATGGTGTCCAGCAAGGTTTGTTTTTCCCTCCATTCCCGGTACGTATCAATGATGTCGTCCATTGTAACGCTATAATAGGTCCTATTGGGAAACAAGGAAAGTCAAACTATAAATGTCGGTGATTCCTGAGGTGTGAACATTAGGACATGTCAATAACCAGCGGAGAGTGCATGGTTATTAATAGGTTTAACACAGACACACAGATAGTTTGTTGACATGTATGCATTGAGGAAGTCCACACTTGAGGATTCCTCTATAAAGAAAAAGGAAATTTGAGATGGACAAAACTGAGGGTTACAAATACTTCCCACTCTCCGGTAAACGAAAATATAGAGATGCAAAAACCAGAAAAACCAACATGATTATGAAGCGAAGCAAAGAAACCAATTAAAGCAAGGTTGCAGACTAATTAGAAACTGGAAATAAAAATTATAAAAGAAAAAAACCACATAATTAACAATTACCTATCAAACTTTTCAACGTTTTTGTCCGCTTCTAGCATCAGTGTCGTTGCTTCATTTGTCTTATGAGATGTCTAGCCGTTCATTTGATCTTTAATTACTGCTCTTGTTCAATATTTTTGTCTTTTGATGTGCTCTTCAGGTACTGTATGGGTACAAGACATATATCAACCAAAAGGGTCTAGAGACAGAGCAGACGTAAGTTCATGACAATTTGGTTTGCTGTAATCTCTCTATTGGAGTGTGCTCTTTTCTTTTATATTTTATTTTTAAATTTTTTGTTGTAGAGAATAGTAAGAAGCTTGAGTTAAGCTTGATCCGGTGCTTAACAATGCTTTTGAGTTTTTTTTAAAATTTTTATTTATTAATAAATTGGTCACACATTTTTCTAGATGCAAAGTTGCATAGTTTTCAACTTCAATTAGCAAAACTTGAGATACAATAAGCAGAGCTTAAAGTGTTGTCGATAAGGCATCTTATTTTATATGTGACATGTGACCTAATGGAATTTGGTTGTAAATCTTCAAATGTATTATAGTTGTCGCTGAATTAAGTCTAATAATGTCTTTGCTAAAAGGCCCTGTATTAATAGCCTGAAGTGTAACATGCATCACTGTAGGAAGATGCAGGACAAAGTTCTTCCATGTTTTTCCCCCTCATATTGGTTGCGCCTATGTGGTTTAACTTCTATATCTGTCCAGTTGCAGGAATTGACAAATAATGCAGCAGAGTATGCTCGATTATGGATAAGGCAGGGTAAAAGAGCAGCACGTCAAGGTAAAATGCTCTGGAATGACATCAATTGAATGAACTCGGAATTTACCTTCTTTTTTGCTTTTTTTTTTTTTTTAATGGGTTATCTCAATAAGTAAAATCTCTTAGTCCTCTATAATAGGTATTTGGATGACCATTAAGAATATCCTGAATCAGAATTTCCATTATTTTGGGTGGATATTACTGCCTGACTGATATTACTACCTTCAATTTATTTCAAAACTCTTTTCTTCATTGTCTCATTAGACTATTTTGTATCCAATTTTTCATCTGCAGAGAATACAACGCGAACTGATATATCTCATAGCAAAAGGGCAGGTTGTCAAGTGCAATGAGAAAAATGTTGTCATTGGGTTTAGTTCATAATTACGATGGATACATTTAGAAACTAAATTATTACACGTGCAATTTTATACCATGAAATTCAAGATTCTTTTATCCCGAAAATGTTGGTGGATCCCTATTTTTTGTTGTTGTATTTATGGGTTTAACACGTATTATTTCTTATAAATAAAATCCATTTTTTATTCTTGCCTAATGGGCTAGTAGTTGGAAATCATTAGAATGTGAGGAATTGGAAAGAACTTAAATTCTCATTCTCCAATATCACTGGTATAAATAAAATAATTGAATAAATAACTCTATCCTAATTAGCGAAAGTGGTATTTTAAGCCTTAAACCCTAAAATAACATTAACAAAATTGTATATTTAAAGAGTATAGCCGGCGGCTATACTATTCAAATATATTATTTAAAGGTATAGCCGCGCGGCTACCCTATTGGAATGTATCCGAATATTTTAAAGGTATAGCCGATCGGCTATACACTTTTTAAATTCATTCGAAACAAACACGAAGCTTGCACTCGCAGTCACAAGGCCATTTCGCTTGCAAGCTTCAAAGACTCGGTCTTGAGCCTCTCTCTCTCTCTCTCTCTCTCTCAAGCTTCAATTTTTTTTCTTTCGTTTCGGCTGATGCGTTGATTGGATTGGACTGGACTCTCTCTATGAAAACCATCAAATGTCATTCAGCTATTGAAATCTCCACTAAGATAACAACTCTGATGCTATAAGGGAGTTAGGCGGCCTGGGCTGATCTAGGCAGCGCCTAGGCGGATCTAGGCGGCTCGGGCGGGTCTAGGCAGCGCCTAGGCGGCCTGGGCGGTTTTAGGAGGCCTGGGCGGGTCTGGGCATCCTTTTTTTTTCAAATGAAGAGAGACGAACCTTGCACTCGCACAGGAATGTGGTGCGCGAGTGAAATGAAGAGACAGAGAAACGAACACGAAGCTTGCACTCGCAGTCCAATCTTCAAAATTCAAATACTCGGTCTTGAGCCTCTCTCTCAACTCAAGCTTGGATTTTTTTTTTCTTTGGTTTCGGCTGCTGCGTTGATTCGATTTTTTGTTGTTGTGCTTTTCTGTTATTGAAGTTGGCAACGTCAGATGAACATCCAAGGCAGTTTCTTAGTATGCCAGAAGAAGCCCAGCAGATGGTTCTTTAACGTGAGGCACACCTTGCAGTTTGGCATTGGATTACGCCATGTCTGTCTGAATGACAAAGATAGATCTATGGTTGAGGAGCTTTTTGCAAACAACAAGATTCAGGCATTTCTGTTTTACCTCAGTAAGCATGTGTCTTTCCTTAAAAACACATTAGGAAAAGAGAATATAAAAAGATAATTTTCTTACTCCATATACTGATTAGGCATATGTATTAAATTATAGGTATTGGTTTGTACCAGTACATTGGCATGGGGTGTAAACCTTCCAGGTCATCATCTGTTCATTATTAAGGTAAGGCAAAATTTGTGCGGTATCTTTTTCATTTGGTTCCTATATTTACAAAGGTTTCTAGCAGGAGTATATTGCAGCAGCTGTTCTTCAGGACAAATTTATGTAAGTGATGATTCTCTTGCAGGGAACAGAATATTATGATGGGAAAACAAAGAGATATGTTGATTTTACAATATCAATCACATATATATTGCAAATGATGGTTTTGGTCACACATGACTACATAGAATAAAAAATGGAAAGAAAGAAATATGTGAATCAGATTACATGCTTTTCTCCCTTTATAATCAACAGTTGCTCAGATTCTACAAGAAAGATGGGAGTACCATCACAATCCGCCCGCCTAACAATCAATAAACACAAATCATATTAGTTTCTGAATATTTGCTTCAAATATTAATACTAGGAATCAGGTTGTTTGGGGTTTTGAATATCAGAAATAAAAGACCAGTGCTAGTGCGAATTGGGCACTCTGCCTTGTTTATATTATTACATTCTACAGCTAGCATATCAGTTGATTAGTTAGAGATGTTAATCGGGGATGCTGAGCACCCCTGAATGTTGTTAGTCCATGCTTCTTTCTTGTATTGTTTATCTTTTTTTGTTTTTTTTCCTTTGTCCTCCAAGAGAAGCTCTTCTTTTGTTTTATTTACGTAGATTTATCTGGCCTGAGGAAGGATTGGATGTGAGTTAACCAGACCTTCAGAGACCCCAAAAGCATGAGCAATTATGACTTACTCATTAAAGTGTTGTTAGAAGGGCCACTTTGGAATTTAGACATATATATTTTTGTCTGTAAGGACAATGTGCAGCACTTGCACTTAAATGGTACACTAATTGTTTCTGAAAATGGTGAAGCTTTGATTTATCTAATTATTTTTTTTTAACAATTACGCTTTCATTCGGATGATTTGTTGCTTAAGAAAGTAGAGTTTTCACCTCCTAGCCTCTTCTCATATCTTTTGGGTTCTTTTCAGGGTTTATGGTTTGATGGGGATTCTTCCTTATGGATGATGCCATGCATGAATATTGAACTTTCTAACTCGCTAAGCAAAAGAGGAATATTCAGCGTACAGCTACGATTCCCCAAGGCAACTTTGCAGACCATGATTGGAAATTTTCCTGCTTCAAAAATGTATCATGTACAGACTTCTAAGATAGTTGACACATGGCTGACTAACCCACAGGTCAAGATTTAACATGAATGGACAACTTTTTGGCTGGGCTGGGAAGTTATTGAAATACAAGTCAGTTATTTGCTTTCAGGCGTGTTAACTAATTTCAGTAGCTTTGCATCTAGAATATTTTGTTCTTCTAGGATCTGCAGCCTTTTCCACGCATCGAAGTGAAGTTAAAACTTCAGCGGAAAGTCTCGCTCTTTAGATATCACATTGGTGAACACCAATTTCAGGCAAAACAAATCAAAAGCGTTTACCCCGCATTTCCCTAAGGTAAAAACTTCTTCTTGTTCTAAACTAGTAATGAGAAACCAAACTGAGCTTCAGATTCTCTTTTACAGGTGAAAAACTAAGCATGGTGGTTGGTCCTTGCGAACACCTCAACATGGGAATTATATGCTCTCATAAGAGTATCTTTCTCTGATCACTTGGTTACTCACATGGAGTTACCATCAGTTCCTAAGACTCTCCAGGTACTATGTGGCCTTTTCTTGCTTTGCTTGCTAACATTTGTTTTACCGTGCTTTCCAGGGGATGAAATTGACTTTAATTTTAGATTGTCATCTACAGTTCGAGCAAGAGCACTCTATTTCACAACTTATTGAACTGCAGTAACCAAAGGAAGATATCTTATCAGTAGGATACATTGGACCTTAAGGTGTATATCAGTAAATATTCGAATATATTTACAAAGTATAATCGCTCGGCTATACTTTTAAATATATATATATATATATATATTTCTTTCTTTATGTATTTGAGTGAGATTGAGTATGTAGTTGTGAGTTGAGTCTCTTTCCTTCTCCCATATATATTTCTCACACTCTAACCCTAGGACGAAAGGGGTTAAAAAGAGTAAATACCAAGAAGACTTTTTTTAGGACATGGACATTTAGATTCAAAACGCATTCAAGCAATTTTATACATAGAAATTCAACATTCTTTGATCCACAAAATGTTGGTGGATCCCTTTTGTTGTTGTATTTATGGGTTAAACTCCTATTATTTCTTATAAATAAAATCCATTTTTTATTCTTGCCCAAAATAATTGAAGAAATAACTCCAGCCGAATGGGCTAAAGTGGTATATTAGCCCCCAAACCCTAAAATAATCTGGAAAAAAAAAGGGTATATATAGCCGCTCGGCTATACTCGTCGAAAATTAAATATAAAAAGGTGTATAGCTGTCGGCAATACTCTGTAAAATAATTAAAAATAGTGGCTATTCTCGTTAAAAATTAAATATAAATAGGGTATTGCCGTGAATCTCAAGTATCAGTTCGGGGTACAGTTTTCTGTGACTTGGAAGCATTGGAAGAACGTGCCAAGCACCATCTCAAGTGGCCTGATTCCAATAGAATGGAAGAAATAAAGTCCAAACTTGAAGAAGCCTTTGGATTGCCCAATTGTTGTGGAGCCATAAATGGTACACACATCATTACAACCCTTCCTACCGTTCAAACATCAGACGATTGTTGTGACCTGGAGGACAACTACAGCATGCTCTTTCTGCAGCGAATTGTTGTTTCTTGGCGTTGTAACTGGTTGGCCTGGGGGAATGATGGTGTCTAGACTTTTAATGTGTTCAGGATTTTTCAAGCTCTGTGAAGGTGGACAGCGTTTGAATGAAAATTTTAGGAGTAGAGATGCCAGTATAGCCGCGCGGCGATACCTTTTAAATATATTATATTTTAAGAGTACCGCCGCTAAGCTATACCATTTAAATATAATATTTAAATAGTATAGCCGTGCGGCTATACCATTTATTTATAATTAAAAAGGCCAAAAATGGCGAGCTTTACATTTCCCTCCCTGCCTGGGCCGCTTCACTGAATCACTTCCCATCAAAGTCTTCAAGTTCAAGGCCGAAAAATAGGTGGGCAATTTCTCATTTGAGCTCTCATGGCGCCTCCCAAGAAATCAAAGAAAAGCAAGAAAGATAGGAAATTGAAGAAAAACTTAAGCTTTGTTCCAGTCGAGCCTAAAGCCGCAGACTCTGACTGGTGGGATAGTTTCTTCAACCCAAGGTTTTTCTTTTCACTAAGCTCAGTCTCCAATTACTCTGCTTCCTGCTTTTTATGGAATGCATTCAGATTACTTGTAGTTTTAACTAAATCATCTTTATATTTTGCTTATTTTGGAAAATCTGTGATGCACAGAAATATAGAACAGGTGGTGGATTTTGTTCTGTAATGTTAAATTCGGTAATGATGTTCATAATTAGAGCTCAAAACCTATAAACTGTGCTTTTGTTTAGTTAGGCTGTTGGAAAAATCGGCCTAGGGCTAGGGCCCCTAGATGCTCCTTTTTTTTTTCCTGACTTTAGCTAAATTATGAACTCGCTTCAATTTCTGATGGCCGCTATACAAAAATTTGCTTTTGATTATGTGTTTTGCATCCTGAAAGAGAAAGATGTGGTCAAAAAGTTATTACTAGAGGGAGCAATAGAGATTTTAGCCTGTAAAAGTAGTATGTAATTGTTAGGAATCTGGTTTGGCCTAAGTTGGATGAGTAGTTGGAAATCCTGACTGAATCAGACTTGGGGAATATACAGACATAGAAACACATACTCGGGCTTTGCTTGTTGTAATAGACTATGAAGCCGCAATTCACCTCTGGAAGGTTGACAAGTTTGACTGTGTTGTCTGCGTGAGTGCCTATATCAACGTCGTTTTTGGCAGCGTTGAAATTGGACTAGTCTTAGCGGTACGTATCATTATTGTGTGTGACAGTAACACTATATCTAACAACTTAAAACTACGCATTAGAACTAATATTTCTTTTTTTCTTCTGTGTTGGTTGCAATTTTTGTGATCAGGGTACTTTTGTTTGTGGAAAGGCCAGTGACTTTTGTTCAAGGAAACCTTCCGAATTCCATGGTTTACAGAAATGTTGAGCAGTATCCCAATGCAAAGCAATGTTCATGGAATTCTCAAATTCTCAACTTGAGATTGATGCTCCCATTTACTCTGCAAATACCAACTACTTAAGATAAAGGTACTAATTAATTAAACCAGAGTAAGAACTAAATATTTGGGGCTTAAGAAAGATAATAGCAAGTACAGGGACTAAGGTTTTGTTGAGTTGTTCTTGAGGTGGTTGTACTATCTTTTTGTTTTCTGGTCATGTTTGTGTTCTAGTGATCCAGAACTAAAGATTGGGGGAGTGGCTTATCTATGGGACTGGGAAAGAGACATCCCACTTTGTTTGAGAAGGTTTGAATCAGACATTTGATTTTTATGATGATTGCACAAATTTTCATCTACAAATTGATTGAATAACTAGTGTAGTGCTTCAAGTTACCAGTCGCTTCTAACCAAGGTGCTTTCTGATAGTGCCACCATACTCATTAAACATAGAAACCTCTGTGTGTCATCCGTTTGATTCTAATAATTTCCAAGTGTTAAGTTGGTTAACTGTTCTAGCGTTTGAGCCATAAATTACTGAAACAGTCTCATGATGAAAGAATTGATTGCGTTCTCATGATTATTTGTGATCATAGAAACTGCTTTCTAGAAATCCTTTAATCTTCTCTGATGTATTTTGTTTCTTTGTAGGCACACAGGTTGGAGAGAACTTGATGAAGGCATCGTTGTACTTGGGACTTGCATGATTTAAAAGCCACAATGGCTGGTTGCATGTCAACCCCATCCAAAACAATTAAACCATGGAAAAAACACTGTCAGTGGGTCATCAAACACCATAGATAGGCAACCTGCTCCGCTTCAGACGGTAACAAGAAAAGAAATACCAGTTTCAAGAAAATAAATAGTGATGCAGGAGCTTGCTTGAGTGACTATGCTGTCAATGAGTTTGTTCATGTGGTCTTTAAGAATGGTGCAACAACTACTCACAGAAGATCTAAGGTTTCTAATTCAACATTCCATCTCACCCAGCTGCAATGGCACCATAGTCAATATGATTTGAATGGTGTGAGCTTTCTTTCATCAGATTTCAACTATGTTTCAATTTCAACCAATAGTGCTGACAAGAAAATTCATAGCTCTTGAATCTCATATTTTGAAAGTTATTCATTTGCAGTAATTTTCCAAGAGGAAGCTTGGTTTGACTCGGTGAGTATTCTGGAGTCTGACTCGGATGATGACTTTGTCAGTATACATGGAGGTATTGGCCATCAGCCTGTAACTACATATTACAGAATGAAAGCCTTGTGGTCTTGTTTGATTGCAAAACGTCATTACTACTGAAGTAATTTTTCTTGAGCTACTTATTGGAAAAGGATTTGTTTTGCTTTCTTAATTTTCTTCACTTATTCTACAGATGGTTTTCCATTAGCAAGCAATCCAGTTGGGAATATCTCAAGGGGCCAAGTACTTCAGCATGAAAGATCTGCTCGCTTTGTTGATAATGAGTGCAAGTATGAAGAATACCAAAGCTATATGAAAATTGATGGAGGTAAATCAGATAAAATCATAGACAAAGATGAGCGCAGGGAATCAAATCGGTTTTCACTTATTAATACCCAAGGCTATGAACTTTCTCACTTAGGGAAGGCTGATGAAGTTTGCTGTAAGAGGAAGAATATATTAGATCACTCTTATGGAAGCTTTAAAGGACTTACAGAGGATGGACGTGATTCTAATGAAAAAATTCAAGACAATGCCCTGAAATCGGGCTTATCTCCATTGGTACCTTCTGTAAGTTTCAACGATAAGATTCTAAGTGCACAGAGTTTGGTTCTGCAGTCCCAAAGAAAGCCATCAGCCGTTTTCAGACTTTATTTTAAAAGGAGATCCTGTGATGCAGAAGAAACCATTGAACAATGTAAGCATTCAAATAATTCAATTTTCTTTGAATAGAAAGAAAACTTAGAATATTGGGATTGATGTACATGTATATTACTGAACATTTCAATGATATATCCACAGGTCAATCATAAAGGTTTTTGTATCGGCCTAGACCAAGATATATCATTCCATGTTGTAGAGTAGAGAAGCCGACTTCAGGATCTTGGTCTGAGATTCCACCCTCAACTTTTAAATTTCGTGGCGAGAACTATTTCAAGTATGACTTTGGTTTTTTCTTTTGTCAAAGCCAACCTTAACTAAATTTAGACATTTGCAACTAGTTACTCTGTTCTGTCTTGCTAATGATAATATTATTTTATGCTGGTCTACCATCCAGGGATAACGAAAGGTCAACTGCTCCGAACTACAGTCCATATACTCCAATAGGTGTTGATCGATGTGTCTGTATGCCCCAAAAAGATACATCACATTGCCCAGCCTCCTGAGCTTCCCAAAGTGAAAGCAAATGGGAAAGTGTTCATTGTAAACATACAGGTATTTTTTCGGAATTGATTTATCTTGTTATGTTTAGTTTGTTATATTTTGGCAATATCTAATGATATTGCTCTGCTCCTTGTTGCAGTTGCCTACTTATCTTGCTGCAATGTTTCTTGGTGATAGTGATGGAGAGAGGATGAGTCTTGTAATGTATTTCAAAGTTTCTGAGAATTTTGATAAAGGCATCTCTTCTTAATTCCAGGACAACATCAAGGTAACTTCATTTTGTATGCCACTTCATCCATTTGGATAGGCATGTGCTTTATTCTGATGTACTCTCCCTGATGGAAATGATCTTATGTTCTACTGGAACACTTAGTCTGTTGGTATATTTGAATGATGCTTTTAGAAAATGGTTGACGATGAGACGGAAAAATTTAGAGAATTCGCAAAGGACTCCACTGTACCTTTCAGAGAAAGACTAAAGATCTTGACTGGGGGAAAAAAAAAAAAAAAAAAAAAAAAAAAAAAAAAAAAAAAAAAAAAAAAAAAAAAAAAAAAAAAAAAAAAAAAAAAAAAAAAAAAAAAAAAAAAAAAAAAAAAAAAAAAAAAAAAAAAAAAAAAAAAAAAAAAAAAAAAAAAAAAAAAAAAAAAAAAAAAAAAAAAAAAAAAAAAAAAAAAAAAAAAAAAAAAAAAAAAAAAAAAAAAAAAAAAAAAAAAAAAAAAAAAAAAAAAAAAAAAAAAAAAAAAAAAAAAAAAAAAAAAAAAAAAAAAAAAAAAAAAAAAAAAAAAAAAAAAAAAAAAAAAAAAAAAAAAAAAAAAAAAAAAAAAAAAAAAAAAAAAAAAAAAAAAAAAAAAAAAAAAAAAAAAAAAAAAAAAAAAAAAAAAAATGAAGAGACAGAGAAACGAACACGAAGCTTGCACTCGCAGTCCAATCTTCAAAATTCAAATACTCGGTCTTGAGCCTCTCTCTCAACTCAAGCTTGGATATTTTTTTTTCTTTGGTTTCGGCCGCTGCATTGATTCGATTTTGTGCTTTTTTGTTATTGAAGTTGGCAACGTCAGATGAACATCCAAGGCAGTTTCTTAGTATGCCAGAAGAAGCCCAGCAGATGGTTCTTTAACCTGAGGCACACCTTGCAGTTTGTCATTGGATTACACCATGCCAGAAGAAGCCCAAAAAATAATAGTATAGCCGGCCGGCTATACTTGTCGAAAATTAAATATAAAAAGGTGAATAGCCGTCGGCTATACTCTTTAAAAAGAAATAAAATAATTAAAAATAGTGGCTATACTCGTTGAAAATTAAATATAAATAGGGTGTAGCCGTGAGTCTCAAGTATTAGTGGGAGTTGCCTTCGGGGTAGGCCAGTCCACAGTTTCTCAGGTGACTTGGACATTCATTGAAGCATTTGAAGCATTGGAAGAACGTGCCAAGCACCATCTCAAGTGGCCTGATTCCAACAGAATGGAAGAAATAAAGTCCAAACTTGAAGAAGCCTTTGGATTGCCCAATTGTTGTGGATCCATAGATGGTACACACATCATTACGACCCTTCCTACCGTTCAAACATCAGACGATTGTTGTGACCTGGAGGACAACTACAGCATGCTCTTTCTGCAGCGAATTGTTGACCATGAGATGAGGTTTCTTGGCGTTGTAACTGGTTGGCCTGGGGGGAATGATGGTGTCTTAGACTTTTAATGTGTTCAGGATTTTTCAAGCTCTGTGAAGGTGGACAGCGTTTGAATGAAAATTTTAGGAGTAGAGATGCCAGTATAGCCGCGCGGCGATACCTTTTAAATATATTATATTTTAAGAGTACCGCCGCTAAGCTACACCATTTAAATATAATATTTAAATAGTATAGCCGTGCGGCTATACCATTTATTTATAATTAAAAAAGGCCAAAAATGGCGAGCTTTACATTTCCCTCCCTGCCTGGGCCGCTTCACTGAATCACTTCCCATCAAAGTCTTCAAGTTCAAAGCCGAAAAATAGGTGGGCAATTTCTCATTTGAGCTCTCATGGCGCCTCCCAAGAAATCAAAGAAAAGCAAGAAAGATAGGAAATTGAAGAAAAACTTAAGCTTTGTTCCAGTCGAGCCTAAAGCCGCAGACTCTGACTGGTGGGATAGTTTCTTCAACCCAAGGTTTTTCTTTTCACTAAGCTCAGTCTCCAATTACTCTGCTTCCTGCTTTTTATGGAATGTATTCAGATTACTTGTAGTTTTAACTAAATCATCTTTATATTTTGCTTATTTTGGAAAATCTGTGATGCACAGAAATATAGAACAGGTGGTGGATTTTGTTCTGTAATGTTAAATTCGGTAATGATGTTCATAATTAGAGCTCAAAACCTATAAACTGTGCTTTTGTTTAGTTAGGCTGTTGGAAAAATCGGCCTAGGTGCTAGGGCCGCCTAGATGGCTCTTTTTTTTTTTTCTGACTTTAGCTAAATTATGAACTCGCTTCAATTTCTGATGGCCGCTATACAAAAATTTGCTTTTGATTATGTGTTTTGCATCCTGGAAAGAGAAAGATGTGGTCAAAAAGTTATTACTAGAGGGAGGAATAGAGATTTTAGCCTGTAAAAGTAGTATGTAATTGTTAGGAATCTGGTTTAGCCTAAGTTGGATGAGTAGTTGGAAATCCTGACTGAATCAGACTTGGGGAATATATAGACATAGAAACACATACTCAGGCTTTTGCTTGTTGTCATAGACTATGAAGCCGCAATTCACCTCTGGAAGGTTGACAAGTTTGACTTTGTTGTCTGCATGAGTGCCTATATCAATGTCGTTTTTGGCAGCGTTGAAATTGGACTAGTCTTAGCGGTACGTATCATTATTGTGTGTGACAGTAACACTATATCTAACAACTTAAAACTACGCATTAGAACTAATATTTAAATAGTATAGTCGTGCGGCTATACCATTTATTTATAATTAAAAAAGGCCAAATATGGCGAGCTTTACATTTCCATCCCTGCCTGGGCCGCTTCACTTAATCACTTCCCATCAAAGTCTTCAAGTTCAAGGCCGAAAAATAGGTGGGCAATTTCTCATTTGAGCTCTCATGGCGCCTCGAAAGATAGGAAATTGAAGAAAAACTTAAGCTTTGTTCCAGTCGAGCCTAAAGCCGCAGACTCTGACTGGTGGGATAGTTTCTTCAACCCAAGGTTTTTCTTTTCACTAAGCTCAGTCTCCAATTACTCTGCTTCCTGCTTTTTACGGAATGCATTCAGATTACTTGTAGTTTTAACTAAATTATCTTTATATTTTGCTTATTTTCGAAAATCTATGATGCACAGAAATCTAGAACAGGTGGGTAGATTTTGTTCTGTAATGTTAAATTCGGTAATGATGTTCATAATTAGAGCTCAAAACCTATAAACTGTGCTTTTGTTAAGTTAGGTTGTTGGAAAAATCGGCCTAGCTGCTAGGCGGGTCCTTTTTTTTTCTTTTTTTTTCTTGACTTTTGCTAAATTATGAACTCGCTTCAATTTCTGACGGCCGCAATACAAAAATTTGCTTTTGATTATGTGTTTTGCATCCTGAAAAGAGAAAGATGTGGTCGAAAAGTTATTACTAGAGGAAGCAATAGAGATTTTAGCCTGTAAAAGTAGTATGTAATTGTTAGGAATCTGGTTTAGCCTAAGTTGGATGAGTAGTTGGAAATCCTGACTGAATCAGACTTGGGGAATATATAGACATAGAAACACATACTCAGGCTTTTGCTTGTTGTCATAGACTATGAAGCCGCAATTCACCTCTGGAAGGTTGACAAGTTTGACTTTGTTGTCTGCATGAGTGCCTATATCAATGTCGTTTTTGGCAGCGTTGAAATTGGACTAGTCTTAGCGGTAGGTATCATTATTGTGTGTGACAGTAACACTATATCTAACAACTTAAAACTACGCATTAGAACTAATATTTCTTTTTTTTCTTCTGTGTAGGTTGCAATTTTTGTGATCAGGGCACTTTTGTTTGTGGAAAGGCCAGTGACTTTTGTTCAAGGAAACCTTCCGAATTCCATGGTTTACAGAAATGTTGAGCAGTATCCCAATGCAAAGCAATGTTCCTGGAATTCTCAAATTCTCATACTTGAGATTGATGCTCCTATTTACTCTGCAAATACCAACTACTTAAGATATAGGTACTAATTAATTAAACCAGAGTAAGAACTAAAGATTTGGGGCTTAAGAAAGATAATAGCAAGTACAGGGACTAAGGTATTGTTGAGTTGTTCTTGAGGTGGTTGTACTATCTTTTTGTTTTCTGGTCATGTTTGTGTTCTAGTGAGCCAGAACTAAAGATTGGGGGAGTGGCTTATCTATGGGACTGGGAAAGAGACATCCCACTTTGTTTGAGAAGGTTTGAATCAGACATTTGATTTTTATGATGATTGCACAAATTTTCATCTACAAATTGATGGAATAACTAGTGTAGTGCTTCAAGTTACCAGTCGCTTCTAACCAAGGTGCTTTATGATAGTGCCACCATACTCATTAAACATAGAGACCTCTGTGTGCATGATTTAAAAGCCACAATGGCTAGTTGCATGTCAACCCCATCCAAAACAATTAAACCATGGCAAAAACACTGTCAGCGGGTCATCAAACGCCATAGATGGGCAACCTGCTCCGCTTCAGATGGTACCAAGAAAATAAATAGTGATGCAAGAGCTCGCTTGAGTGACTATGCTGTTGTTGAGTTTGTTCATGTGGTCTTTAAGAATGGTGCAAAAACTACTCACAGAAGATCTAAGGTTTCTAATTCAACATTCCATCTCTCCCAGCTGCAATGGCACCATAGTCAATATGATTCGAATGGTGTGTGCTTTCTTTCATCAGATTTCAACTATCTTTCAATTTCAACCAATAGTGCTGACAAGAAAATTCATAGCTCTTGAATCTCATATTTTGAAAGTTATTCATTTGCAGTAATTTTCCAAGAGGAAGCTTGGTTTGACTCGGTAAGTATTCTGGAGTCTGACTCGGATGATGACTTTGTCAGTATACATGGAGGTATTGGCCATCAGCCTGTAACTACATATTACAGAATGAAAGCCTTGTGGTCTTGTTTGATTGCAAAACGTCATTACTACTGAAGTAATTTTTCTTGAGCTAATTATTGGAAAAGGATTTGTTTTGTTTTCTTAATTTTCTTCACTTATTCTACAGATGATTTTCCATTAGCAAGCAATCCAGTTGGGAATATCTCAAGTGGCCAAGTACTTTAGCATGAAAGATCTGCTCGCTTTGTTGATAATGAGTGCAAGTATGAAGAATACCAAAGCTATATGAAAATTGATGGAGGTAAATCAGATAAAATCATAGACAAAGATGAGCGCAGGGAATCAAATCGGTTTTCACTTATTAATACCAAGGGCTATGAACTTTCTCACTTAGGGAAGGCTGATGAAGTTTGCTGTAAGAGGAAGAATATATTAGATTAATCTTATGGAAGCTTTAAAGGACTTACAGAGGATGGACGTGATTCTAATGAAAAAATTCAAGACAATGCCCTGAAATCGGGCTTATCTCCATTGGTACCTTCTGTAAGTTTCAACGATAAGATTCTAAGTGCACAGAGTTTGGTTCTGCAGTCCCAAAGAAAGCCATCAGCCGTTTTCAGACTTTCTTTTAAAAGGAGATCCTGTGATGCAGAAGAAACCATTGAACAATGTAAGCATTCAAATAATGCAATTTTCTTTGAATAGAAAGAAAACTTAGAATATTGGGATTGATGTACATGTATATTACCGAACATTTCAATGATATATCTGCAAGTCAATTAAAAAGGTTTTTGTATCGGCCTAGACCAGGATATATCATTCCAAGTTGTAGAGTCGAGAAGCCGACTTCAGGATCTTGGTCTGAGATTCCACCCTCAACTTTTAAATTTCGTGGCGAGAACTATTTCAAGTATGACTTTGGTTTTTTCTTTTGTCAAAACCAACCTTAACTAAATTTAGACATTTGCAACAAGTTCCTCTGTTCTGTCTTGCTAATGATAATATTATTTTATGTTGGTCTACCATCCAGGGATAACGAAAGTCAACTGCTCCGAACTACAGTCCATATACTCCAATAGGTGTTGATTGATGTGTCTGTATGCCCCAAAAAGATACATCACATTGCCCAGCATCCTGAGCTTCCCAAACTTAAAGCAAATGGGAAAGTGTTCATTGTAAACATACAGGTATTTTTTCGGAATTGATTTATCTTGTTATGTTTAGTTTGTTATATTTTGGCAATATCTAATGATATTGCTCTGCTCCTTGTTGCAGTTGCCTACTTATCTTGCTGCAATGTTTCTTGGTGATAGTGATGGAGAGAGGATGAGTCTTGTAATTTATTTCAATGTTTCTGAGAATTTTGATAAAGGCATCTCTTCTTAATTCCAGGACAGCATCAAGGTATAACTTCATTTTCTATGCAACTTCATCCATTTGGATAGGCATGTGCTTTATTCTGATGTACTCTCCCTGATGGAAATGATCTTATGTTCTATTGGAACACTTAGTCTATTGGTATATTTGAATGATGCTTTTAGAAAATGGTTGACGATGAGACGGAAAAAGTTAGAGAATTCTTAAAGGACTCCACTGTACCTTTAAGAGAAAGACTAAAGATCATGACTGGGGTGCTAAATCCTGAAGATATCGATTGGAGTTCTGCTAAGTAGAAGCTTGTACATGCATATAATGACAAACCAGTTCTTTCGTGCCCCCGACACAATTTTTACAAGGTAAACATTGAACATTTATGTTGCTGAGTGTTAAGAAGATGAAACATAAAAACCATGTTGTTTGACTTTATCAAGCTCGCTCACATGTAGGGTCCTAACTACTTTGAGATTGATTTGGACATTCATCGCTTCAGCTACATATCAAGGAAGGGTCTCGACTTGTTGTGAGAACGTCTTTAAAAACGGAATAGCCGAGCGGCTATACTCGTAAAAATTACGGAGTACAGTTGCGCGGCCATACTTTTAAAATATTCTTTTTACGGAGTACAGTTGCGCGGCCATACTTTTAAAATATTCTTTTTACGTAGTATAGCCGTGCGGCAATACTCCCTTTTAAAGTAGAGAATTTATACGGCTATACTCTCTTTTAAAATATTGTATTTATGGCTTATAGAGTATAGCCATGTGGCTATACTTTTAAAATATTCTATCTATATGTTTAAAATATTCTATTTTACCAGTATAGCCGCGCGGCTATACGCTTTAAATATAACAATAAAAATATGGATTTCTCCGTAGCAAAGCTAAGCTTTGAGACAATGAATCAATTAGACATGGTATGTATTTACGTTCTAGCTTTGTTCCTCTATGTGCGCTTAGGGTTGAGAGAAAATTTATGCCTTGTTTGTGTGTTGCATGTGTATCAGAAGTAATATAATGATGTTGCTTATCTTTTCAGGTGCCCTTTGTCATATTTCGTAAATATATTCGAATATTTAAACAGTATAGTGGAGCATCTATATTCGAATAATAATATAATTACTAATTAAATTAATTAAAAAAAGCAAAGATATTACTTAATGACGTATATATGAAATTAAAGAAGTTGGGCAAAAAATAAAAGTAAATAAACTAATTTTATATTTTAAAAAATAAATAAATAACAAGAAGACCATAGGCCTATGCCGGCAACTATTTGCCGGATTAGACCTCTCCCAAGGAAAGTTTCCTATGCCGACGAAATGTCATCGGGAGAGGTCTAATCCGGTAAAATTGCACCGAGATAGACCTGTGCCGACGAAAGTTCGTTGGAAGAGGTTTTTTAAAATATTAAGTATAAACTTAGTATCTTTAGGTCAATACAATTTTATTTTAAATTTTATTTTTAGTAATTCAATAAAATCTTAGCCTTATTTAATTACTTTCATTAGTAATTATGTTTTAATCATTATTTATTTTGTGAATAATTAGTATTAAATATTTTAATTAACTTCATAAATATATTACTTAATAAATAGTAATTGGTTTTTTATTTTTATTTTTAATAAAATACTTAAATACTAATTATTCACTAAGTAAATAATAATTAAAACATAACTACTAAATAAAGTAATTAAAAAAGAGAAATTCAGATTATGATATTTCAAGGGTATAGCTGTGCGGCTATACGTTTAAAATATTATGTTAATGGAGCCTCAATAAAACAAATTTATGTATGGAGTCCTAAATTGAATCAATAAATTTGTGATCATGAAAATCCTTTAGTAATTCGCTAACTCACTTCAGGAGTTATTTTATTGCTTGTGTACATATCCACATGACATGTTGATGTGATTTATCAAAATTTTCTCAAATTATTATAATCTGTGCACAACAGTTATAAAATTCAAATTTTACACAAAAAGAAGGAACAATAAGAGAAAAAAAAGTAGCCAAAGGTGGTTCATATGGTAGATCCAAAGATTCCTATGAAGATGAATCCATTCTCTTAGAAAGGTTAGAATGGTGGTCCATATTTTTTTGGAAAATAGTATAGCCGCGCGGCTATACTCCAAATTTATTTTAAAAATATTACTTCCTTGCGGCAATACTAGGTTTTTTCCCAATTTTATTTTAAAAATGGTACAGCCGATTGGCTATACCCGTTTTTACCTAATTTTTTTAAAACCAGTATTGCCGGGCGGCTTTGCTCGGTATTTTCTTAAATTTTTTAGAAATAGTATAGCCGTTCGGCTATACGCGACTTTTTTAAATATTCTGCCGAATCGGACTCGAACCCATCACTACGGACGTCTAGGGCACAAAGCAAGCCCGTTCCAGGTTTTGAGCAGTGTTTGAGAGATCGGCCTAGGCGCTAGGCGGGAGGACACCGACACTAGGGAGTTAGGGGGGGCCCAGGCGGCCAGGGAGGATCTAGGCGGCGCCTAGGAGGCCTGGGCAGATCTAGGCGGCGCCTAGGCGTCCTGGGCGGGTGTGGGCGCCAGGGCGGGTCGTGTCCTTTTTTTTCCGAATGAAGATGGACGATGCTTGCAAAGGTGACGCACATAGTGTGTGAGGAGGAAAGATGACATAAAATAAGGAATGGCATAAGAAATGAGGGGTTCGTTTCGTGTGGAGTGAAAGGAAGAGATAGAAAACTGTGTTTCTGTTGTTGAGAGATTTTTTAGTGGAGGGAGGCGCGTTGGCATTGCTCACCAATTCCTTTCTGCTTTATTGATTTCTTTCTAGCACTAGAAGCCTAATTTTACTGTCTAAGAAAGAAAGAAAGGTCTCTAGGAGCTTCAAGGGCATCTTCCAGGAAATGTATTTTGTAGAAGGTGTGGACTTTGCCAAATCCTTCATCCAACTGTATATCAAAGAGGTATGTCTTCTTTATCTTTGAAAGTAGGAGTTTTTTTGTCCATGTTTATATGCAACGTGATATAAGCAAAATAGGCAATCTATTCACCCAGACCCAAAAGAAGAAAATTTGTATCTGAATGCATCATCTTATTCAACAATTTCACCGTACTAAAATTGCAGTTCTGTATTCTTCATTTGTCGTATTTTTCTTGCAGTTTTTTAGACTCATGTCCTCATTTCTTGGCTTGTTTTTGAACTGTAGGATGATGTATTATTCAAATTGCTCTTGCATCTGCTTTGTGAACCTTGTTGTGCAGAACAGTATGGAATTAATATCCTAGTTTTCCATTGTTTTAAAAGTTATCGTCATGGATTCCTTTTAACAAGATTTTTGGATTTATATAGGGATGAAAAGGAAAAGGTTGCATTGGAGGATTCGAATGGCAATTTACTTTTCCGTGTCTCAGATCTTTTCAATCCTGTACTCTTGTTCCATCTTTTCCCATTAGAGGCAAGATGCTAACTCTTGGACATTTACATATCTGCATTTCCACTTCGGCATGCCTCCTAGTTGTTAATTTGAAGTATATGGTATTGCAGAATAAAAAAGAATCACTGACATTGTGCACTTTCATTTTTCTTCCTATTTTGCAGTTGAGCTATGACCATCAGGTGCTTCTTGATTACCTTATTTCAAAAGATACCGGAATCAGTTGTGCAGAATATCTTTTAAGGTCTTTTCTCTTTCTACACCTTCTCTTAACTTATGAAATCTAAACCGTGGCGGGCTGCATTTTTCTGGTGTCGACCTCGGTGACTAAACTATAAAACATTAACCCTCTGCTTTTACATGACTTCTTAACTAATTAGCAAAACAAGAATCAATTTGGTTGACCCCAGACAGTTGTTTTTAATTGCAACTCTTTGTATCTTTCATTTGCTTCTTACCGTCCTTAATGCATTCACTTTTAGGTGCTTGCGTAAAGTGTGTGATTCATGGAGCTTATTTGTGGAATTTCTAGTGGGCAAGCTACAAATCAATCATTTTGCAAAAAGAAAAGTTTCATTGGGTGGCTCGAGTTCCTGGGGAGAGGATTCTCTTGCACCAACAAAAAATCATCTTACATTTCTTGATGATGAGCCTGATGAAGAAAATGAAAATGGCTGCAAGCACACCCAAAATGGAGGACAGTATTTCAAAGAAGCCAAAGAGTGCTTACTTTCACATAAAATTTATATTGAAGGTCTACACCAAAAGAATCTGTTTCCCTACAATCCTAATGTTCTTCTGAATCGGTACATCTCTTTGAAATGAGTTTCATTATGCTTCCCAGTAAACTAGTGATTGCTCTTACTATAGGGTTTGATTTTATTTTGACTTTACTACAGTCAACTTCTTTCTTTCACTTTTAGTTTCATTCGTTCCTCTGGATCATGACTTATCCAAACTAATCTGGTTGCTCTTTGCTTGCAGCTTAACAAGATTTCAGGAACTCTGTTTTGAGGAAGAGAAATAAACTTCTAAAAGAATGAACTTGCCAGCACAGATTTTTGCAGAGCAATATTTATTCCTTTGAGTTGAAGTGATAAAATGAGATCTTGCCAACCAATGAGGCCAAGTCTCGACGAAAACTCTTTGAGTTTCTTTAAGTCAGGCAACTGGGCCACAGTCAGACAATGCTGGAAAGAGCGCTTTGAGATCCTCACGACTCTTTGAGGCCATATATGGAGATTTTTAAGAAGTGAATGCACTTTGTGGATGAACGTTGTTACATTGAGCAGTGAAGGAATAGAAGAAAAAGCTTTGTAGTTAAGGTAATTTAGATTCTACATCTAAAATTTCCAATTTTTTTCCTCAACAAGGATAGGCGAAGAAATATAATTCGTAGCATAGTTAAATCCACCAGATGAAGTCAAAGTGATAAATGGTTCTGATCACATGTTCATGTCTGTTGTCTAGACCAGTAAAGCTGTTCTCCCACCTCCAGGATATTGCTAAAAAATACTCTTAAACATGAGCACCTGCTAATGCACTGTACATATTCGATTGTAAAAGAAAATCACCTGATATTGGTGTAAATTAATTCTATCCAAACTATACCAGCTGCCAGAGACAGATAGAAAAGGACTTTACCTGATCTCAAGTCTTCCTAATCTCAATTGTCAAAGAAAACTATACCTGATCTTGATGTACCCCAAGTCTTCCTTATTATCTCAAACATTCTTCTCATTTCAAAATATATACTTCTGGTTTATTTTTCCTTGTTACTTGGCATGATGGCGAGAACAACGGCTTTACTCCGTATTTTCTCAATTTTTTTTAAAATAGTATAGCCGTGCGGCTATACTCGGGTTTTTATTTTTAATATTCTGGCGAATCGGACTCGAACTCATCACTACGAAAGTCTAGGGCAGAGAGCAAGCCCGTTCCAGGTTTTGAGCAGTGTTCAAGATATCGGCCTAGGCGCTAGGGGGGAGGACACCGACAACAGGGAGTTAGGGGGGGCCTAGGCGGCTTGGGAGGATCTAGGCGGCGCCTAGGCGGCCTGGGCGGGTCCGGGCGCCACGGCGGGTCGTGTCCTTTTGTTTCCAAATGAAGACAGACGAAGCTTGCTGGTGCGAAGGAGCAAAGGTGACATGTATATAGTGTGTGAGAAGGAGGAAAGGTGACGTAAAATAAGGAAAGGCATAAGAAATGAGGGGTTTGTTTCGTGTGGAGTGAAAGGAAGAGATAGAAAACCGTGTTTCTGTTGTTGAGAGTGTGAGAATTGGGAGGCAAATGAAGAGGGAATGAGAGATTTCAGTCAATAGATCGAGGTGAGTGTTTTGCTGTTACTGATCCTATTTAATTGAGTTAGTCTATATCTTCTAATCCCTTTTTTGTCCTTGACTTGTGTTAAATTTTCCTAGGTAACAAATGTCCTTTGTGCCCAACAGTTCTAGAACATGTGCTTATAATAATTGAATGAGATGCTTGTATTATTTGACATCAGAATTATTGCTTTATGGTTTTCTATACCTATGTTGTTTGTCAGCATGATATGTGCTTGCTAATTTTTTGTGCTTAATTAGTGTTATAGCTTTCAGAGTTTACCAAGATTGTTTGTTTCAGTTCTGTGGTCTACCTTCAATATCTTCTTTATGTTTTTGCCAGTGCGACACTTAACGACATTATACAAAAGAACTTCCCAGAGGAATTTGCCGAAAGGAAGTTGGAGAATGATACAATGACAAACTTTGGTGTTGATTTGATGCCACTCTTTGTTACGGATGTTGTCCTCCCATTTCAGAACTTTCTGCTACTCATTTTTTAACCTCGGTATAGACTTATGGTAAGTTGGTTAGCAGTTTGTATTTTGCACATATGACATTCATAAAATATTTAAACGTAGAAGTGCATTTGCTGCAAATAACTATGTTGACAAACTTATCTGGCAAGTTTTGTATGCCTACTTGGTACTTTTCTACAGTCCATGTGATCCATGTGTTGTGTTGTTTTTATTGAATGTTCATAGATTTTTGCTTGTACCTTGTCACTCAAACAACGGGTAAGGAGGATAATCGAAGGCAACCGTCGGATGGGAATGGTAGATTAGTGTCACTGGTCCTTTTCTTTCCCTTTTTAACTTTCTTAAGGTATATAAAGTTTGACCCAATGTATAAGTTTCACTGATTGTGGCTTGTTTTTTTAATTTGTAGATTATCATTGATTCTTCAACAGGCTCAATAGCTGATTGTTCTTGTGAATTTTCTACTGTGCAGAATGTCATTTGTAAACTCCACTACCATGCTTCCTCCTTTTAAAGAAAAAAAATTATTATTTATGTAGGTGTGAACCACTTCCAGATGGACGTTTCTATTTAGAGGTTAGATACAAGTGCCCTTTACTTCAATCTGTACTTTTGCGCTCTGTTTACATTGTTTTAATGCATTATGAATGCTAAAACTGATCTACTTTTCATTTAATGAACAATTATCCTTTATTTTTGGTCTTTATTTATACACTTGAGGTTGCAAATTAGCTAATAGGCTTATCTATGATAAATATTTCCATGTCAGAACGCATTTTGTTTGAAGTTGTGATGTTTTTTTTTCTTTAACGATCCATTCACATACTTATAATAATACTATTTCATGCAGATTGAAAGCCACCGGTGAGTTGTCTTATGAGATGTCTAGCCGTTCATTTGATCTTTCATTACTGCTCTTGTTCAATATTTTTGTCTTTTGATGTGCTCTTCAGGTACCGTATGGGTACAGGACATATATCAACCAAAAGGGTCTAGAGACAGAGCAGACGTAAGTTCATGACAATTTGGTTTGCTGTAATCTCTCTATTGGAGTGTGCTCTTTTCTTTTATATTTTATTTTTAAATTTTTTGTTGTAGAGAATAGTAAGAAGCTTGAGTTAAGCTTGATCCGGTGCTTAACAATGCTTTTGAGTTTTTTTTTAAAATTTTTTTTATTAATAAATTGGTCACACATTTTTCTAGATGCAAAGTTGCATAGTTTTCAACTTCAATTAGCAAAACTTGAGATACAATAAGCAGAGCTTAAAGTGTTGTCGATAAGGCATCTTATTTTATATGTGACATGTGACCTAATGGAATTTGGTTGTAAATCTTCAAATGTATTATAGTTGTCACTGAATTAAGTCTAATAATGTCGTTGCTAAAAGGCCCTGTAGCTAATGTATTAATAGCCTGAAGTGTAACATGCATCACTGTAGGGAGATGCAGGACAAAGTTCTTCCATGTTTTTCCCCCTCATATTGGTTGCGCCTATGTGGTTTAACTTCTATATCTGTCCAGTTGCAGGAATTGACAAATAATGCAGCAGAGTATGCTCGATTATGGATAAGGCAGGGTAAAAGAGCAGCACGTCAAGGTAAAATGCTCTGGAATGACATCAATTGAATGAACTCGGAATTTACCTTCTTTTTTGCTTTTTGTTTTTTAATGGGTTATCTCCATAAGTAAAATCTCTTAGTCCTCTATAATAGGTATTGGGATGACCATTAAGAATATCCTGAATCAGATTTTCCATTATTTTGGGTGGATATTACTGCCTGACTGATATTACTACCTTCAATTTATTTCAAAACTCTTTTCTTCATTGTCTCATTAGACTATTTTGTATCCAATTTTTCATCTGCAGAGAATACAACGCGAACTGATATATCTCATAGCAAAAGGGCAGGTTGTCAAGTGCAATGAGAAAAATGTTGTCATTGGGTTTAGTTCATAATTACGATGGATACATTTTAGAAACTAAATTATTACACGTGCAATTTTATACCATGAAATTCAAGATTCTTTTATCCCGAAAATGTTGGTGGATCCCTATTTTTTGTTGTTGTATTTATGGGTTTAACACGTATTATTTCTTATAAATAAAATCCATTTTTTATTCTTGCCTAATGGGCTAGTAGTTGGAAATCATTAGAATGTGAGGAATTGGAAAGAACTTAAATTCTCATTCTCCAATATCACTGGTATAAATAAAATAATTGAATAAATAACTCTATCCTAATTAGCGAAAGTGGTATTTTAAGCCTTAAACCCTAAAATAACATTAACAAAATTGTATATTTAAAGAGTATAGCCGGCGGCTATACTATTCAAATATATTATTTAAAGGTATAGCCGCGCGGCTACCCTATTGGAATGTATCCGAATATTTTAAAGGTATAGCCGATCGGCTATACTCTTTAAATTCATTCGAAACAAACACGAAGCTTGCACTCGCAGTCACAAGGCCATTTCGCTTGCAAGCTTCAAAGACTCGGTCTTGAGCCTCTCTCTCTCTCTCTCTCTCTCAAGCTTCAATTTTTTTTCTTTCGTTTCGGCTGATGCGTTGATTGGATTGGACTGGACTCTCTCTATGAAAACCATCAAATGTCATTCAGCTATTGAAATCTCCACACTTTAGGCGGCGGCCTGGGCTGATCTAGGCAGCGCCTAGGCGGATCTAGGCGGCTCGGGCGGGTCTAGGCAGCGCCTAGGCGGCCTGGGCGGTTTTAGGAGGCCTGGGCGGGTCTGGGCATCCTTTTTTTTTTCAAATGAAGAGAGACGAACCTTGCACTCGCACAGGAATGTGGTGCGCGAGTGAAATGAAGAGACAGAGAAACGAACACGAAGCTTGCACTCGCAGTCCAATCTTCAAAATTCAAATACTCGGTCTTGAGCCTCTCTCTCAACTCAAGCTTGGATTTTTTTTTCTTTGGTTTCGGCTGCTGCGTTGATTCGATTTTTTTTTGTGCTTTTCTGTTATTGAAGTTGGCAACGTCAGATGAACATCCAAGGCAGTTTCTTAGTATGCCAGAAGAAGCCCAGCAGATGGTTCTTTAACGTGAGGCACACCTTGCAGTTTGGCATTGGATTACGCCATGTCTGTCTGAATGACAAAGATAGATCTATGGTTGAGGAGCTTTTTGCAAACAACAAGATTCAGGCATTTCTGTTTTACCTCAGTAAGCATGTGTCTTTCCTAAAAACACATTAGGAAAAGAGAATATAAAAAGATAATTTTCTTACTCCATATACTGATTAGGCATATGTATTAAATTATAGGTATTGGTTTGTACCAGTACATTGGCATGGGGTGTAAACCTTCCAGGTCATCATCTGTTCATTATTAAGGTAAGGCAAAATTTGTGCGGTATCTTTTTCATTTGGTTCCTATATTTACAAAGGTTTCTAGCAGGAGTATATTGCAGCAGCTGTTCTTCAGGACAAATTTATGTAAGTGATGATTCTCTTGCAGGGAACAGAATATTATGATGGGAAAACAAAGAGATATGTTGATTTTACAATATCAATCACATATATATTGCAAATGATGGTTTTGGTCACACATGACTACATAGAATAAAAAATGGAAAGAAAGAAATATGTGAATCAGATTACATGCTTTTCTCCCTTTATAATCAACAGTTGCTCAGATTCTACAAGAAAGATGGGAGTACCATCACAATCCGCCCGCCTAACAATCAATAAACACAAATCATATTAGTTTCTGAATATTTGCTTCAAATATTAATACTAGGAATCAGGTTGTTTGGGGTTTTGAATATCAGAAATAAAAGACCAGTGCTAGTGCGAATTGGGCACTCTGCCTTGTTTATATTATTACATTCTACAGCTAGCATATCAGTTGATTAGTTAGAGATGTTAATCGGGGATGCTGAGCACCCCTGAATGTTGTTAGTCCATGCTTCTTTCTTGTATTGTTTATCTTTTTTTGTTTTTTTTCCTTTGTCCTCCAAGAGAAGCTCTTCTTTTGTTTTATTTACGTAGATTTATCTGGCCTGAGGAAGGATTGGATGTGAGTTAACCAGACCTTCAGAGACCCCAAAAGCATGAGCAATTATGACTTACTCATTAAAGTGTTGTTAGAAGGGCCACTTTGGAATTTAGCCATATATATTTTTGTCTGTAAGGACAATGTGCAGCACTTGCACTTAAATGGTACACTAATTGTTTCTGAAAATGGTGAAGCTTTGATTTATCTAATTATTTTTTTTTAACAATTACGCTTTCATTCGGATGATTTGTTGCTTAAGAAAGTAGAGTTTTCACCTCCTAGCCTCTTCTCATATCTTTTGGGTTCTTTTCAGGGTTTATGGTTTGATGGGGATTCTTCCTTATGGATGATGCCATGCATGAATATTGAACTTTCTAACTCGCTAAGCAAAAGAGGAATATTCAGCGTACAGCTACGATTCCCCAAGGCAACTTTGCAGACCATGATTGGAAATTTTCCTGCTTCAAAAATGTATCATGTACAGACTTCTAAGATAGTTGACACATGGCTGACTAACCCACAGGTCAAGATTTAACATGAATGGACAACTTTTTGGCTGGGCTGGGAAGTTATTGAAATACAAGTCAGTTATTTGCTTTCAGGCGTGTTAACTAATTTCAGTAGCTTTGCATCTAGAATATTTTGTTCTTCTAGGATCTGCAGCCTTTTCCACGCATCGAAGTGAAGTTAAAACTTCAGCGGAAAGTCTCGCTCTTTAGATATCACATTGGTGAACACCAATTTCAGGCAAAACAAATCAAAAGCGTTTACCCCGCATTTCCCTAAGGTAAAAACTTCTTCTTGTTCTAAACTAGTAATGAGAAACCAAACTGAGCTTCAGATTCTCTTTTACAGGTGAAAAACTAAGCATGGTGGTTGGTCCTTGCGAACACCTCAACATGGGAATTATATGCTCTCATAAGAGTATCTTTCTCTGATCACTTGGTTACTCACATGGAGTTACCATCAGTTCCTAAGACTCTCCAGGTACTATGTGGCCTTTTCTTGCTTTGCTTGCTAACATTTGTTTTACCGTGCTTTCCAGGGGATGAAATTGACTTTAATTTTAGATTGTCATCTACAGTTCGAGCAAGAGCACTCTATTTCACAACTTATTGAACTGCAGTAACCAAAGGAAGATATCTTATCAGTAGGATACATTGGACCTTAAGGTGTATATCAGTAAATATTCGAATATATTTACAAAGTATAATCGCTCGGCTATACTTTTAAATATATATATATATATATATATTTCTTTCTTTATGTATTTGAGTGAGATTGAGTATGTAGTTGTGAGTTGAGTCTCTTTCCTTCTCCCATATATATTTCTCACACTCTAACCCTAGGACGAAAGGGGTTAAAAAGAGTAAATACCAAGAAGACTTTTTTTAGGACATGGACATTTAGATTCAAAACGCATTCAAGCAATTTTATACATAGAAATTCAACATTCTTTGATCCACAAAATGTTGGTGGATCCCTTTTGTTGTTGTATTTATGGGTTAAACTCCTATTATTTCTTATAAATAAAATCCATTTTTTATTCTTGCCCAAAATAATTGAAGAAATAACTCCAGCCGAATGGGCTAAAGTGGTATATTAGCCCCCAAACCCTAAAATAATCTGGAAAAAAAAAGGGTATATATAGCCGCTCGGCTATACTCGTCGAAAATTAAATATAAAAAGGTGTATAGCTGTCGGCAATACTCTGTAAAAAGAAATAAAATAATTAAAAATAGTGGCTATTCTCGTTAAAAATTAAATATAAATAGGGTATTGCCGTGAATCTCAAGTATCAGTTCGGGGTACAGTTTCTGTGACTTGGAAGCATTGGAAGAACGTGCCAAGCACCATCTCAAGTGGCCTGATTCCAACAGAATGGAAGAAATAAAGTCCAAACTTGAAGAAGCCTTTGGATTGCCCAATTGTTGTGGAGCCATAAATGGTACACACATCATTACAACCCTTCCTACCGTTCAAACATCAGACGATTGTTGTGACCTGGAGGACAACTACAGCATGCTCTTTCTGCAGCGAATTGTTGTTTCTTGGCGTTGTAACTGGTTGGCCTGGGGGAATGATGGTGTCTAGACTTTTAATGTGTTCAGGATTTTTCAAGCTCTGTGAAGGTGGACAGCGTTTGAATGAAAATTTTAGGAGTAGAGATGCAAGTATAGCCGCGCGGTGATACCTTTTAAATATATTATATTTTAAGAGTACCGCCGCTAAGCTATACCATTTAAATATAATATTTAAATAGTATAGCCGTGCGGCTATACCATTTATTTATAATTAAAAAAGGCCAAAAATGGCGAGCTTTACATTTCCCTCCCTGCCTGGGCCGCTTCACTGAATCACTTCCCATCAAAGTCTTCAAGTTCAAGGCCGAAAAATAGGTGGGCAATTTCTCATTTGAGCTCTCATGGCGCCTCCCAAGAAATCAAAGAAAAGCAAGAAAGATAGGAAATTGAAGAAAAACTTAAGCTTTGTTCCAGTCGAGCCTAAAGCCGCAGACTCTGACTGGTGGGATAGTTTCTTCAACCCAAGGTTTTTCTTTTCACTAAGCTCAGTCTCCAATTACTCTACTTCCTGCTTTTTATGGAATGCATTCAGATTACTTGTAGTTTTAACTAAATCATCTTTATATTTTGCTTATTTTGGAAAATCTGTGATGCACAGAAATATAGAACAGGTGGTGGATTTTGTTCTGTAATGTTAAATTCGGTAATGATGTTCATAATTAGAGCTCAAAACCTATAAACTGTGCTTTTGTTTAGTTAGGCTGTTGGAAAAATCGGCCTAGGGCTAGCCCCTTTTGTCTTTTTTTTTTTCCTGACTTTAGCTAAATTATGAACTCGCTTCAATTTCTGATGGCCGCTATACAAAAATTTGCTTTTGATTATGTGTTTTGCATCCTGAAAAGAGAAAGATGTGGTCAAAAAGTTATTACTAGAGGGAGCAATAGAGATTTTAGCCTGTAAAAGTAGTATGTAATTGTTAGGAATCTGGTTTGGCCTAAGTTGGATGAGTAGTTGGAAATCCTGACTGAATCAGACTTGGGGAATATACAGACATAGAAACACATACTCGGGCTTTGCTTGTTGTAATAGACTATGAAGCCGCAATTCACCTCTGGAAGGTTGACAAGTTTGACTGTGTTGTCTGCGTGAGTGCCTATATCAACGTCGTTTTTGGCAGCGTTGAAATTGGACTAGTCTTAGCGGTACGTATCATTATTGTGTGTGACAGTAACACTATATCTAACAACTTAAAACTACGCATTAGAACTAATATTTCTTTTTTTCTTCTGTGTTGGTTGCAATTTTTGTGATCAGGGTACTTTTGTTTGTGGAAAGGCCAGTGACTTTTGTTCAAGGAAACCTTCCGAATTCCATGGTTTACAGAAATGTTGAGCAGTATCCCAATGCAAAGCAATGTTCATGGAATTCTCAAATTCTCAAACTTGAGATTGATGCTCCCATTTACTCTGCAAATACCAACTACTTAAGATAAAGGTACTAATTAATTAAACCAGAGTAAGAACTAAATATTTGGGGCTTAAGAAAGATAATAGCAAGTACAGGGACTAAGGTTTTGTTGAGTTGTTCTTGAGGTGGTTGTACTATCTTTTTGTTTTCTGGTCATGTTTGTGTTCTAGTGATCCAGAACTAAAGATTGGGGGAGTGGCTTATCTATGGGATGGGAAAGAGACATCCCACTTTGTTTGAGAAGGTTTGAATCAGACATTTGATTTTTATGATGATTGCACAAATTTTCATCTACAAATTGATTGAATAACTAGTGTAGTGCTTCAAGTTACCAGTCGCTTCTAACCAAGGTGCTTTCTGATAGTGCCACCATACTCATTAAACATAGAAACCTCTGTGTGTCATCCGTTTGATTCTAATAATTTCCAAGTGTTAAGTTGGTTAACTGTTCTAGCGTTTGAGCCATAAATTACTGAAACAGTCTCATGATGAAAGAATTGATTGCGTTCTCATGATTATTTGTGATCATAGAAACTGCTTTCTAGAAATCCTTTAATCTTCTCTGATGTATTTTGTTTCATTTGTAGGCACACAGGTTGGAGAGAACTTGATGAAGGCATCGTTGTACTTGGGACTTGCATGATTTAAAAGCCACAATGGCTGGTTGCATGTCAACCCCATCCAAAACAATTAAACCATGGAAAAAACACTGTCAGTGGGTCATCAAACACCATAGATAGGCAACCTGCTCCGCTTCAGACGGTAACAAGAAAAGAAATACCAGTTTCAAGAAAATAAATAGTGATGCAGGAGCTTGCTTGAGTGACTATGCTGTCAATGAGTTTGTTCATGTGGTCTTTAAGAATGGTGCAACAACTACTCACAGAAGATCTAAGGTTTCTAATTCAACATTCCATCTCACCCAGCTGCAATGGCACCATAGTCAATATGATTTGAATGGTGTGAGCTTTCTTTCATCAGATTTCAACTATGTTTCAATTTCAACCAATAGTGCTGACAAGAAAATTCATAGCTCTTGAATCTCATATTTTGAAAGTTATTCATTTGCAGTAATTTTCCAAGAGGAAGCTTGGTTTGACTCGGTGAGTATTCTGGAGTCTGACTCGGATGATGACTTTGTCAGTATACATGGAGGTATTGGCCATCAGCCTGTAACTACATATTACAGAATGAAAGCCTTGTGGTCTTGTTTGATTGCAAAACGTCATTACTACTGAAGTAATTTTTCTTGAGCTACTTATTGGAAAAGGATTTGTTTTGCTTTCTTAATTTTCTTCACTTATTCTACAGATGGTTTTCCATTAGCAAGCAATCCAGTTGGGAATATCTCAAGGGGCCAAGTACTTCAGCATGAAAGATCTGCTCGCTTTGTTGATAATGAGTGCAAGTATGAAGAATACCAAAGCTATATGAAAATTGATGGAGGTAAATCAGATAAAATCATAGACAAAGATGAGCGCAGGGAATCAAATCGGTTTTCACTTATTAATACCCAAGGCTATGAACTTTCTCACTTAGGGAAGGCTGATGAAGTTTGCTGTAAGAGGAAGAATATATTAGATCACTCTTATGGAAGCTTTAAAGGACTTACAGAGGATGGACGTGATTCTAATGAAAAAATTCAAGACAATGCCCTGAAATCGGGCTTATCTCCATTGGTACCTTCTGTAAGTTTCAACGATAAGATTCTAAGTGCACAGAGTTTGGTTCTGCAGTCCCAAAGAAAGCCATCAGCCGTTTTCACACTTTCTTTTAAAAGGAGATCCTGTGATGCAGAAGAAACCATTGAACAATGTAAGCATTCAAATAATTCAATTTTCTTTGAATAGAAAGAAAACTTAGAATATTGGGATTGATGTACATGTATATTACTGAACATTTCAATGATATATCCACAGGTCAATCATAAAGGTTTTTGTATCGGCCTAGACCAAGATATATCATTCCATGTTGTAGAGTAGAGAAGCCGACTTCAGGATCTTGGTCTGAGATTCCACCCTCAACTTTTAAATTTCGTGGCGAGAACTATTTCAAGTATGACTTTGGTTTTTTCTTTTGTCAAAGCCAACCTTAACTAAATTTAGACATTTGCAACTAGTTACTCTGTTCTGTCTTGCTAATGATAATATTATTTTATGCTGGTCTACCATCCAGGGATAACGAAGGTCAACTGCTCCGAACTACAGTCCATATACTCCAATAGGTGTTGATCGATGTGTCTGTATGCCCCAAAAAGATACATCACATTGCCCAGCCTCCTGAGCTTCCCAAAGTGAAAGCAAATGGGAAAGTGTTCATTGTAAACATACAGGTATTTTTTCGGAATTGATTTATCTTGTTATGTTTAGTTTGTTATATTTTGGCAATATCTAATGATATTGCTCTGCTCCTTGTTGCAGTTGCCTACTTATCTTGCTGCAATGTTTCTTGGTGATAGTGATGGAGAGAGGATGAGTCTTGTAATGTATTTCAAAGTTTCTGAGAATTTTGATAAAGGCATCTCTTCTTAATTCCAGGACAACATCAAGGTAACTTCATTTTGTATGCCACTTCATCCATTTGGATAGGCATGTGCTTTATTCTGATGTACTCTCCCTGATGGAAATGATCTTATGTTCTACTGGAACACTTAGTCTGTTGGTATATTTGAATGATGCTTTTAGAAAATGGTTGACGATGAGACGGAAAAATTTAGAGAATTCGCAAAGGACTCCACTGTACCTTTCAGAGAAAGACTAAAGATCTTGACTGGGGGAAAAAAAAAAAAAAAAAAAAAAAAAAAAAAAAAAAAAAAAAAAAAAAAAAAAAAAAAAAAAAAAAAAAAAAAAAAAAAAAAAAAAAAAAAAAAAAAAAAAAAAAAAAAAAAAAAAAAAAAAAAAAAAAAAAAAAAAAAAAAAAAAAAAAAAAAAAAAAAAAAAAAAAAAAAAAAAAAAAAAAAAAAAAAAAAAAAAAAAAAAAAAAAAAAAAAAAAAAAAAAAAAAAAAAAAAAAAAAAAAAAAAAAAAAAAAAAAAAAAAAAAAAAAAAAAAAAAAAAAAAAAAAAAAAAAAAAAAAAAAAAAAAAAAAAAAAAAAAAAAAAAAAAAAAAAAAAAAAAAAAAAAAAAAAAAAAAAAAAAAAAAAAAAAAAAAAAAAAAAAAAAAAAAGTTTTTTTCTAGTTTTTGATTTTTTTTTTTTTTTTTCATTTTTTAATAATTTGGGCTGGCATATGCCAGATCACCCCTCATTTGTGAAAACGAAAATATTAAAATTACCTCGGCCCACTCACATTGTTGAATGCAGGTTTGAAATGAAGTTGATGGCTGGTAAAGTGAAATTGAAAACTCCGGGTCCAAGGAGTATATGGGTCAGTTTCATTTCAAGTGCAAGTGAGACCTTTACCCAAGTTTCAGGGGACGTGTTAACTAAATCACCTTTATAATTTTAACATAGATTTAGTCTTCTCTTCATGCGGACGTTCCGAGATGCATTACCTTGCGGACACATTGTAACACTGGAAGAAGTAAGGATCGTAGCAAGATACTGACTCCTGTCCCGTAATACCTCCGACAATCTTCATAAAGAAATATTTTACTCATGTGTAGGAATAATGTTATAATATTTATAATTTTTCCTACTTAAAAAAAAAATCTCAAAGCCCTTACGCCTTGACGTTTTTAAAACATTGTGTTTAGATAGATTTGGTCTACGTCCTGAATTATTTCAGGTCGAAAGCATGAGACCAAGAAAGGATTAAGAGTGTCTTATATGCGCTGGTTGGTGGGAGGATGTTATTCTGAGATGATGATGGTGAAACACATATGTAAGTTTGGCTAGGGCCTTCAACTATTTCGAATAAGTGCGAATCTGAGATGAAAATAGGGAGCAAAAGTTGAATCGCTTAGGAGGATAATACGAGGGTAGAGATGAGAAATGGTGGAAGGTGAAACGATACAAAAAAGACTCGAATTGCATTTGGACACCGCATGACATTATTCAAAGAAATCTAAGAATATGGAGTTTGAAATTAGCAACCCATACGAGGATGTAAGTCATAATTTGTATCTATACTTCTCACCTTATTATTATAGTTATACCTCATGAGGATTGTTCAAATTGTAAGTTCTTGATTCACATGAGTATTGGCTTCTATGATTAATAAGCCCTTGTTGGAGTTTGGATATTGTCATATGTCGAGTTGAATGCCATGACAGAAAGATGACGAGTTGAAATCCTACATTCTACTAAGTATTCATTTGATATAACAATTGAGAGCTTGATCCCTTGAAATCCACAAATTTGACATTTTGGGAGAGAGCCATTCGATGAGACATATGTCCTCCCCCTAGAAAATTGTCATTGCGTTGAAAATTAGAACCCTGTCAGATCAATTGTGGTTGAAATTCACCTCTCTTGTTGGTGTTTCAATAGTGAGAAAGAGCTTCTAGATTAAAATTCTCCATTCAATTGTTAAACAATTAATTATACAGCTATCCATTAACATCAATCAACAAGCAACCAACCAATTAAATTGATTTGACCCATAAGGCTTTCCTTAGTATTATCCAATGTTTAAAACTATTAAATTTTCATTGTAGTGTTGAGATAATCTAGCGTCATTAGAAATGTGTTTGCTTTTAGACAAATTCATCTGAGAACAATTTTCTCATTTCATCATGATCAATTAGAAGGAATGTTTTATAAATCTGATAATACAATACATAGCACTGATCATCTCGAGTACATCACAGGAGTTGGAGGAAGAAATCCGATATAGTGTTGTGCAATATTATCATTATGTAGCATTTCCTTAAATTTCTTAAAGTCCTATTGGGCTTTTAATTCAGTTGTGCACGACAACTTGAATGAAAAGCCAATTGGCCCACCAACAAGGCTAGGCTCACTAAATGAGTGAGGATGCTATGGTTTCCTTAATTGACCCCTATATAGTATTATAGCCTTCATCTCATTTTAAGTGGTTTATGTACTTGTGAGAAGATAAGCACCCAGACTCACTCTCCTATCTTGCACATGGTTGGCCCTCTTGGTGAGATTTTGCTAGCACTCATACTCATCTCACGAGCTCGTCAGTCTTCTCCCCTATCTTGGTTGGTGTGGAGACAGAGATTCCATTTATTTTTAAAGGATCTAGTTGAAGGCCCTTTCAAGGATGAAAGATCTTTTTTTTTCTATCTCTAAAGTGTGATGCTCAAAGGTAATACTCCTCTGTCTTTATTCTATGATGACAAGTTACAATTATGGAATAATCAATTATAGAGAACTAAAAAAAAAATAAATTTGGATTTAATTTTATTTTACCTCATGCTAAATGTTAAAGCTTATATTGCAGGTGTCGTAACTAGACAGCACGTTCAAAGAATTTACAAAGTTTTCAAAATGGATTTCCTTCATTGATTATATATTCCTTTGGAAAGAAAGATAGTTGGTAAAATTGAAACTTTCATAGTGCAGCCGATTCTAGATAATTCTCAAAAAATGCCTATGTACTAAAAAGAGAGCCAATTAGCGGCGGGTGAGCACCTGCCATGAGATACTATAAATATGAATAAAGCCTAAAAGTACCTTTTTTTTTTAGGACATCGGTTTTAATTTGTCATCTTAAAGAAATTTTTAAGAGACATGTACTTTAATTTTTCAAAATTCATGATTTGTCATATGAATCACTCCAATTTTCCATCCATTTAAGGGTATTTAGTGTTTTCTTTCAAGGAAAATGAAAATTAAAATGACCTCTCTTCTCTCCCTTCCTCCCCCACCCCAACCACTTTCCCCTAAAACACCATCGAATATGACCCCACCCTCTCACCCCTTCTGTCTCTATATTCTATCTCTCCAAGCATGTATAAATTTTTTTTATGGTGTTCATTGAGCGTGTCTGAAATTTTCTTTTCAATTCCAAAACTTTAATTATCTTCTTCTACCTTATTTTCCTAGGAATTTAAAAATTCTAAAAATCCTCATTGAATTCCCTTGTCCCCCTAGGGCTTATGATTTTACGAAATGAATCCCTATGCAATATATTAGAGACGGTAAATTAATCACTTGAGGGCGAGAAGTCTGAATTCGTCAAAACCAAATGAGATAGAAATAAAGTGCTCAGCTAACCATAGATTTCATTCCTTGTAATTTCAAATTTTGCGTGCAGTAAGAGGGAAAGTTAGAGAAAGAAAGAAGGGGATGTTTGTTGACGGTGAGGAGAGAGGGAGTTATGAGTGGGTGTGCTTACCGACGGTGGGGTGTGGGTTCAAGGGTCGATCATGTTTTCGTCGTTAGATAATTGGAATGGTCTAGATTTAATAAAATGCAGGTAAATGCATAAAACCTAAAAGCAAAGGCTCGGGATTCTTGTTTAAAAGATATACAATTTTTTATATAATGATTTTTCCATTTTTAAAATACCCTTGAAAATGGAAACACTAAAATACGCTTAAAAATGGATGGAAAATTGGATGGTGTTAAGTCATATGAAAATTATGTATTTTGAAAAATTAATTGACATTTCTCTTAAATTTGTATTTAATTGAAAATTGAAACCATAGTGCTCGTTTGGCATTGCTTATTTGGGGTGATAAGTGATTTTTAAAAAATTTTGAGAAGCCCAACCAATTTGGTAAACTGTGAGAAAATCACTTATTGTTAAAAATTGTTATGAGAGAAAGCTATAAAGGAAAACAGCTAATGAGGTGCTTTCATTTTCTGATTATGCAAGAATCAGTTTCGAAGACGCGCTGAGTTTAATGATTATGCGGCAATAATTTTTTAATTATGCATAAAATCAATACCAACAACACTTTTAACAAAAATTTTACCAAACGTCAAACTATTTTCTCTCACAGCAAATCTGATAGCAATTATTTTTACAACATAACAATGTCAAACTAACCCTAAGTATAAGTTCAAGTGCATCTCAACAAAAATTCTTTTTTTTCCTTCTTCTCATGTTCTTACTTAAAGGTAGCTAATTAAAAGCATCAAACTCTCTTGACCGCAACAAGTTTAGTATAAAACAAACGTTATGATGTAATTGAATGATTACAATAACCAAATTGCTTTCTTCTATAGTTTTACTTAAATTTAAATATGAGATGTATTAGCCATAAAAAAAATGCAAGGAGAGAGATGTTCATAGATTCAGGTATGTGAAAAACATAATACTCCTAATTATTGCATTCCGATAAATTAGCATTAGAAGAAAAAAAAAAATTATTTATAAAAAAAAATTTGTAAAAAACAACTTATAAAAAAAAATCAGTTGCAAATGAAAATAAACAAAAACTAGAGGACCGCAATCTCAAAAATAAAAATCTCATAAACGATGAAAGACATCGTGATGTCAAGGGTAGTTTCGGACACTAAAGAAAATTACAGGTGGACTCTTCCTCTTGTGGGTCCCACCCCTTATAAGTGAGCCATTGCATGTGACTGCCTCTTCTAAGATTCCTTATGTTTTCTTCGATAAATGACGTTTGGCATCCATGCCATGTAAATATGAGTTGTCCTGCGACAATATTGAACCTTTCTGAGGATTCTCGGTTTCACACTTGTTTTTTAATAATGATAAAATAGGGAGTAAAAAAATTAATTCTCATATTTTTATTTACGTTTAATTATAATAATGATCCCTAAGTTATAATATGATTTACACTTTGGTCCTTTATGTTATTGAGTTCTATTGTCCTCAAACTTGGACTTGCATTCCACTATTGGTCCTTTCCTCACGTCTGTTTATTTTTCCGTCAATAACAAATAAGATTTTAAGCTAGCTAATTAAAATTGTCAAACTCTTGACCACAACAAATTTGATATGAACAACCATAATTAACAATCAACCAAATTGCTTATTTATTTAAATTTTCATATGAGATGTAGTAGCCATAGAAAAAACTAGGGGTGACATTTTAGACCGAAAATCGTAAAAACAAACCGACAATTTACCGCAATGGAACCGCAATCGCGGGAGACCGAACCTCATTTGCGGTATGAAGAATCGAACTGCATTTATGGTTACAGTTGCGGTATTTGATTTTCAAAACTTGTGGTTACCACAAACCGCGACTATATTTTTTTTTTATAAACAAAATTGCATTTTGCAGATAGCATTGATGCTCAAACAACACAACGAGGTCCTTCAAATCCACTCACCACCACTAGCACTTGAGTTTGTAACTTTAGTTTGTAACATTGGTGCATTGCATTTTTCTTATAGTTTGTAACTTAATTAACTTTGAATTGGATTTTTCCTTTGGGTTATAACTTTAATTCATTTTGCATTGCATTTTCCTTTTGGTTTGTAACTTTAAATGATTTGGAATTGGAATGCTTGAGAAGTTGAGGTTGTGAATTTATTTATTTAGGTTGTGAATTTATATTTTTGGGTTAAAGTATGCTTGAACTCAAAAGGCTTAAAAAAAAACATCAAAATTAGGCATAAAATGTGGAAAATTGGATTTTTATGACACAAAAAGAACTTGCGGTTTTAAACCGTTAATTCACGGTAACCAACCCCTTTTTGCGGTTTACCACATTGCGGTAAACCGCAAAAAGGGGTCGGTTTGCGGTTTTAAAAATCACAATACCGCAAATAGTCAATCGGTTTGCAGGTTGGGCAAAATTCGCGGTTACTGAACCGCAACTACCCCTAGAAAAAACATTAGAAGATGTGCTTTGAGATCCTTGTATGCAGAAAAACATTATATCCTATTTATTACCTTTCCAATTTTGATCACAAGACAAAGAAAACATTATTTAGAACGGATTTGGATGCACTTTTCTTCAAGAGAAAGTAAACAAATAGCGGAACTTGCAAGCGGATTCGGGGGAGGGGATGGCTCGCAAATGAAAATAATTAAAACATAGAGGACCGCAATCTCGAAAATATAAACTAGAAAATTAATCGTGGTGTCAGGGGTAGTTTCGTCAATGAAGAAAATTACAGGTGGACTCTCCCTTTTCCTTCTCTCCCTCTCTCTTTGTCTCTCTCTTTCTTTGATTCATACCTGGTGGTGGCTCTTCTTCAAAAACAACCCGACGTTTCCTATTTCCTCCCAAAAACGCAGAAATAAATCTCTCTCTCTCTCTTATCTCTCTCTCTGAAACCCTAATTTGTTATCTCTTTCTCAGAAACCTAACTCCTTCAGATTCAAATTTTATATTTTTTTATATAAAAAAGTTCGAGCCTTTTCAGTTTAACCCCACACGTATATAAACAAAGGTTTTGTCTGGGTTTGGATTTGCAGTTCTTCGAATACAAATCTGAGCCAGTGATTGGGGGTAAATTTCTAGGGTTTTGAATTGATCTGAGGCGGTGCATGGCGAACGGTACGGATTCTGAGGAGTTTGTGGTGATGTCTAAGGTCCGGACGGGCCTGAAACGTGAGTTCGCGTTTGCGTTGAAGGCCCAGGCTGAAGTGTCTGGTTCTTTGGGACGGACTCGGGGCAGTAATTCTCTGAATGAGAATGGTAAGAGGTTGAAGAAAGCGACCACGAACGAGGTGCAGAAGGATGATGGGGACGAGAAATTGACGAGTGGTGACGATATATTGGCGGGTGGGGAGATGGTTGAGGGCGACAATGTGAAGGTTATGGAGGATTTGGATGAGACCATGAGCGAAGAGGACGCCAAAAGCGATGTGGTGGACCTCATAAGCGACGACGAGCCTAAAACCCATGTGGATGACTCTGTGCTGAGCGAGAGGGTCTACGAAGACGAGTTGAAGAACGGTGAGGTTGAGATGGCAGTCGACGATGAGCCACAGACGGGTTGCATTGGTGATTCGGTGAATGAAGATGAGGCTCAGGAGGAGCAATTGAAGAAGAGTGGACCAGAAAAGCCTTTGGTGGATGAAGAATTGCCGGAGATGATTGAGAGTGGCGGCGATAAGGTGGAAGGAGAGGTGATTGAAAAGCCGGAGAGGCGGTTTACTCGGTCAGCATTGAAGCCGAAGGCGGAGAAAGTGAATAATTTACCCGGGAAAAGTGATTCCCAACAGTTAAATTCGAAGATGCTGAAAAGCCCATTTGTTAGTAAATCAAAACTTGAGATGAAAATGCCGAAGATGGTGAGGAAGTTTGTTAAATTAAAAGATTTTCTTGATACCGGTATCCTCGAGGGGCAGCCCGTCAAGTACCTTAGAAAGGTATCGTTTCGATTGGTGGTTTTGTTTCTTCATTGTGTGCATATTATTAGTGTTTTGTGGTTTGGGCTAGACTATGGTTTATCTTGTGGTTCATTTTTTATTTTTTGTTAGGTAAGAGGAGCTGGAGATACGTGGCTTATGGGAGTGATTACGGGTTCTTCCATATTGTGTCACTGTGATTCTTGCCAAGGAACTGAAGTGAGTATTGTTTAACGATATTTTATTTTGTAGTTCATAAATCTTACAGTGTTGCTGTGAAGAGTTGATAGATCAATTTATCGAATTTATAGGTTGTTACACCTGCGGTGTTTGAGCTGCATGCGGGTAGTTCAAATAAACGTCCTCCGGACTATATTTATCTTGAAAATGGCAATACCCTTCGGGATGTCATGACCGTATGCCAAAATTCTCCATTGGGAATTTTGGAAGAAGCTGTTAGACTTGCTGTTGGTTGCTCATCGATAAACAAATGTACCATCTGTCTCAATTGCAAAGGTTGCTTTTACGTCCATATAAATAATTACAACTCCTCTTGATGAGTATTTTGCGTATACATAACACTTTTGTCATATGATGAAATGTAGAATCTATTCACGAAGAGGGTACTAGGTCAGCAGTGCTACTTTGTAGTTCATGCATGGAGTTAAAAAAAGTCTGATGAAGCTACGCCTGCTGTAGGTGCTAACCATAGTGATGAGTAAGCTTTCTTTTCCCTGCTCTTTTGGTAATATGTTATCTGTCTTTCTAACAAATCTTTCTGCCTTTGATGGGTTGATGCAAAATGTTTACAAGATGACCGATGTGTTTAATGTAACATTGACAGAGAGAAAGTTACAATGTTTTTTTTTATAAGGGAGGTTTAAGTATTTTAAAAGATTTTGCTATCTAGGCTTTTGCATTTAGTGATATGTACATATTATATACTTTTATGCATGATATGTACATAATTATGTGCTTTTATGTTTGATGTGTAATTCAGGGGTTTTATTCTTCTGTCAAATATAAGTCCAAAAGAATATCATAAATAGTATTTTAATTCATATGCTATGATTTCTAATTGAGGGTGTGCATGTAGATCACCAAAGCCGGTTACGGTTCCAAAGGGGCCTGATACCATGTCAAATTGTAGTTCATTGAAGCCGGTTCCAGCTCCAAAGTTTCCTGATACTGTGTCAAAGTATAGCTCACCAAAGCCGGTTACAGTACCAAAGTGTCCTGATACTGTGTCAAAGTATGGCTCACCAAAGCCGGTTACAGTACCAAAGTGTCCTGATACCACATTGAAGTGTAGCTCCTCAGAAAGTAAGAGTCAGGGACGTGTAACAAGAAAGTATATAACCTCTCTCTCTCTTTTGTGTTTTGTATCTGTCTCATGTTTATCTTTTCCCTTGATGTGAGCTCTGGTATTTGCTGCTTCTTTCTTATCTTAATCTGTGCACTTAATTTGCTTGTTGTCTGACATTTTTTTGAAAGGGATCTTCGTTTGCACAAGTTGGTTTTTGAGGAAGATGTTTTGCCAGATGGAACAGAAGTCGCCTATTATTCTCATGGGGAGGTTGCAATTAAATATCTACAGCAGTTTTGCCTAATTGAAGTGGAATTTTATTTTCTCAGTAGTGATTTTTTGTGTGCAGAAAATGTTGGTCGGTTATAAAAAGGGGCCTGGCATTAGTTGTAGCTGCTGCAATGATGTGGTATGTTGACTTTCTACTGAATTGTTATCACTTATGGTGTTAGTGACAGGTATATGATTCTCTTACGTCTAATTGGCAGGTCAGCGCGTCGCAGTTTGAAGCTCATGCTGGTTTTGCATCACGTCGCAAGCCGTGAGTCCTTGGTTATATTCTTTGGGTTGTTGGGTCTAAGTTTGTGGTCTTGTGTGTATTGGTCCTGGACTTTTGCAGTGTGTATTGGTCCTGGTCTTGTTCTAGCTCTGTCACATGACATGAATCATGATTGAATTGGCAAGTTCTCCATAGGCCTGTCTACCTGATTTTTGGGTGGAAAGATTGTGGGCAGTTTTCGTTAATGTGTTCTTTTATTTATTTATTTATAAAATAATTATTGTTTGACTTTGATTTGCTTGATTTGGCAGTTACCTATTCATTTACACATCTAATGGGGTATCTCTCCATGAATTGGCATTATCTCTGTCAAGAAATCGGAAGTCATCTACAAAGAAGAATGATGACCTATGCTCCATGTGTCGAGATGGAGGAGATCTCTTGTGCTGTGATAATTGTCCAAGGGCTTTTCACAAAGGTGATTTTCACAGTTGTTTTTGTTGCATCAACACATATTCTCAAATACCATGTGGAACTTTTCATTAGTATATATGTTAGGTAATATATTGAAGGAGCTTCTATTTACATCCATAAAACTGTTGAGCCTCCTCAGTTGAAAAAGGGCCAGACATTGAAGTGGTGGTGAAAGGGGATCGAGAAGCGAGGGCGATTCTTTTTAATTTTACTTTTATAAAAGTTATTTTCAATATATATTTCTTTCAATAGGTAAATAAGGACAGAAATGGGTATGTTTTAGTAGTGGATTGCTTCTGTTTGCACATTGTTTGTCTCATTATGCCCCCTCTGTAAAACTTTCATAACTTTCCCATTTCATCCTGACCTTTTTAAAATCTTTAATCTGTTAAGTGGATAAAACTTAAAAGTAAAAGTAATTTGACTGAGGTAACACACACCCTGATAGTACCATGACCTGCAAAGATAAAAAGTTAGGGTTAGGGTTGGGAGGGGGTAGGAGAAAGGAGAAGGAAAAGAAGAAAATAAATTCTTTTCCTTTTTAATTTTTAAAAATTGGATTAATAAGGCGTACAGTTCTGGGATGTGCTATGATGACAATGTTCTGGCTTGAAAGGAATAGGAGGGTCTTTGAGAATGTGTGCGCTGAGGAGGTCAATTGTTTATTGGGTTAGGGTTCACATTTGGGCTATTTCTGTGTAGCTTTGGAGTTTCGGGAGCTATCTTTCCTTGTTATTTTATGAGATTGGAAAGCAACTAATGTATAGTTTTTTCGGGCAAATTCTGGTTGTGTTCTATTTCTCTTAGGATAGAGTTGCTGCTGCAGGTTTGACTGTTAGTTATTTTTCCACAAGTGGATTCCTTGCTCACTATTTTTGAACTGTTTTTTATATATATTATAAAATAAAATTAAAAAAAAAAACCTGTTTCTTATTATTATTTTTAAAGGAAAAGAGTATTATGATCGGTGTGGTGATCAGAAGAAAGTACAAATAGATTTAAACTTGAATATCTTTGTCGAAAATAAAAACATGAAAATGGGGTTTTTTTTGTTGTTGGTTTTTTTCCTTTCTTGGGGTAGGGGAGATGAGCTCAACATATACAAAAGCTAGTGGCTTGACGAAAATAACACAGATAAAATTGCAACGTGATACGTTAGACCCTCAATTCTATTTTGTATGCTGGGAAGGCAAGCATGCGTGGATGCACAATACAATGCTTTAGCTGCCTCCACATGGAGGGTTAAGAGTGATTTTGCTCCATAGAATTAATTGTTGGGATTTATCTTCAATTGTCCCTTATTTTTTTTTTTTTTTTTTTTTTTTTATCATTATACAGTTTGTTTAAAATAGTTGCAAATAGAACTTGTGCAGTTAGCCATATCACTTTATTCTTTGAATGGTAGGATTCATGACTGGGGTAGCTAATTAGTATCTCTTTTTTTACTTGAATCTTTAAGCTAAAAACATACGTTATGGTTATTGATATTGTTACTACATGCATATTGTGTTTTCAAATGCATGTGCATTCTTTTAAATCTGGTTTTTCATTTGGCTTATTTGTTGGATCCGTTTTCGTAATTAGTTAAGATAGTAGCTTGATAATTACAACACATGTAAGGGAAAAAGATAAAAAAAGAGAAGGGTATAGTATGGTTGTAATGTATTGTGCATGAGTTATATGTTTTATTTATTTTGTTGCCAATTGCAGAGTGCCTTTCTCTACCAAGTGTCCCTGAAGGTACTTGGTACTGTAAACATTGCCAGTCTATGTTTGAGAGAGAGAAATTTGTGGAGCATAATGCCAATGCTGTTGCAGCTGGAAGAGTTGCAGGAGTTGATCCTATAGAACAAATAACCAACCGATGCATTCGTATTGTCACAACTTTCGAGGAGAAATTTGGTGGTTGCGCACTGTGCAGGTTATTTCTCATATTAGTTGTAATCAACCAGAAAAATATTTGCAGCTATCGTAGAACACTAACTTTTGGCAAAACCCTTTGGTGATTTTATTTGTGTGTCTAGTCTCCCTATATTACACAATTGCCACTGAGAAATTACTGCTTTCCATATGTTTGGTGCATTAACTTATCATGATTTTCAGTTTTTTTTTTAATTCAGATTTTCCATTAGAAAATATGAATATTCTTGATTTTGATCTCTGCAGAGGACATGAATTCAGCGGCTCTGATTTTGGTCCTGGCACAGTTATTTTGTGTGATCAGGTACTTTGATTGCTAACTTAATTTCTTAACTTATTAAGTCTTGGCTTTGAAGTGCTTTACATTTCCACTTTATTTATGATTAACTCTTATGTTCTAGTTGATGTGCTTATTCTTTTCCTCACTCTCCAGTGTGAAAAGGAGTTTCATGTAGGCTGTTTGAAGGATACGGGATTGAAGATTTGAAGGTGCCTCAGTCTTCCTTTGTTTTTTTTATTTTTTTTTTTTTTTTTTTTTTTTTTCCCCCTTCTTGTTTTGGTTGTGTGCTGTATTTTTGCTGCTATCTTAATCATACTTCGTTCGAAAACATTTGTTTCTCCAGGAAATACCAAAAGGAAAATGGTTCTGTTGCCCAGATTGCCACAGGGTTCATTCAGCTTTGCAGAAGTTGGTAGTTCATGGGGGACAGAAGCTTCCGGACACCTTACTGAATGTTGTAAGGAAGAAGCACAATGAGAAAGGTACAGAGTTTGGGGCTAATCTTGATATAAAATGGAGGGTGCTTAATGGGAAAACGTCCACTGATGATGAAAGTTTACAGTTGCTTTCAAAGGCTCTTGCCATATTCCATGTGAGTAAACTTGTTATTTGTTTCCCTGTTAAGAATATCTGTTATTTTAATTATAGTGGCCAACCTAGCTGTAGTAAATCAAATTTTAATTTATTTTCCTATATTGGGGAGAATGCTGTGTTGTATTTGGTGATGTTAATTGGTGATTTGACGTGCCTTTATGTCCCATGCTTCCAGGCTTTTGTCTATATGGTGCATAATTGGGCATCTGTGTCTGATGTTACTAGATGACTTTCTGCCATTGTTTCAGGGGTTAAATTTTATGCGTACTTATTTGTCAATTTCAATTCTGTGCTATAGGATCGTTTTGCCCCAATAGTTGATCCTACTTCACGCCTTGACTTCATCAAAGAAATGCTTTATGGGTGAGCCACGATATTCTCTTTTTCATTAGTCATACTCAGCCTCTATTCTTTTGGTTGCTCTGATTGCGTCAATTATCACGTAATGTAGTACCCAGTTGAATTCACTTTTGACTGATTGTATCAACTGAATTTGCAGGGGGACCATCCAGACCCAAGAATTTGGTGGGATGTACTGTGCAATAATTACAGTAAAGTGAGGATCATATCCAAATGCAGTTATATAGTGTTAGTATAGATAAAATTGTTTGTTGACATATATTGTTTATTATGCAGCCAATTGGTTGTGTCAGCCGGAATGTTTCGTATCTATGGAGCAGAAGTGGCAGAGCTTCCTTTAGTGGCAACAAGTGCTGATTACCAAGGACAGGTTATTTTTACATCGCTGTGTGGTCGCATTGCCACCTTTTTTCTCTTGGAATCAATGAAGTTTATATGAATTTTTTTTTCCTGACTTGAATTCATTATTGTTTTTTGTAGGGTTACTTCCAGACTTTATTTTCATGTATTGAGAGGTTTCTTGCGTTCTTAAATGTGAAAAGTCTTGTTGTGCCAGCTGCTGATGAGGCAGAATCAATCTGGAAAAAGAGATTTGGTTTGGAGAAGTTGACCCCAAAATGAGGTACGTGAACTGTTGGAGAAAGAGATTTACTTTCTCTTTTTTTTAGGGGTGAAGAAGGGGGCCTAAATGCCCCAGACCGCAAACACACTAAGTAACATGAATAATGCGGGGTCTAGCGATCAAGTTTATTTAAATGCTTAATTAATTCAAGTTTATTTATTTACATATTTTCTCTTGCAGATAAGCAATTACAGGAAAAGTTACCAAATGATGATCTTCCATGGGACATCCATGCTGCGGAAGCCCGTCCCTAAGTGCAGAATTCTTGCTTGATAAGAGAGTAATTGAATGTTGGATCATCGAAGTCTTCTATTTTGGAATGGAGAGGAGAAAACTAATTTGTGGATCATTTTCCTTCAAAGTGTACATGACTCCCCTTGGCTCTTGGTGTACAGAAAAGCAGAAAATATACAACAACCAACCCTACAGGCAGTTTTTGTTTTTTTGGTAGCGTATAGAAACTGAGAGATTTCAGTTGGGCAACAGAAAAGTGAGAGTAGGTTAATGAAAGAGTAGGTTAATGAAGAGAATTACAGAAATTTTGGTAACTCCTGTCGCCTGGAACTGTGCCTTTTATGGCACTCTTATTTCTGCTTCTGGCCATGGGATTCCATTTTTGTAGCTTATGCCTTTCACCCAGTTCCAACTAGTAAAGAAGGCTTCCGATGAGATTCAAGTGTTGAGTAGTTTTGTTTATCATGATTTTCCTTGAAATTTTGTGGGAAAAGCCAATTCGGTTGTCATTCCTATTCTTCTTATTCCTTGAAAATGCTCTATTACACAATAAAAGATGTGAGATTCACTCCATGTTGTAATTAAGAAAAGACTGGTTCGGATCATGAGATTATCTTGCAAAGTAGGTTTAAACAAGTGTTTAGCGTCATATTAACTTATTAACTAGTTAGCCTTAAGCGTTATTGATTGTTAGATGCAACCCATTTTCTCACTCTCATTTTCATTTTTTTCTTTTCCAACTATAACTTCCATAATCTCAATTTGCATGATGTTTGGCTTATGGGGTCTAACTCAGTGGAAAAGCGCATTGATTTGCAGACCGATGCCGGTGTGTGATTTGTATGATGTTTCTAGCCATTGAGTATTGGTGTAGTGTGACATACACATTTCACCCTTCTTTTTTTCGACGTTCATCATTGCAAATGACTTGGTTTTAAATATTTCATGATAATTTCAAATAATCCTGCCGTTGTGAAACAAATTACGTGAGAAAAGGAAGTCATAAAACAAATCAAAGCGGGAAAAATTCAAAATTTTGAAATTCAAACTCATATAACGGGGCGTTCTTTTTCTTTCAAATACAAAATTATTAACAAAATGATCAAGAGCACATTTAGGAAAGTAAATTTACACAATACCCCTTCTTGAAGTTCCCTTTTATTCCACCATCACTCCCATCCCCTCCCCCTCACCCCTTTTTATTATAATCTCACGCTCTCTCTCATTTCCTCCCGTCCCTCATTCTCTCTGAGGTATGCCCTTTCTCCTGTTGCTCTGCTTTAGTTCTTTTTTCTTTTTTCTTTTCGTTCTCTAGAATTTCGACTTCATTTGATTTCTTGAAACTTCGTTCGATTTTCGCAGATTAAACAGCGAAATTTTACAAACCCTGTTTGAGATTTTGGGTTGAAAGAGCGATCCCTGAATATGGGTCAGATCCAATACTCCGAGAAGTACTTCGATGATATTTACGAGTACAGGTACCTTCATTTTCGCTTTGCTTTCTTTTGTTTGCTGCTTTGTTTTTCTTGATTAAATGTTTTTTTTTCTGACCGTCTGTACAGGCATGTGGTTCTTCCTCAGGAAGTGGCTAAACTGCTCCCAAAAAATCGACTTCTCTCTGAAGTAAGTGCTTAGGGTTTTTCTCTTTTTGTTTTTTCTTTTTTTTCCTAAGATACATTGGGTTCTCTTTGTTTTGTTATTTGGAGCCATGGTTCTGTTTGATTGCCGAAGAAATTAAAGAAATGGAATTCAAACTCTGAATCTCAGTTATGCAAATGTGTGAAAACCTATAATCTAGTTGGGATTTTTTCGTTTGGTGTAATTGGGTTAATGTTTCAATCATGGAACCCAAATTAATTTGCAATATATTATACTGGTTTATATGGTTCATGTAGTGGATTATTGCTTTTTAGTTCATGGAATCCCAAATTGTTAGGATCTTTAATTTAATTTAATTTGAAAAGGCATTGAATTCCTAATTTTTGTTTCTCGGTCATATGTAGAGGTTTTGTAACGAGCGTTTTTGTTTTTGGGTTCTGATGTCTATGTAAAAAATCATTGTGCTATTTGGTTTTTGAGAACCTGAAGGAAAGGGAAAAAAGAGGATTGAGATTTTTGAAATGTATGGTTTTGCTAAGTTGTAAAAATCAGAAGCATTGATCTCTGTGAATATGAAAACCCTTGGTATCTGAAATTAAGTAACCCCTTGTTTTCCCTTTGCATTTTGATTTCAGAATGAATGGCGTGCCATTGGAGTTCAGCAGAGCCGTGGCTGGGTTCACTATGCAATTCATCGCCCGGAGCCCCACATCATGCTCTTCAGGAGGCCACTGAACTATCAGCAACAGCAGGAGAACCAAGCCCAGCAGGTGCTTGCAAAGTGATTGTTGTGTTCAATTTCACCTTGTAATCTCTAGAACTGAAATGTTAGATAAACAGGTTTATGGTTTGTTCAAAAGTAATTTGGATGTTTGGGTCTTGGCACTGTAGGGTAATTCTCTCATTTGGAGAATTGTGAGGCGTAGTGACTTATTATTGTAATCTATGGTATTGTTGATGACTTTTAAAACGTACATGGTTGTTTTGTTTACCTCTGGTTTACTGCTTTTCTTGTGTGGATTTAGAACAAGTGGTGAGCTTGAATGATAATGTTCTGATTTTGGGTTTTTAAGCTTCTTGGGGCTCTGCTTTCTCTGATTTAGAACAAGTGGTGAGCTTGAACAAGTGAGATCTCATAATTAGAATAGTGGATGGATGCGGCGGTGATTCTGCTTAATATTATACTTTCCCAATTGATTGGAAGTAGTCATGAATGCTGAATGGTTTTGTGATTGTTGAGAAGCAAAGTTGATTCTCCATTTTTGTCAGAATGATTGGAAAGTGAATTATGTGCAAAGATATTTGGGATTGCTGGGTTGTGTTCATATCAGTTTTTATCTCCTGTCGGTCTTCATTTTGCGAGGGAAATGTCGAACTTTTGAATGGGTCATCAGTTGATGTACATTGTAATTTCCCAATAACCAACTCACTACGCATCTAACAGCTACATCTTCAACCTGGTCGTGGACGTGGGATTATCTTAGTCTCAATTTCTTTGGTCACAAGTCTAAGCTCCTTGTCTGAGAAACAAAGGAGACGCATATCTTACAAAATGGGTTTGCAAGACAAGTATGCCCGGTGGATCACAGACTATCACAGTTGAAATTCTAGACCTAAGATTACCACCCCCAATCATTTTAAACATAAAAGCTAGAAAATGATGAAATGTTTTCTAGACACCGGGTAACCATTATAAATTATAATCACACTAAACTAAATTAAAACCGTAAGTCAATGGGGCTAACCCAATGGAAAATTATCTTTACTTGCAAATCAGTGGTGTCAAGTTCAAACCCATAGTGTGTGTGAGAAACCCCCTCTTTTTTTAGTTTAGACTATTGCATGTATTTTTTATTATATAATTTTAAATTTTTAAAAAAATAATAATATATTTTTTAAAAAACCCTAACTAAAACCGTAAAAATCACATTATGTTTTATGGGTGTGATAATTTAATTTTAAGGTGCCGATAGAATTATCTGTCTTCTGACCAGTTTCTTCCTAAATGAAAGAGCAGTTCACCAAAAAAACAGCAAACACTTTCAGTCCCCGAGTCTTAACCCGAATCCCGAGTCGGTGAGTATTGGGGCAGCTATTATTTCTTTCTGGGCAGCAATTGGAAGTGACTCAGGTGATTCAATCGTTCAATTTCAACTTTCTTCTTTGCGATTTCGAACTTCCATTTCTGTTTTCGCCAATTCATTATTCATAGTTCGTTTTCAAAATTAGGGTTTTCTTCGATTTTTGAAATATGATTGGATTAACTTTTTTTTTTCCTCACTCATTACTCAATTCATTGAAAAAAGGTTGATCTTTCTGTGTGCGAATGCCTAATTATCCGTTTGGATCAAAATAAGCGAAAAATTCAATCCATGAGATAGAAACAGAGTGATAGCTTTTCAGTTTCTTAATGTGAATTGGAGGGTTTAATCAAGATTCATGAATGTGAATACTTGAAGCATACTTGTTGTGGAGAACTTTAGTTGGAACTACCAGGAGTTAAATGTATCTTTGCCTTTCTTTTCTTTAGTGAGATTGAACCTAAGACTTAATGTTTGAATTGAAGTTAGAATCTGTAAAGCCTTCTTTCTACAGTTTGGAGGTTAGATAGCAAGAGATAGTGTCTATCTAATTTATGGATTGAGCATTTCCTTGCCTAGTTTTACAGTCGGCTGAACATTTTCTTTGACTGAACTTGGCGTGTGCATTGGTTATGGAAATGAAATAGAAGTTTGCTCTTATTGTAATATACTGGCTATAATTTTCGAGGCTAGCTATAACCATGAAATTTTTCGGTTGGAAGCATATCAAAATACATAGTTTCATATTCACTGAATATAACTGTTATGTTTCTTGTTTACCTCATGTTTAGTTTGCTTTGGTACTCTCAATGGCCCTAGCACGGAATGCCATTGTTGCTACTGGCTTGGTGGCTTTTGCAGCTGCGGGCTTGGCATTTCCCTTTTACATGGCGTAAGTAGATTGCCATTTCAATGATGATGAATACACACTATAATGTTATGTTAATTCATGAGGGAAAAAAAAGTTAGCATAATGTGCTTTTTTGTTTTCCAGATCATCCCCAAAGCCTGTCATTGACCCTTCAAAGCCACTGTCACCCCAAGCAACGTTTCGAGGGCCTTATATAAACACTGGTTCCCGTGACGTTGGCCCTGACCATCAGACCTACCCAAAGAAGTGAGTATTTTGGCATGATGTATGCTCTCAGGAAGTAAACCCTAATAAATTGAATCAATTTGGAGTCTGCTGCGCCGGATGAACGTACTTGTCTGGATTGGGGACCAGGAATGTCTTGAGTACCACAGAGCGAGAGGTCAAAATTCTTCCCATGTTCACTTTTGAATGTATTAAACTGAGTGGTAGCGAGATGTTTAATACTATTATTAGTACTAGAACTCGTTTGTGTAAAGCATAAAGATAAAAGAGTTTAAGTTAGACACAGAGAAAGAGATGGATATGAATTGTTTTGATTGATTCTAAACTAGTATTATTATGTTTTTTTTTTAATGTATGTTTCAATAGAAGGATCATACTCTAGTTTCTGATTCCTGAAGGAAAATCAAATTCAAGTTAAGAAAATAAGAAAAGTGCATTTGTTAGCGGGATGTGACATTCTTTACGTATCATGTGTTCGATTCTGATTCTACTTCTATGTTTTATAAAATGCTCGGGTCATAAGAGTTTTTTGGGCCATAAGGATCTTATAGGGTCCATTTTATGAACCCAATTGCCACTTGGTCCAAAAAGAAACTCCTTAAGAAAAAAGTCCAAAAAAATTTCCACTTGGTCCATAATTCAGCTTCTTGATTTTTCTATACTCGTGTCCTTGTCTCACGTCTGAACTCTGAATCAGCAAGTTTACTGTCTTCCAAAGTTGTGGACGTGATTTTTTCTCAACGGTGGCTCACTCACTAATGGCCGGCACCGTCAACACCAAACAAAACCTAACCAATGACCTCTCGCCACGACACAAATGACTATTTTGTGCACAATTTTCCCTCCCGAAATTACCGTTAATCTCCTCAGAGCTTAAACTGGAATTCTCTAGCTCAGGCAAGGACAAGGGGCCCCATTTCAAACTTGCACGCAAAGTCCTCCATTTTCGTTTTTAGAGCCTACCTTAACCAATTCTTCAGCAGAAAATCACAGAATTGAAGTATCAGAAACAAACCCATAATGGCAGTTTTACTCTCTTCCTCTGCTTCTTCTACAATTTTTACTCTATCATCATCATCACCAACCCCCAAACCTCCCAAGACACTTCCTTTCTTGATCTCCACCAATAACCCAAATCGTAAATTACCAGGTAGAGCAAAAAGTCTATCTCCTTTGAGAGTAGCTGTGCCTGCAACCCAACCACAAACCACAGACCCAGAGGCACCACCCACACAGACAGAACAAGATGGTGAAGATTACAGAGTTGAGGATGAGGTTGACGATGAGAACCCGACAACCAAGTTCAATTGGAGGGATCATTGGTACCCAGTTTCTTTGATTGAAGATTTGGACCCTCGCTTGCCTACCCCATTTCAGCTTCTGGGTCGTGACCTTGTTTTATGGTATGATAAGTCTTCTGGTGAATGGGTTGCTTTTGATGACAAATGCCCTCACCGCCTCGCGCCCTTATCTGTAAGCTTTTCTGGGTTCACTCTTACTTGATCATTTTTGTCAGATTAATGTTATGTTCTGTTTGGTTTCCGAGAATTTGGAGGAAAAGAAATAACAATAAGACAATAAAATTCCCCAAGTTGGTCTTTTTTAATACGTTAGGTTGCTTTCTTTTTGTACAGTTGGTCTCACTAATATAAAATTTGATGACTTCCATGTAACTGTAATGTAAGCGTAACATCAATTTCTGGTTTAGAAATGTTCAGATAATTAAATTAGAAACTGGGTCATGGGTGGGGTTGTTTGGTTTTGCAGGAAGGACGGATTGATGAAGGGGGAAACTTGCAGTGTTCATACCATGGATGGTCATTTGACGGATGTGGATCATGTGTTAAGATTCCGCAGGCTTCATCTGAAGGTCCTGAGGCTCGTGCCCTTCGGTCTCCAAGAGCATGTGCTACAAGGTTTCCTACACTGGTGTCTCAAGGCCTACTCTTTGTTTGGCCAGATGAGAATGGATGGGAAAGAGCTAATGCCACTAAGCCTCCCATGTAATTGATTCATTTTATGTCTCTCTTGTGAATTTTTAATTTGTGAATATAGTGATTAGGATTGTTGATTACTGTGCTCGAATTGTTTTTTAATTGTTTAATATGGTTAGTTGTTAATTGTTATACCTTTGATTACTGAATATTTTAATGCCCTTTTGATGTGATGTACTTATTCAATGTTTAGGCTGCCTGAGGAATTTGGTAAACCTGAGTTTTCATCAGTGACAATCCAGCGTGATCTGTTCTATGGCTATGATACCCTCATGGAAAATGTCTCTGATCCTTCCCACATTGACTTCGCTCATCACAAGGTATATGGTTCGATCTAATATCTGGGTTTTTCTTTCTTTTTCGTTATTCAAGCAAAAAATTTGGTTGGTTGGTCCTCTCTTTAACCAGATAAAGTCGTGCAGTTAAAGTGGTAATAGTGAATGCTAGTAAATTGAGCAGTTGGCATATTGTTGGTGGATAAATCTATGAAAGTATTATCATACACATTTGTGTCTGTTCCAATCTAATGTTATGTACTTTTGCTACATGTATTTTGCATGTGTTGGTCTTTGGAACTTGACCTTTTTTTTTCCTGCTCTGTGGTACTTGGCATGTGAATTCTAAGATCCAAGCTCTGCTAATTGGGTTGTGTTAGGAAATGGGCAATGTAGAATAAGGAACGTTAATACTTGGCAATTGAAGTTCATTTCATGATAGATAAAGTTTCCATTTTACTTAATTGTGAAATCACTCAAACAGGTTACAGGAAGGAGAGATAGAGCCAAGCCTTTGCCATTTAAAGTGGAGGCCAGCGGCCCATGGGGATTTGCTGGAGCAAATGAAGGCAACCCACGGATTACTGCTGAGTTTATAGCTCCTTGTTATTATTTGAACAAGTAAGTTCATCACCCTTGTATAAGCAGTAAAAGATTATATGAGTTATGTGTAGGACTTTGATGTTATCCTTCTAAAACTAAATCATGTTTTATCCAGAATAGAGATTGACACAAAGCTTCCACTAGTTGGTGATCAAAAATGGATTATATGGATTTGTTCCTTCAACGTTCCAATGGCACCAGGGAAGACTCGTTCTATTGTTTGTAGTGCTCGAAATTTCTTTCAGTTCAGCATGCCAGGGCCTGCTTGGTGGCAGGTATGAACTTTGTGTTATCTTATGTCGTAGTTTGTACTTCATAACAACAATTTGGTGAACCAGCACTTGTTGTCCAGCAGGATCCTTGTGGTGGAGACTATTATGGTCCCTTGTGTAGAAATAAATTACTTTTACTCATTATAACTTCATATAACTTGATGAGAGGATATGTGAATTCCCGATTTTCTCCATACGACACGTGATGTTTAGCTTTTCTGGTTGACACTGAGATAAGTTGTATGTGATTAGTTATTAAACTATAGAAGAAGGGATTAGGCACCAGTCCAAATTATGAGCATCGGATGCCATATGAGCTAAGAAGCAATATCACTTTTCAATGAGCTTCCAAAAGTTCTTACTTTGATTTGTGTGTGAAATATATTGATCTTACTTGCTGTCAGTCCTTTCTCCTGCTGATTTCTTATTCCCGAGTCAAGTTAGGATTTTGTCAAACAATTTAGCAGTAAACCAATCGGAATATTATGCTCATAGTAGGCTTCAAGTTCATTTTTTAAATATCCTTTTTCAATGTTTATATCCTTATAATCTTGGATTTTCCTTATTTCTCAACTTGTAAATATTTCAGGTGGTTCCTAGATGGCATGAGCATTGGACTTCAAATAAGGTGTATGATGGAGACATGATTGTCCTTCAGGGTCAAGAGAAGGTCTTTCTTTCCAAGTCCAAGGAGGAATCTGGTGATGTTAATAAGCAGTACACAAAAATTACATTCACTCCCACACAAGCAGATCGCTTCGTCTTGGCATTTCGGAATTGGCTGAGGCGGCATGGCAACAGCCAACCTGAGTGGTTTGGCAGCATTGACCAACAACCTTTGCCATCAATGGTCTTATCAAAACGTCAGGTGATAAGCAGTTCTTTCTTTCTTGAAAAGCAAACTAAACAAATTCTATCTGAAGCTGCTATTTGGCTTAGTTTTTATTTTAACTTTGTTTTGCAGATGTTAGACAGATTTGAGCAGCACACCCTCAAATGTTCCTCATGTAAGCAAGCTTATACAGCATTCCAGACATGGCAGAAGCTGCTAATTGGGGCAACCATTGTTTTCTGCGCAACAGCTGGAATACCTTCAGATCTGCAGCTACGGATCATTTTGGCCAGCTTTGCACTTCTAAGTGCTGCCTTGGCTTATGCCTTACGTGAACTCGGAAAGAATTTTGTGTTTGTTGATTATGTACATGCTGAAATTGAATAGAGATATAGAGTTATACATGGAAACTAACCCGAATTGTTTCTGCCTGATGCAAGGCTTACTGCCTTAGATACTAGTTTCTAGTGCATCACTGTTAGGATTAATTCAAAGCTTATACAGCATTCCAAACGAGCCCAAGTCCGTTTGGATTATGAGATTTAAATCTAGGTACTTTAATTTATGTTTAGAGTTAATTGCTTGTATACAAACATAAACAGTGTACAAAAGTTCGTATTTATGCAAAAATATAACAAGACATACATGATTTGTATTAAACCAGAACCCCAAACTTCAACTTACTTGTTAAGCACCTACAAGAATTGGTTGGTTTGCTATTTTCATGATTTCAACCAGACCAAATTAGATGGGGATAATAATGAAACCAGACAACCCAAAAAATAAAAAATTCCGGTTTCGAAAACACAATTAAGCACAATACGATTCAAAACATTAACATCTAATTAATATGAGATCAATTAGACCCAGAAATCACCAAGCAAAATGTTCAAATTTGATTCCCAAAAAGCACACTACAAAATACCCTAAACCTAACATCCTATGCATCTCAGATGCCAACCCCAAATTTAGGCTTTACAACTAAAAACCCTAATTAAATTCCCGATCACAAAATACCCATTTCCCCAAACACCCTAAGAGCTAGTAAACTTGGTCACCGCCTTGGTCCCCTCCGAGACAGCGTGCTTAGCGAGCTCACCAGGCAAAACCAATCTCACAGCAGTCTGAATCTCCCTGGAAGTGATCGTCGGCTTCTTGTTGTACCTAGCGAGCCTCGAAGACTCCTGGGCGAGCTTCTCGAAGATATCGTTGATGAAGCTGTTCATGATCCCCATGGCCTTGCTTGAGATCCCAATGTCAGGGTGGACCTGCTTCAGGACCTTGAAGATGTAGATCTTGTAGGTCTCCACGCTCTTCTTGGATCTCTTCTTCTTCTTGTCAGTGGCACCAGAGGCTTCTTTGGGAAGCTTCTTCTCGGCTCTCGGCTTCTTCTCTGCAGGGGCCTTCTCGGCCTTCTTCTCCTCCGCTGGCTTCTTCTCGGCTGGCTTCTTCTCTGCCTTGGGCGCCATGGCAAATTTCAGAGATTTTTCAGAGACTTTTGAAGGAAGAGAGAAATACAGATTGCTTTTGAAACGAAGGTTGTGTTGCGAAGGTGTTGGGTTTGAGGTTTGGGGTTCTGATTATATATTGGGAGGAGGTGGAATGTGATTGGCTGAGTTTTGAGGTGGGGATCGATGACGTGGAGCGGTTGGATTTTCGGGAGATGGGCATGGACGGTGGAGATTGGGTTTCGGTTGAGCGGTGGAAATTTTGGGCTTGTTTTGTTTTGAATAGTTTTTAAAATAGGTTTTTGGGTTTGGCGGGCTTGGGTCTTAAGGCGCGCTCTGGCGAAAATAATTGAACGTTTTAAACTTTAAAAAATCGTTAATTTGTAGATCACACATTCACACCAGTGTGTAAGAGGAATGCTATCTACCTTTCTCATTTACTTTCCCTAATTTGGTTTTTCCAATCTTCTGTTGATAGATAGACTCCACCAATAAACCAGATAATTAATGTTATAAGAGCATCTACAATCACGCTTTTTATTTTTTAGTTAAAATTTAGCTTCAAACACACGAAAGTTATTTTAAGAGCTCTCTATAAAATTTCAACTTCAATCATACTCTTTAGTTTAGGGAGTCATAAATGCTAGAATTAGATTTTAATTCAACATAAATGGTCCATTTATATGAAAAAATCATATAAAAATAGACAATATTGATTAAAGGTTTTAAAATACTTATTAAATAGGGTAAAATTAAATTATAGGGAGCCACTAAGAGTTCATTTTCTCTCCTCATATTTAGAGCATCCACAATGGGATCCCTAAACCACCTCCTTAAACAAATTTTATGGAGGAATCGTAAAAATGCAACTCCAAGCACGCTCTCTATCCACCTCTTAAAATAGGCAGTCCTCTAGGAGCTCTTAAATCTGAGGAGAGAGAAAGGACCCTTAGTGGCTCCCTATAATTTAATGCTGCTTTATTTAATGAGTATTTCAAACCTTTATTTAATGCTAACTATTTTTTATTTTATTTTTTAATAGAGATGGACCAATCAAAAAAGAGTTATAGAATTTATGACTCTCCAAATTATAGAGTGTGGTTGGAGTTGAAATTTTTTAGAGAGCTCCTAAAATAGTTTTTTTATATTTTTAGCCAAATTTTAGCTAAGAAATAGAGAGCATCATTGTGGATGCTCTTAAGAGCTCCTAGAGGTCTCCATATTTTAGGAGCTGAATAGGGAGCATAATTGAAGGTGAGTTTTCTTACTTCCTCTCTAAATTTTATCTAAGGAGGTGATTTAGGGAGTCCATTGTGGATGCTCTAAGAGTATCCAAAGTGGAGATGTGTAAATTCGGAAGTATAAAGACACTTTTACATCTCTTTTAGACCTTTAGGAGATGTAGATGTTATTTTCGCTCCAATGAGTTGGATGCAAATTCAAAGATATAAATCCGATTTTCTTGTATTAATTTGTTTTTTGTGTTACTTTTTGGTGTGTTAGGTTTAATTATTTTTTCTAAACAAATCAACCTAAATTTTTTTAAATTCCAATAAGATATAATTTCATCCAATATGATGTAAATAAAATTAATCTGGACCATTGGTTTTGACATGAATTTATTCTTCACCATTGATCAATGTAGTTGTTAGTTTCATGTTTCAATTTGAATGAAATTTGGCCATACATTAAAGAGTTGTTGGAGAATAAATTTTTACATTTGCATCATTTTAATAAATCTCAGCCACGCCCTAGGCCCACCATTTTAATAACTTCCTTATCTTTTAGGAGAAATATTTTTGCTCACTACTTTAATTCAAGGTGTATCATCACTACCCTTCTTATTACTTGACACGTGTCCATAGGCATAATCATAGTTAACTTTTTACTTTGTATTTATGGAACTGTAGTTATGCATATGGACACGTGTCAAGTGTTGAGAATGATGGTGATGATACACCTTGGCCCTGTTTTGTTCATGGGAAAGGAGACTTGGGAATGAGAAATCAATTGTTTTCGCATGTTTAGTAAGTCTATGTATGGGAAATCATTATCTGGCTCATGGGAAAGTATGGGGGAAAGTGAAGCCATCCTCTCAACTTTGGTTTTGTTTTCCCTCCTCATGGGAAAGTTTGGGAAAATGAGCTAACATTAAATAAATATTTTTTATGACTATTTTATCCCCATTTTTAGAATTACAATGTATCATTAAATGCATTCTTTTTTTTATTTGATTTAATATGGGTATAATTGAAAATTTATACAAACTTTGTTTTCCATTCTTCCTCAAAACAAACACGGGAAAAGAAATAAAATGATGTTTACCGGTTACTTTCCCAGCATTACCAAACGTGGGAAATGAATCTTCCATTCTCATTCATTGAGGAATGACATGGGAGATGATTTCCCATCAATTTTATTCCATGAACCAAACGGGGCCCTTGAGTTAAAGTGGTGAGCAAAAATGCTATTATCTTCTAGGCAGCTTTCCTCTCTCCTTTTTATTGGTTTTTCTATTACGGGATCCACTTGGTTGAGTGTAAAATTAGATGTACATTTGCATTTTTTTCCCATCTCATTGTGATATGCATTTACAGCCGTATACACATCCCCATTGCAGGACATTTTGGCAACCAAGTGTCTATATTTGACATACACCTTTCTACTCTGGATGCTCTAAGCCAAAAAAGATTATTTTTTGGGCACTGCTTCCCTTTCTTCTTGGAAGGAGGGATTCCTACTTCCTAAAAATCATAGTTTGCTCCTTCCTAAAAATCATAGTTTGAATCATATGCAAACTTAATTCATAAAAAAAAAAGACAAAAATCTCTACACGCATGTCAAGCTTTGATTTATAGGATAGTATGAGTTCCTTCTTTCAAGAATGGAGACAAATATTTTCCTTATTTTTCCTCATATATCCCTAATCAATCTAACAATTAAAAATTAAATAAAGGTATGCTCACAAATGATTGGGTTGGGGAAGATTGAGAACTCATTAAAAAATAACTACCATACAATATATCAAAGAAGCATATAAAAAAAACAACATGAACAACAACAACAAAAGTAAAAAATAAGATTAAAAAACAACAACAACAATAATATGAGATGACGAATAATTCAAATATGCATTTTTGGAAAATTAAGAATGGGAAATTAGGACTTCATGCCTAACCTCATCACAAAAATCATCATTTATAATCGTCTCATGAATATTAAAAATTGAAACAACCTAACAAAAAAAAGTGAAAATTAAAGATTTAACAATAATATTGTGCATCAACTCATATGACAATTTCTTATTTGTTGTGAAAAATTATTTTAAAAAATTGTCACAGTAGTAGACTATTGCTTTTTATCCAATAACTATATTTTCTAAAATTTTCCTCATCTTATTATTTCATACCTAATATTCTTCTATTTATTAAAGTTTTTATGTAATTTATTAGATTTCTTGGTTCACGATTTGAGTTTCTTAGGATCGATGGTTCACTGAATTGAACCGATTGCAAAAAATTACAATAAATATTGAGAGGTTGGAGCCAAGGGGATTCAAACCCTGACTTCCAACCTCAAAAGAGTGTACCAGACCAGTAGCCAACACCGTTTTCTATTTTGTTTTTCTTTCTTCATTTTATCTTCTTTGGTAACTAGGGTTCTCACCTATATTGCAGGAATATGGATACGGATATGTCGATACAATAAGATACGATTCGCCAATACGACAAAATTATGAAAACTAAGATATAGACATGGCACCTACACGATGATTAAAATACTATATATTTAAAAAATAATATAAATAACAAAAACTGATATTGCATCCATCATGTTATAATTATCCATTAAGTTCAAAAACTAAAAACGTACAACATAGTTTGCTCCTTAAAAAATGGGTTTGTTGTCTCAAAAAAGTAAAAAGGTTTATTCCTCTAAAAATGCGTTTCAACCATAGTTAGTAAAACATGGAATGGAAAAAGTAGGATTAAAATACGTACGTATTTTATTCGGTAAAATTTTGGTAAGAACTGAAAAATTTGACAACTATATAAAATTTTAATATTTTAATATATACTATTTTTTTAATAATATGTGAAAAATACATGTATAATACGTGAATTTTGTCTGTATTATTCAAAATTTTGTGAAAAACACGTGTATTAAACATAAAAAATATGTACATATGTGTATAATACTTGTATTGTATATTACATATTACATATTACATTTTCTTTTTTAAAAATTTATGTTTTACCGAGTCTTTAAGACGTGTAAGGGAAAACGAAAGTATTATTAAAAAATATGTACGTACGTGTATAATATGAGCATTAAACGAGAAAATGCTAACTAGGTTCCAACTTAAGTAAAACTAGCCTCTCTGCACGCGCTTATGAGAAAATGTTGCTAGAGGCTTTTTTTTTTCTTAAATTTAAATTTATTTTAGAATTAAAAAAGATAACGGGTAGTTTTGTTCCATAAAAATAGGATTCATTATTTGAATTTTCTTTTAATTTTAATATTTTTAAATATGAAAAAGGTGTGAATTTACCATATTAACCTCATTTAATTAATAATTTCAATTCTTAATGTTTGCATTAACTAAATGCATTTTCTGGTATTTTGAATATTTCACAATTCTCTACATTTTGTTTTATATATATAGATATATATAAGTAAAATAAAAAAAAAAAAAAAAAAAAAAAAAAAAAAAAAACAACTTAGTTAAGAAATTGAAAGCCCAACAATGAGACGACGTCGTCTCAGTAAAAACCCTATAAAAAAAAATACGCGCTCTACTCTTCTTCCTCGCGCAGCAGGGCCGCTTCTTTGTCTTCCTCGCGCAGCAGGGTCTCACAGACGACTACGCTTCTTCATTTTCCTCAGACTTCGCGCAGCAGCGCCGTATCGGAACCGTATCCTTGGAGTAGCGGAGAAATATCGGACGGTCAAACTTTCAGAGCGGGACGCGTTTGTGTAGGGCAAAAGCTCGAATGGAAATGGGATCACTGAAGAGAAAGTCGGAGGAAGTGGCGGCCGAGGCAGAAGGAGCTTCACAGAAACAACAAAAGAAGGAGAATGGTTGTGTAACCTTGGACAACGAAGCCGTGGCGTGCTTGCATGACGTGTCTTACCCTGAGGGTTTTGTCGTTCCTCCCTCTTCTTCTGCTTCTGGTGGAGAAGCTTCGGAGCCCGCCAAGAAATTCAACTTCACTCTCGACCCTTTTCAGTCCGAAGCCATAAAGTGCCTGGAAAAAGCCGAGTCAGTCATGGTAATTTCTTTTAATGATTTTTTCTTCTTCAATTTTTTTTTTAATTTTAAAATTTCCCATTGAAATTATTTGAATTGTGAAATTGGTGTATTTCGAATTCAGTATAATAATTTGTGAAATTGTGGGGATATGCTAATAGGTGTCTGCTCATACATCGGCTGGAAAAACTGTTGTGGCATCGTATGCCATTGCAATGTCTTTAAGAAATAAGCAACGGGTGATATACACTTCACCAATCAAAGCTCTGAGCAACCAAAAGTATAGAGAGTTCAAAGAGGAGTTTTCAGATGTTGGGTTGATGACTGGGGACGTAACAATAGACCCCAACGCTTCCTGCTTGGTATGCACGTCTTTTTCTTTTTGGATTTTCAGGGTTTTTGGTAGATTGCCAATTTAGCCATATTGCTCCTTAGCTAATCAGCTACTTTCGAATTTCGTTCAGGTTATGACCACAGAAATCTGGCGTAGCATGCAGTACAAAGGGTCAGAGGTGACACGGGAAGTGGCTTGGATCATCTTTGATGAGGTACATTACATGCGTGATCGGGAGAGAGGTGTGGTGTGGGAAGAGAGCATTGTTATGGCTCCAAAGAATGCACGGTTTGTTTTCCTCTCAGCAACCGTGCCAAATGCTAAGGAATTTGCTGATTGGCTCGCAAAGATTCACCGTCAGCCTTGTCACATTGTCTATACCGATTATAGGCCAACTCCTCTGCAGCATTATATTTTTCCTTCTGGAGGGAACGGTTTGTTCTTAGTAGTTGATGAAAAAGGGAAATTTCGTGAGGACAGCTTTCAAAAAGCTCTAAATTCTATTGTCCCTGCTGCGGATGGTGCTAAGAAGAAGGATAGTGGAAAGTGGCAGAAGGGTTTGATCATGGGCAAGGCTGCCGAGGAAAGTGATATCTTCAAGATGGTGAAAATGATAATTCAACGACAGTATGATCCTGTCATACTTTTCAGCTTTAGCAAAAGGGAGTGCGAATCTCTTGCAATGCAGGTACAAACCTATTTGTTGCAAACTTTTTAAAAATGACATGGAGCACTGACAAGCCCCATGCCAATAAATTGTCCTATTATTATTGGCCGAGTTTTATGCAGAGTGAACCTTTTGAACCCTGTTACCCGCATGTTGCAGATATGATGCATTATGTTTTGATCATCCACTGTTTGTCAACCCTTTGGATAAAAGATCGAGTGTAATATGTATGTGGATGGGTATTCATTCAGAAATATTACTTCTTGGTTGGGAAGCCTTGTGGAATCCAATCAAATGTGGCCCTGAATGTTTATTTGAATTTCTTAAAAAATATTTTTGTTGTAATTCTTTAGTTTTTTCATCTTATTGTTGAGCACCTATTCATGGTTCCAATTTTTTGCTTTTTGTTTGGTTGGTTTGACAGATGTCAAAAATGGATCTAAATGGGGACGATGAGAAAAAAAACATAGAAGAGATCTTCTGGAATGCTATGGATATGCTTTCGGATGACGATAAGAAGTTACCCCAGGCAAGCTGTCATTTCTTCCTTTTTGAGTTGGCATGTCTGTTCAAGCATGTCTTTGTGTTTGGTTTAGAATTTAGATTTATTGTTTTACTGCTTCTCAAATATTATGTCAGGTGTAACTTGTTTCTATGTTCATCAGTCTTTAGTTGATCTGTTTGCATGTGTCTTGCACTCCTTTTAAATATTTGAGTTATCTCGTGCCTTTGGCAGTTGAGTAAGCAAAGTGGAGCTTTGATGGTTCAGTTAAAGCATAATGGAACTGAACACACTTAGTGGCTGGGTTAATCTAATTAACTTCATATATAATAGCAAAAAAAATCACAGTAAATAATGTTAACCTCTGTATAGATATTCAGATAAAGTGGTGTGTAATTATTCAAAATCATGTTTTGTATTAAATTTGTGATCTCTATGCCCAAAACTGCTAAGAATTTTGCTTTATTTCATATTGATATTCATTCCTTAGGATACTGGTTAAAACAGGTTTCACATATGCTACCCCTTTTGAAGCGTGGAATTGGTGTGCATCATTCCGGCTTGCTTCCCATTCTGAAGGAAGTGATTGAACTATTATTTCAGTATGGTCTGATCAAGGTTGGGTTTAAATTTTATTTCGTCTATTGTTGTTTTATGCATAACGTTTCATATATTGTTGTTTCAAATGGCTTAGTTACAAATCCCAAACAGTATTTTAAATCTGGACCAGGCAGTTGGACTTTTTTATCATAGGAAAGTCTTGATTTGTTCTGGCTAGACCGCTATGACTATTTTTAACCAAAATCCAAATTGGTACTTATTCTGTTGGCAATACTGTTCCGGACATATTGGCCAGAAAAGCCTTTTCAATAAGTTGCATTATCATTCTTTTTCTCACAATTCTACCCTTATTATATGCATCTTAACATATATTTTTAGCATTTTTTTAAAAACAAAGTGGTACAAATATTGAAATATATTTCTTTAGTGTTTATTTGCCACAGAGACCTTCAGCATAGGATTGAACATGCCTGCAAAAACTGTTGTGTTTACCAATGTCCGGAAATTTGATGGTGATAAGTTCAGATGGCTGTCCAGTGGAGAGTATATACAAATGAGCGGCCGTGCTGGTCGCCGTGGTATTGATAAACGTGGGATATGCATACTCATGGTAGACGAGAAGCTGGAACCATCTACTGCTAAGATGATGCTCAAAGGAAGTGCTGATTGTTTGAACAGGTACATGTGTTACTTTTTAATCTAGATTTTTTATGAGAAATAAAATAATTTGTTAATATAATAAAATAGAAAAGTATGCACAAACTCAGTGAAGAAGCTGTTCATGATATATACATACAAGAACTTGCATCCTGCTACCAGAAATATCTAAACATATCTGACAACATATCTTTTTAACGTTGAAAATATTTAAGGAAACAATATTGTGAAAAACAACAGCTTACCAATGAGGGCTTAGTTGAGTGGTCTGCCCCATGGTTTGTTCCCACAGGGTATCTGGTTCAATTCCTCAAGGTACTGCTTTAGCTATTTGTTAGAGTTTACTATGTCCCAAGGTTGTTGCGTTCAGCAAGGGACCCCAGAATTGAAACCGAGTCCTCGAAGCATGTTTAGTGGACTTATGGGTATCGAACTTAAAAATAAAAATGATAATACTCATTTATACAATTTTCAACGTAGACGGGTACACCCATGCATTTTCTCTGAAATTTTTATTCAATAGCAATCTGAACTGTAATAAATTTTCCCCTTTTCATGCTTCTGACCTCTGTCCCTCTTCTATCCAGTGCTTTTCATTTGAGCTACAACATGCTTCTGAATCAATTACGCAGCGAAGATGGTAATCCAGAAAATTTGCTTCGTAACTCATTCTATCAGTTTCAAGCTGATCGTGCCATCCCCAATCTTGAGGTTAGTTGGCTTTGATGAGGATAGTAATCTTGCAATTGCAGTTCCTCTTTCTTTTCTTTGTATCTTTGTTGAGATTTGTTTGTATTTCACAAGATGTCTTGACAATCTAAAGAAATCTATTAAGAGATTACAGATAATCAATTCTATTGTGTTTTTCAATTTGTGAAATTGTGAATTACGTTATGATTGCAGAAACAAAGAAAGGACCTTGAGCAAGAGAGGGATTCAATTATAATTGAAGAAGAAGATAGTGTAAAGAATTATTACAATCTATTACAGCAATACAAGAGTTTGAAAAAGGAACTTCGTGATATTGTGCTTTCTCCAAAGTACTGCTTACCATTTCTGAAACCTGGTAGGCTTGTCTCAATCCAATGTGCGAGGAACGATGAAGCTTCCCCCTCTTTTTCCGTTGAAGACTCCGTCACATGGGGAGTAGTACTTAATTTTCAACGGGTGAAAAATGTTTCCGAAGGTTAGGATTTCTAATTGCTTAGAGTCTATATTCTGATTTGAGTTTTTGGGTTGCTAAATGGCCCATGTGTTGTCCAGACGATGCAAGTAAAAAACCTGAAGGTTCAGACTACACAGTGGATGTCCTGACAAGATGTGGGGTGAGTGCAGATGGAGTTGCAAAGAAAACCATCAAAATTTTTCCTCTAAAAGAGCCAGGAGAACCTGTTGTTGTTTCCATTCCCATATCTCAGGTAAAATGTCTGATGCTTCCTGCTGTTTATCTGCTTCTATTTTAATGTGATTTATTTTTCCTGTGTATGAGTTATTATTGAAATTCGTTAAGAAAGCGTTCTCAATTCGGTGCCATGTAACTTCTTTTACATGTATTAATTCATTGACCACTCATTAAACTTCTTATTTGCTGTCTTATATTTCTGAACAGATAAATACTATGAGTAGACTTTGTATGGTCATTCCAAATGATCTTTTGCCACTACAAGCCCGAGAAAACACACTGAAGAGAGTTCTTGAAACTCTTTCAAGATTTGATAAAGAAAAGATTCCTATGCTAGATCCGGAAGAAGATATGAAGGTATGCTGCTGTAATTTGATTTTTATTCTTTATTATTTTTAATTTAAATATTCTATATGTTACTGATTTCAACTTGACTTTGCTGTTCTTCAGATTGAAAGTAGTTCATACAGGAAGGTGTCTCGTAGGATTGAGGCTTTAGAGAACCTCTTTGACAGGCATGAAGTTGCAAATTCTCCACTTATAGAACAAAAGCTTAAGGTTTTTCACATGAAGCAAGAATTGGCTGCCAAGATAAAGTCGATCAAGAAAACAATGCGCTCTTCCACTGCGTTGGCTTTTAAAGATGAACTCAAGGCAAGAAAGCGGGTTCTACGGAGGCTAGGGTAATGATTCTCTTTATCCTTCTTCTGGCCTTCCCTCACTTTCTATTGTAACCATAATGTTGTGTTTTTTTTTCTTTAATACTGATACATGTTACTCTTTGCTTATTGTTTAGTATAAAATTTAAAAATTATCATTCTTATCACGCTAGAGACAGATTTTAAGGATTGGCCAACTTTTCGTAATTCTGTGTAACTTTGTTATTATAAAACCAGAAATTCTATATCACGAATTTTGTGGCTTGAAATGCAGATATGTTACAAATGATGATGTTGTGGAGTTGAAGGGTAAAGTTGCTTGTGAAATCAGTAGTGCAGAGGAGTTGACCTTGACTGAGCTCATGTTCAATGGGGTTTTTAAGGACATAAAGGTGGAAGAGATGGTGTCTCTTCTCTCATGTTTTGTGTGGCAAGAGAAACTTAAGGATGCTACAAAACCAAGGGAAGAACTTGACCTGCTCTTTTCTCAGTTACAAGATACAGCTCGGAGGGTTGCTGAGGTTCAGCTTGAGTGCAAGGTAAAGAAGTGACTTCCTTTCTGGTACAGCTGAATATTCATTTGAAAATAAACTGAACTCTAAATAACAGGGGATTATTCCTCAATGAAATGTTTCTTACTTGGAAGTTTGGAAGTCATAATGGTCAAAGAAAAGTTGGGTGCATGTTGAGTTGTCTAAAATAAAGGACAACTTGAGAAAGTGACAGCCCCGTTTTGTTGGGCCTTCCTGATTGCAGTCATATACATTAGATGATGCTAACTAATTTACTTAAAGATCTGTGACACAAGAATTCCCAAAAGTATTTTGATGTAGTGTTTGTGTCCTTGTAGAAAAATAACAATCTATACCTTGTAGAGAACTTAAGGTCCCATATCCATGGTCAGTGGTCACATTCTGCCATTCTGTCATCCTGAACTCTGGCTGCGAAGTAGCTACTACCAAAACTGGAAATCCTATCATAGTTTCATAAGGAGTTTGATGATCATTTGAGTTATAATCTGATAGCTTGTGCGAATTCAATCATCTTTATACAACCAACTTGATTTGAATATCAATTAAAGCTTGTATATGATCAGTCTACCAGAGTTCTGTGGTCATTCAAACCATATGTATACTCATGCATCTTTTGCAGTAAAATTTGTGAGAAGCTTAGATTCCTTTTTGTGTGGAGTACATTTAGACCACCAAGAGATTATGATTCATAGATTAAATATTATCAAATTAAATGGCTATTGCCTGTGGACAAGATAGTATAATAAATTTCTATGATCTTTGCTCAGTGCGCATGTACTGTTTGGTCCCACTGGTATATTGGTCTAAACTGACCCAACTGGACTACTTTGTAAAACATTTAAGTGCTCAAATTTATCTGTGCTATTGCAAAATATTGAAGTTTTACCTTCTTGACGTGTTATACATTGAAATGTTTTTTTGCATTATATACACAACAGGTCGAAATTGATGTTGACGGCTTTGTGAGTTCATTTCGGCCTGATATTATGGAGGCATTGTATGCTTGGGCAAAAGGGTCCAAATTCTACGAGATCATGTCAGTTACACCTGTTTTTGAGGGAAGCTTGATCAGGGCTATTAGGAGATTAGAGGAAGTTCTTCAGCAACTTATACAAGCAGCCCAGTCTATTGGAGAAACTGAGCTCGAGTCAAAATTTGAGGAGGCTGTTTTGAAAATCAAGAGGGACATTGTCTTTGCAGCTTCCCTATACCTATAATTTTCCCTGGAAAATGTTTCCTCCCTTTTTTCTTTTTCTAGTTTTTATGCTAGTAGTAGGGAATTTTGAAGTGGATGAATTCATGTTCCAAGGGGGTGATGAGCATCCTACAAAATTTTGGCCTGAGATGTACATATTATTTCCGAAGTACTCTTTTTTTTCTTTTGGGTTCGGACCTTATGTGTTATTCTAGGAGGGGTTCATTAATTTATTTATGTAAACTGTAACGGGGAAACGTGTTATTGTCCCTCAAGAACAATCCACCCTCAGCCTCCGTACTCTTTCCCGTACGGGTGATGACGTGAAATTAAATTCGTTACATTTTTTGTTTTGTTATTTCTCACTCTCGGCTAGGCGGTAGTATATAAGATAAGAGTCTTCAATTAATTTCTGCCTAGTGTCACGGGATAAGGTTTAGGCACACGAAATCCGTGCTGCCTTAAACTTGGTCGTTGCCTCGAACAAGCTAAATCAGCTTGAATCCTGCAAAATTGGATCGAAACACCAAAGAGAACAATAACACGAATGCTAAGAACAAGCTGATTTCTGCCTAGTGTCGTAGGGTTGATGATACAAACCATTTGTTTCCAGAGTCTTCTGGTTGATATTGATACCTATGAACGATTAATCGCTTGCTTTTATCATTGACTTTAGCATCTTGACTGTGATTTAAAAAGCAGAAGCTTGATCACTTTCTTGAGAAACAAACCGTAAATTTGTTTGCAATAATTTATCGGGAAACAATATGCCCACAGCGTCCGTACTCTTTTTCATATGGGTGATGACATGGAATTAAATTCGTTACTTTTTTTGTGTGGTTATTTCTCCCATTTTCGGCTAGGCTGTAGTGAATGAAAGTGACGATTTGTGTGTGGCCTCGGGGTGAGGAGCAAACGCTCCGTCTCTTGCCCGTGCCACTCCCTTGCCCTTTCTCACTTCGTTTTTTTGGTTTTTTTTTAATTGCACCCATAATTTATGTAATGAAAATCTTGTTTTTTGTTAAAAGAAAAGTACATTAAAATATCGTAATTAGTATATCAGATAATGGTATTCAATTAATTTTGAAGTCCACATCAATGCTTAGTGTCTCGGGATGAGGTTTGTACACTCGAAACTCGCGTTGTCTCAGACTTCGTGGATGCCCGAATAAGTTAAGTCAACCCGAATCCTGCAAAATTGGATCAAAAAACCAAAAAGGAACAAGAGCACAACCAGAACACGAATGCTAAGAATAAACTAAAATCAGCCTTGTGTCATGGGGTTGATGATACGAACAATTTGTTTCCACTGTCTTTTGGTTGATATTGATACTTATGTACGGTTAACTGCTTACTTTTACAATTAACTTTACTTTCTGGACTATGATTGAAAAAGAAGAAGTTTTCTCACTTTCTTGAGAAACAAACCCTGAATTAACTTGCAACAATTTCTTGGGAAACAACCAACCCTCAGCATCTGTACTATTTTATGTATGTGTGTTGACATGAAATTAAATTCATTACCTTTTTTTGTTGTTGTTATTTATGCCCTTTTTAGCTAGGCGGTAGTGAGAGTGACAATTTGCGTGTGGTCTCGGGTTGGGGAGCAAAAGCTCCGTCTCTCGCACGCTACACTATCTTGCTTTTTCTAATTTCCTTTGTTGTTTTTCTAATCGCACCCCTAATTATGTATTGAAAATCTAGGTTTTTTTGTTAAAATAAAAGTACATTAGAATATCTTAATAAGTAGATAAGATAAGGCTATTCAATTAATTGTGAAGTACATGTCAATTAATTTTTGCCTAGTGTCACAGGATGAGGTTTTGACACTCGAAAAATGTGCGGCCTTAGACTTGGTCTACGCCTCGAACAATCTAAGTCAGCCTAAAACCTGCAAAATTGGATCGAAATATTAAAAGTGAACAAGAATGCTAATAACACTGAAATAATGATTTGGGAGAAAGAATGTTTGTATTGCTCTCAAGAGAACTATATATCTCTGAGGATGGTTTGGCAAAATAAGGCATCTCCATTATATACAACTCTTAGTCCTGAATGGATGGCTAAAATTACAATGATCTAACGGTCTAGCATATTACAAGGGAAGGGGAAGTACTAGAACAAACAATGCATACAAGGAAATGGCATATACACAATACTTGGGCTTAGACACAGACATTAGAATATTCCAACATGTGCAAATATACAACGAATTGGGCTATATAGAATGGGCTTGGAGGAAATGGGCCTTCTACACGTGGGCTAGAACCTCAACTAAGCAGTCCACCGTGACATTCTCCCCCACCCAATCTCCTCCGGCGTCCTTTCTCTTAAATGCTTCGACCATGTCCTTGGGCATAGACAAGGATTATTCTTTCTCCAACTAGCTTGAGAATCTAGCAAGCCTTTCCACTTGGCAAGATATGAGCGGTACCTCGAGGCACTAAGCATGACTACCTCCGAAGAAGCTAAGAGCATCCATAATGGGCTCTCTAAACCACCTTCTTAGACAAATTTTAGGGAGGAATGATAAAAATGCAACTCCAACCACGCTCCCTATCCACCTCCTAAAATAGGGAGTCCTTTAGAAGCTCCTAAATCTGAGGAGAGAGAAAGAACTCATAGTGGCTCCCTATAATTTAATGCTGCTTTATTTAATGAGTATTTCAAACCTTTATTTAATGCTAACCATTTTTTATTTTATTTTTTAATAGGGATGAACCAATCAAAAAAGAGTTATAGCATTTATGACTTTCCAAATTAGGGAGTATGGTTGGAGTTGAAATTTTTTAGAGAGCTCCTAAAATAGCTTTATTATATTCTTAGCCAAATTTTAGCTAAAAAATAGAGAGCATCATTGTGGATGCTCTAAGATACACTCCACCTCTTCATGACCCTAAAATAATGGAAGTGCACTTTTCATTTTTATGATTCAGTGTCCTTAACATTGGCTTGAGCGACTATACACCTTCCATCTCTTCTTCTTCTTAGATTGACATGATTTTTCCTATTGGATTTTTGCTAATTGCTCACGAGTATGGTCAAGTTGTGCATGCAATTCCTTAGCCAGTATATCCATGCAGTCGGTTGGAACAACAAGCTCACCAAGTTTATGCTCATTCTTGTCTCGACTCCTAGGAAGGTTGGTACTTAACACCTTAACACCATCCACCTCCCTACTCCATGGCCCTTTTTTGGTTGTCACCATATTATGCTCCAGACTCCCTCTCCACAACAAGGTGTGTTCTGACAAGCTATACAATCGATACTCCATCCGTCACTCTTGGACTCTGGCAGATAGGTTGTTCCCAAAGTATGTTCCTCACAATGTTACTAGCATAATGTATGGCATCATATCTTGCAAAACACCTAAAGTGGTGCGAGTTGGAATAGGGAAACTTGTATGTCGTCCATAAATGTAATCCCAAGTATGATCTCATAGTCATCCAACGGAATGACAATGAAGTCCATTGTTCCACTTGAAGAACCAAGGTGGAGCTTCACACCACGAGAGACTCTGAGTCCATCATTCTACTCCTTGCAATTGACGAGAGACTCTGAGTTCATTGCTTTGAATCCGTCTTCGTCCTTAAAAACCTTGAGCTAACCTCTTAGCTTCCTCAGTTGATACAAAGTTTTGGCTAGCACTTGTATCAATGAACGCACGAGATGTCTTGTCACCCACAACTGCATCTATGTACGTGAGTACTTTCAATGGAACCCTAAGTGTCTTGGTTGTCGCTTGTATTGAGTTGAGAAGTTGAATAGCTCATATACACCTCTCCCCAGGTTCTTCCTTGTTATCCTTCTCCTCAGAGTCAAGTCGAGCTATCATCGCACCCTTATTCTTTAAACACTTACACATACAATGTTGTCTGTCGCACATGTAGAATTTGGCTTTCCAATCTTTCTCATTGCCTTTGTCATCTCTCTTTGATGGTTTGGACTCGGATTTGTCCTTGGGCTTCTCATCCTCGGACTTGTCCAATAACCACGACCATTTGCAGTGTAGAAGAAGATACATATAAGTTCAACATATCAAAATTTCAGGCCATTTGAAGATCTTTAGATGAGTGATTCGTTAATCCTGACACGTGGTATATAATGTGTCAAGAAAATTCCAGTGCATGGACAATTCAATCGATACAAAATCTTTTTTTAAATATGATCAAAGTCAAAATTGCAGGCAGAGAATTCTTCCCATAAACAAATTCGACTAGGACCCAACTTCATCACTAAGCGAACGGGATAATTCATATAAGTTATAATATGGAATTAGGATTCCTTAGCTCAATAAGATACTCAATCACATACTGTATGAGCAACATGACATGTTGGACTTAAACTCAATGTCTGCTAACACAGCTTCAATCCAATCAACGTAACCAACGCGTTTGATTTCAGCAGTTGTGTTGTAGTATTGAATTTTGGATGGAACCATTGTGATATTGTCGAAATGGGTATACGTTTCTCCGAATGGCACCATATGTAGTTTCTGAAATAACCATGGGCCAATGTCTGCTTACGTAGATGCTAACCCTAACCCTGCTTATGTAGATGCTAACGCGTGGAAAGGCTAGTATTAATAAAAAAGAAAGAGAAGTAATGATGGTGTGTACATTAATTAGGAGCATATTTGTAAGAAGTTGTTGTTAAACACATACGTACAGACACACACTACTAAGGTGTCATGGAGATTCGAATCTCAGACCACTAATTTGCAAGTCAAGACTCTTTTCCACTGGTCTAGACCACATTGACTTTTTTGTGTGTTTGTCTATTTTGTATTTCTACTACTTACTTTTTCTTTGTAATTTAGGGGAGGACAAAGAAAGAGTGATAATTAATAAATTTTATTATCTAAGATTAATCAAGATCATTTGGATTCAATAAAAAGTAAAATTGGAGTATTATCTCGTTGGAACCCTAGAGAGGCTTGCAAAACAAGGAAAAGTTTCGAAGAGTAATTGGTCATATGTGTGATGCCGGTCGAGGACTCTATGACGCTCAAGCCTTTATTCCAAAGATTAATGTTACCAACTGACTTATTACTCTAGTTAAATTTTAGTCCAAAATCAATCAAACCAAAACAAGCAAATAAAAGAAAGTGCACAACATATTTTACGTGAAAAATCCCCAAGACGAGACTCTAAAACTACAGGCACTTTGCCGGCCAAAGAAAGAATCCACTACTCAAATGCATTGAAATTTAGATATGGAACAATAGGGACAACATTGATATGTGGAACAAAATGCGAAAAACAACATCAACCGATTTTGAACATGAGGGACCAATATGTTGACCTTTAAAAGCGTTAGAGATCATGTGATAAAAAAAAAAATTGTGAGTTAACGTGTGTGAAGGTTAATCTATATGTCCTAGGCTGCCCCTAAAATGTCACCCCTACTTTAAATTTACATTTGAGACACTTCTTATTCTGGAAACCCTCTACTTTCATATTCTTTATACTATACTTTTGGGCAATGGGTTGCAGGCCTAGGAGGCTACAAATATTTGAAGACAGCAGTCTTCAATGCTTCACCATACCAAACTTGTTTTCGTATTGTAACTTATTGTTTATTTAGTGATTTATATAATTTATGATGAACTTGTAATGAAGTTCGATCATGTACACAATTGCTCTATATGCAGCAGAATGCATGAATCGATCTCGTTTCTCAGAAAGAATGACACACACAAATGTAGACATGCTTTATCATATGAATGAACTTACGCGGCTTAATACGATATATATGTACATGAATTAGAAGCAAGAAATGTATGTATAGAAAGATTAAGACGGACAAAACTAACGATTGACTACACAATGAAGAAAAATGCATATAATATCAATCTCAGATTTTTGGGAAGCAGTACACAAGTTTCCCTTGAAAAAGGAAAAGTTGATCAAAAGTTCCAGAGCTAATAGAACAGAGAGTAAAGCTCCCCGGGAGGATAGGAAAATGGCAACCATAATTAAACACATACTTAACGTTTAATTAATTAGTTAATTACAATGTGTCCGATGCTAAACTCACAAACCAAACTAATCCTATAGTATAACATTTTTATTGACACATAATAAGATGGAAAAAAAACGTGCAGACATATCAAACAGAAACGAAACCATTAATCAATTTCTTTACCATTAATAGTCAGTCCAATTACATCTGTGATCCATGGCTCCTTTGATCAGCTTTCCCAAACCTACTGGCCAAAGAACTGATCACAACCGGCGTGTGCCCTGTGAACAAAGCGACATGACCCATGAGCTTGTCCTTCCTTGAAAATGTGGTTCCACATGAGCACTGCCACCTCAGATCCCCACAGTGCTTCTCATGGGTGCGCAGATCAGATAACACAGAAAACTGCTTCCTGTTGCACCTCTTGCACACATACATCTTGGGGCAATGGCTCCTCTTGTAGTGATTCTTCACACAGATCATCGACTTCAAGGGCTGGAACTTGGCGTGCTTCTGGTTCCACCTGCACCCTACTTGCGGGCATGAATATTTCCTTGGCAAATTCGTCCAACAATCTGTGTTTCCATCTGTGCCTCCGGCGCCATGATTGTTGTTGTTATTTGTAGTGCTATTGTTTTTCTTCATGGGGTTGCTTAGTGCAACGGTGGTCTTGTACTCGTCCCCATGAGCCCTCATGTGCATTCTCAAATTCGCATCGCGCTTGAACCCTTTCCCACAAACCTGGCAGTAATGGGTGTACTTGGCCAGCAAATCAGCAGCCTCTAGCTCAATAATGTCGAAGCTTTTCGGAGAAATAGGCTGTTGCTTGCCTTGCACAGGCCTAGTTTTCGTATCTCTCGTGGTACAATCGATGTAGCTATCGCTAAACCAATCGAGTGCTTGATCATCATTAGTTGGATAGAAAGGAGTTTCGATTTTATTGTCAAGGCCGCTACCAAAGTTTGGTTGCGAAAATCGAGGAGGAGGAGGAGGAGGCTTATTAAGGCCTTGATGGTGCAGCAATTGTTCTTCATGGTCAATAGTATTAGAAGTGCTAGTAGGGTTGTTATTACCTGGAGGAGGAGAGGACACAAGGGCCATTTGCTGACAGGTGAACATCATCGAAGAAGCCGTGACGATGATCTCTTGGATCACATTGTTCATGCTTGCTATGGTCATGCTGGTCGACTCCGGGGGTTGACTTTGATGGTGGTGATGATCTGGAGAGATAAGGATGCTGAACAGGGATTTGGCTTGGCGAACCTTCTCTTTGAGGACCGAGAGACTGTAGAGGAGAGAGGTTGAGTGGTTCTCTGGGCCTGAAGAGGTTGAAAATGTAGAAACTTGAGGATCTTCAGTCATGGAAAAGATTTGTAAACCTTGGTGCTCATCTTCTTGTTGTTGTGGCATGGTTTGGAAACAATCAGATGTGGCCCCAGAAATCATTTTTATTTCCAAGTTGTACAGCCTTTCGCTTTTGATTTGCTTTTGCTTTGCTTTTTCTCCAATCTGCCTCCCCCTCTGAGTCTGGATTGTTGTTTCCTTAGATTGGCTTTCCAGATCTTTTCTTGTAAAGGTTAAAAACTGTTTGTAGTGTAATGGTGGAGATTATATAGGGATATGCTTAAGAAAGAACCTACTTCAAGAATATATATAATTAAATATGCTAAGTTTTCAGGTAGAGGAGAGAGAATACAGAGAGATAGAAGTCAACTTGGAGTTTAGCAATCAACTGATCGTCCCCAGTTATGACCTTCCTCATATCTCACGAACCTCACGTTAGGACAAGGTAAGCCCTTGTGCAGAGAGTTTTCGAGAGTTGGCAAGCATAAATTAATTAATTAACTAATAAATATTAGTTTATCCGTTTACTTGCATGAATTGCCTACTAAGCCTATACCTTGTTATTTCTTACACGTTGAACCCTTCGCATAGTTTGTTTTTTTTTTAATAAGACCAAATTTTAATAAAGAAAGAATAAAATTCTAAGGTGTACATATATATTCCATTTTTTATTGAGGGATTCTTCAAATAATTTTATTTGAGGGACATTCTTTAATGTTTTATGTGATTTTTTTTTCAACAATTCGAACAATCTATTTTTTTAATCTACATTCATAAATCATCTTTGCAAAAAATTAGACAAATCGAAAACCGTTTTGACATCTAATTGTATCATACAAAATCAATGAACACAGTGCTTTAAGAAAGTACTAAAATTTCAATAACTCAATTGAGTGGTCAAATGATATTAGATTCAAGTTTGAATGATTATCTAAAAAATAGACGTTTGGATTAGTGAAATATAATGTGGAGTGGGCCCTACAAGGGTGTTCTTCAAATAAACTTATTTGAAATATTCCTCAATAAAAGCTCTATGTGGCACCATATTTTTGACACAAATTTTGGGCCATTAGATTACTCCACTTTCAATAGATGAGATTAAATATGACATAATTTTTTTACATAAAAAATAATTAAAGTATTTTTCTCTCTCTTCTCTCTATTTTCTCGGAAAATTAAATTTCTCTCACAAAAGCATTTTTTTTTTCTCTCTCCTCTTTCTCTTCCCCATCACATTTTCTGCTAACACTTTCTTTCATCAGACAAAAAAACAAACGTGTTGATCTTTCTAATCTTTCTTTCATATTGTTGTTCATGTTTCTGAATTTTTGGGTTTTGGATTTAGGGATTTTAATCTTCTCTTTCAACCAAGATGTAGGATTTTTTTAGTTAGTTTGTTTCTTGCTTGCTGGGCCTGTTTTGCCTTCAGCTTTCTTTGTTTTCAGTCTGGCTGTGTTTCCTTTTTGCTCTCCCGCGTTTGGAATGGAATTGTCTTCCCAAAATTAAAATAGTACTACAACAAACAAAAATCTTCACAATTATTGTACAATTCTTCGAGTCTCATTAGAAGATCAAGAAACAAAACTTCGAGCAGTTAAAGCCCAAAAAAAAAGAAGAAGAGATTTTTGTGATGAAAGAAAGTTTTAGCAGAAAATGTTTTATGAAAGAAGGTTTTATGAGAGAGAAAAATATTTTAAATAATTTATTTATTTCAAAAGGTTTAATCTTATCCATTAAAAATGGAGTAATGGTCCAAAAATTATGTCAAAATTTGTGTATAAAATATGGTGCTACGGATCCGCCCCCATATATATATATATATATATATATATTTTTTTGGGTGTTTGCAATTAAAGGGAGTCTAAGTAACGTATACTTATCTTCACGTATGCGTGAATTGAAATTTTCAAAAGAATGATCTCATAGCAATCATATCATTGAAACTTTTTTCGGTCTGAATCAATTCATTGAATCAGTGATCATGTTAGTCGTCAGAAAGCGTGCTGCTTTCTATGCCATTTTGGTCCATGCTAGCTGCTTCTGCTGCTGCCCTTGTTTGAATATATGTGTCATTAACTACTCTGGGATTTGGATGAGTCCTTCGCCAGCTTAATAGCTTCTTGTGAAACTAACTTATTAGTTAATTTCTTGTGTTATGATGTAGTCGTCACTTCACATCGATGAGTCTGAGCCGTTGATGCAAGTTCTCTTGCCTTATCTGTAACAACAACCCATTGGAGCGACTCGACTGAATGGCTAGCTTGTGTTATGATGTAGCCGTTGATGAATATTGAAGTCAATGTGAGGGTTTACAATTATCAACGGGTGTCAGTTATTGTTTACGAAAGTATATAACTTTCTATTTATAGTAAATTTAGCTTAATCCATTCAAAGTCATTTTTCCTCAATTACAACCCATCTCTTTATTTTTGCTTGAATAAAATCCTGTTTTTTTAAAATAAAACCCGATGACTATGATGCAACTCGGCAAGTTACCTAATCAAGTGTAAAATCAAATTTATTGTACTTTTTTTATTCTATTACTTTTATATTATTTTTATCCTAATCAAATTTATATTATTTGCCTACGATAAAAATAAGGTACCTATTACTTTTTTTTTACGAAAAATAATGTACCTAATATGAATTTACTTATTATTCAAATAATATACCCAACTTTAATAAACGCATTTTGAATATAATTTCCTATTATATAATAATATAACTTGTAATTTACCTATTAGAGCTTTTCCACCAGTTGCCCCCTGTCAGGGCACGCCTTCCAAAGAGCCAAGCTTGCCCGGCAAGCTGTGGGTCCCACGAAACTGGGTCAGCCCGCGAGCGAAACGAGTAAGTGTTGAGAAGGGTGATGAGCAAAAATGCTCTCAATGAATGATATTGTTCTAACATAAGCTTTTCATAAACGATCCAATAAACCATTTTAAGAGATTAAGACAACAAGGCTGCATTCTTTCATACCCATGTATGGCACACTTCATGATTACGTTCGCACTTGTTTAAGCAACTTTCCAACGTGCGCCGCCACGACCAAATTAAATCAAGGTCTTTCTTTTCTATAATGAATTATGAAAGTATGTGTTATATTCAAATGGCCCAACCGGCATTATATGGACAGGTTTAGGACATAAAGAATCCGCAGCATGGATATTATTATGACTAGGTCTAGATGGCTGCCTGCTTTGATTTTTGTGTGTGTGTGTGGGAGAGAAGGGGGGAAAAACCCAGACAAAACCTGCCTGCTTTGTTTTTAATACTACTGCGAAGCTTGCTTTTGGTCTGCCATATTTCTTTTTTTTTTTTTTTTTTTTTTTTTTTTTTTTTTTTTTTAAAGTTAATTACCAAAATCTTAGGTGTGTGGATGGATGAGTACATATACCTAGGTTTTTTCTTATTAGATAGACCCACGGGCAGGGTAGATCCTCCTTGGTGATTAAAAAACGAAGAAGTAAACGCTTATGAATCTATATAAAACGAGTGTTATATATTTTGTATAAAACATATATATATGATAGTCAAGCTATAGCTTGAATATGCAAAGATATTGTCAAAATAATTTGTAGGGGCTTTTAATTGGGTGTGGGTTCTTGGAACACATGATCATCGACAACAACTTGGTATTAGGATGTGGTATTTTGCAGCTCGTAAGCCACAAGGAATTAATTATTCTTTTGAATAGTAATTAAGGCTTGTTATATTTAATTAATTGCCTTCCTATGTATCAATCTCAAGGTGGATGGATCATGGATATGATGGCTACTCCCAAAGTCGCTGTTGTCGACGATGGCCCCTCTCATTTGTTAGTACGTAAACTGTGTCCGCAAAGAGAGAGAGAGAGAGAGAGGGCTTTTCCAGATGTTCTCTCGAATTTTCTCCTTTGAAAGGGTTTCAAACCATTCTCTTGGGCTTTTCTGGGTTTCTCTGGAATCTTTTTGTGTCTGAACCTCAGGCTGGGATTCAAGTTTGAGCTCAGCTTGAGGAATTGGCTAGAATGTTTCTTCCACACCACAGCTTAGAGCTTGACATGCTTACGTGGCAACGAGCGAAACTCAACTTGCTAGACTGACTTATACAAGGGATCTCTCCTTAATACTCCCCAATTTGGATTTTTGTGTTCTAAAGACTAATTAGGTTACTTTTCCACTTAAACAAAACTTTGGACTTGGCCAACTCAAGTGTCAACAAGATATCTTTTTCCTTGCCGAAATTAAAATGAGGTTAAACTGTGTAGCTAAAATTGATGTAAAGTATCAACAATGTGTATATATAGTTACATTATTTGAGGGAGGTGATTGGTCTAGAAATTTAGCATTGGGCTTAAATATTTTATTAAAAAAATTAAAAAAAATACATAAACTGTCCAATTTGGCCCGATCCAATTTTTTCACTATAAGAACCATAATCGAAATTGGACCAAACTGGTCCAGTCCAGTTTTAGGTCAACTCAGTCTAATTTTTGGTCAACCCAATTTTTCGGTTTTTTCGAGCCCAATTCGGCTATATTTTTTTTGTTTAAATGCTCACCCCTTCTAGCCACAAAGGGTCAATACAAACTAGCCACAAAGAGCCATTTCAATAACAGAGTGATATAACATTAAAATTAAGACAATCTGGTGCACCTCTACTAACGATCACGCATGAGCATAAAAGCTGTGGCATAGGCATCCCAACTAAGATTGCAAACTCAGAACAACCAAAACGAGATAAAGCTTGAAAAAACCAAGCCATAACAATACAAATAAAATTCTCACAAAAGAGAGATGGAAATCTCTCACAAAAAAGAGGTGGAAACTCTCATAAAAGGAGAGGTGAAAACCACACAAAAAATCCAAAGAGTCTATGCGACTTATTCCAAACATAAAGAAACTGCAAAAAGGCTTCATTGTGAATTTAGGTGATGGTTTTATTGTTGACTATGAGTACGGGGCTTTTTCTACGGAATTAATTTGGCTTGGGATACTAGTTTTAGAATGGTGGAGGCTGAATGTGACTCTAGTTCTGCTATGGCTTTATTAAATAACCCAATTGTTTCAAACCATTCTTTGAAGATTCGGGAGGATTGGAACTGCTCTGTTAAGCATGTCTTTCGTGAGCAAAATTATGTTGCAAATACCTTGGCTACCAAATGTTTTGAGTTTAGTCATGGTCTCCATGTTTCTGAAGAAGTGTCTTTCTTAGTACCATCTTAGATACTGATGCTCGAGGTGTAGCTAGGCCTCGTTTAGTTTCTATTTAGCTTTGCTGCTTTGGGGTTTTAGCCCCTTCCCTGTACCAAAAATAAGAAAAAGTATATAGTAGGTGCTTCTCCAAAAAGCATTTTCTGTTGTCTGAAAGCACTTTTACCCTCCTAGAAGAACTACCAAACATGCCCTTAGTTTCTTTTGAGGGATCCGATTTCATGTCTCCTTGGCTAAGTGTTTTTTTTTTAAATTATAATTTAATAAAATTTCATGATACCGTCGAAGTTGTAAAAAGAGAAAGCCATTGATACTTGTAGACTCGGACTAGACCTTCTATCTGCAACCACACGTATTAGGTAAACTCCAATGTTTTTGTACTCACTTGAGGATTTGAACCATGAGCTGTCTTATTTTTTTTATTATATTTTTTTATAACTGTAGACGTCCATGAACTTTACCTTGAGTTTCAATTGAGTTCCGAAACTTTTTTTTTTAAGCAATTACATCCGTGAACTCAACAAGTAGTTCCAATTGGGTCATACCATGATAGTCCGTCAATTTGGACATCAAAATGAGGGCTAAAAGCATTATTTCTAGTTCCTCAACCCCTTCTTCCTCTTCTACCTCTTGAACCCCTCACCACCATAGCCATCATCACCATCACAAGGGCTTTTCTCAACCAAAAAACTTTGACATCCTCGTCGCTCTCCCGTAACAAGAGCCATCCTCTTCCAATCACCAACCCTACTCCCAAGTTTGCAAATGAAGTGATTTTGTTGATGACTTAGGGTGCCTGTGGCAAGTCACTTGCTTCACTCCCAACAGGTATACATCCAATCCAATCCAATTGCTAGGAATAGGCTTTCAAATTACTTTTGGCCTGCACGTGAGAGCAACCACATCCAACTTGCATAAACCAATGCATCATCCTTTTTTATATATATATTTTGAGAGTTTTTCTATTTAAACCCCACACTTTTCTTTATTCACCCCAATACTTAAATCATTAAGCTCTTAAGTTATATTATTATGTAAAAAGACAAAAAGGTCATCCAACTTAATATTTAACCCTAATACATCTATGCATACACCTCATACACCCCACCACTCTTCACATTAAGTTTTAGAAAAATAGAATCTCCTTTACGCCCTATTGCCAGATTAATCTTCTCTTTCAATCCAAGAAACCTAAATACGGCAAGTCATAATCAAACAAACAAATAAGAAATAATAATAATAATTAAAGAACAAAACTGGAGGGGGAAAAAAAACCAGACCTTGACTGCGAAGCAAAGAAACAATGCATGCCTAAGCCTTTGATTGATATATAATCTGAAAATTGCCACATGGATTTACTTTTTTGAACAAGAAAAAAAAAATAAATAAAAATAAACTAATGATGCTACACATTTGACAAAAAGTGTTTAAAAAAAATATCTTTTAGAGTGGTGAGGGGCAAGATAGTAGGGTGTGGAGTGTGAGATAGATGAGTTTATTTATTTAATTTTTCTGCTGGGTTGTGTATTTAGAGATAGTTTGGGAAGATAGTGAGGTTTGGGTCTTAGAAATTAGGGTGAGACTTAGAATATGGGTGAATAAAGAGGAAATAAAAAGGGTTAAAAAAAAAACTTTCTTTTTTTTTTTTTTTTTTTTTTTTTTTTTTTTTTAATTTCTTTCCAAATAAACCAATTCATCGTCACCCAAATGTTCTTCGCCACCCTTTTTCCCAAAGAAGCAAAAACCCTCGACTTTTTTGAAGTTTGAAATTCAACACTTTTGCCTTAGATTGGAGTAATTTTTTTGCTTTTATTTATAGCTACTAGCTATGAAGAGTGAAGAGGTTTTTCTGGCAGAATATTTCCTACCACTTCTCTCCCGGAGCCAAAAGTTCAATATACCCTTAACAACAACATCATGTGCCATTTAGATGGTCAAACTCGATGAATTTTGTCACAGTAGGACTCAATTGGAACTACTTGTCGAGTTCACGGATGTAATTGCCACAAAAAAAGTTCCGAAACTCAATTGAAACTTGAGATAAAGTTCAGGACGTCTATAGTTAAAAAAATCCCTTTTTTTGCCAAATATTTATATTTTATTTTATTTATTTTCCACTAAAGGGAAAAAGGAAAATGAAAAGAGAAAAAGGAAAGGGTGAATTGTTGTAGTTTGCATTTTGCAGAGGGGTCAAAATGATAAAACAGAAAATTGTGCTTGTCTCTGTGACATAACAGAGGCATAACAAAGAGATAAGATCATAAATCTCATAAAGCCCAAGGGAGTGTATGTGTGTGAGAGGGAGAGAGACAGTGTGAGCTTGTGTAAGAGTGAAAGAAAGTGTGGCAATGGCATCCACAGCATCGACTCTTTCATGGAGTTCTTCCTCGTTGCTTCAAAGCTTCGCTGCAAACACAAACGAAGCCTGTAAATTGTCAGATAGAAGAACGGGCTTGGTGGTTTTTGCCCAAAAGAAAGCCAAGAAGGCTCGAACGGTAATTATAAGAAATGGGTTCTCTTCTAACACTTTGGTGTTTCTATATTTTTACCAGAAACAAAATTTGTATGGTCTCTGCTCTGAGAATTCATAAAAGAAGAACCCACCTCAATTTGAGCCACATGGTTTGCTAAGCACAGTTGGGTTGGGTGAAATTTTGTCCAAGATTTCCTTTTATTCAATTTTGTTCTTAATCATTCTCAGAAAATTAGTGAGCTAGAATGTAGCATTATGATGGTTTTGTTAATTGTTGTTGTTGTTGATTGGTTCAGATAATTCTCAAGGAGGATATAGCTGACCTGGGAAAGAAAGGGGAGCTTCGTAGTGTGAAAGCTGGTTATTACAGGAATTATCTGCTACCATTGGGCAAGGCCCAGCTTGTCACTCCTGTGCTGCTCAAGTAATTCATAACTATCTTACTTGAAATTGTTTCCTTTCTCTACCTTGTTCATTTTTGTTGTAGTTTACTTTTGAAGTTTTCAATTCTGAAGTCAGAATAATACTTTTCTCAATCTTTGGTGTTGTGTTTACGGAGTCAACCAAATTTGATGACGAAAAGTTTAAGTTGGAAAACTTAAAGACGGGACTTGGACTGAGTGATGAGGGAATCAATTATTATTTTGGCAAATACAAACGTTACCACATAAACATTTCAAGTTATAAACCTACAATGGATAGAGGAGGCATATACAAGTTGTGAGAGTAATGTATGAATGTTGCTTGATATAGGGTGATGTTTGTGGTGAGGTTTAATTATAGCATTTATAGTGTTTAATTGTACCTCTGAAACTCTTTCATAACATTGAACAAAAGAAATTGAATTCAAGGGTTTTCAACCTATTCCTAGGACGCACAGATACTGCGTTCCACACTCATATCACATCAATATGAGGTAGTAATACTTCTTAAGTTCTGTTTGGTACATATAATACTTCTTAAAATGCATAAAAATGTGAAAGTGTGAATTTTTATTTGCATAACTATTAGATACTTTTTAGTTGATTCTGGAAATTTATTGGATGCACCTCAACCCTTAGGTGCAACTCTTCTCTTACTATTTCGAATATTAAATATAAAGTAGAGATAAACATGAAGAGGATTTAGCATTCTTGTGCAAATATGCCTCTTCTTGTGATGTATTTTTAGAGTGCACAAGTCACGAATGTGCTTTAATTTACAAGTTACAAATATATGGTTTCTATCCAGTTAGAAGATATTTGATCTATGTTGTAATATATGTTATGATTCACCAAAACAAAAATATCACTCATTAAAGATTGATAAGCAACATGTCATACAAGAATTTTGTGTTTATAGCGTGGCATAAACATTACTTTTGGGGGGAGATGAATCAATATTCCTAATGGCACTCTTGCTTTATTTTTTACGAAAATTAACTATACTCTATCTTGAGAACATGTTATCATTGCACGCTTTTTCTAATTGCTCTTTCCAGGGAAATGAAGATGGAAGACGAAAGGATTGAGGCAGAGAAAATAAGGGTATTTAGAAAACACATGTATTTTTCCCTTCTGCCTCATGTGCCGTGCCCCTCATATGTTTTCTTATGCTGTAACTCAAATTATAGATATAAAATTAGATGTACTTTTTGCCTTGTTTCTTTACACCTCTTTACACATATCATTCATTTAAGGCACAGGTTTTGGGCCTTTGGACATATCAGATCATCCTAAACTGGATTCAAAAGCACATTTTTGTATTCTCTTAGAGATTATCCTGAATGCTTTATATTATAATACCATGCTACATCCGGCTGTCTGTTAGTCTCATTAATTGTCAGGTCAAACATAGCAAAGCTTGTCACTAATCGGAGAGATTCTTCGGTGCAGCTGCCCTATGCGGCAGCACACTCACAAAGGGGTGAGGCCAGGTAGGACCCCCATACGGGGGTGCTACTTCTTTGTGAGTATGCTTCTGCATCGGGCAGTCTCACCCAAATGCTAATAATTGCATTAATCTCTCTAGGCAGTAGATTCTATATTGTCTGTATTTGTCCTATTAATTATGTCTTGTTAGCTTATTTCATCTTGGTGCAGGTGAAAGAAGAGGCGCAGCAACTTGCTATTATTTTTGAAACTGTTGGAGGTTTCAAGGTGAAGCGCAAAGGTGGAAAAGGAAAGCTAATTTTTGGAAGGTGAGTTATATTCAGTGCGACATTAAGCACTCAGTGCACTGTCTGCATATGTTGTTTAACACAGACATATTTCTGCAGTGTGACCCCGCAAGATCTCGTTGACATAATCAAGGCACAACTTAACAGGTAGTATCTTTTATCAGTAAGAGTATGATTTATAAATCAATCACAATTTTCACTTTGTGCACTGTTACTGCATTCTGAATACCCCACTTGAATGCATGAGATATATACCATATAGGCTCTTAACACAAGCATCCATAATTTTACAATTAAGAACTATTAGCAGAAAAGTTTTACTTCTAAGCCACAGCACCCCCAAGCAAAAAAAGAAGGGAGAAAATATGTATTTAATTTTCCTAATACTCTCTTTGGCCAGTGAAATCCAGAATTCAGAAAGTTCAACAGTGTGCAACTAGAGATGGTCTCTGCATCTTTTCATATCTATGCATTTGATCAAAGGCGACTCTTTATTGCCCACGTTCATCTTTTTAACTATGCTAAACACATCCAGGCTTGTCTGATTGCTCCATTCTCTGCCCTTTCATTCATCTGTAGGGATGTGGACAAGCGAATTGTTTCTCTTCCAGATATTCGAGAGATAGGAGAGTATATTGCAGAACTGAAGCTTCACCCAGAAGTGACTGCTAAAGTGCGGGTGATCGTTTCGGCTAACTAGGGATAAGCACGTTCTGGAGTTGTCTTTGGAGGCCCACTTGAATAGAGAAGATGAATTTTTGATGTGTTTATGCAGGATGTACATGGCCAAAGTACTATCAACATCATGAAATCATATGGGCACCAATTGGAGGGTGGCTGTAATCTAATGAAAGTAGAGATGTATAAATCTGATTTACCTTCGGCTGTGCCAATGTATGTTTATTCCTCGTTGGAGGGTGGCCTTTTGATGAGAAGCCATCTCTGGACAATTCTTTTTCCATTTTCTATATAAACCTTTTTTTTTATTCCATCTCTGGACAATATTTGTTTATTGTCAGTATAATTCTTCTCCTCAGCAACACCTTTGTTTCTGGGAGTCTCGGGACTAATTGGGACGTAGTTGAAAAACTAGTTTAACTGGTTAGTGTTGTCATAATGTCATTCAGTAAAGTCTCAACATATGCCGGGTTTAAAAAAGGCTGCCCGGATCCCATGAGTGAATAGAAAGTTGGACCTACATTGGAGCCCACCAGAATCGCCCCAGATATCCTCCTGAGTAGAAGTTTGGTTTCAAACCCAAAGAGAAGTACGTCATGCTTATGTGCCTTTGATGATCCACATTCATCAAGGGAACCAAAAACAATACACAAAGATGGCTGGTTCATCAAACGAACAACAAACGAACAAAATATGAAAAAAAATGTAACACAATAATGTTGCTGCCCAGGATCGAACTGGAGACCTTCAGTGTGTAAGACTGACGTGATAACCACTACACCACAGCAACTTCTTGTCGATAAGTAAGTTTAAAATAGTAAATATTGGATTCCCAGTAAAATATCGAAATATAAATGGTTAAAATAAAATCAAAAGACCAATTAATTAAAATAAAAAAATAAACTTGTTGCTGCCCAGGATCGAACTGGAGACCTTCAGTGTGTAAGACTGACGTGATAACCACTACACCACAGCAACCACTTGTTTATGTTTTCTCAATTATAATATTAATAACTAGAGTGATTTTGGCCCAGAGAAATTTGTTTAACCACACTACAATATGGCAGTCGGGCCCAAATGGAGGCTTAACACAAATTTGTTTACCACACTCAAATTTCTTGGTTGCTTAACACAACGTTTACAGGCTCTTTGGGGCCTCATAACTGAGACTTTGCTGCATAAAGGCTCTCCATAACACAATGTTTATGTCTCTGACAGCCCTTATCGTTTTATTCTGCACCCATGAGATTATTTATACCATGATTTGTTTTATATGGTCGTTTTATAGGTGAAAAGGAGAGGGAAGGAAGGAGGTATGAGAATAATGCATCCACTGCGCCTAGTCATATACATTTTATAAGTGGATAATATGATAAGGTTTTATAATCGATACGGAGGGGAATCGAAATTAAAACATCTTTTAATACAGGAAAAAGAAATACCACTAAATTAAGAACTAGTTGGCAAATAATATGAATGGTTAATGTGATAATAAACATCTAACGTTACTTTTGTTATATATAAGTAATGAGCCATAACAAATTAGTTATTATTATTATTTTTTAGTACAAGCATGGAAGGGAGATTTCTCACATACACACAACTATGATGCCGTGAGAATTCGAACTTGAAATTTATAGTTTGCAAGTCAATATATTTTTCTACTGGATTAGACCCCATTAACTAACAAATTAGTTATTCGTCTAGTTGAATTTAGAATATTTCAAAACGTCATTGTCCATTAGTCAAATAGGTGGAGATCATAGCATTACATGTCATATTAATCAGGCCAATCAATCAATTCAAAATTATTTATAGAAAGATACTTTAGAACTCACTTTTATCTTTTCCAATTTTCTGAGATGAGGTGAAATAATTTATGATGTGAGACAGATGTAAAAAGTCTATCAATGAAAAACTGAGAGTTCCTTGGCATCTTTCTTACTTCTAAGATTAGGCATCTTTACTCAACATGCCATTAAAAAAATCCCTGCCCCACCATTTTTGTCCACGCAATTAGCTTCTGCTTAGCATTCAAACCATACCTTTAAATTCATCAATATGAAAGCATACCTCTTAAATAAAGGATGTCATGCATCGATCCCTTCATCTCAAATTTTAAAGGCCCAACATGCAACATGGTCCCGTACAATGAATTTGAAATGAAACGTACTACACCATAGAAAGTAGTATACACAACTTTTTTTCTTTTAACCAATCGAGAGTTGGATTTGTGACTTTTTCTCGGTTCGGCTTGAATTTGAATTGGATTAGGATTGAGTTAAATCGCTTTTTATAAAATTATGAGTCTGACTTCTCTCAATGAGACTTGTACGACATGATATATTGAATTATTATTCAATTTAATAATAAGTTCCGTCCAAGTATTTATAAGTTCACCAAACAACGATCATGCCATTAATCTAGTACAAATTTACCCACCAAACGAGAATATACATTTAATTTAATTTTTTCATACATCATGTTTCACTTTGAACACCGCCTAAATTGTGGAGTTTCTATTCTAATAAAAAATAGTACATTACATTAATTAGCAATTTTCAACTCTCTCCATTCAGCAACTACCATTAGTCCATGACCATGAAAAAACCTAACCCACCAAAATCTGTGAACCAGCTGCATAGTAGTGATTAGGTACTCAATATCTCACCAAACCAACTAATGACAACCACAAAAACAATCACCAAAAATCTCACGACGTAAGTGTCACACAAATGCAAGACCAAATAAACCCATTTTGGTTAATGATTTAGTTAAGTCCAATGTGATTAAAGTTTAATCAACAAGAATGGCCGGCAAATACCCATTTCTGGACAGTGTGACAGCCACCTTAATTAGAGTATTATTATTATTATTTATTTATTGATTTAATTTTGTCTCTAAGCAAAGTACCCTTTTTGGGTGTCTTTGCTTTTGGTAGTTTGAGCTTGCATGCCATGCCATTGGATTGGAGAAGAGGAGCTGCCTGCTAGCCTGTGGTTTTTGTTCACTCACAGCCATACAGCTGTGTGAAGTTGGAGAGCACGCCACACTACTATTTCCATATATATATTTTTAAAGCGTACGACTTGAAGTGAAAACTGTCCACAGAAAAGTAGCCAAATTTTCAGAACATGCGAGCCAAAACTGACAAAACAAAACACTTCATTTTCAGTAGGACATGTATGAATGGATCAAAATATGTGTCAATATTTTGCTGTCGCATTGTGATTGGTGGTGGTTTTTTTTGAACTCTTTTTTGAGTGGTACTTGTTGTATATACTCAAAACTGCAAAGAGGTCGATTTCTTCACTTCCGTAGACAAGAAAAGGACGTCCATATGAAGGATTACATGTCTAATTGGTAAGCTAAAAAGATCATAGATTGACTTGGATTGGCATTTAGAGGGTACGTATGTGTGGCTTGAAAATTGGTACCAAATACAAATATGCTTAGATTTAAAAGTTCATATATTTTCGTTTCATAATGTCTTTTTGGACCAACGAGATAGTAAAGAAGATTTGAAAATAATTGAGGCTTTTTTTAATATTAGGAAGAGAAATATAACTAGACGATTAGTTAATTGGTATTGTTATTTTTTTAATATAAACTAAAAGCAAGCCTTATTGACCTTGTTATTTTCTTCATAAACTATACCCCTACTCTAGATGATTGGCAGAGTAGCCAATAAGGAGAATCTTTTTATATAAGAAGCAAATTCACACCATTAATTAAGTTGGTTAGCTCTGGTTTTGAGCATATACTGAATAAATATAATGTGGAGAAGAATAATGGGAGAGGATATATGACAAGGTAACCTCCCCACTACATGTGCCAATGTCAATGATTATCTCCTCTCCCTCTCTCTAAGTGTGTATTTGGACATCTCAATTCCCACGCAATCTCTTTCACATAATTCACTTCCCACATTCACCTAAACGTGCACTTAGCAAACTCTCTTGCAAGTCAGTAGTGTGAAAGTAACACTCTCTTTGAACCCATTTCAAGTCTCCCATTTTCATCCATTTATATACAATCAAATCACAATCTTTAGCATTTAGATAACTGTTTGTTGATACCTAATTGTTTGTACATAGATAACTGTTTATTTATAAATTCGTGTGTGAATGATTGACTTGATCTTTGATAATATAAAACTTGATTAGTGATGGGTTACATTCTTGACAACGTGACACATATAGAAAAGGAAATTCTTTGACATGGTAGAGAAAAGGAATACTAAAGAGGAACTCTCAAATGATGACGGAGAAGAAATTGATTTGAAAAGCAGTGAGCTATCACAACAACAATGCGTGAGGGGATTGTGGGTCCAAATGAAGTAGAGTTCACAGTACAGTGGAGTGGAGTGGAGCTTGGATAAGTTGAAGCTAGCCAAACCGAAAGTGTTTGTGGTATGAGTTAGAGTATCTTTCTAGGGAATATCAATGAATGTGGCATGGGGTGGACCAATGAGAGAGAGAGAGAGAGAGAGAGAGAGAGAGAGAGGATGATGATGATGATTGATGATCTCAAATATAGCTAAAGTGACTTGCAAAGTAAGGGATCATACATACACAGTAGTTGGGTAAATTAGGTACAACTGTTAGAGAGAGTGTTTATATATATTTGTTAGGCTTGGAACTAAAAAAACTTGATGAGGTGGACCATAAAATTAAAATAATAAAAATATTGTTTTATTATTATATTAAGCTAAAAATGAAAAAGAAATGAGAGTGAGAGAGAAAGATACAGGTGGATACATGTGGCATGGCAGTTGCCAACTCTGGTTTGCTATCCATTACTTCTTGTCATTTAATGAAACAGACTGGGAATTGAGAGGGAGAGCTTTTATAGGCTTTTTTTTAGCTTTATTGTAATAAAAATACACACCAAGGAGAGGAAGAACCTAATCCATGACTTTTGGTTGTGGTGGTGGTGGTGCCTAACCCTAGCCCTTTTGCCATCCCATGCCACCACATTGCCTTGCCCTCACTCTCTCACTCCCCCACACACACACACACACACACATACACACTCTCTCTCTCTCTCTCTCTCCTCTCTCTCTCTCTCTCCTCTCTCTCTCTCTCTCTCTCTCTCTCTCTCTTTTGGTGTTATGTGCATAGCTCTCCCACTTAAAAAGAACATAGAAAAAGAAAGGAAAATTGTAAAAAGGAAAAGATGCCTCATCACTCACTTTTCGTGAATGAAAGGCAACCATGAACACTAACCACTTACTTACTCAAAGTATTCACACTTCAAAAAATTAGATGAACCAACAAAAATAAATAAACAACAAATTAAAGTGGAAAGAATTGATCAAAGAATTAATATTCCACAATTATACCCAATTGACAGTAAGTAATAATAATTGAAAAATAATGCTTATAATTCATATAATCGATAATCGAATAAGAATGATTTTTTTTTTTTTTTTTTTTTTTTTTTACTCCATCTCTCTCTCTCTCTCTTAATAATGACAATCCACCAACGCAGGGGCGTTGAAGACAAGAGTTGTTTGTTGGGTAGGCACAAATTGAAACTTAGAGTCACGATGTTGATGATGATGATGAAGCTGGTGGTGATGATGATCATTGTCTTCTGGTGCAGGAAGGTTTAGATCCAGTGGAAGAACAGTTCTCTGGAGTTTGGTACTTGTGCCAATATTGCTAGGTAAAGCCACCACATGATTAGTACTGTTGTTGGCTGCTGCTGCTGCTGCTCTGTGCCTTCTCATGTGTCCACCAAGAGCTTGCCCAGATGTGAACTCAGAGCCACAAATTGAACACTCATGAATTTTGGGCTTGCTTCCTATTTGGCTTGAAATCGCAGGAGGTGGGCTGCTCTTATATTTGATGAACTGCTTGCTTTGATCTTCAAATTCCTCAAAAGGGGAGGCTGGGATGAAATGGGCTGGTGCTGGTTTTTTCTCCTCTGTGCTCATGGCCTTGGGCTTCTTGTGACTTGCTCTGTGGCCGCCAAGTGCTTGAAATGAAGGGAAGCTTCTGTTACATGTTTTGCACTCATAGACAAAGAAACCAGCCTTGCCCATGTTACTGGTTTGTGCTAGTCTTTGCTCAAAGATCTGCTTTGGGTTAACAGTTACATGATCCCCTTGAGCCAAGAGAATTAGGCAATTGGCCATGTCCTCTTCTTCCTCAGTACTCTCATAGATCTCACCAGAAGTTGTGGGTGATGTAAACGAATTACCATAATAGTTATACTCATGATCTCCTCCCATAGCACCACCACCACCACAGGCGCTTGATGAGCTAGACGTCCCCGTAGCCACGACGCCGTTCGGGGACAGAGGCCTCGGGCGCTTGGTGCGCTTGCCTTTGATCATGATCGTCTGGGATGCTTGATCACTGCTCAAAACCAATTCTTCTTGGCCTTCCATACTCGCAGACCAAAACCCAGAACTTGATTCTGACCAAGAGCTTAGCTTAGAGAAAGAAATAAAGAAAGAGAGAGGTGTTTGATGAAAGAAATGAAAGGTGTTTGATGAGAAGTAAGAAAGGCAAAGGCTGAGAGAGAGAGAGAGAGAGAGAGAGAGAGAGAGAGAGCAATGAAGGGAAGCAAGGAAAGAAGAGTGAGTGTGGTTGGTATATATAGTGAATGGTAAGAAAGTTTTGTGGGGTCAAAAGCCGCCCCTCCGCTCACATTTAACCATAAATTAGTCTGCCACCAAAATCTTCCTTGCGTTTCCAACCTTCGAAGTGTTACTACCAAGAAAAGTTTGTTCTACTTTCACGCGAATATATTGTACGTCAACATTTATTTCAATTGGAGTCATGTGTTATCTCCTCTAGCATCATGAGAGGGCTAGAGAGGAAAAGGGGGAGACATATTTTTACTCACTATATTTTTTTACCACATATCATATAGAAGTCATAAGATCTATACGAACAAGACTCGTTTAACGTAATCAGGTTAAAGTAAATAGTAAATGTAGAATATACTACTCTGCCAAGTATTAAAAGGGTAGACAGATTTTTTAATGATTAAGTGCTTGGTTTGTTGTTTTGTAGCTAAACTAAAAGAGATGACTCGTTGGAGTGCATGGCAAAAAGGTTTGCTTTCTATTATTGTTTACACAATAATACTATTGTAGAGTGTTAATATATTTTGTTGTAGTTTAATGATATGATTGTAGAGAGAGAGAGAGAGAGAGAGAGAGAGAGAGAGAGAGAGGAAATGAAAATTAGAAAATCATCAGAAAATTAGAATGGAAACAGTTCAAGAATGGTTGGTACAAACGTTTGGAGTCGGTTTCACACTCTCTTTCTCACATAGTAAGCCAACAAAAGTCACGAATAAACACACCCATTAAAGCAAAGGAGAATTGCACGTTAAAAGCATGGCTACACCTCATTCACTTCATGTCCTCTTAAAGAAAAGTACCAGTACTACTTCTCATCTATTGAGTAATGGGAGGAGATTCGGGTGGCTTTCAAGCAAACCCGCTACAACTTTTTTTCTGTCAACTATTCTTTCTTTCTTTGCTCACCTGCTCTCTCTCTCTCATCTAAAGCTCGTGCCAATAAGCTCTCTCTAAGCATATCTTTGGGTTTGCAGGGCACCAATTAAGCCACCACAGTGCCCAGCCTAGCAAGCAAAAGAAAGGAACATCATTCAAGCACTGTGAACAAGTCAAGTAGGCTTTGGTTAAGTGATAAGTAGGGTATGTTTACCATACAATACAAGTATATATGCACACGGGCATTTGGTGACTAATTATCCTCATCATCATCTTGTTTAAAAGCAATTTGACACTTGCAGCTAATTAATTTGTGATGCCTCGACTTTAGCCGTATTTTAGCATTTATTCTGATGCCATACATTAATAAAGCGAAGTCAAAATTTGCTAATTTAGTAAATTCAATACATTAATAATGCCTAATACATCATAACGGAGACTAATTAAGCATCCCATGCCAAATTCGGTTGACCTAAATCACCACCAACCTCGTTATTTTTATCTTGCACAATATCATGAGCATCTTCGTTACCATTTTCGTTATCGTCTAAACTTTTTTACACATTACTTAGTAGTCGTATATCATTAATCTTCAAATTCATCGAATTTTTAACTTTTTTTAAGGTTGAAGTAATCATTCAATATATATATCTCTCTCTATATATATACATATACATATTGGAATTGAATTTGCAAATTAATGTTGAAAAGATCAATTTCCCAATATAGTTTCACACATGACACTATTAAACGGAAAATAGGATGAAATACGTGCAAAGTAAATTAAGAGTGGTCCATTTTAAGGGCAAATTGGCGAAAAAACCTTTTATTATTCATCGATAATATTGTACACGAGTTCCTCTATTTATTCAGATCATGAAAAAATAGATAGTGCTATATTGACTTATTAATTTGTTAGCACTTTTAATGCCGCGCTACATGTCCACGTATATAAACACTATAAGTCGAAATTTGTTAATTTCTCTGCGAATGCGATTGTTGGGAGGGAAAGAGAGAGCTTAAGAAGAAGTGAAGTGAGTTAGTCAGCATTAAAAAACAGAGATGGACCAACATCTAAAAAGGAAATATGGGAGCTATTTCGCTATAAAACTCGGTTGCCTTTGCAACTTACAACCTCGTAGTATCTATTTTTCGGGTTTTTTTTTTTTAAAAAAAAAAAAGGGAAAAAGAAAATTCGAGGCCATGTTGACGGGGCACCTATTGCACACTGATTGAGACTCAGAAAATGTAAGAGATTAAAGAAATTAAATTGCAATATATATATATTATATTGGTTATTATGCTATTTTTTAATATATTATTTTGTATTGACTTTTAAATGGTTTTCTTATAAAATTATTCATTCAAAACTTCTAAAATCAAAATGTAAAGGAAAGTCTCAGAATAACTAACGAAGTTTTAGGTAAACTTCTTCACGACTTCATCATCTAGTGTGGTTCATTGTAACCTTTTTTTTTTTTTTCCTAAGCCCACCCATTCATCATCTGCTACATTATTTGTTTGGTGTGCATTATTCTTTCCCATTTGTTTTTCCCCCAATCACTAGAGTGCATTCATTTTAGATCCATGTATTTTCAAATTTAACTAGAAGAATGATACGTTGTGAAATATAGTTTTGGCATATGTGATTTTTTTTAGTACAAGCGATTGTCTAAATTAGAGGGGAGAGGGTTTCTCTCACACAAATACAGCTGATGCCATGGCGGTTCGAGCATGTGACTTCTAGTCTACAAGTCAAGACCTTTTTCTACTGAGTTAGACCTTGTAGAAAAATTCACAAGTCTTATATGTACGTACATACCGTCTTTACAAAAATTATGAAATTTATTTTGTCACAGTTAGATGCCTGAATAATTTTATATTGGTTCGTTTGATTCTTTTTGTAATAGAGACCTTTCAATGACTAATTTTCTAAGTGGATAAATGATAATTCGCAGTAGCTCCACAAAGAATCTGTATTAATGAAGATTAAAAAAGAAAAGAAAAAGGCATAGTAAATAAAAGAATGAATTATATATTATAATTAATTATCAGGGCATCAGTTATCAGTGTGAAACACTTCCAGTTGGAGCAGTGGAATAAAGAATCTATCTAACCGACAAGCGCCATTAACGGATTTAAGCATATGCCTTTCTTCCTCTGTAACGAAGCATGCACGAACCTCTTTGCACTCAGAATAACAAAATTAAGATCGTGGCTCGTAACAAAATATATTCGAATTTTGTAGTTTTTTCTTGGATTTTTATTTTATTTTCTATTTGTGTGTAAGATCAACTAGGGATCCATGGCCACATGATCAAAGAAGTGGGTGCACCTATTCTTACGGCACAAGCCATCCTCTTCAAAAGTCCATATTAGGTTTTGGATCTATCCCCTTATTAGTTACGTGGGAAAAAAGACAAAGGAGAACAAATTGATAAATCATAGACCCTTCTGTTCATCAAGTTAACCACCAAAAACCAAGATTAACTTGACGATTGAAGTGAGGGTGATGTCCAAGTGTAAGGATTCGTAACTTTAAGATTTTTACTTGCCAATATTAAAAAGATATTGACCAAAATTAACCTCAAACCACAGATTTGCAAAATGTGATTGATCAACCTCAAAAAAAATATGCATACAAGGAGATGCTCATTGCAGATGAAATCTAAATTAAGTAAGAAGAGGAGAGTAGTGGGAGGACATTGAGGAGGCAAAGGAAGGCAGATATTCTTGGCGTAACAGATGAATGTGTGGTTATTAGTCGTGTGAGGCACGTAAGTGAAGTAGTAGTAGTAGTGTGTGATGCTGCTAAGTGCTGCTGCTGTTGCTGTTGCTGTTGCTTATAAAGCATAAAGTATAAGGGTATGTGGTGTACCAAAAATATAAGATATTCTTCTTCTTCTTTGTGCGTATCTGTACTCGGATTAATTCAGAAAAAAAGATTACGGCAAAAGAGGGAATATTGGAGGAGAATAATGCCTATGGTCCTATGCCTGAAATTTGCAATAATAATCCTATCATTTATCGGAGACGCAGAAAATCACTTTGACTACAACTTTACTCTTTTTCTTTAGAATCTCATTAGTCATATAAGCTTCTTTTTCTTACCTAAGCACAACACTCAAGCAATTTATAACCCTATTATATAGTGTAAAACACGTCCATATCTTGCATTATAAGGCATGTTTGGGGTCCTAACTTATATGTAAAGCCGAGATATACTTTTTTCAATTGTATAACTCAACTAGCTCGATCACTTAACTAAAGGGAAACTTCTAACTCAAGTGGTAAAACATCTACTCTCGTATATTGAAGGTAAAGGGTAAAAGGCTAAACTCTTATCCTCTTCATTCATGAATAAATAAATAAATTGTTCCAGTGTGACATATTCAATTTATATTATTTTTGGTACAAAATATTCAATTTATATATAGTTTCTGAACATGCCATAAGGCATTTCGAAATTTTCAGAATTTCATAAAAGCATTCTGATTCTGATTCCAAAATTCAAAAAAGAAATGGAAGACATTCATTTGCCCAAATTTTTATAAAAAAAAAAAAAAAAAAAAAATTTCAGGTTGAATTTCCCTAACCATGTGTATTGAAAAGGTACCATATCATAATCTCCACGCAAAAAGTATCAGAAAAAAGAGCTAATAAGCTCTAGTTTGAGTGGTCAAAGAAAGCTCCCTCAGAAAATATAAATAAGAATAATATTAGCATGGGACAAATTTATCCTAATTTATACTTGGTGATTGTAACTTGTTGTGCACGTTGTTTGGAGTTGGATGGAGAAAGTGGGGACCCTAAGCTATATATAAGCCAATTCTTATATAGTTTTGTGAATTGAGTACTTTACTTAGTCTCTGGGGTTGGAGGCTTGAAACTCACTCCACTTTTTTCAACAGTTGAGATGTCACTGCTTGGGGAGAGAGTGAGAAGCTTGTGACTTGTGAGCCACTCATGGTCATGAGAGCTAAGTGTTTTGCAACCAAGCTCGTCCTCATAAAATAATCAAAAGCTAACAAACCACGCTAGATCTGCTTTTTTTGGTAGTTTTTTTTTCTTGGTTGTCAGTAAACTGACTAACTGTCTTTGCAATTTGAAAATTATAATTAAAGATAATGCAAACAAAGTGATGCCTAAAGTCTTCATGATATTTTGGTAGGTAGAACACCATGCTTGGACACTGACGGACTAAGCAAACCACATACACTACTACTTTGAATTTACTTCAATTTTATTTTTGTGTGGTAAGAGTAATGCCAAAGGTATGTGTATTTACTAGCATTAAAGTAGGAATTGACAGAAAATGTACTAATATACATATCAACTGTTTCGCAAGAGAACAATTTGCCTTTGTGCACATTTTTTATGACATAATAATTCACGCTTTGCCTATTTACTCATCCTACCGTGGTATTCGTGATTGTTGCTTTTATACATTTACGGCATTAGTTCTTTCAAAAATACGGATGCTAAAGTGCCTCCCACGTGTACCAAAAAAAGTTGACTTCCGATGCCTAAACTTATAACGGCATTAATAATTTTCATAATGCCGATGCTAAATATGATTTACATCATCAGAGTTCTATACTATGCTGATGATTATTACGACTTACGACATCCCAAAAACCACAAGTACTGTTACCCTGTTGTTTTATTTTTTTAACTTCAGTATTTTCGCCTGTTGCATATTTAGTTTATCTTAGAGTATCAACAAGACACCATATCATATGTTCCAATTTATGTTGCATCACAGCAGCAAAAAATAGCAAAGTACAATAGAACAAAATAAAATTTAGAAACTTAAAGTACTCAAGGGCTGTTACCTGTGAGCCTAATTACAAGAAGAAACCAAATTTATACACCTAATTATCCTATACAAGTCAAGTTCTCCATATGTAAACACAGATATACCAATGTTCAAATTGACAATGCACGTTTTTTATGACATGACAATTCACGCTCTTGATGTTCAAATTGACAATATACCAATGTACGTGTTTAAGTTTAATTAACTAACTGTTAGGCAACATAACATATTTTTATCATGAACTTTTTCTTATAATATGACCAAACTTGACTAATTCGGGCACACTGCTATCACAAATTCAGCCACTCATGCCCAAATTATATATAATACAAAGATAGCAGATAAACGATTCTCAGGCACAGAAAAGTTAGAATAATATGGGAAAATGATTTATGTTGACTTCTTATATTCAATTCTTACATGTTTTGGGTTCCTTGTAATTATATTTGTTGATGTGTTCTTCTTTTATTTATATATAAGCGATAGTCTAAATTACTCTAATCCTTGTAATTATATTGAAATGATGTGTGTGTTTTTTTTTTTTTTTTTTTTTTTTTAAGTCATCTTCTAAACTTTACCTACACTACCTCCTTGATGGGTTTCCCTCGTTAGTGGAGGAGAGAAAAAGAAGGAAATAAATATTAAAAATAAAATGAAATAAAGGACGGGAAATTTTGAAGAAAATGAATGGAAGAGAAAATGAGAAGAATTCTCTTTCATGCACGACCACCAATTAGTTAGGAACGTTTGCCTATAAAAGCAATTGCATTCTTTCAGTTAAATGCATCCCTTACAAAACCAAAACATAGAGAGTTTTGAGAGATAAGAAAACCTTACTTGTGTGAGAGAGAAAATCCTCTTGAGAGAAAAACTAAGAGAGAGTTTAGCCACCGGTGTTTGGTGAGATTATTATTATTATTATTGTATTCCCATTATTTTCTTAGTGGAGATAGAGTGTTATTTTTGCCCATTTTATTTACACAAGGCTGGGAGAAGTCAAATCCTGAGAGTGCCTTATTTATTTATTGGCTCTTTGATTTTTTGTCATCTTTCCCAACACTCCTCTCCTATATTATTTCAGCAATTCCATTTTCCCTCAATCAGTTTTGGAATTTCGATCCCTTAACCCACATATCTTCTCACTAAGCCCAATTGGTCCTAACAAGCTCTTACGAATTCATAAATGAAAAAAATAAACTAGAGAGGATTATTTGATAAATTATTGCAAGTATATGACAATACGTATATTAATGTTGATGACATCATAAGCTAAAATAAAAGATTAATTCATTGCATTGATGGACTTATTCTTCCTCTTTTATTTTCCATCAAAACTCATCATTATATCTACGTTGTTAAAGGATATTCTTGCCACTGGTTTTGATGATTCTCTTTTATCACGTATTTACATTGATTTAAACACCTCCAAGCAATGAAAGCGTGTCGTTTGCCAAATATATTTGGGTCGAAACTCCAACTAGTTTCTTGATCGTCTGCCAGAATTTGCAAGCCAAGATCATTGTCTGCAGATTTGCAGGGAATGTTCATGCTTTGCCCGCCCCCTAGCTTGTTGGTAATACGGACAGTCACTCTTGGCCATGGCCACCCGCAAGCTTGTTGGCAAAGCAAAAATAAAACAAATATTACAAAATTGTTTATAGTTTTCATTTTTCATAAATACTCAACATGAAATACAAAGGTAGTGAATGAAGTCTCTGCAAGGCCGCAGTTTATATATGAAGCTTTCGAGTATGCTCATGTTATTTATTGAACTCTTCGTTTGTTCGTTATTTTTGTTGATGTGTTCGGAGTTGGTCAAAGAAAAAAGAGCTAATAAACTCTAGTTTGAATGATCAAAGAAAGTCCCTCAGAAAATATAATTAGGAATAATATTAGCATGGGACAAATTTATCCTAATTTATATTTGGTGATTGTACCTTGTTGTGCATGTTGTTTGCAGTTGGAGGGAGAAAGTGGGGACCTTAAGATATATATTGATACAACGAGATATAAGGAAATAGGGAGATCAAACGATAACCCTACAATTAACACCTTAGAATCCACCAACAAACTGAAATCCCTCAGAGAAATTGAGTAAATCTCAAATATATTGATTGAAAATAAGATGAATTAACTGACAAATACAACGCCATGAGTTGGCTTAAATAGAAAACACAGAAACCCTAAAACTGTAAGAAACTCTAGGTTCTAGAATATTCCTAAACTTAGCTAACAAGAAAATAATAAAAATCATATCTAAAATCATATTAAGAAAATAATATCATAATAGATAACTTATTCTTAAAAATATTAAATTAAATACAAATCTTGACAGAAAATTCCAACTATATATACTCCTTCCTTCTTTTCCTAGTGTCATAATTGACATTTAATTGTAATTTTCCTCTCTTACACAATTTCCTTTCAACTTTAAACCATTTTATTTTAATTAATTTTTCACACTATAATTGACCTATATTTCCTCTTACATCATATATATATATATAAGGCAATTCATATATAGTTTTGTGAATGGAGTACTTTACTTAGTCTCTGGGGTTGGGGACTTGAAGCACACTCCACTTTTTTTAACAGTTGAGATGCCACTTGTGGAGAGAGTGAGAAGCTTGTGACTTGTGAGCCACTCATGGTCATGAGAGCTGTGTTTTGCAACCAAACACGTCCTCATAAAATAATCAAAAGCTAACAAACCACGCTAGATCTGCTTTTTTTGGTAGTGTTTTTTTTCTTGGTTGTCAGTGAACTAACTGTCTTTGCAATTTGAAAATTGTCATTAAAGATAATGCAAACTAAGTAGTCTTCATGATATTTTGGTAGGTAGTACACCATGCCTACGACACTGACAGACTAAGCAAACCACATACGTTTCCACAAAAAAAAAAAGGCAAACCACATACGCTACTACTTTTAATTTCCTTCAAAATTAAAATAAGAATTCACCCTTTAATTAATGTCGAGAATAAAAATGTACTAATATACATATCAAACTGATTGGTAAGAGAACAATTTGTCTATTTTTGTGCACGTTTTTTATGACATGACAATTCAGGTTTGAAATTGACAGCACATGTTTCTTATGACATGACAATTCATGCTCTTAATATTTAGATTGACAATATACCATGTACATGTTTGAGTTTAACTAACTGTTAGGCAACATATCATATTTTTATCATGAACTTTTTCTTATAATATGACCAAACTTAACTAATTCGGGCACACTGCTATCACAAATTCAGCCCCACTAATAAAGATTCTCAGGCACAGAAAAGTTTATGTGGCTAGTATAAGAGAGCAATGAAGCCATTCATTTGCTGTTTGGTGATGTGGAATTGGATGGTTGTTGTGTTGGCGGTGGAGGAAACCAAAGCATTTTCACCTTATCAAAAGAATGAATATATGATTGAGTCGGATAGTGGCAAGACTGCACCTGATAATGCGAATATAGAATTTATTCAAAGTCTGAGCATAATTTCTTGGATTTTGAATTATGATTTATTTATGCAGGTTACACGCTAAATAGAAGATTTGTGGACATGAAATTTACAAAATAAGGAAGGTTGACCCTTTATGGTTTGGTAAATGATATTACAAACATACCTCTCGTAGCTAATTTACACGTCAATGTTTCCAAATTAATTTTCACTACTTAAGCTCCTAATCTTTATTTCATATATTTAAATATATTTAGTTCTGTTTAATATTATATAAAACAAGTGCCACCGGCATCACCCACACCCCCCATCTCGTCACCAACTTACCATTAGAATCCCTACCACCAACATCAGATACGATTATATCACCACCCCCGCTATTCACACATCTATTAACCACCGCATCTCATTATAGATTCATGCCCTCTAAAAAGTTATTAAATTTTGTGTTTAAATTTCATTATAGGTATACCAAACATGTTTGTGGTAAAATAGGAACATTAATTTCCATTCTTGCAACCACTTACTCAAAGAGCTACCCTACCATTAGAATTCGTGGTAAAACTATTATGCAGGAATTTCATGATCTTTTTTTACCCAAAAAGCAAAAACCTCTACCATCTTCGCATGCATTATTTTACAAAAAGAAGAAGGATCAAATAGGGTTACGTATTGCATGAAACTACTAACAAATTGTTTTCATTACACCAACCTCACGAAACATGACTCCTCAGTGTAGCATTACACTCTTGACTATTTACCACCCAAAAGCCTAGCTAACAAAAGGACACACAGAAAAAGCTTAACGCTGCCAATTCAAGCAATCTCAAGAATCAGATCTCTCTCTCTCTCTCTCTCTCTCTCTCTCAATGTGCATTAGATCTAACTTCCATCAAACACATGACTTTCAGTACTAATTAAAGTCATCACTATTACTAGTGCCCACTAATTATCTCAACCGAAGAAGATAATATATAAGATAATTAAAAAGGAAAAATAATAATAATAAAGGCTTTCCCTCTAACCACAACCACAACCACAAGGACTTTGTGCCAAACTTCTTTCAAATTAGGCTCTTACATACTCAAACTCTTTTTAAACCTATCTGAGCGTAATGGTTGAGTTAACTACAAAAGGTTTGGCTAAGCACAAGTTGAAAATTGACAACATTTGCTAAGCACGAGTTGAAAATTGAAATTATTTAACACATCAATGTTTCGAGCGTACTTCTGGAGGGCTCCGAATGGCAATCATATATATTCAAGAAAAACCTGGAAGCACTTTGTAGGCTTGTAAACATTGCAAGATATTTCGTTAGAACTCAAAGAAACATTTAGATTGCACATGACCTCACCGCCAATCTCATGATTCTTATCTTTGAAAGTAATCACCACGTCAATACTGTAAAGGCGAGTAGTATTGAGAAGCAAGGGTTCCTCAAACACCATAGGCCTCCACCCTTGAACAACTGCATTCTGAATGACGGTTGTATTATTGGCCTCTAGGCGAAACGTTGTCTGGCTGTCGATCATGGTGACAAGGCCAAATCTTTTTTTTTGATAGTATGCAGTGACTTGTAAGGGTTTGTGAGGGTGATGTTGAGGGGGAGCTTGTAGGAGAGAGTATGGTTGGTTTCGGTGTAATTAAATTGGGTAAGATAAGCCGTTGATGCTGAATTCAGGGCCTTTTGGCCCTTCCAAACTTAAGCAGACATACAAAGTAAGAGCAACCATTGTCAGTGGCGGACCCAGACTTTTTTCCATATGGGGGCATGAAAAACAATTTCATAGCTGATTCCTACAAAGTCTAGATTTTCATAGCAATATGATATATATTATAACACATAATCTATTTCAATAAATTTTTAATATATGATTTTGGGCCAAAATATAAGGCTTTATATATTGGACCATATATTTATTAAGTCTTGGGCCTTGATATTTTCAATATAGAAGAGGTTTTGGGCTAAAACCTTGAAGGCTTTACTTATTTATGGTGCTGAGTGGGGATTTTGCATGCGAAATATTAGCCAAGTGTCTAATTTTTATTGGCAAAGTGTTTGGCTAGATGGGTGAAGAAACCACCTAAGTGTGGGTAGCTGCCCACAGTAGGCATGTATTTCATAGGTATATTATTCACGTTGATGCAAAAAATGGTTCGGCACTTTTGGGCTTAACTTAGTGATGTATGGGCCTTCGGAATGCTTTGAGCCTTAGTAGAGCTCTCGATTTGCAAAACGAGAGTACACTCGATAAGACCTAGGGCACTGGTGTGGTACTAGCCGAAGACTCTCTGATACTTAAGTAAGTACAGATTTAATAAATACTATGGACAAAGTAGTGGCTAGTATGCCGAAAGTTCCAGTTACCTCCATTTTGGGACTTGTGCCCCTTTTTATAGGCCTTGGGAGGTGTCGTGTTGTGTAGAATTTCGATGTGGAACTGTTGACATTCGTTGCGGGTGTTCCATGTGGCCAAAGGCTGAATTTGCCCTTATGTTGCCTTCGGCAGTCCTGGGTGCCGAAGGCAACATTAGGGCAAATTTGGAATGCTTTGAGCCTCGGTAGAGCTCTCGATTTGCAAAACGAGAGTACACTCGATAACACCTAGGGCACTGGTGTGGTACTAGCCGAAGACTCTCTGATACTTAAGTAAGTACGGATTTAGTAAATAATATGGACAAAGTAGTGGCTAGTATGCCGAAAGTTCCAGTTACCTCCATTTTGGTACTTGTGCCCCTTTTTATAGGCCTTGGGAGATGTCGTGTTGTGTAGAATTTCGATGTGGAACTGTTGACATTCGTTGCGGGTGTTCCACGTGGCCAAAGGCTGAATTTGCCCTAATGTTGACTTCGGCAGTCCTGGGTGCCGAGGGCTACCTTGTCGATGCCTTCTTTTGTCCACACATCTTACTCTCATTGGTCTGTTGATTCAAGTATAAACATGAGTCTCCCAAGTTCTCAATTGAGAGAGCTTCTTAGTTGGGGACTTGCTTTTGTCTTTGGTATTCATGTGCTGCCGTAAGAAAAAATGATATTCGGTTTGTTCGTTCGATGTTGTTCGACGTATTTGTGGTAGCCAAGGAGCCTGGGCTTCTTTTAGGAGGGTATGGTCTCTTCGCATGAGGCACTCTCCAGGTATCCCAAGGGTCACCAAATCTCATTGCGCCGTTCGATAATCATGTCATTATGAACGGTAGAGCCTAGCTCGTAGGTATGCTCCTTCTGCTACTAAAATTTTGAAGACTAGTGATTCATCATATATGAAACAATAAACTACCTGCAAGTGTCTTTGTAGCTTCTTCTGCTACTACCACCAAAACTGAACAAAGTTCCTTCAAGTCTTGTGGTTGTATGATATCTGCTAGGAGAGACCTTCAACAACCATACACAAATTAGTTTCATACCATGTACTTTAGTAGTTTATAACGAAAACCAATTATACCTGTATGTAAACTTAGAAGGCCCTAGTCTTGCAGTACCAAAAAAAAAGAAGGGAAAAGTTGGGAATTCATTGGGTTTGTGGTTTCAGAGGTTAGCGAGAGGGTAAGATCAAAGAGATGAGTAAGGAAAAGCGTGAGAGCAGATATGAATTGAGCGAGAAACTGAGAGCACAGAGATGAGTTGAGCGATATAGCGATCTTGAGAAAGAGAAAATCGTAGATCCGTCACCTCCCAATACCTCCACCAAAAGAAAGCATGAGATCCAGAAACATCAATACATAAATAAAATGAAAAAGGTAGGAGATTGAATAAAGATGAAAACAATTCAAAAACATTAACACCAAATCAGAAACACCCAAACATCGAAAGCTTAGAGATTTTCATACATTAGATTAAAGCCCAGAGAGGTAGTGAGATCCAAGAGACAATGAGCTAGCCGAAGAGAGAAAAACATAGTAAGATTAGAGAAATTACTCAATAAATTGAAACCCTAACTAAAATTTCCCAAAATATTGAAACCTTAACTTAAATAATCTCACACGACGACACCAACAAGAAAGAGGATGCCGCAGAAGAGGATGCTAATGTCGAAGGTTAAAACCCTAACGAAGGGACTTATATGGCTTTCTCTGGACGAGGAGGAGGATGCCTATGGCTCTCCCTTTCTTCGAAGGCCTTAGGTTATTTTTGCTATAGCCAAACTTCGAGTGTCTAGATGGAGGAGATCCATAAAAAATGTGAGTTTTTTTTTTTCAAGAGATAGAAGCTGAAAAATGGCAAGCGAGTTTGGGAGGGATAGAAAAAAAATGCGAGGGAGAGGAGCCAAGGTTGTGAGGGAGTCTGAAAAAAGGAGAGGGAGCATGAAATTTTTTGGGAGACTTTGGAAAAACACAAAGAAGAGAGAAATTTTGTAAAAGAAGCCAAAATGGACAAAATTGCCCTTATTTATTTTTGGATTTCCTAAGGAATCCTTTACATTTGCATGTCTTTGATTTGAAAGTTGAGAGGTTTTTCTGTCTTTTTTGAAAAAGCTTTGGCTTTTTCCAAAAGTGAAAATTTTTTTTTGGCTAAAACCTAAATTTACTAAATTTTTTTGCTGGAGCGTTGACAATACTTTCAACATCAGTGCTTCCCAAAATAAAAAGAGGTTTTTTAGGTTTTAGACATAAAAAAATTTTCACTTTTGGAAAAAGCCAAAGCTTTTTCAAAAAAGACAAAAAAACCGCTCAACTTTCACATCAAAGACATGCAAATGTATTGGATTCCTTAGGAAATCTAAAAATAAATAAGGGCATTTTTGTCCATTTTTGCTTCTTTTAAAATTTTTCTCTTTCCTTTTGCTTTTTCCAAAATGTCCCAAAAAAAAGCCCCCCGCTTTACCCAAAAAAAAAGAAAAAAGAGAAACACTTTAGGCATCAGTCATTAGAATAGACGATGCTAAATTGGCATCAAGGCATCGCTAATAAAAACAAAATATTTGTGCTGAAGTCTTTTTACCTTTTAGCATCTTAATTTATAAAAGCGATGCGTAATATACTTAAAAGCATTGATTTTCAGTTTTATTGATAGTGTTGCTAAAGCCAATTTTTGGCATAGTGAGTACTAATCGTATTTTGGTACTTGACTCATGACTTGGTCACTTTTAGCCACACGTTAGATGGTTGGTGGGAAAGGAGCCTTAATAATGAGTTGGATCGTATACTTAATAAATTGTGTTGTGTGGATATTATGCTTTTAATTCGATTATTTTATTTTATTCAACAATTATCGTCTATAAAATTTGAACTCCAAACCTCTTCAAATAAAGTGAAAACTGAGTCTCACTGCCAAATGACCTTCGAACCTGCTTTTGTGTTGATGTTACTTGCTATATGGTTGCTTGAAATACCTTCAAAGAAACTAAAATGAATTTCAATTTAATGCTAAAACCGACAGTGCCTATTCATGAGATGTTGGCTAGATCTGATGCATGCAGGTGTAATAGTTTGTTGGCTGCTCTTACCAGAATGATGGCATGAACTGCACCGCTTACCAGCCACGTGTTGACTAAAAAGCATTGGCTAAGCCTACTAAGCCTAGTTTATAGGACCCCAACAAATGTAAAAGATATCGTGATTCAAAGTTGACTAATCACTATCAACTAACTACAAGTAGTTCTGGAGTCGAGAGAGATTATTAGGGTGTCAGGTGTCCCTCGCAAAGGAAAGAGACTTTTATGTAATGGGGATAACATTATGCTTTCGGGAATAATGCAATGACACGCAAGTTAATTTTTACACAGGTCATTACATTATTGGTCAGAGATAGCAAAACAGTGTTATTCTCGTTACAAGAAAGTTTTTTCTACCCATAAAAGGGTTCATAATTTCTCTATGAAGAATCAAAATTAAAAATATCCTAACATTGTGAGGGCTTGCAACTCTATTGATTAAGAGCATTTACCATTATTCAAGGTTCTGAATTTAAATTCTCCAATCATGCTAATGTGATAAAAGAGAAATTGCGAACATATTAAGGCACAGCTCCGAGAGACATTAATTATCAAAGTGGACTCCATTGAATCTTTGACAAATTAAATTTGTTTTACCTCAATGGTTTTCAGGTTAAAAGGTTCTTGAATGGGCGATGGATTCACTTTGTACAATTTTACCATTTGCTAGTGGATTGGATTAGAGCAGCTAAACAGATTGTTAGAATGTTAAAACAAGTTGAAAGAAGATAAAGCAAGTTGCTTGGGCAGCCGAGGTTCAAGCTTGGAAGTTTGCTATGCCACTTGAGGTCTGCAAAAGAAAATAAGAAAAATTGTGAGCCACCTTTGGTCCTACGCCCTTAAACAAACCTAGAAAAAAAAACAGAAAACAAAACTGTGCCTCGTGCCCTTTCATGGCTCTTCCCTTGTCCAAAATAGAAAAAACGAAAAACAAAACTGAGCCTTCCTCACCGTCCACCTTTCCCTTGTACCAAAATAGAAAAAACAAAGCTCAGTCTCCTACTCTTGCATCACTCTCTGCACATATCGGTCAGGTTCACTCCAGTAAAAAGACTAGAATCATGCTCTCTTATGTGATGGTAGAACATTAGGTTTTGATTTATGTGTGGCATCCTTGTGCATGTACCATGTTAATCTTCCATGTATCGTTCCGGTTTTGTCGGATGTAGGCATAGCAACTCAAGTCAATAACAAGTTTTCACTCTCACAACGCACTCAGGCCAATAGACACTATAGAATCATGCTCATTCTTATGGGATAAAGGACATCATTAATCCAATCTTACTGGTTTCTAAAGTCAAAAGCAAGTTCTCCAATCTCATAATGCAACCATAGCAACTCAAGTTTATTGAGATCAAAATATTCCACAAATGTTATAATGACCTTGTCCATAATATTACATTACACCCTCAATAGATTAGCTCTATATGAGAAACTTTAGAACCACTGCAGCCAAATCTTCATACCAAACTGATTTGAAAAGGATGTTGTCGTTACACTGGTGTCAAACCAACCACACCTGCAAGCCAAGAAAAATGAAGAAAATTGAGAATTTAATGAAATCATGGAAACAGGCCAATAAGTTCCATATATGCTGCAGTGTTGCAGGAGAACATGTTCAAGAAAAAACTCAACAATACGATGTGATTATGTCATTAGATGGGGTTCACAAAAAGAAAGTTCAACTAATATCAGCACTTGAAGCACTATGCATCTGTACAACTAAAGTAAACTTTCCTTTTTGATGCTTCTAAACACATAGCATATCCAGCAAAGATCAGAAACTATATTCCCAATTATCACTCAGTTCACTCCTATAAAACAAATTATCGCCTAATTAACCATCCTCATCCTAACTAGGATGCATGGAAGCATTTTAAACAGGGAAATGGCATTCATGGGACTACCTATTAGCTAAGAAGGAGCAGAAAATCATATGCTAGTTCTGTTCTTCCTATGTTGAACACAGCTGCTATATGCCTAATGCAAGTATCTCTGTTATACGTCTACCTACAATGTTGTGACTAAAGCCTATTATATAGAGCAGCAAGAGATAGAACAAATAATGAAGAGTAGACTGCCATGACCATAACCAGAATGAAACGCACAAAATACTCACTCTCAACCTTTGTTCACTCACTAATTCACTAGAACTACAGTTTAATAGGAAAGCGTGAAAACCAGAGAGGGATGCTCCAAATGGTTCTCAAAGCCTTCTTAATGAGGCTAATGATGAGAAAAATAAATCCTAGGATAATGGCAATTGATGAACTGTTACCGAAACCCATTAAACATGTTCAACGGCCTCAAGAATGTACCCTTTAGAACCTAGCCATTAATCAATAAGTATCTCAGATGACCCTATACCCAAACGGTTTGACCAAACCCATCTCACTTGTGCCCAACAAAAGAAGTGGCAGTTTTTTAGGTGACCTTGTGAGTTGGCTTAAGTCCTTCAATTATTTTAAATTGCAACAGGCATCCAGATGTTGGGGCAAATAACAATTTCCACCCATAGATTGGGACATGAAAGATTTCATCAGCATATGTAAGAACTGGAACTCATCATTTCTATGTTATTAATTAAATTAGTTGGCTGTGAATTATTAAGACGATTACAGAGTTTTGGATATATTCAACTGAAAATAGAGCCCGTATACCTTTTTCTAATTTTTATCTGAGGCCAGTTCATCTTCACATTAGAACCCAAAATAGTCAATTCTCATTATCAATATTTACAAGCCAAAGCAAAACAATGATTTTTATTATTATTATATAGAGGTTTCTCAAGACCCCAATTAAACATGGAAATGGGTTAGCGGATCATCTTGGAAGGGTTTCTAATGCTATAATAAAGACATGCATAAATATAACATTCTCCCCCAAATTCACCCAAAAGAATGTTGATGAACGGTAGATGTTTCCCAAGTTTCTATGCATAACAAACTTGTTGATCACAATTTCATATTTTACAGTACCTTAACACAGGTAAGGCATATGGGCATTTTTTTTACTTTTTTTCACATACAGTAATCAAATTACTTTTATTTCGCTAAATCGAGCACCTATTTAGTTCAACAAATAAATAAATAAAATTAATGATTGAGGTGGAATAAACTTGAAGCAAATAATTAAAATCATGTTATGAATCATTTGTTATGCACAATGGTCCATGTCTAATGAAATAATTACCCTATTTCCCGAAAAAAATTATTCATCATCATCAACTTATCATATTCTTCCAATTCACAGTCACATAAAGGAGCAATAAACAACATATAATCTTCTTCCAAACAGGAAAACAGAAAAGGGACTGAAGAAAAGAGAAATAAATGTGAATCAGAATTTTCTTGCTTACCACATGCCAATCTTCCACCTGCATTGCCAGTGCTTAGACTAAGCTCGTGTCCACCTACAAATGCAACCCAAAAGTGATTGAGGAAAGAAATAAGAAGAATTTGAAAGGAAGCATCAAATTTAGTAACAAAGTTTCCTGATCCTAAACTCACATAGGGGGTCGGTCATATGCTAAAAACTTGCTTCTACTCCATCCCCCAAAAAAGAACAAGGGAAGGGAGGAGACAACTTTTTCTGTTTAAATTTCTTGTCTTTACCCACCAACTGTTTAGTTCAACCATATAAACCATTGCATGTAAAGTTTGCCCTACTCATCCTTTAAATGTACTAACAAGTTTCTTCCACAAGCTAGATTACAGATATACTTACCCTTTCCAAGGTCATCCTCAAGCTCATGAACGACAAGTGCTCTTCCAATTACAGTATTAGGACCAGTTAATGGAATCTACAAATTTAAGCCAAAACCAAAAACTGAGTAATCATATACTACTTGGGTGGGAACACAGTACAAAGTGTGAACATAAAAATTGTCAGACACCACAACCAAACCTGTATGAAAATAAAGATAAGCATGCCCTGAGCTTACAAACATTATTATAGAAGAACATTACCCAAGTTTAATGATTACCTGGTTATCCACGATTGTTGCCTCTGCCACCCCTGCATCCCCACAATATATCTCTTAGTACATTAACTGCTATGGAAGATTGAAACAAATTTGTAAATGAATTTAAAAAATGAATTACCATCGGCATTAGCAACTATGTTTCCCAGGTCACCCGCATGACGGATTTCATCCTCAGGAGCACCATGTGTCAAATTTTTAGGATTGAAATGCGGTCCTAATATTTAGAATTAATTGCAAAGTTATAAGGAAAAGACAAATTCATTACAATGGCTTAAAAAAAAGAATCACAGATATAACTACATCAACTGAAATATTATAACTTTAACAGTTTAAGCTTGAAACAAAAGCAAGCCATACCTGTGGATATGCATCCATTTGTTGTGTCACCGTACTCATGCTACACAAGAAAGAAAAACACTTAGGTATTGCAAGTTTACTAATCCACAGATGACAGAAGCTAATGCAGAAACACTCACTAAGTGGAACCCATGAGGCCCAGGAGTAAGTCCAGTAATACGAACATTCACAGTTGTAGGCCCTAGGAACAGTACAACACGATCAGTGATGAGCAGTCATTGCACCATGAAATGCCATTGAAATTATGAGTTCAGACTACCTTCACACCTAAGCTTTTGAGCATGGAATTCCGACCGCTCACTCACAATTAAAGGAAGAATTGAAACAGCAATCAACTAAATCAAATATAAACTCAACTTTGAAAAAGTTGACTACCCTCATTTTCATAATTGTCAACGAAGAGAAGTCAAATTTAGAAACAAGAAAATCTATAAATTGGACTAATGATTTAAGATAAAGAACCTATTCACTACCCAATAATGCAGAACTAAAATTCAGTTCTAATCCGCTAAAGCTTCCACCAACACATCATTTTTTCCACATTTTCATTCCCTCAGACATAGAGAATGTAAGAATGGAACCAAGCAGAATTAACAAGTTAAGGATAAAATAAAACAATCGGAAACACTATAAAAAAACCCAAGTGAGAGAAGAAAAGAAGAAGAAGCATATTTGGATTAGAAAATCACAGATATAAGGGGAATGAAGGGTATGCATAAGAAGAGACCATCGTCTTCTTGGCTTAAGGTGACGACCCCTTCGACACTGGAATTGCCCTTGAGGACAGCGACGGCTTTCTTGGTGGCGGCAACCACAGTGAGAGGCTTATGGGCTGCGGCGAGAGACATGGATTGGAATTGGGATTTGAGTGGGAGCTTAACAGAGAGGCCATGGAAGGAGGAGTGAGGAAGTGGGTGAGAGTTAGGGCTTTGAATTTGGGAGAAGAGAGTGGGAGATGAGTAGGTTGAGAGCATCAAAGTGTGGGCTGCCATGGCTGCCAAGGCTGCTTGCATTGCTTGTTTGGGTTGGTTTGTGGAGGTGGATGATAGTGAGATGAAATTGAAGATGATGTTTTGAGAGTGAGCTTTTGTGGCCAATGAGGAGGTGCCACTCAGGTGCTTTGGTGCGGTCCAATTCTGAGGCCGGGTTTGGGCCTTTGGTTCTTAGTTTGTCTATTGGTGTGGTCATTGATTATTTTTGGCTGAAACATCTTATTATTGAATAGGTTCTCCAAATTAAAAGAAATTATATAAATGCTAAAAATAAGGGATTTGACAATTAAGATAGATGAAAATTGAAATAGTCTGAGTGTTTGGTAAACTTGTTGTTATAATGATCAGTTTCTGAGTGTTTGGTAAATTTTTGTGTGAAAGTTTTGTTAGCTGTGTATAATGACTAAAAGGGCACTATGTTGAAATGATTTTTCTATTCAAGTGTTTGGTAAAATATATATATATATATATATATGTAGTTTCACTTTCTCCTACATATTTTTTGTGTGAAATATGTTTCCATCACACCCTAAAAATTATTTTAAAAATAATAAAGTATCATAACAAAAATATATCTGTCATGCTGTAAGATGGTCCTGTTGAAAGGAAAATTTAGAAAGGAAGAAAATCACTGTATTGCATATCCAATTAAAAGTGTACACTGGTTTATATAGGATTCAAGACATAAATTGCTGATGAAGGATACCATAACTGAATTGAACAGCCATTAATCTAAATGCCTAATTATCAACTTATATTAGCCATAAAGAATATAATTGTATTACATATTCAAATGAAATGAATAACTGGATTTATGTAGGCTATATGCCCAATAAGCAGCCCGTACTCATGAGACAATGACAGTGACAATCACTTGTGGATCCAGGAATTATCCTTCCTTGGGGACAAGAACTTGGGGCCTAGCAACAACTGTAAAGTTTGGCCTAATGCAGCTCAAGTCTGAACCATTTCTTTGCCCCTATTCCCCACCTTAGCCTTCTTTGAGGCATTTTATCAAACAGTTTGCCCCGATTTAACAGAAAATACCATAAAAACTTGACACCTTCATGGGTGTAGAACAAGACTGAGTGGGGGCTAGTGCCTTCACTGGCTCCCTACTAGATCTATTAGCATTTGTCCGATTTGAAGAACAAATAAACCCTTTGAGCACTAGAGCTTTGTTTCTTTATTGGTAGGGGAGGCCATTTCTATTCCCAGGTTGGTATATACGAAGAACAAAAGTTGAATCCGTGTACATTTTGACAATAAACCAGTGATATAATAAAGTGATAAAAATAAAAATAAAATACTAAAAATATGCACAAACCTTTTTTCTTTTTTTTTTTTTTTTTTTTTTTTTTTTTTTTTTGAAAGAAAAAAAAATTTTTACTTTTTTTTTTTCGAAAGCCCCACATAGCTTAAAGTTGTTTGACCAAAATTCAATTCAATTGGGAAAACTCTCTCTCTCTCTCTCGCAACGGGTTTCTTTGTTTCCAAGTAACTCTCAGCTTATAAATATACACTCTTGCGCACTTCACTTGAACAAGAACAGTCTTCCTCCTTTGGGCAAAAGTTAAATCAAGATTGTGTGGTTCTTTGCACGGATCAGCAGTGCATATGAACACATCCAGCGAAGGGAAACCCGATTCTTTGATAACCCTTTTTAGGTTTTCGGGGAATTCGTTACCATAAATCGGTGTCATTCGACAAGATTGTGTGGTGAAGGTCTTTTCTCCAACTCTCTCTTTCTCATGGCTAATTCCGGCGTGACACAGCTGCTCGGCTTCCGGTTCCGCCCCACGGACCAAGAAATCATCGGCTCCTTTCTCTACAAGATGGTGGTGGAGAAAAGGCCTCTGACCTCGATGCCGCAATACAACAAGGTTATCCACAAGTGCAACCTCTTCGGCAACAAACGAGAACCCTCAGAAATTTGGAGAGATTACGGAGGAGATCAACTTACGGATCAAGACTTGTACTTCGTTTCGGAGCTCCAGAGAAACGGTTTGCGCATCCAACGCAAGACTGGCCGCGGTACTTGGAGCGAAACCGAAACCTACCAAAATGTTGATGTTACAGGGAGAAAACGGAAATTCCGGTACGAGAACGGGAATACTTCGGAGGACCACGCCGTGTGGCTTTTGGATGAATATACTCGCAAGAACGGCACAAGTAGTAATTGCTATGATTTTGACGTTGTGATTTGTCGGCTGAGAAGGAAGGGCAATATGGACAAGTCTGGGAAAAAGAGGAAGTGCTCGTGTCAAGATCAATCAAACAAGAAGATGAAAAGAGATCAGTCTACAGAGGAGATGAAAACTGAAAATTCAGTGGGGCCGCAGATTATGAATGATGAGAGGAATCAGTTGATGACCAACGAGAGTACCACTTATGATCAAGAATATTTGATCGACACCAATTATAAAAGCTTCGACATTGATGAACTCCTTGCAGAACTAGACCGCAAACCGCCATTGTTACACTCGCAGCAACTGCCTGAGATTGCTGAAAGCCAAGAAGAGCCTTGTGTTAATCAATTTGACAGACCAGTGGAAGCAACCACCAGCAATCTGAGTAATTTTGAGTATAATAGCGATGAACTAGCACGATTAATAGGGCAATATAATATAAATGCCGATGATCATGAGGATCCATATTTATTTATCGACGTCGATGAACTATTGGCAGAAGATGCAGAGCCTTTGTCAACCTTTGCAGAGCTCGATGATGTTCATAATGTGGTCAGCCAACCATTAGACCAAAACGGCTACTGGTCCAATTCCTTTATGGATCAGACTTACAATTCCTTTATGGAGGAAATCATGGCTGATTAATTAGATATATTGTACAAGTGTAACTGGCTGTAAGTTTAGATGTAATTTTTTCATGAACAGGCGAAATATACATCCTTTATTCTGTAGTAAACTGTGACAGAGATTAGACTGCCATTTACTTTTCTCCTATGCTCGTTTGGTTTTCTTTGCTTCTTTCCTCCCTCACATATATTGGTAATGTGTTATGTAATTGGAGACAAATGCAGAGCAACAATGTCATTCAATTTTAATTGGGTTAGTTTTAAAAGAGATGAGACTAAATACAAATGCCTTTCGGCCTTAATCAAGAGCAGATAAATAAGACTCCACAGAAACATTTTGTTAATATTGCATTGAGAAACTTCAAAGAAGAGTGAAGCTTTCCTTACAACTGCTCAGACCATAGGCAAAAGAACACCATTAGAAGTATGTTCTTGCAGGGAACATGCATGTGAATGTGATGTTTATATGTGTAACCATGTTTGTATAAGATACACATAGATCAAATAAATATTATTGTCAATATCGAAAACAAAACAAAATCGTATACACTTTTACTTTCTGATAATGCGACCTCACTGAATCCCAGAGCTCCTTTGCAGTCCCTAATTGGTATTAAAAAAAAAACAGTGTTCTTAATTGGTATAAAAAAAAGTGTTCCTAACCATCAAAATCCTACGCTGCCGCTGATGCAGCACCTAATAGATGCCATCATGCCATGCCAAAAGAGAAAAGGTTATCACTATAAATATACTGTAGACTCAAAATGAAATGACCAAGGATTTCATTGGGTTAAGAAAAGAAAGAAAAGACAAGTGTCGAATTAGAATAATTTAACGGCAAGTATATCCGGAATACTAAATATTATCCTGGAGCTCGTTGAGATGAATGAGAAGTGCAATCAGATGCCCTATCTGTCAGCTATCCCAAAATTCCATAATCAATATAGACAAAGCACAAAACCAATTATTATGAAATTTTATATGTAATAATTTTAGAGGTCAACATATGTATAAAAATATTTCACAAAAAAGTTAAATAAACTAAACTATCAGTCGTCATCCTTCATAAGCCCGCACAGCAAAGCCACTCGCTAGGCTCTTACAGAAGACAGCATAAACATCTCAATTTCAGTAAGACAACACTCTGGAAAACGTACAACTACATCCTACTACTAAATTAAGAAAGAACAAGAGAAGGGGTGGGGGATGTTTGCTGCAAATTCACAATCAGATGATGCACAGACACATCTAAATAACACTATGTTAGTCATGTATATATTTGACATGAGTTCCACCAACCCAAACCCTCCACAAACTCAGTCCCCTACTTGTCAAGATGTGAACAGAGGAGTAGGGTAAATCCAAAAGTAACTTCTGGTGAGGCACTGATAAGAACAAATATCTTAGCAAAAAGACAAGGACAAGAAAGCATCTAGATGGTCCTGAATATATAGTAAGAAACTAAAGGCAGTCATATCAACATAACACAAACCACCAGAAGCACAAACCTACAAACTCACACCATAACAAAAATGAGTGCCACCAGAAACATGTGCAGTTAAACTCTGCATATCAACTATCAAAAAATAATGTTCAGAATAATAAAGTGACACAATACTATTGAACGAGAAAGAACCAAAAGCACAACCCGACAAGTTTATACTACTATGTTTAACAACAATGCCTTGACACAAAATATACTACTTACAGTATCAGACTGATCGATGCGATATCTACTATGTTCTTTAAAAATCAAACTCTTGCTAGAACTACCACCGGACTGTCCAATGAGGAATAAGATACATCAAGTAATGCATCCAAGGCCTGGAGAAGCATATAAATTATCATTATATTATAACAGAAAACTTAGTAGGTTCAAATAGGAATTTTCTTTAAGATCGAACAAAATTTCCATAATGCTCATGCCACCTGGCGAATGTTTCATAAAAATCTTAAGCATTCAGTGAAACATATCATATATACCAAGAAAGGAATTTACAAATTACAATGGTGCCTTTCGTGTACCATATAAGAAAGGAAATTCACAATTGGTCAAAATTTTCTTACAGATAGATATTCAAAATATATTTTCTAATTGTTGAACCAATATGTGATGTCTTCTAATTGTTGATTGCATATATTCTCCAAACCACTTGAGTTCATAGCCTCTACCCGTAGGGTTTCGGCCATATGAGGCAGCTCCTGTGACAATGGTGGTGTTCCCAACAATGCATCCATGCCGATAGCATATTCTTCATCAGTAACACAACCATAGTCGAACGGATCATCGATGTTATCTTGATCATCACTACAAAGATAATTTGAAATCGCATTATAATTAATGTCGAATATCAACTCTTGATCATGATTATTTACGACGCTACTTAGGCTAGAAGATCTCTGTGGTTGCTCATCATCAATCTTGACCGTTGCCGATGCCAATTCTTTTCTTGCCTTCTTGTTTGAGGGTTTCTCCTTAAATTCTTGAGTTGAATTATTCCTCTTGTTCGAAACCCTGCTGTTCTTTTTAAGTCGGCAGAGCACAATCTTCTGCGCCTCTTTATCAAGAAGACTGTATTCTTCTAGTAGCCACTTGCCGTGGTGCTCGCACCCTTGGTTCTCGTAGCGCAAATTCCTTTTTTGCCCGATAGGGTTTCCGGTCGTCTTGTCGTAAATCTTTTTCGAGAAGGCTTCTCTCCAAGTGCCTCCGGCCTCAATCTTGCGTTTGATGCGCTTACCCTTTTGGCTTAAAGTCTTGAGTTCGGAGAAGAAATATAGGTCTTCGTCGACCAGGCCAGGCCCTCCGAACTGATCCCAGACCACCCAGGGCTCTGTTTCGCCCAGGAAATTGAACTCATGCACAATGTTGCTGTAATACGACGCCATTAATTGATCCTTGGTTATCGCTTTCTTGTAGAGGAAGTAACTGAGGAGTTCTTGATCTGTAGGGCGAAACCTAAAACCCAACAGCCGATTATTATTAGCCATTGTTAACCCAACAGTCGTTTTCTCTCTTTTTCTCTCTCTCTCTCTCTCTGTTTTGCTTTAATCTTTAATGGGAAACGAGAAAGAAAGACTGAGTTTGCTTGTCACTTGAACTGATTTATAGGCTCGGTGGTCTCAAGTCTTTGACCTCACTACCCAGCTGTTGGATGTAATCTCATTCAACGGACAGCTGTCTTCCAATATCCAACCGTTGTTTCTGAACTAATTTTGTCACTTAGCTATATGGGTCGCTTTCAAAAGTTTTCAAAAAAAATAAAAAACATTTTGGAGCGCATTTTTTAGTTTTTATTTTTATCACTTTATTGTATTACATGTTTATTGTCAAAATGTACACGGACTCAACTTTTGTGCGTCTGGGATTTGGATAATCTTCATCTGTAATTTCATATGAGCAGGGATTCAAGATATATATATATTTGTTCTCACTGGCTTGCAATACTTGTGTATAGTTGGTTATGATTTTACAGTTTATGCATTGCAAGAACCTCGATTTGAGACTGTGTTCTTACTGATGAATTATGGGTTTTTGCCATTATTTCAATTAAATATCTATTGTTTGGCTAAAAAAAATTCAAATTAAGCATTATAAAACCAGCTTAATTAGAAGCTCATTAGCTAGATTTTTACTTTTGGTGATAACTGATTGTGGTCAAAGATTTGGTCAATCCATTGCCTTTGACCTAATGTATCTTAATAGGCCCAGCCATCCAACGGATGGGTGCTGTTCTTATGATACTTGACTTTAATTTTTGGCCTTTTGCATGCTCATTGCGTAGAGTTGCCTTTTCCTTTTTCTTTTTTTTAAAAAATTACTTTGTTTTATTTATTTACTTTAATTTATGCTCTTTTAAAGTTTTTTTAATGGTTTATAATTTGAAATTATTTTTATTTCAATGAGAGGAACTTTGCAGGAATAAACCTTCTCAGCACCCAAAAAATAAAGTGATCTAATTTATTTGACCAATGTTGCAGACACGGGAAATTATTATAAGCTTTGTAAACAATTTGTATAACATATATCAGTACATAGGTTGACAGGCATATGGGAAAAGGCCATATCAATATAGGAGACTCAGAAACTAAAGAAGAGCATGTTTCTGCCTATTGGATCTATATACGTATTTAAGAGTACTCATGCTTCTGTATTTGTGATGAATTTTGACCACCTGCATATTGGAGTAGAACAAAAATAATCCAAAATTCATATGCTCGAATGAGTTTTTCTGGTCTCCAATTTACTTTAGAACAATGAGGAACTCTGAATTATTCATATTTTTTTATTTTAAAACCAATGAGAGATTATAAAACCCAGGAAAAACAAGTGGGCCACACCAATCATTCGAAAAGTAGCAACCCCATCAAATCATCTATCAGAAAAGAACTAAGCCAAACTGGAGGCTCATCAAAATGACTAACCCCCAAAGCCAGACTTAAAATTCCAATTTGCTAAGCGACATGCAACAACATTCTTTTCCCTAAAACCCAAACCCTTACTTAATCCCAAACACCAAACACCAAACACAAGGTGGGTAGTAAAAGCAAAAAGAAAAACATAGAGTAATTTCGATTTTGGCTTAACAATACGAACTAGAGAAATGAGGTGCACTTAGCGCGTCCTCAAATTTGATTCCCGCATAATCAAAAAATAAAAACACCTAAAGAACAGCTTTCTCTAATTACTTTCTCTCAAATCAATTATTCACAATAAGTAATTTTTTTTATATCTTACTAAACAGAGTGAGCATTAAAAACATTCAAAATAATCACTATGGCCCAAAACAAAAAGTTTATGTTGTATGAATCAAAAAATGTCTCAAAGCTTTATAGGTCTAGCACTCTAAAAATTGTTCAATTTCAAAATAATCACTAGTCGAACTCCAACTCCAACTTTGTCAAATGTACATCTAGACGAATTGTTAAATTAAAATAGCTGCAAGGGGTATTTGGGTATGTATGCAACCCAGAAATCCCAAACCTAGAAACCATCTCTCTCTCTCTCTCTCTCTCTCTCTCCGTGTCAATGGAAGTCCAAAGAAGCCAAACCAAATAAGCAGACTCCCAACAGGACCTTCCAACTTGCACCCATGGACACTCCCAACCCAAACCCGAACCCGAACCCATCATCCATGCGGGTCCTAGTCCGCCCACCTCCTTCACCCACCACATTCACACCCATTTCCTATTCACCCTCCCAAACCCTTCCGGCACCCTCCTCCTCAGACCCTCCTTCCTCCGACGGCGTGGTCGTCGTGGGCTTCATCGGGCGGAGCCCCGACGACTCGGCCCAACTCATCAACCGGATCCTCGACTTCAATGTGTTCGGGTCGGGCAATCTTGATAAAAGCCTTTGTCTTGAGAAAGAGGAGCTCAGGGACTGGTTCAGGTGGCGAAGAATCAGTTACTTCCATGAACAGCAAAAGGGCATTCTGTTTTTGCAGTTCTGCTCCATTCGCTGCCCCGCCATGGACGATGGGTTCTCGGAGTCCGGGTCGGGTTTTGACTCACCAGTAGAAGAGCACGATTTTGGGGACCTTCAGGGGCTGTTGTTCATGTTCTCTGTAAGCTGTTCTTCTTTTGCTCTTTTTTTCTCTCTAGTATTTTTAGTTGCATATATTGCGATTTTGATATGTACTAATTTAATGCAAATTTGAGCCGAAATGGTCCTTGTTTGTATCTTTCTGTAAAAAAAATTTGAACATTTTTGTTATGGACCCATGTGTGCAAACTAGAAACTCTGTATAGGGTTTAGACTTCTGGATTGGGTTATAACTCATAAGCCATGTTTAAACGTAGAAAGTTTGTGAAAAAAATTAGTGCAAATTTCATAGAGGTAGAATTTCCCTGGGCATTGTTTTGTTTCTGGTACTAGTACAAGAACTTACCTGTACTCAGTGTATGACCATTTTGTTTTACCTTTTTCTCTTTCTGAGTAGTTACAACTTTCAGCATGAACTTTTGAAGTTGTCATGCACAGGGGTTATGAATGTCTGTGAATAATACTATCATTAACCCAATGAGTAATGCAGGTTTGCCATGTAATCATATATATTCTGGAAGGGTCGCGGTTTGAATCTCAACTCCTGAAAAATTTTCGAGTGTTACAAGCTGCCAAGCATGCTTTGGCTCCATTTGTGAGATCTCAAACTTTGCAGCCAACATCATCCAGGCCACCTTCATCATTATCATCTGCGCGGCCTACCACATCTACAACCTCCACGAACAATTCTTCTCAAGGTAGAAGTGGTAGCATCTTGAATCGCAATGCTTCTTCCATTTCGCTAATGTCAGGTTTAGGTTCCTACACCTCTTTGTTTCCAGGACAGTGTACCCCAGTCACACTGTTTGTTTTTATTGATGATTTCTCTGATATGCCAAATCCCAGTTCTAATGTGGAGGAGTCGTCAGATACATCCTCACATAATCAATCATCTAGTTCGGGCAGTTTAGCAAGGCCAAGCTTACCTGTTAAAGGTTCTGGTTCAGTGGTTGTGCTTGCACGCCCTGTGAGTAAATCTGAGGGTAGTTTTAGGAAGAAACTGCAGTCATCACTTGAAGCACAGATTCGTTTCTTAATTAAGAAGTGTAGAACACTCTCAGGTTCTGAAACAAGTCATGCAGGGTCAAGAAGCGGGGGGACTTCAAGTTCTGCACCTTTATTCTCACTTGATGCATCAAGGGCTGTTCTGTTGTTAGATAAGTGTACAAATCAGAGGGGTGAATCTCTTGAATTTGCCACCGGACTTGTGGAAGATGTTTTGAATGGAAAGGGAACCTCAGATTCTCTTCTGCTTGAAAGTCATGGTCAGAGTGCAAGCAAAGAGGATATCATATCAGTGAAGGAGTTCATTGTCAGGCAATCTGATATTCTAAGAGGGAGGGGAGGACTGGTAAGTAATTCCAGTAGTGGTGGTGTTGGTATGGCTGCTGTTGCTGCAGCTGTCGCTGCTGCATCAGCTGCATCAGCTACTTCTGGAAAGACGTTTTCTACCCCTGAACTTCCAAATTTCCAAATTTGGTTATCTTCCAGTCAACAAATTCTTCATGGAGTTCTTTCTGCAAAAGGCGGGTGCATAGATGAAACTGAATTTAGCAAAAGAAAACCTCGGCTAAGAAACACCGTTCCACAGACTGTTGAAGGAATTTCTTCAAAAGGTTTGGATCCCCTAGATTTGGCAGTATCTTGGTTGGAAAGTGGTAAAAAGCTGAACACAAAATTTTCAACTTTGTGGTGTGAAAGGACCCTTCCAGCTGCTAAAGAGGTTTATCTGAAAGACTTGCCAGTTTGTTACTCAACTTCACAGCATGAAGCCCATCTAGAGAAGGCTTTGCATGCTTTCCACTCAATGGTAAAAGGACGTGCAGTGCAACATTTTGCAAAAAAGCTGGAGGATGAATGCACATCCATCTGGAAATCTGGAAGGCAACTGTGTGATGCCATTAGTTTGACTGGAAAACCATGTATGCATCAGAGACATGAAGTTGAGACTAGTGAGTCGCTTTCAGGGGCTCCCGTGAAGCAACATTCCAGTGGATATGTGTTCCTTCATGCATGTTCTTGTGGTCGATCACGAAGACTACGATCTGATCCTTTTGACTTTGAATCAGCAAACATTACTTTCAGTTGCTTTCCAGAATGTGACAAGCACCTTCCCACACTTCAATTACCTGAAGTAAATAATACAGGGCCTATTCAACCCTCCTCATGGAGTTTGATTCGCATTGGGGGTGCAAAGTACTATGAACCTTCTAAAGGTTTGCTTCAAAGTGGGTTCTCTTCCTCTCAGAAGTTTCTTTTAAAATGGACAATATTTTTGGAAAAACAGAAAAGCCCAAACGACTTACCTGTCAGTGCAGTGCATCAAGGTTCTGTAGATAGGTCAGATACAAACCTGAAGTTTGAATCTAAAGCTGATGTACAGTTGTACACAGGGGATTTAAAATCTGGAGTTGGAAGTCTTAGAAAGCCTGCAGAAGAAATAGTGTCTGATGATAATAAAATCAGTTTCGGTAAAGGTCTTCCCAACTTTACTATGAGAAAAGCCTTTTCTGAGGTCGTTGCTGGAACAGCAGGTGCAGATTCAGGATTTCCTCCTATCCAGCAGAGAAAAACTTCATCTGGTTTAGATAATAGTATCAACAAAACTAGGACAAGGGATCAGATTGTAGAAAGGACTAGTGATAAAGGACCTTGGAAGCCTGAAGATGTTGTATCTGTTCCAGAGAAGTTTAGCAGGATTAGCAGCACAAATGGTGACCCCTATCTACGAATAGGCAGTAATGTAGTTCCTGTGAACCTGAATGGCAGTGAAAGGCTCAAAATGAACCCTTTAAAACATGTAGTAGTGTATGTTGGATTCGAGCATGAGTGCCCCCATGGCCACCGTTTTCTATTAAATCCTGAGCATCTTAGTGAGCTTGGATCCTCATATCAATTGCATGAAGAGTCTTTGGAAAACTCGGACCATAGTTTGCCGGAGGCTTTCAAAATCAATAGGAATGGTTTCAATGCTAAAGTTAATCGAAATTCAAATAGGATGACTGTTACTGCTGCAAATAAGGAGAGACGTGTAAATAAGTCAAAAGAGATAGTAACTAATGGTAATCTGAATTTCGATGGGCTAATACAGTTCTCAGGACCAGCGAAGGAGCAGAATCAAACATCTTTTAGTGCATCTGCACTCCCAAATTTTTCCAAACATCTTGAAGGGAGCTTTCAGTCTGTTAGTCTTGATGATGGTGGAAGTGCCTTCTCCATGTTGAATAGAAATTTACCAATCTATATGAACTGCCCACACTGCAGGCACTCTAGGGATAAGCAAAATCCACTGAAGACTAAGTTTGCTGGCACAATATCACAACTTCAAAGGATTTTTGTGGTATGGGATGTTGCTTAGAAGCCATTTTCTCTCTTTGCATTATACAGATTAGTTTACAAGTAGCTTGTTTTAGACATTGTGCTTATTACTATGAATTGACCATATCTCCGAGCTTCTTTCTATTATTTGTGTTTGAAATATGCAATATCTTTTTCTTAACATCTGGAATATGATTAAGCAGGTTTAATTTCATGCTAATGTTTTTCCTGCTTATCGATGCTCACTGTAGATTATGCTTGTAGGTCACACCCCCCTTTCCAGTGATATTAGCTACTTGCCCAGTAATACAATTTGAGGTATGTGTATCTCCCTCCTCAAGTATGCATAACCTTTACAATATTACCTACTGTACTTAGTGGTATATTTTATTTTACAACTCGACAGCCAAAGAATTAGAATCGTCTGAAGGTTGATAAATCAGTTTGCTAGTATTTCTTTACTGGGTTGTGTTTCAGAATAGCAAATCCTTCAGTTGTTTTTACTGTGTTCTGACGTGCTTGTAACGTGCACTTGTTCATTGTTAGTGTTATTATTTTTTCAAAATATATTGTAGGCATAGACATTTTTTGCACTTTTGTTCAGTCTAATTATGTTTATTACATCTTTCTTTGTAACTTAAATCTTGGTTTTCCTTATGTTATTGCAATCTTTTTACTTGTAGGCATCATGTCTACCAACGTCAGTCCCAGAACGTGAGCAGAAGTTGCAGTTCACCCTTGGATGCCAAGTGGTTTTACCTCCAGAGAGTTTCATTACCCTTAGACTCCCATTTGTGTATGGCGTGCAACTGGAGGATGGAAGTTTACGTTCTCTTAATTGTCTTGAACATCAACCGGAAGTAACAGCTTGGATTACCAAAGGAACAACATTGCAGGTCATGTCCAAGAGAAACTGTGTTGGTCAAGATGAATTTCTCACATAGTCAGAATTGTTGATCCACAGGATTTGACCTCTATCCTTGCTGAGTTTGCAAAGGCAGATTTAGTTCGCTCCATTACATTCAGGTACTTTCTCCATTGGGGAAATTTCTTATGTAAAAGCACCTAATGCAATTTAATAAGCACAAGCATATGGATGGATGTTTAGCATTAGCGACCAAGATTGCTAAGTTATTGTCAATCTAATGTATGATCAGATAAAGCTGGATCCCAATAGAGAATTTGATTATTGATCCCAAATAGTTAGGATGGCTTTTATCTTGCAATCTGTTAATGTTCTGAAGTTAGAACTTGAACCTGATGATGGATGATATGCATGCAGGCTAAGGTTTTTATGGATAAACATCATGGTGCGTATGATGATTGATAAATTCCAACCTCAAACACATATGAGCTTTCTCATCTGTAGCCAGGTATTAATCTTGATGACATCATTTCAGTAATGGCTATAAATGGTTCTTTAATTTTTTTTTGTCCTGCCTGTTTTTCAGGCATGGTTTTGAACCTGTAGGTGGCTGGTGCTTGAGGGAAGCTTTTTAGAGCCATGGCATGCTGTTTGGTCTTTATTTGTCCTCTCTTGCACTGGAACGCCAGTAGCTTATACGCATACTTACTATCATATGCTACTTCTGACGATCTGGCTTCCAAGATGTGGTACACTTCTGGTCCTATATGCTACCAGATCCAAAATGTCCTTCCATATTATCTTGTGTTTATTACTTTTGAAAGGAACATGACGATAATATATATAAAAGATGTTTGGTCTTAGATTGTCTTATCACGTTCAAACAGTATAGTTAAGCATTATATGAAAAGTTGATTTAACTCTATCCCTATCATTCAATGTTCTGCGATAGGTGAACATAACATTTAGTTACGAATGCGTGTATCAGGTTCCTGTTCTGTTCTGTGAACCATAAAGTTGTTTTAGTGCATGTATATTGAAATGCACATGTAGACCTATGCTTCTTGCAAGAGGTAGACTATGGGGATATTATATATGACCTTCTAATGACTCAATTGAGTTGTTAAAACTTGAAATTATTATGATCCTGCAGATTTAGATTCCATTGTTTGCTATACAACATTATTTTGATTTTGTGTGAAAAGGAATCATTCATGATGAGGATGGTATTTTGGTGACCCAGTTTGAACTACAGCATACCTTGTCGCCAAACAGATACACTTATGAAAACTAGGTTCACGGCCCAACTAAAGTTTCATATTAGATGATCTATGGAAAAGTAAAATAAAATAGTAAGTTAAGAAGGATTAACTAAGAAAAAGTAGCTTCCTTTGATTGAATAGGTTGTAATTGTTAATGTATTTACTTTTGGATTTACTTTCACTTGCAAAGTACTTTGTGTGAGATGCATGATGATGATATGTAGTGTCTGTGAGGCTTGTGTTTAATTTCAGTATATATTTTGATGTAGGATATGGGTGAATTATAGATTGTGAGAGTTTAGTAGAAGCTGAAACAATAAAAAACAGAAAATTAAATGAATAAAGATCGGTCTGGAGTCACTCCAGGACTTCACACCAGAATTCCATAATGATGAATTACATGGGAGTATTTATAGCAAACTAAACCCTAGAGATAATAGGATGAAATTCTCTTACTAAAACATAAATCCTAATCCACACAGGAAAAGGAAAAAACATACCAATCCAAATAAAATAGGAAACTTAGAAATCTGGAAAAACTAGAAATCCTATTGAAATCTGAAAAACTTAGAGAACCTAGTAAACTAACAAATAAATTAGGAAAACTAATCAATGATGTCCGCATCAATTCCCCCTGGCTGAGAAGCGCTCAATTCCAGCGAGATAAAGTTTGTAATCACGATCCAAAATGTCTCGATTAATGCGCTGCAGGTCCTCTTTGTTTTGCACCTCCTTGTTTGGTGGAAACTGATTCACGAGCTTGGGTTGAAGTGGCTTCAGTGTGATGCTCTTTCCTTTATGGATGAATGAACATATATTTTCTCGACCCAATATGGTAACATTGTGATCGTAAATCCATGGTCTTCCCAAGAGAACATGATTCACATCCATCGCCACCACATCACACCAAACATGGTCCTTGTAAGAGGAAAACTCAATAGGAACTTGACATCTCTGGGTAATAGGGATAGAAGATGTATCATCCATCCATGCTACTTTGTGTGGTTCAGGAAGCTTATAGGGTGACAAGCCAAGACAAGATACGGTCAGTGTAGACACAACATTGATACAACTTCCGTTATCTATGATGACCTTACACTTTTTATCATCAGACTTTATATAAGTGTGGAAAATGGATGTCCTACGCCAATCTTCGGTATCGTTCTTAGGTAGAGTCAATGTACACCTTAGCACTGCTAGCCTTGAGTGAGGGGCTTCACCAAAGTCATCTTCTAAATCTTTGTCTGCAAGTTGAGGCTCATAAATTTGTTCACGTTCGCCTTCATTGTCAGCTTGTTTGTCAATGCTTGCACACAGATTTCTTGTTCCCTTCTTCGTTGGGCAATGGACAGCAATGTGTCCAAAACCTTGGCATCTATAACATCCTGTCGTCCCATCACCACGGATATCCACTAGTGCTCCTTTTTCATCGGCAGGTTTAACTAAATTAGTCGTAGTAAAACCCTTAGATGTTGGAGTCTCAAATGTGCCAACACGAAAATCAGATTTTTGAGAGTCAGTTTGCTTGACTACATTGGAGGACTTTAGATAACGCTCCAGTTCTGGTACTACCTCAAAAGCCCTCTCTAAAGTATTCACGTTATGAAGAATCAATTCTCTTTGAATCTCAGTACTAAGGCCTGATTTAAACCGAGAAAGAGTTACCAATTGATCCTCCCTTACGTCACACCGGAACATAAATTCTTCAAATTTTCCAATATATTCAATAACTGGCATGTTGCCTTGACGAAGAGTTTGCCACTGGTCTAACAAGCGCTGTTGATAGGAGAATGGTACATATTTCTGCTTCAACCTTTCTTTCATGTCAACCCAATGGACAATTGGTTCTTCACCAGCTCTCTTTAGTTGTGTTTCAACATTGGTCCAAAATAATCCAGCTTGACCCAGTAATTTTATTTTAGCAAGTCTAACCTTTCGGGCTTCGGACATGTCATGCCACGCAAAATAACAATCCATGGTAGCTAACCAATCGAGGAAAGCTTTGGGATTTAACTCACCATTAAAATTAGGAGCGTCAAGTTTCACACTTTCTTCGTCATGTTGAATAGATGCTTCTATGTCTGCAAAACGACGATCAACAAGTCTAGATCGTTCTTCAAATCTGGTGGTCAGATCTGTCACTTGCTTTGTTAGAGTTTCCAGCATTTGAACAATCCGTTTAGAGTCCATCTCTGGCTGGTCTGTCTTACCCGCCTAGTTGGAGCCAAACACTCGACACACGGTGTGCAGAAAAGTGACTCGAAATTCTAGCTCTGATGCCAAATTTGGTGTGGGATATAGGTGAATTATTTTTAACACCAAGGGGTTTGGAACCACTCCTGGGGCTTCACACCAAGGGGTTTGGCTTCGCACTAGAATTCCAGTCTCTAGAAAATTAATCTTTAACTCAATAAATCAACTCTACCATAATGAATTACATGGGGGGTATTTATTACAAACTAAATCCAAGAGATAGCAGGATATAAATCCCTTACTGAAACAGAAATTCTAATCCACACAGGACAAGGAAAACAACAAATCCAAATAAAATAGAAAACTTAGAAATCTAGAAAAACTAGAAATCCTACTGAAATCTGGAAAACTTAGAGAACCTAGAAAACTAACAAATAAATTAGGAAAACTAATCAATAATGTCGGCAATCCTTTGCTGCAGTGTGGTTGTCATGCCGAATTATGCTAAAATGGGCAAATGGTGCTGTTTTAACCATTCCGTATCCGACATTGAGCTTGCATAGCTGCAGTAGATGGTTACCGTGGATGGATAAACTGTCAGTTTGGGCGATCTTGCATCTCGCACTATATATTATAGGCAGAGCAGATGCCTAAAGTATGCCATTTTGTATCATAAGTAGTCTGAAATGTTGACTCCCAAGTATTTTGTTTTGTTTTGTAATTTATCTGACTCTCTGATACTTTGTTGTTTTTGTGTGACTCGGAAATTTTTTCTTGGTTGTAGTTTAACTTCCTTTCAGCTTTACTGTCATATACAATAGTTTCCCTTTCTTTTTCCAAATTTGGTAGGGATTTTTGCCTGTTGGTGATAATTTCTGAAGAAACTCTCAACAGATGCTTAATTCTTTCGAAGCCACGAATGAATGCAACAAACCAACGGCCCAAAAAGAATTCGTATACCAACTTTTCCACCCAGGGACTTCAAACAATTGATTGAACTAGCCCAAGAATATCAACGAGGTTGTGGTACAAATGGGCTTCATTCAAGCACAATGAGTGAGAGACGACATGGGGGGCCTGAGGTTTGAAAGAGAATAACTAGTTCTGGTCTAGTGGTATTTTATACGTGTTTCTGATTCTGATATCTCACAATGATGTTTTTAAGTCATTTTCTTTTGAATTCGTATGCAGATTTGTATGATATAAATTGATAATGGTGTTGTCACAAATTAATCGCCCGGGTTTCCTCTGCTGATATAAGGGAAATGTTGGTGATAAAGCAGAAATCTCCGCTATATTAGGAAAGGAAAATGTTAGAGAGACCAATTTTAGATACCAACTTGTGTACCATCTATCTAATAGAGCGTGAGACCCATTGTATTGGTGGGCTCCACCTCTATTAGAGAGATGATATACAAATTGGTATTTAAAGTTGGTCTCCCTAGTATGACCCATTACGTAATGTCGAGGGTACGAAAGAAGAAATAGAGGTTGTAGGCATCGTCATGTCGATAAAAGGGATATATTGGGTGATAGTATCGGTGCATTGGCATATATTTTCATCCTTAAATCACACAGTTACTGATCGATCGTCTTGCACCAATCATAAAGTCAAAATACAGTATTTGGCATAAATTCTTAAAATTACGAACATTTTATTGGAATTTATAAATTGAGTTTGAATGGTAATCAAGGGGAAGCCACAACAATGCCAATACACATGCTTGAAGTGGCCGTGCTTTGGGGATTAATTAAGCTCTGCGTTGGCATTTGTCATCATCCATTGTATGTTTGACTTACAACATTAATCATTATGCTAACCCAACAACGTTAATCATTATTATTGTTATTCAAAAGACTGCAGGCATATTTTATATATAACAATAATTAATTAGATAGAACTAATTATCCGAAGGCATAATATTACTCATATTTGGATGGGGGTCGAAGATACTTCAAAATTAATTAACTACAAGCATAATTGTTCTTGTTGCATGCATGCATGAGAAAGAGCTCATTGAGCTGAGAACCCAGAAGCCAATTCAAAACCTTGGTTCAGAAAAGCCCCAGTCACCCAAAGTTTCAAGTTTGGCAAGTTGATGAAGTCCTGCTCACATTCCTTTACCTGTTTTTGGACAAATAAAAATTAATTAATGTTGATGAGAGAGAGAGAGAGAGAGAGAGAGAGTTGAGAAGAAGATCAAATTGAAAGCTCAAGTATTATATACATTTAAAGCAAGTGTTAACTCAAATCTATCAGTCGAAACTGTGTTCAAGTTAGAACTCTGAACATTGAAGCTTGTAAAGGATTCGAGAGCCTTGTAAAGTGCCGCGGCTACTCCGTCTCCCTTGTTACATGCCACCTTCACATAAAAACCTTTTTCCTCCACTTGAGACACATCTATCTGCGAAGGCATAAACTAGTTTCAATAATTAATATTGCAGAAATTAATGGTCATCATAAATTGAAATCCAATTTGATTGAATGTTTACTTGAATGATGCCTTTGGAAACTAAATTGCTGTTGTTTGTAACTTTATTCTTGCTTGGATTTTTGGTTGATCCGCCTTGATATCCCTCATGATCATCTGCTCCTGCTAAGGATGCTTCAAGGCTTTCTATCTCAGCTTTCAACTTCTTTGCCTGCTTTTGTAGGTCTTGTACATACAGCACAGCATCTCCAACAATGGAGGCCTTATCCATCTGTGCATATGTATCTCCAACAAATTAAACAACAATCATGCATGTATATCATATAATTATACATATATGTCGGACCCAATGTTATTGGAATTTTTAAAGAAACTAGACCTGTACCTTTCAAGAATAAATTTTTGTATGAAACTTCTTAGGACTAGTAAAAAACGGGGTGCATGTATAGGCTACGGTGGTCACACATGTTGAGAGTCTTATCACACATTGGAGAAGTAAATTCTTGCTATTTTTGGGTTGGATGCTCTTTAATTCTATCAACACGTACGTACCTTAGTTATGTTCGGAACCAAGGACCGCAGTGCATAGAGCCTTTCTTTCATCCTCCCCCTCCTCCTTCTCTCCGAGACCAAGGTTCTCGACCGATCAACCTTTTGCCTCTTGTTCGTGTTCGTGTTCGTGGTCGTGGTCGTTGTTCCAGACGAATCCTCGCCATTATGATCTTCTTCCCCACCCTTCATTTCTCCATCAAAATTTGGTAATGTGGTAAGCAAAGGAGCACTTGGGTCAGATAATGTGCCAAGAAAAGAAGCACTTGGGTCGGATGCAACGGCATCATTGAAACCAAAAAACACACCTGGAGTAGTAATTGCTGGACAAAACAGGTTATAATCATCAAAGCAGCCATTGATCATAAGGTCACAATCAAAACTCGCCACTGGATCTTCGTTCTGGCCGCGGATAAGATCAATGAATTGATCAAGGTTTGCATCATCTATGAGGTCTTGTAACTCAAAGTCATTGATGTTATGACCTCCTAGATGGTTTCCATGGGCATCCATATCCTTTGTTTGATAGTGAGGTTTGTGTAATTATGTGTCATAAAATAAGTTTATATATATACAGAAATCGTGGATGTGGTTTCATGTTTATCTCAAGTGTGAAAGGAATCAGGATGGGGATTTTTTTTTTTCTGACGTTGGAGCTGTTATTAATTAAAGTTTAAGGGAGCTGACAAAACTACAACACCAACGGTGCCTCTTAATTTTTATTTTTATTTTAAAAAAAAAAAAAAAAAAAAAAAAAAAAAAAAAAAAAAAAAATAAACCAAAAGAAAAAAAAAAAAATGAAACGTGATACTATGGGTCTTAATAAGGAGATAAAAATGGTGTTCTTTTAAGTAAAATGACCAAACAAGTACAACATTTGTTCAGGCCAATTTGAATGTAGACTAATTAATACCAATTACAATAACAAATACTATTCCTATATTATATGTTTTCTTATTCCATGGTTTATATATATATATATATATATATATTTATGGTTTATTCTCTTATTTAGATATCTACACATTATTACTGTGTGGATGTTATTGTAAATAGGGAGGAAAGTAGAGAGGAGTAGTAGAAAATACAGTCTCCATAAGGTATTTTTATGGGGATAATATATTATCTCTTCCTGGACAATTTTTTGAAATACTTGAAATTAACACTTGACGAGAATAAACTTTTTTTTACCATAATGTTCTACTAGCGTCTCCACACACGCTTCTGCGTTTGAGAGAGGCTTTTTTAGAAAAAAAATTAAAATTTATTTTAGAATTAAAAAAGATAATATATAGTTGTGTTCCATAAAAATGAGATCCATTATTTTTTTTTTTTTTTTTTTTTTTTTTTTTTTGAATAAAAGTGTGAATTTACCATATTATCTTTATTTAATTAATAATTACAATTCTCACTGTTTGCATTAATTAAGGGCATTTTCTGGTATTTGAATGTTTTATCATTCTCTGCCTTTTGCTTTATATATATACCAGCCCCTTGGCACATGCTCACGCATATGCCAATTGGTTTTGTATATATTTTTTTTATATTTAAGAATTAAGAAAAAATAACATGGGTAGTTATGTTCCACAAAAGTATGACCTATTATCTGATTTTTTTTAATATGAAAAAATGTGAATTTACTATATTATTCTTATTTAATTAATAATTTCAATTCTTAATATTTGAATTAATCAATGACATTTTTTTGTATTTTGAATGTTTCACCATTCTCTGCCTTTTGCTTTATATATATAGTTACAGTCCCCTCTATTGAGGGATCTCTCAAATAATTTTATTTGAGGGACGTCATTTAGGGTACCCTACAATTTTTTTCCCAATAATCCAAACCATCTATTTTTTAGGTCTTCATTCATAAATCATCCTTACAAAAATTAGACAAATCGGAAACCGTTTCGACATCTAATTGTGTCTTACAAAATCAATGAACACGGTGCTTTAAGAAAGTACTAAAATTTCAATAACTCAATTGAGTGATCAAATGATATCGGATTAAAGTGATTCTTTGTAGAGATGATCTTTAAATGAATATCTACAAAATAGACGATTTGGATTAGTGAAATACAATCTGGAGTAGGGCCTATAAGGGGTGTCCCTCAAATGAAGCTCTCTGATATATATATATATATATATATATATATATATACACGAAATATTCTCACGTCTTTTTTATTACTAGACCTAGAGATATGTATTATAGTAGTATAGTTCATGGATTCTTTTTTTCCTTACTTCTAAATCTTTTTAGATTGATTTAGATATTATTTGAGTTTGTTAGGAATGATTTAGTATTAGGGCTAGGGATACATATACTACAATGAAGCAATGCAATAGTAGTTGAGCGCCACAATTGGTTATGATGGAGTAACAGTTGTTTGCCGCTCGACAATGTTTCGAAGTCGTATTCTTTAAGGGTGTTGTTATCAGCACTCTAAAAATATCATCATGCACCTTTTATCTTGAGTGCTGCTAAACGAACCCTAAAATTAACTAAGTACACCATACTATAAAAGTATATATTGAATTACTGATTTACCCTAATATAAAATGACCAAAAAGGATATATGGAATTGTGAAACAAATATAATTTTAATAAGTACACCATACTAACCATATTCAACTCAAATCAAGAGATTACTTGGAGCCCATCTTTGTGATCCGTGAGTCAGAATGGTTTGGAGCAGATGAAGCCTTCCTTCTTTATTCTCAGAACTATTTCTCTGCATATTGATTGGAGAGCTTCTTGCTGTTTCTTGATGTGAGTAACAAGTTTCAATCTATTATGTACACTTTAGAATCCAATTAGTCTTTAATTTTGCATATAAGCTTGTATACATGGTGAAACTGCATGCTCCTGCGTGCTTCTGACCTCCACTCAAATTTGAGCCTCTTGGTCCTATGTTGGTTTTGTATCCATCTGGGAGATTTCTGATAAATTCATCTGCATTTGCAGTTCGTGCTGCATCCTCTACCATTTCCATGTTAATTTTTGCCAGCAGATCCCTGTACCCAATATTTTCAGCAACTGTTCCTGAAAAAAGTGTCTAATACACACAAAGTTGCCAACATAATATTATGATTTGGACAACAAATAAAATATTATAAAAGATTTATTAAAAATAAAGAAGAAAGAAATTGTATTTCAGTGAAACATCTACTGGACAACTTTTAGAAGGGTGCTGAAAATCATATGAAAAGTCAAAGGTTTATAAACACTATTAAAAAAATAAAGCTGAAAATCAACTATAAAATAATGCTACAAGTATTAGGGTGTACTAGGGGTATTTTTGGTAGTTCTATAGGGTGTACTTAGTTAATTTTACATTTTAATTAAAATATTATGGTGTACTTAGATCATAGGGTGTACTCAGTTAATTTTAGGGGTCGTTTAACAGCACTCTTTATCTTTTATAAAAATATAAGAGATGAGCAAATAATAAACTTTTTGAGTGCCAATAACAGCTTAATTTTCTATAAATAAAAAATTTGTAATAAAAAATAAAGAGATGGTATGTTATACATTATATTTTTAAAACAAAAACAAATTAATCAAATTTTTATATGAGATTTCAAAGTCTAATTTTAAAGTAAACCAAGACTTCTTGTATTTAAAAAGAAAACAATTACAGCTATTTTGGAACAAAATTAGGATTAAAAACAGTATACATATGTAGTTAACAAATTAAAGAAATCTTATTTTCACCAATATTCCACTTGTTTGGTCAACTCCCATTAAATCTTTTTTCTATGCCTGTAATCTTCTTCTCTATATTTTATCCCAGAGGTCCCACTTCCTCTCCCTAGTCGGCTGCTGTTAGCTTATCCAATTCCCTCCCCACTGATGACTTCTCTATTTGCCTCGTACAAACTTTTTTTAAAATTATATTTATTTAGAATTTTGGTAAAAAAATTCTTTTTATTTTAGGTACTCCCTTTGCTGCGTTTGGCGGATCGTGGGACTCGTATTGACCTGAAACCAGGACTTTCCTGCTTTAACTTGCATCATCTTAATGGATTGAAATCGAAGATTCTACCAGAAGCTTAAAGTTAGATCTAACAAACACCTCCACTAAATTCTTTGGCATATGTTTTATCAATGTTTTGTCCTACTCCTAAAATTATAATTGGAAAAATTGTTCGGTAAGTGTGACTTTAACATGGTTATGTAGTGTTACTAATCTGCGTGTTATATAAATAGGTGACATGATCATTTCATTGCATAAGAAAATAACATAATATCATCAGTTAGAATGAATGGCATGTTCACTAAACTATAATTGGATTATGAGGAATTAAATTGAGGAGGAGTTGGATTGAGGAGAATTAGATATGAATTCCTAATGAAGTTGTTTACTAAACCATATTGAATTAGGGTAGGAGTGGTACTAATTACTAAAATGTCATCGTTGTTGGGTTAAAGTAGATGGTATATTTGGAATTTTGAAATTGTGTGAGGATATAATGGGTAAAAAAAATGAATTTCTAAGAGCATCTCCAACCGATGTGTCAGACGTGCTACATAGACATTTATCAGCTAGAAATGACATCTCACATCACTCCAACCAATATGTCAAAGCTAATGTGGAATGAAGGCTGGAGATTGAGATATTATTTTTGACATCCCAAAAGTAAGATGTCAAATGAATATTTTATTATTTTTTCTTTTCTTTTCTTTTTAATTAAAAATAAATTAACACTAAATGTAATAAAATAATAATTTAATTTGACATATCGGGTAGAGTGTAAAGCTGTGTAAGATGTCAAATTGCTACATCAACCATCAAAATTAAATTTGATGTTTGATATTTGACATCTCCCTTGGATAATAGGTTAATTATCCAGGAATTAGAATACCACATCCCACCCAAGAATTGAATTCCTCCAAAATTAGGAATTCAATTTCTAATTTTATGTGGGCTCCACTTACTTTTCAATTCCTTGATGTGAGGTAAACGCAGGAATTCTCCATATGTGGAATTCAATTCCTAATTAGTAAACACACCAATCAAGACCATCCTCCATTCAAACTATAAAATTCGAAATAAAAATAGCAAGGCGTTCAAAGTCATAAGCAGCAAAAAAGAGCTATCACATCAACTAAAACACCCCCCTCACGGCCCAGATCTACCTCCCTCCATATACTAGTTGTACATTCCAGAAATATAAAAAATATAAAAAATCTCATGATCTCATGATTTGCATTTTTTTTAATGAACGAATTATCTTACAAGTGTCACTTAATTAAATTACTTGAATACTTGAAATATTCTAGAGATATTATATGCTTCTTGACTTGGAGAGCTTTCTTTGCGTCACTTAATATGTCATTTTGGCACCGAATGGCTTGAAGGCATGGCACATGACAGCATAAGCTTCTACTTAAAAATTGCTAATCATATTTTCGGATGGTCGGACCAAGCTAATAATGTTCATGGAACTAATTAAGCCTTAATTCAATGGCTTAATGTGACATGTCGTATATTGTTTATTGCAAGTTTGCAATCAAAACATCGGACTGAGTTTTGCATGTGTTGCACAACACGTGATTGTAAGACAGCTCATTAGGACACGTGCATACTTGCCGCAATCCACACTTCTTATTTCCCAATTTCTTCCAAGGCTACAATAAAGCTATGCATAGTCACATCCTTGTAATCGTTTTCTTTCGTGAAAGCAAGATTCCAGTGTTAAATTTCTCATACGGCTTGGGATCGGCAATCAAACTGCTATTCTCATTGAGTCATCATCCGCGATCGATGCCGAATCGTTGAAAATTTTCCCCCAATATAGTTGGTTAAATGAGAAATCAGCCCAATTTGGTTAATTTCGACAAGATGTGACAGAAAAATTCGAGTAGAGGAAGAGAGAGAGGGAGAGACCAGATCTCATTCAACATTTATAATTTCAAATTTCTACTAATCTCTCATTCAACACTGATGTGAAACTTCTTGAATACTTCATACACTTTACTCTTCTTTTATTTTTTACACAAGCGATATTATAGGATGGGGATTCAAATACAGGATCTCAAATACTTGGATAATTACTTTTAACCACTTAAGTTACAAGAGCATTACTTCATATACTGTACTTTTAATTTTAAGTGTATAAGCCAATACCTTTATGGAGTAATCATCAATAAAGGTAACAAAGTATCTCGTGATAGTGCTCGTAGGACCACAAACATAAGAATATAGAGCATCAAATATATTGTATTTTTCAGAATACAGAGCATCCAATATATGAAGATACGAAACTTTTTGTTGTTTTCCAACCAATAAATGCTTGCATGATTTTAGAGACATACTTTTTCTCATCCGGATTTACGCCTCTCTTTTGGCATGAATTTTAAGGTATTTCTCACCAATGTGACCAAGCAGTGTATGTTATAGCTCAACTGAATCTTCTCCAAGAGCTTTTACGAACTGATTACTAACCCTTGCATGTATTTTGTAAAATGTGCTCTTCTTCTTTCCTCAAGCTAGAACAATTGAGTTTTTGTTGAGTTTCCATTTTCCATAAGCACTGACATTAGTGTATCATTTATTGTCATATAATTCTTCATTTCTATATAGGAGAGTTTCAAAACTACTGCATAAGTAATGGAATCAAGCATGAATGATCTGTTCTAAAAACTCCTCAGCATAATGGCATAGCTAAGAGGATAAACATAACCATTGTTGAAAGAATCATAACAATGTTATCACATGCCAAACTGCGAAAGAGTTTTTGGGGTGAAGCTCCCATGACTATGGTTGGTTTAATTAACCTTTCTCCTTCAATGCCTTTGAATGGTGATGTCTTGAACAAGTTCTGGTTAGGAAAAGATGGTTCCTACAAATCATTGAAAGTGTTTGGTTGTTGAGATTTTGTCCACATCATTCAAAGATGTTGAAGGTTTATTAGTTCAACCGCAGTCATAAGAGCTTCATCCCAAAAACTCTTGGTCAGTTTGGTATGAGATAACATTGTTCTGATTCTTTAAACAATGGTTCTATTCATCCTCTTAGCTATGCCATTATGTTGAGGAGTTTTTCAAATAGATCATTCATGCATGATTCCATTACATATGCAGCAGTTTCGAAACACCCTATATATTCTTCTCTATTACCGATGCGAATACATTTCAAGCTTCTACTAGTCTCTCGTTCAACGCTGGCATGAAATTGCCTGAAAACTTCAAACACTTGATCTTTCATTCTATGTCCCTAAGCCCATACTTTATTATAATGATCGTCAATAAAGGTAACAAAATATCTTGCACCTTGTGGCTTGTCCTGCCACAATGGTAACATTCTAGGTCCCTTATTGTATTGGACATACCCCTCAAATCATCTCTTGACAAGAGCTTATGACTCTGGTGATGCACCTTGTTATTTCCTCATTGCTTCTTCATTGAACATAGTTATCTTTAACTATGTCCAATGGATGAAATCCTTGAGGAGTTAAATTGCTTAATGACATTACTAGTGTGTCACACCTATCTAGCACAGAGCTGAGTAACACTAGTGCTTGTAACTCATCATCGAGCACCATCTGCATATTCGTCAACTGATTGATCAAACCTTGGAAGTCTAAGATGCTCAATAACACTTCGACTATCTCTGTACTTGAGTGGTCTTCCTCTCATACATGGACGACAATTTTGTCCATAATATGTATGCATTTGTTTCTTATGCCATGTGATGGAACACACTTTGATCCACCCATTGTCGGTTTTGTTCAACAACTTTTCTATTCATAATGCTCCATGTGTCGTCTGACTTCCCTTCTTGTGTGTGTCCCTGTAATTGCAAAGGCTCATACAAATATTCCTTGTAGTAAAAGATGTCCTCTATTCTTAGTTTATGAATGGAGTAATTGGATGTAGTCAATTTGAACATTGTTGCTAATGATGGATGATGACAACTCCTTCATCTTAAATCACACAAGATAATAATTTTGAACAATGCCTTGATACCACTTGTTGTCAAATATGACGAATAATAATAGCCAATTCATTTCACCAAATATTTCTCTCTCCTTCACCAAAAGAAGGATGCCTATATGTTAAGAAGAGAATGCATATCAGAAGAGCTCAACAAAAAAGCTAATATGTCATTTACAATACATCGTCGCGTATTTAAGTCGTTTGCAAAGCATTCTACTCATCCTTGACTTAAAATTGTATTTCATGACGTCCCTCACAACTTGTCTGTAGTAAGAGCGTCACCAAGGGCATATATCTTTAGAGTCCTAACCCCTATATAGGTCGGCAATTAGGCTCCAGACCCATGCTTCCTCCTTTAATCCACACAAGATGAACACTACAATTGTTGAATGAAGCTCTAGTACGACTTGTTGCGAAATGATAGCATCATACTAAAGCCTCTTGTGCGATGAACAAAATAAAATAGGCAGCAAAACAGATGAATGAACAAGAACAATGAGATGTCAAAGCAAAATATTACACTAAGAAAAGTAATGGGATCATAAGAGACAATCTCAACATGACATCTCTCTCTCTCTCTCTCTCTCTAAAGCGAGGTTTTGTTTTATGTTTCAAAGCATTAGTTTGTGCCTTATATGGGCAACATTTTCATGCATGCACTATTTGTATGTGTTCATGCATTAAAGGAGAAACTTTCTTCTTAGTTGTAGTTCAATTCAGCATTCTCTGCCATGCAGCTTCCGCAATAATAATTCCTCCGTTGACCAAAAAAAAAAAAAAAAAAAAAAAAAAAAAAAAAAAACTCTCCACTAAGGGAGGATGATCTGACACCTGGCTAGCTCTTTATACACTGATGGTAGATGTTACGTTTAAGTAGAATAATTAATACAGTAATTTAATATATATAACACCGATTAACCATATATATACATGATGTATGCACACATCCTAAAACATCCAAAATGGGGGCTGAAATTATAAAAAAACCCAACACCCAAAACACTTTATAAACACACCCAAAACCCATCATTACACACACTCAAAACCCATTTATAAACACACCCAAAAAATATACAATTGTTGATTTTGGGGTTGATTTTGGGTGTGTTTCTATGTTTAAATAGTGCTTGGGTTTTTTTATAAATACATGTCTAGGATTGGGTTTATTTATAAATTTGTATAATAAAAAAACTTGTTATTATACTACCAAAAAGGTGTTATTATTAAATAATAATTTTTTAGGTTTTCTTGTTTTATACTTTTGTACCTACGTATCTTTTCCTAAATATTTAACGTCTGTTATTCCTTTCACATATCAAAACAATTATAAAGAACAATAAAGTCACTAATAATAAAGTAACCAATACTAACCAAAAAATCATTTCTTCTTCCAATTTTTCTATCTTCCCATTCATCATCCGTGGGCCCTTCTTCCCCTTATTCTTTCCATTGTACCAATGAATAATCTATAATAATTCAAAATTTTAGATCAGCTAATTGTTCTCAGATAGCACCTGCTCCAGTAGAAATTTCTCAATTTCAAAAAAAAAAATATATATATATAGAAGCCTTGGGTAGTTGAAAAAAGAAAAGTGGGATATTGGATTTCATATTCAAATGAACCTCATAATCGTAAGAAAGTAGGTTTTTTTAGCTATGGGCCTAGTGAAAGAAAATTTTGGATAGGATCCTATAGGATCTCCTCCCTTCAAAACCGGACGTGAAAGTTTTCTCTCATCCGACTCAAGTAGTTACACTAAATAAAGATAGAGAGAGGGGTTCCCACTCTAAAATTCTATAAAACCCAACTACTCCTTACTCTAGTTCCCAAAGAAGATCAAACAACATTTCATTGATTCCTTCTTCTTTTTATATTATTAGTTATTAGTATTAGATTTTCTGAATTCTTTATTTGATTAAGCAACACCAACACAAGCATTAGTCCAATCTGATGATCAATATGCTGAAACAAGAGTTAATTAATCACTAATCGTGTCATTGCGCGGGTTAATTTACATGGTCAATTTGCGTTACTTCGGTTTCTTTTTTCTTTTTTTTATTCTACATTTCTGAAAATTCACTTTTCAAAAAGAAAAATAATACAACAAATTGTTTGCCTCCTTAATGTCCACTGGTGAGGTTCGGGTTTCCATTAGGGCCGACCCTGACTTTGAGTGGCCCAGAGACAAAAATTAAAATGAAAAAATAAAAAGGGAAAAAAAAAAAAAAAAAAAAAAAAAAAAAAACAAAACACATGTATTTTCTTTTTGGAATAAATATAGAAGTTTATTTGAACTAAAATGCAAACTATCATATGGTTGACAACAACAAAAAAAAAACAAAAACAAAAAAAAACCCATCAAACTATAAGAATTAAACTTTTTTTTTTTCAGGAAGTGTGTGATTAATTGCAATTTTTTTTGCTTTTATCTTCTTTTTATTGGTCGAAAGCTTCTCTTCTCTTATTTTTGTAGATTTTTTCCACTCAATATGGATTTTGAAGTATCAAATCGGGCATATATTAATTTGTTCATAGCCCGTGAGCTTAGAAATTTAAGGCTTTGAGGCTTTCACAAGAGTTTGGTAGGTTTGGGTGTCTAGAAACTATTTTTGGGTGTCCATAAAATCATCCTTTTTAGCCTTATTAGACTTGGCTTTTAATTTCAGCCCTCTCCTAGCCACAAATTTTTTTTTCCTTTTTTGTGTTCTATGTGCAAACATTTTCTTTTGTGCGTTTCAGTTCAAATCTCACTACTTAGCCTTAAATGTAACATGATATATAGTTTTGACTAGCATGAATTTGAATGACCAAAAACAAAACAAAAGGACTTAAATGAGATTGAATAGCATGATATATAATTTGTTCTTTTAGGAATTTTAAGGTACGAGGGGCAACTTTTTTTTTTTTCTTCTATTTATTAGGGTGTGGAGATTTGAACTTGTGATCTCGTCCAACATTAGAAAGAAAAAAAAAAGTACCAATAGAATAAAAACTACACGAGGACATAATATATATATATATATATATGATATAATATGTGAGGTATATAGGGCTTATTGCATAACATGGCTTGACGATTATGTTTCTTGGGCTTGTATAAACTTTTCATGACGACTATGTTTCTTAGGCCATAAGAATACGAGGGCTAATACATGTTGTAAGCCCTTATCTATTAAATGTTAGATGCTTTATCCAACTTGCTAACTGTTGGATACATGTTGTAAGCCCTTATCCATTATATATAATTTTCCCCTCCTCCCCTCCTCCCCATCACTCCTCCCATCCCAGACCTTCCCCTCCCTTTTCCTCTCCTCCCCACCCCTTCCCTCCCCTTACCTCCCCTCCACCCCTCTACCCCTGGCCCATCCCCTGTAGCCCCTCATCGTCCCTCCTCTCCTCCCATTCCCGCCCTTACCCTCCCCTCATCCCCACCCCTCCCTTCCTTGGGGCTTTTACCAGCTTTCGACTAGATTTTGGTGATTGGCTGCTTGACTATCTTGGGGACGACATGGTGGTAGTTCAGCTTTTATTTTCTTGTTGTGTGGTGCAGTTTTTAGAGTTGTAATAAGTGTGTCAACTTTTTTTGAGTTTGTTGCATGTTGTAGTCTCTACTTGTAGGTTTTACTTGTGAGAGTTTAAAGGTTGTAGTTGCATTTGTAGTTTTGTAACACTCATTTGCCTAGTTTTTCAAGGCTTGTGACTTTTATGGTGGAATTTCTTTGGCCCTGTGTGGCTATGAGTAGAGGTATGTTTTGTGCATATGTTGTTGTTGGTGGGCTCCTTTGTATTTCGAATACCCTTTGTGGTTAATGTGCTTGCGTAGTTGTATTAACTCTATGTATTTATTTGCATTAGCCTTTGTGTCTAACGGTCTTTAGGCCTAAATTATGAATGCAATTTATCGTCTTTCTCAATTAAAATATATATATATATGTGCCTTGTTATGTGCTTTAAACATTAAAATATTTATTTCATAAGAGATTTAAGTTCCCCCAAAACGACAATTGGACATGGGATAGTCAATCTTAACAGACGGGAATGGCTACGCCCCCCTGCTCCTCAAGCTAGGTCATCTTGCAGTATATAAAGAAACATCAAAGTTGGTTTGATACACACAACTCCCATCAAAGATGACGAGTTACACAGATTTTTGGATAGGTTACAACCATTGTAAACAATCTGGTGGTGGTAGGTGTCATAACACTATCGTACGGTGCGTGTGCCCTACTAAAATATTTACAGGCAAATGTAGTAAGTAATGTATATTAAAAAATTTACACACATGCTCTTCTTCTTCTTCTTTTTCTACTTCTATTTTGGGTGTATATTTAAAACCAGTTCTTAATAAAAATATGAATAACTGGAAAATCAGATTACGAGAGCAATGGAGAATTCCCTATATTTTATTAATGTAATTGTAACTTCATGTATACACATGGGGTACGGTCGTGGCTCTCTCTTTATACGATTCTGGAGATTAATTATGTTTAGTTGCTCGCTAATAAGATTTTGAATATCATCACAAAAATTCAGGAAGAGAAGGTTGATTAAATTAATTCAAATCCTTCATTGAGAAGAGCCCCAATCACCCACAGCTTCAAATTTGGCAAGTTGATCTCCTGCTCACGCTCTTTCACCTGATTTAATATGACATATAGACCACTTATTTTCAGCTGAAATAGTTCGATTAAAATATGTAACAAAAAAAAAGGAGAATCAAGTAAAATACTTAAAGGTAGAAGAAGAAGAAGAAAAATGCATACCTTCAAAGTAACTGTGAGTACAAGACTCTCAGAAGCAGTGGTCAAGTTGGAATTTTGAACATTGAAAATTATAAGGGACTCAAGTTATAATGTTTCAAATATTTATTTTTATGTTTTTTCTATATATATAAGCGATAGCATATTACTCTAAATTTGTAAACCGTGTGTCCTTATCGTAGAGTGAATGGCCTGAACCTGGATTAAGGTTTGGGCTTACATTTAATCTCCTGGTTGAGATACCTTCTAGAGATGGCCTACACACTTCAAACAGTTATAAGAATAGGAGCAAACTGGGGTTTATCCCAATTGAACCCCCTCCGATGGTTAAGTCAGAAGTAGTTTAGAGGTGGAGAGAAGGATGTAGGGTTTTTAAGGTGAGAATATTTATTACCTTTGTCTTGATATAGGTGAGGGGTATTTATAAGGGGGCAAGGAGAGACAAAGATATTTAAGAATGAGATATTTATCTCTCTTCCCCCTGGTGGGACTGGACTACATTAAATGACTTCTTCTGATCACCATGATGTTTGACAGGGATTATGTGGCAAAGCGACACTTGGCTTTGGATGGGAGGCACATTAATTGATCCATCACCATCACCTGGATACCCATCGGGGATCACATGGCAAAGCGACACCCTGGTTTTGGATGTGAAGTACATTAATTGATTCCTTTCCATCGCCAGGCTATTGTATCAGACAGATGGAGTGACTAACTTGACAAGGGCATGTTCATGCCTGCTTAATATTAATGAGCATCTTGTCACACACAGCATCCCGGTGGTTGGGTCGGTGTTAGAATGCTCGACCATTTGATTCACATTCTTTCCTGACAGGTTCGGTTAGGAGGCCTTTTATCGACACCTGGGGTAGTTCATCTAGTCGGGTCAGTATAAAGACAACCTAGGCCCCTATGGCCACGTGGTGTTCTTAAATAGGCTCGGCTCACAGTGATGGTATGAACCGTTAACAAAATTGATCTAATTTTTGAGAAGGGGATTCGAACTTGGGTGTAAGGAGGGTGTACTATCCTAACCAACTGACTTAACTCACGTTGGTGTTTCAAATTTTAAATGGTATGAAAATAGAAAATATGTCTGCATCAGTGTGTACGGTGGGTGTACCTGAATTATTTTCTTGGAAACTAGTAGGCTTGTGTTTGCCATTCGAATCTTTCCAGTGTTTCCAATATTATTATATCCTTGATATCTCTGAGGTGGCCCAACCAAGGATGCTTCAAGCCCAGCAATCTCAGACTTAAGCTTCTTGGCATGCATTTGCAACTCTTACACATACTGCAAAGCATCCCCAACAATGGATGCCTTATCCATCTGCACATTAATTCACAAGGACCTGCATTATTTAATAATGTATACTAGCCTGACGGAGTTCACAGCTGAACAATGTCGATGATATGGTTCATCATGCTGTATACCTATCAAAAATAAACATATGCATAGTAATTTAGTAAATGCATTCAAACACGAACCAACCCGATTAATAGGTTTAGATTCAGCCTAACAATTGTCAGACAGTCTGCCGAGAGAAATGTTTTTTAATACATCTATACTACGCGCATATACGAAGGCATACCTTAGTTATATTCGGAACCAAGGCTCGCAACGCATAGAGCTTCTCCTTCATCCTCCCTCTCCTCCTTCGCTCAGAAATCGAAGTTCTTGATTTGTCAATGTTCTTCACCCTCTTAGTTGTAGTTGTTGTCATACTTGTTCCTGAAGAGTCGTCCCTACCATTAATATCTTCTTCTGGAACCTCTTTCTTTTCCCCTTCAAAACTTGGGAGCAATGAATTAATATTAAAGCCAAACATATCACCAGGGGTCGTCGGACCGAATTGGTTATCAATTAAGCAGCCATTAGTAATAAAGTGATTATTATCATGATCACAATCGAAACGATCCACGACAGGGTTTTGATCATTCTCACGGATTAGATTGAAAAACTGATCAAAGTTGGCACCATCCATGAAATCATGTAACTCTAGCTCTAAGCTAGGGTTGTGCAGGGAGGGGTTTTCTAGAGCATCAATGGGATTCATTGTTTGGTGGGTAGAGAGGCCTACTTACTCTTGGTGTGACCAAAACATATATATAGATGGAAGTGAGCAATGGGTGAGTGTACTTTCAGTTTATATAGGTTAACGTTGAGATATGTACACTATATATATATATATATATATATAGGGGGCGGATCCGTGGCACTATATTTTTGACTCAAGTTTTGACACAATTTTTGTGTCATTAGATTACTCGATTTTTAATGGTTGAGATTAAACCTGACATGGCAAAACAATATTTTTTTTCTTTAATTAATATTTACACATTGGGATTAAATTTCTGATATCATATTAATTAAAAATTCATTCTCTCTCATCTCATTAATTATCTTTAATTAATTCATTCTCTCTCTTTCTTCTAAAGAGAATTGACGCCTCCTCATGTGCCTCTACTGCTTCTCTCTCTATCTTGTCCCATTCTCATCCCCAAGGCCACCCTCACCACCACCACCACTCCAACCCCTACCCTACCTCACTAAACCACAAATCACAGGGACTCTCTCTCTCTCTCTCTCTCTCTCCTTCCTCTCTGGTATCCATCTCGGTTAGCGAAAAAATTGGTGCAAAGATGTGAGATCTCATTCTTTTCTATATGCTTCTTATGGTAGGGAGGGAAATTGCTGTTAGATCTTACCCTCCAAATTTATGGGATACAAATCCCCTTCAGTTCTTACTCGAACAAAATGGTAACAAAAAGGCCGTGTGTTCTGCAGGTACAGTGGGCAATTCTGATGAACCCAATTTTTGATATTATAGCTAGTGACCATATCTAAACACCCGTATATATCCACAAACACTTGTGCACATGGCTCTTGAAATGAAAGATATACAAGAACCCAAAATTCAGACGGCATTGCTAGTCCGAGCTACTCTCTAAGCTTCTTCCAAATCTTTCAAGAACCTGTTTTTCCCAGCCAAACAATAATTGGAGCAGAGCATCTCATATTTGACAATTTCAATAAGCTACAGTAATTCACTAGAATAGCCTCAAACAATTACAACATATAATTGAAAATCTCCAGCAGTCGATGCATAAATACTTGTACCAAAATCTCTTAAGCAACTGTCTATCAAGCACAACCTCCCATTGTCTAGGATTGATTAGGCAAGTGGATGCTTAATTATCATGTTCTCAAAACTTAGGAACTAATATGCTAGATGAATTGTACCTATATGGAGAGAGAGAGAGAGAGAGAGAGAGAGAGAGAGAGAGATTAGATTACCAAGGAAAAAAGGATATTACCAAGAAGAGAGATTACGTTTCCAAGAAAAAAGGGAGGAGAGAGAAAATAATTTTATTTATTTTTATAAGAGAGAAAATAAAATTAATGATTGTTTATTTAAAACATTAAAACTATTTCTCATGTCAGATTTAATCTCAACCATTAAAAGTGGAGTAATCTAATGGCCCAAAAATTGTGTCAAAACTTGTGTCAAAAATATGGTGCCACGGATCCGCCCCCATATATATATATATATATATATATATCCTGGAAACGGATGTTCCTCGGGGAGGTAGCTAGCTAAAAATATTATGTTCTGAAGTTTTTGAGATGATTTGCTTATTGACATTGGGATTGAACATCAAAACCAAATTTTAAAGATAGTGACATTGCTCATCTTAAACTTTCACGTCTAGATATTTTTTTTTAATTATAATATATCATCTTCAATCTGTCACGTATTAGGAAAGTCTCCACCCAAAAATTTTCTCCTAAAATTGGACGATTTCCCGATTTAATTGTGTGCATACTCGTGATTCTTCAAAATAACTACGTAGATGAAATTTCAACAAAAAAAATATTTGCATTACCTCTTTCGATTTTAAATAATTTAGGTAAGTAATTTCAAAACTAAATTTTATGGAAATTGGATTACCACTTCCTATCTTTCCTTTCAGTCCAGGGAGGCAAAAAAGAAAAGTTAAGTGTAATGTGTTTTATAGTAAATTTAATGTCTTCTAACAACTTATAAATAAGTGATTTTCTTAGATTTTGTGTATATACAGAAAATAATTTCTTATTTGTTTGTTTAATGTCTATTTGTTTTTTTAATTTTTATTTGTTTATGTACGTGTGGTTGGAACGAGAGGGCTAAGCAAAAACTAGTACACGAATCGAATGTGCTTTGATCCCAAAAGCATATACGTTGCATCAACGCGGTAGGGGCTCTGTGAGTGACGTACACAACCCCAACACATGCCTTGGTCCAATCTTAGCCCTCCACAAGCTCAAACGGAAATTAATTCATCGTTAATCTTGTCTTTCCACGCGTTTAAGTGTGCCATTAGTGCCAAAGCATTTTTGTATTTTCGTTAGAATACTTGTCATGACATTATTACTTAACTTCGAACCATACTTTTGCATTACAAATTTGAAGGATTATGTTGTATCTGTGTGAATTTTACTAGTATGGTTGGTTAATTTCTTCACTTCAAGTATGTTTTGATTACCAACTTGACAAAATTACAAGGATATGGTTTCTTCACTTTAAATTTTTTAGTATTTAAATTGGCTGCTGATGTCATGTTGACGTTAGCATGACATCATGCTGATGTCGACATGACATCAGCTTGCCCAGGCAGCAACTCAGATAAGTCTTGCTTTCGGACTTGTCTAGTTTGGTGGGCTCACTTATGGCCATGACAGCTCAATACTTTTGAAGGGAAATTACTAGATTTTACCCTTCGCTACACCTACCAAATTTAAAAGGGTAGTAATTTTTATGCTTTAATTTTTTCCGAGATGTTTTTTAAAATCAATGGAGGTTGGGGGTTTCAAACTTAGAGCTCTTTCAACGTTGAGAAGAGAAATACCACTAGACCAAGAGCTAGTTGATTGCCCGTAAATTTTATGTTCCGGTTAACCTCTTGTTTACAAAATTATCAAAGCATAAAAATAATAAGGATGAGTGCAACATAATGGAACCCGATTAAAATAAAATTAAGAATTTCATTGCGAGGAATTAGTGCTTGAATGCAACCAATCCCAAGACCGTACCAATTCTCCTTGTCCAGAAAAGGAAAGAAGAAAAAACATCAATGAAGTTTCTTTTTTTGTCAGTTCTCCTTGTCTATAGCTAAAGCATTTGGTGAGATGATTTTTGAGTCTGTTGACCAATTGAAAACTATAACTAATAGTTTGGTGAAAGGATCAGAACCAAGACTTGACATTGCTGTTGAATTGGCAAAGATGGATTTGTCTATTAATGACCAAATTAAGGCACTACGGCTAATTTTGGAGAAAGCAAGTGATGAGAGAACATTCCTGACATTGGATGGTGCTATGAGAAAAGCATTTGTTCTTCTCTTACTTGGGGCGAGGGAGCTGTGATTCACTCTTTGATGTAGTTGGTTTATGAACAACTTTCCCTTTTGCTCTTATCACCTTAGCATGTGATCACTTTGAATTATACATTATTTGGTACTGTTTTTATTAACGTATGCGAGTATATTTGAATTTTTATGAGATACTACAATTATGATAATGGGTTATATGAAAAGAAAAAAGAAAAAAATAAAAATCTTGGCAAAAACAATTGAAAAACAAATCTTGTCATATGAATCTTACCCAAAAAAAAAAAAAATTTCATGTCATTTGAATCTCAATTTCCATTAAAATTATCAAAGATTTTTTTATATATTTTTAAATAGTCTAATCTCATGTTATCTGGAACATCACCAAACACAGTATAACTTAGTCAGACTATTTATCCGAAACAGCACCAAATGCCTTATAATATTATGGATAAATAGTCAATACTCTTCGGAACAGATTAATACTATCCGACGGAAATTAGTCAGTACAGTCCGACGTACCAAATGAGCCCTCCAAGTGTAAAGAAAAAAACAAGACGATAGATACCTGAGCAAAAATACAAAGGAAACCCCATTGATTGTCCAAGAAAACCCATTGTCAACTTTGATAGTAGCTAAAGGATAAACTACTAGTGGTTAATGAGATCGAGAAGAAAATATATATATATATATATATAACAGAAATTCACCTATGTAGACATTCGGACGTTATTATCGTATGGACGTTATGTATTTTTTTACTACCCCTCCCAACTTTCCTCCTTGTTTACAATGGCATCCTCACGATAATAACGTGCAGACATCCGGATGAGAGAATAACTGTATAACAGAAAATCTCCTATGCAGAGATCTGGAAGTTATTATCATGCGAACGCCATGTATTATATACTACCTCTTTCTGCTTTGCTCCTTATTTACAATGATATCCGCATGATAATAAAGTGTGGACATACATATGAGAGAATAACTATATATATAATACATTAGTGACCATATGAGAATACGACCTATGTTAGGGAGAAAAAAATGGGTTGTCTAGCATTTTCGCTAGTAACACCTATAGTATACTCCTTCTTTGTTTGTATTTAACCTATATAGTATACTTTGGACTTACGGTAAAAATGAAATTAAAAAACGAAACTGCTCAACCATCACATTGTAAGGGGAAGAAAGAATCAAAACAGAACCTCACGCGTAAGGTTAACTACTATTATCTATTGGAGAAGCGCGCCTTTTTTTAAACTGGTGACTACTTTAGAGAGTGCATAAATACAAGTTCCAACACGTCATCCCACATTGCAGATAGTGAATGCTTATTGAGACATCAAAAGACCTAAAGAATGATTGGAAAAGCAACGCAGTCCTCTTCGATCTCAAGTCTCTCCACCACCTCTCACCCAATGCTTCACAGTCACTTTATTAGAGCATTTCCAGCAAGCAGGCTGGGGAGGGGGGGGGGCTTGGGGAAAATGTTGTTTCCAGCAACACAAAGCTGCCAGGGCAAGGTGTGGGCCCCAGCAAAAAAAATTTGCCCGGGCTAGCCCTTGAGGAGGTCCAGCCCGAGTAGCAAAACTCGTTTTGGGCTGACGTCAGCGCTGGAGTTTAAATTTTTTTAACGTTGGCGCGTGCAATGCACGCGCCAACGTTAAAAAAAATTTGACGCGCCGCTACAGTGCCCGTCCAATGGTTCTCTTCCACGTGTCGTCTGCTGGGCCATCCGATCAGCTTTTTAAACATATCAAATGGCAGCCATTTTTTCGCAAATAAAAAAATCAGAAAAAGCAAGCCCCAACGGCTCTGTGCCACGTGGAAGCTTCTGGGCTTTTCGATTTTTTTTTCCAGCCATCCAACGGCAAGGAATTTTTTTCCCAATAAAAAAATGAAAAAAAATACCAAAAAAAGACTGAAATTGTTTTCTATAAATACCAACCAATACTCTTCACTTTTAACATCAACAACCAATATTTTTTAATAAAAAATTGAAAAAAAACCAAAAAATTAATTTTTTTTTCTTCTCTCTATACCTTATTTCCATTTTGAACATTTAAGTAAATGTCTTTGTCCTTTTACTTTTATTTATTTTTATATTACTCCATTTACTTAAGTTTACAATGTAAATAAGGAAGTACCCCCCATTTGGATTCAAATAAAAATACTAGAAAATCAAATTCCCACCAAATCAAAATATGAAAAATCGGTTTTAGTGAAAAATACAATTTAGGCTAAAAATGATGGCTCATTAAGTCAATATATGCTTCATATTAAAATCCCATAAAATCAAGTTTTCTTATTTGATATGTAAGGAATAAAAGCCGCCAAAAATTTTATTGAGAAAATGATTATTTCGAAAAACCATTTTTCATACTTAGTCAATATTGCACCTCCGCTAAAACTCTTGAGAAAATGATTTTTCATACGTAGGAACCCAAAAATCTTATCCGAAAATATTATCCAAATTAATTTTTTAAGTAAACAAAGCTGTGAGGTAAATTATTTGTAATTTTCGTTTTATTAATTTCTATGTCATATTAATTTTTATTTAAATGTTTCTTGCAATTTATATATTTTGTTAATATTTCTTGTATTTCCAATATTAATATGAATGTTTCTTGCAATATTTATATTTTGTTTTGCATTTCTAATAATTGTTAATGAATAGTATTGACACGTAGGAACCCAAAAATCTTATCCGAAAATATTATCCAAATTAATTGTTTAAATAAACAAAGTTGTGAAAAAAACAAAAAAATGAATAGTATTTGCCATGGCAAGGGGCTAATTGCTGGAAACACCCTTTGCTGGGGGGGAGCTAGGGCAACCACTATTCACATGAATAGTAGCTGCCCTAGAACTCCCCTTGTCATGGCAAGGGGCTAACTGGTGGAAGTGCTCTTATTAATGCATTTCTGGCCAACTTGTCTTTCTTTTTGCTTTGAGCAAAGCCCAAATTTCATGTTTTATAAATTTATAATAAACAAACATTATTCTCTGTCTTCAAGGCTTCCTGTGCCCTGAAAAAAGCAAGAAAAACAGATACACTATTTACCCCCCACACGGCTCATTTATTCGCACAGCTTCTTCTATTCTATCCTTGTAGGACTTAAATTTTGAGCTATCAAATCAAAGTCATCTCACATGTGATTTGAACCTTTTTTTTTTACAGCCCATACCCCATTTGCTTATTGCTACTTTGTGCTAAAAGAAGAGACACCAAACAAAGGAAAGGAAACCAACCATAGGCTATAGAGATAGCCAAGAAATAGTAATTTAGAAATCCACCACTCCCAAGGAAGGAACAATGGCATTATTATATGCACCAACGCATGCACCAAACCCCAAAGTAAGCTGCTTTGACCTTTTGAAAGGACCTTTTCGGCTTTGGGAAATGACAGTCCAAAGGACCTTTGGGCATTGAGAGTCAACCACTTTACCACAAGGCAAGGGAATCCTATGAGATGTTGAATCCCAATGTCCACGTCCAAAAGGGATTTCCTCAGAAAAATTTGAAACGCTAGAATAAATCTTTGGTGCTAATAGCAGCACCATGCTGCAAGAGGAACTGTTCTGAAATAAAAGCAGGGCAGAAAAAGGGAAAACCCCATTTGAACAACCGACCCAAAAATCCAACTCCATATCTCAGGAGTAGGTCCACCCACCAGGACCACACCTAACCTATCATCCCCTTTGCAAATTATGTGATTTGCTCCTTTTTTTTTACTTTTCAGATGTACAAAAAAATTTCTTTTTGCCTTAACCCGCCAACAAGTTTACATCATTTGAAATTCGAACGACCTGGAAATCAGCCATTTACTTTATCACTAAGCATTTCTGTCTATGAGCTGCCAACTGCAGTAGTATCGAACGGTGTTCTCGATTGGATTATAACCCGAGCTCCTGAAGCAAGCCTGTTTAGGAGGAAAACAAACAAAATGTCAACCAACATTGACAAGACAAGAAAAAACAGGATTATAGTAATAAATTTGATCAAAGTGAAAATAGGAAGGAGTCAACACTCAACTTTCTTCGATTTTGATCACCTTCTCCTTCTCTTCTCTAAAAGAATCTAACCTGTTTGATTGCTTTTTAAGAGATGAAGGCCCTGTGATTCTTTTACTAGCTCCATTGGATGCACAGTGGGTATTGATTTGTGCACAATCAACTCCATCTGAGGAGTTCCTTGGTTTGTCAGAAATAGGTGATCTCATAGATTCACTTCGTGGTTGCTTATTGAGTGACGCCTTGATTGATCTTAGGATGCATTTTGAACGTCCTGAGGTAGACTCCTCTTTGTCCTCTTTGTCCTCTACTGAATCTGGCTTCCTACAACTCCTGCAAGTTCATAAGTTTAGCATTTGAACCATACTTGTTGCAACTGCTGGATTAAACCTGAGGGTAATTCTTTCTTATAAGTACCCCCATAATTCTTCATAGAAAAAACTCCCGAATACTCAACAAAGCAATAGGGTAATTCTTTCTTATAAGTACCCCTATAATTCTTCATAGAAAAAACTCCAGAATACTCAACAAAGCTATCCAAATTGAGGGAAAGTCCCAGAGATGCAATTTGGCAGACCTAACCTAGTACATGTAACCCCTTGAATTTGCTCTCAGTAGCATTAGAAATGAATCTGCTTCTCTTATTAAAAGAAAGAAGTGAATCTGCTTCATTCCTTGTTCGGGATCAAATCAAATTCTCATGATTTGATGTAATTCTCTATTTCACTGTCACTGTGATGCTAACATCTGATCTAACAGTTTTAGCCTTTGTGATTTGCTAACTTTTAGCAGAAGCACATTCATTACAAAGATCAGATAAAATGGATCACGCATATAAGAGACCACAAAATTTAATGTGACTCAGCAGAATCTTGCTGATATCCATAGACAAGGGGGAAAATCTGGTACGTTGCATCTCTATCAACAAAGTCAGACAACTACCTCATAATCCTAGTTATTTCTAACTACACATCTATTAAATTACCAGAGCTAAATTCCTTATTTGACAAAGAAAAGAATTCCTTTCTACCCTAGTAAACCCAAACGAGTAATTAAATACAAAGCCTACAATAGACCAAGCTAAATTGATATTTGAGAAATAATATCCAATATGATTTAACATTATGTGAAACAATACCTTGAAGTAACAGGTATTGTTACTTCAAGGCTTCCAGCTGCTTAAACCGACCTAACTTGGATGTTCAGAAGTCTAATTGCACTGATCATGGTCTTGATCAAGCTAGGTTTGCTAAGCAACCAAACTTTTGCCAAACTTTTGACTTCAAATGTGCTTGCAGTCACCAGGAATGAAGAAGCACCAACGGGCCCAAGCTCAAGTTGTTCAACTTATCTTAGGAGGGGCAGTCTATGTTAAAGCATCATTCAAATTCTATAACTGATTAATCTGATTTAAGAATTAAGAAACATCTTAGTTCTTCAAGGTAGCTAAGAAGTCAAAACTCTGGTAGAATCCCCGGGTTTAACCATCTAGGGAAACTGCATATGTGAAAATTTTCAAATAAACACCCCTGCACTTCACATTATCATCATCTTAAGTATGCTTTTGACTGATTTTGGTCCGACCTTACTATCAAGTGGTAAGAGATTACCCTAAAATACTTGTATCATAAGACAAAAAGTGCCTAAAAGAACTGAAAGAAAAGTTCAGGGACTAGGCAAACCTGTCAGCATTGTATGAAGATGATCGCTTTAGAGCTGAGCGTCCATCTTCGTCCTTGAGCATTTTAGTCTCAATCAAGCTCCCACTAAAATATTCTTTCTCTTCCAATCTCGAACCCCTTAGCCTCGGATTGTCTGATAGGCAGTCTAGCTCTCCCAACATTACCTTAGTGGAAAATAATGGGGAGTGAAATTTGGAATGGGAAAACCTGGGCTTGTATGTTGGAATAAGACCAAAACGGTGATCCTTCACTGATATTGACCCACATGAGATGAGTTGCATAAGTACATTAGTAGCCTTGGCCCTTGGATTGTTTGTCATTCGAATGTCTTCCTCTTCAAGAATTCTAAAACTGTTAATTTTACTAGCATCGGCCCTAATAAGTGATTCCAGAGTTTCAGTCTTCCCACCCGATGAAGATGCACTAGAGGAAGATGGAGGAGGAGAAACCGAATCACTGCAAATCTCAGAGTTCTCTTTCTCACATGGAACTCTGTTTTGGTAATAACTACTATCAGGTTCTAATGACCCATCATCAGTGGAAACACCCCTTGTACATGTTTCTTGAGCTTTAGGTTTGTTCACATTTTCTTCAGTCTGCGTAGAAGCATCAGCTAAACCGTCACTCTTGTAAACCTTGTACTCTGTCAAGCTCAGAGAACCCCCCCAAGAAGAACTCTTTCCAACTGTAGACTCGGGAGACGCACTGGAAGAGCCTTCGGGACGTTGAACTGGAGGAGAGAGCTCATCTTCTTGAGAATGCTTTGTTTCCTTTCCATTCAAACTCGAAGAGGATGAAGAATCATCTTGGCTTCTAGAAGATGCTGGCTCTGGTGGTTGTTTCAAGTTCTGGATTTTTATATTTGCCACAGGGCTAAAACGATCTGTCCAGAAAAAAGTAAGCATCTAGATTTAGGATGTTTAATTTATTTACCATGGAACGGAAAATTTTGGTCAATAAGCAATTTCTATTATCTGGTGCAAAAAATATATGGAAATTTTACTAACTTCAATTGCTAGCAACCAAACAATGAGAAAATGAATCTTCTACCCCTTTTACCTGAATTAGATTCTTCAAAGAGCTCAGAACCCTTGAGGACGTACTCATTTCCATGGGCCGGAAGAATCGGATCATCTTCAGAGAGATCATGCCAAACGAACCCATTCTTATAGCTTCTGTAGTCATTCAGACAAACAAACCCCACACTTAAACACTGTCTTAAAAATCGACCATTTCTAAAATTTGGGCTGAAAAAGGAGTAGAAATTCACCTCTTAGAAGACCATGAATACATGGAAGCCATGCCTCTGCCCCTCAGAGCATTAAGCCTATTAATCACATCTGCACCAAAAAACATTTAAAAAAAATAAACAAATAAATCCTCAAAATTCAGAAAAACAAAATACCCATTAGAAAATCCCCAGAAATTGATGCTATTTGTTAGTTGAATTTTGAATACCTCTGAGGTAGAGCCCTTGAGGAGAGGTTACAGTAACCTCCATGAAATGAGGGTGTTCAAGCTGTCGATTTCGAGAGAGATAGTAAACCACAGGGACTTTGCGATTCTGATGGTATTTAGGCGACTTCTCAGTCCACACTTTAGCCCTCTCAGGACTCACTTGTGAGTACTTCTTCATCCTACCCTCCATTGCTTCCTTCGTTTCAGCTCAGTTCCACAGTTTTCTAGCAAGTTGAAAGCTCTTTATGTTCTGGGTTCTCACCAAAACCTAGTAAACAAAGTTCTCGGAGCTTCAATGGCGGAGATTTGTGGGTTTTTAAAATGGTGGAGAAAACCGGATCAGAGATTCAGTCTTCTTGAGAGACTTGGAGAGTTGGAATCTTTGAACCAGTCAAAAACAAAATTGAACTTGTTAAGAGGGCCAGACAAGGAGACAAAAAAACACAGACAGAGAGAAACAAAGAGATGAAGCTGATGAAGCATCGGAGGAAGTGGACGCCCGCATTTATTGCATTGCAGAATGGCACACACACTTTGCAGTATGTGTTTGTATTTACGACGCTGTCTATTTATGTGTCTGAGAAAAAGCTTCAAAAGGAAACCGAAATTTATTACCAGATAAATAGTGGCTGCTTGTTGCTTCAATGCGACTCTCTCTCTCTCTCTCTCTGGCTTTTGCTGCTTTTCGATTATTTTGCTTGGCTTTTGCTTGTATTGTTTTATTTTATATTTGTGTACGGGTTTTATCTGATGTGAAAGCCAAGGATCGTCTCACAGACTTCAGAAAGAGTGAGAGTGCTATGGCTTTTCAACTTAGATTAATTTTCAGGTTATCGTAAATGGAGTTTTGTTCTTTCTTTTACGGAGATATAACAAATGAGAGCCAATGATAGCTGCTTTAATTGGTAAAGTCCTACACTGTGTGTAGCCACGCTAGTATTCGAATTCCGCTGTCAATAATCCTCGTTGGTACGCAATCTGTAATTTCCCCTAGTTCTTCTAAATTCCAACTCGGTTTCTACATCAAAATTATTACAACAATGTAATATTGTCAAATAATCTACGATGACTTTTCTATCTCCCTTCAAACTCTTCGGCATCTGCAGATTTTTTTTTTCCTGGTTGGAATGTGTGTTTTAGATTGATAATCTAAAAGGCGTTGAAGTCTAGATTTTGTTTTAAAGTATTCTAGGTCTACTCTTTCTATGTGGCAATATTAACTTTTCACAAACTTATTCTCACAGATCTGGTAAAACACTCATTTTTTTAATGTTTTTTTTCGAAATTTTGTAATGTTCTATAGCTATGAAACTATACTATTGATATGATACCAGTTTGTGTTTTGTTAAAGTAATTTCCCTCAATAAACTCATTAAAAAAATTTAAGGCAGAATGATGTGAGTGAAGTCTGGCCCAATTGTGTGGTGAAACATGACTTTGATACGATATATTAGAGCATCTTCAATAATAGTAGCAAATTAAACTTTTCGAATTAAAGTTTATTGACTTATGTGGCAATTTGAAAATGTTTATTTGTTACTTGAATAATTTTTGCTCAATCAAACTCTTCAATTCAATTAATATAATATCATGGAAAAGAATAAAAAATATGAAAACATGTGAAAAATGTCTATATATTTATTATATGAAAAGAAAAAAATGTATGCTTTTAACATTTTTAAGGTAGGTTTTGTTTTTCCAAAGTAAAATTAAATGTTTGAAAAGCCAAAGTCAACTTACCAGTCCTAAAGACAGAGAAAGAGGTTGCATCTTTGATGACTGAGGTTGAAGAGACTGTTGGAGAGAGTTTTTCTGATATGGCTCACTTATTTTAGAATTTCAAAGCTGTTGGAGATGCTCTTAGAAAAATATTTGTACTTTGCCATATGTATTCCATTCACATATAAATTTATGTATTTAATGTATTCAAAAATATATATATCTTCTTTACAAGGAAAATATTTGTACTTTGCATTAAATATGTAAGTAGAATACACGTGGTATAAAATGAATGAAAAACGTATAAGAGAAGATAGCTAGCACTCTTCTTGTTCCGTTATATGCCCGTATGCACTGATGCTACAGGACAGAATGATTGTGCTTTTATCATTTTGGAATAATCCACTTGGCCTAATAATTTGTAATGTTCTTAAACCCGGACATTAATTCATGCTTATCACAAACAATGTGGTCCAAACCTGTCAAATTAAAGAATTAATAATCCCCAAGACATGGCGCGGAGGGCACTGAATTGTATTGCCATATTATTATCAATCAATTGGAACTGTCAAACATTGTATTTAATTTAGTCTAAGATTTACACCTCCCTATTATTATCAATCAATAAAAACAAAACATTTCTATTTATGCATTTATTTTCCCCACTCATCTACTCTCTTTTTTTTTTTCTTTACCAATTTTAAGAATTAAAAGATTAGTGCTGACAATAATTTTTTCATAAAATGATGATATTTTTGTTATTTATTTTGCAGATGTTATTTCATTGGCATTGACAACGCCGTGGTTTTGTGGGAACAAATAAATGGGGATGAAAGAAAGGGATGGGAGAGAATAGGAGGAGGAAAGTGAAAAGAAATTTTATTCATAAGTGCTTTTTCTAGATGCGCTTATGTATGAAGCAATTATTCATAAGTATTTTTTTCTAGATGAGCTTTTATTAGAAGCACGTCGAAATTTTTATTAAAAATCAAATTTCTTTAATATAAAAAAAAGCACTTAGAAGTGCTTCTTGAAGAAGTATCAGAAAACGTTTTTATGACCTAGAAAAAACTTGAAGTTTTCTATCAAACGGAATCATAAGCGTTTTATGTGTGAAAAACTCATTTCAAAAACAGTTTCAAATATGCCCTAAAAATTTCAACATCATTTTAAATGAAATAATACCTGATGCAGGACGCATGACCTTTTTCTTTGCGTGTTGAATGTTCATCCATTTTTCTATGAGTTTATCATTGAATGAGATTCAAATTTGCAGGTTGGTTGAGCCCCAAATCAGAAGCCAACAAGAATGAAATTTGCTGCATTAAGCCACTAACCTGAGAACACAGCAATCAGTATTTTAAAACGAGTAGGTGAAGTTGAGATAGTACTCTTTGTCACCTCTGTAGGAAGAAAATGACACATCATCTAAAGTATTAGTGTCTACACTTCCACCTAACCACATAGGACTCAAGTCCCTTCTTCCCCCTAGAATGATCAATGCATGCGGCTATGCAAGAAAAGAATAAAAAGGATATGCAGATCATCAAATTAGCAACAACTTGCCCCTCATTTTCACACTTATTAGACCACAAGAAAAATAAACTAATTGTTGTAATAAAACTGTGGATGCTCCACGATGAGAAACAAATGGAATCACTTTTTGCAAAGTGAAGCCATGGTATGAGAGGGGGTGGTGTGTGCAATAACTTGCATGTAACATTCAACCTGAAAATCAGATAGAGTTCAACTTTCCTTCTTATTATTGTGATTTTCACGGATATGCCATCATATTTTTGCTTATAAACGGGCACTTGAGAATGCCTTAAAGATCATATTCAGAGAAGAGTGATAAAGCATCAATAAAAAGTCTCATAAAAGAGAAAAAACAATATTGTCACTTGTACTATCATAAGAGTGTTGAGACCTAAAAAATCCAAGGCTAAGCCTAAATATATTCCCGGCCTAGTGCGACACCTTATTGAGAGGAAACCCGACTTGGGTACGCGAAAGTTCATCGTATGCGCTTGCACGAGTCACGGTCCACGTGCCACACCAAGCAAATATATAATCCGTCACGCTAAGAGTTGTAATGAGCCTGTAAAATGCACCAGCTCTATGAACCCATGCTTATCCTATCAAACGTCATTTTGACTCAACCACAACCTTTTACAATACGATAAAATTCGAGCACAAGCACGCCAAACAACATGCAAATGTCAAGCACAAAACCCTTATTTTGCACCTAGTCATGCTACAAGCTTAAGTGGGGCCAAGCCACGCAAATGTCCGGGGCTTGCTGAGTAGGTTGTGGTATGGATGGTTATGAGCATTCACGATGCAAGCCAAGAAGTGAAAGTTTTGGGCAGCTTGGGAGCCCCAAAACTAGAGCCAATTTCTTAAGCCCAAATACATGGGTAAGCATGAAAGAGATAAAAGATAGTCCATCACCTTAGAAAATTGGCCCAACATCTTATTAAATTAGCCCATCACCTTAGGAGTGGCCCAAACAACCTAGAAAATATCTTGAGAAAGTCTCCAGCACACGCCCAAAGACAAACCCAAGACAACTATCTAAAAAACAAAGGATACTTGCATGTGCATACTGCTGGGAGTCTCCAGCACATGGACAAAGACAAACAACGATAGACCACCTGAAAAACCAAAGGATCCTTGAATGTGCAGGTGTTGAGGCCCAAAAAATCCAAGGCTGGGCCCAAATATATTTTCGGCCCAGTATAACACCAAGCAGAAAATCCTTATTCAAGCAACATGCCACGCTACAAGCTTAAGTGGGCCCAAGCCACGCGAATGCCTGTGGCTTGCTGAGCGGGTTGTGGTATAGATGGTTACAAACATTCATGAGGCCCATTGATGGTCCAAGGAGTAGAAGTTTTGAGCTACTTGGGAGCACCAAAACTCAAGCTCATTCCTTGAGCCCAAACATATGGGTAAGCATGAGAGAAAACCCAATAGTCCATCACCTTAAGAAAAGGCCCAAACATCTTAGAAAAATATCCAATAGCCATAGCCCATAAAAAATCCCACATCAGCCAAAGCTTCCAGCAGTCTGACGAAATCAAAGGGAATTCACAAGCCGCTGGAAACAAAACAGCCTAGCCCAGCACCTTATAAAATATCCAACGTCATGCATCACTGTCAAAACCAGATTGTAGCCAAACCACCAAAACCAAGCAAACCCATGTGCTAATCACCCTTTTGACCAAGCGTCCTTACTCATTCTTTCCTCTTCAAGCTTTGGTGAGAAAACAAGAAGCAAAAGTGGGTGGCTCCTCACCCATATGGAGAAGTCCAACTGCCTGAGGACCTTGGAACTCCAAAAAGCTTTATGCCTACATGCTCAGACTAGGGAAGTTTCACCAAATAAGATGGAATGAAAGGAAGTGAAGGAAAATGAGAGAGGGTGGCTTGATAAAATTAAGGTTTTCAGTGCCTATAAAAGGAGCCACTTTCTACCCAGCAAAGACAACTCACCTTGGTTGCTGCAAGCCTCCTAGCAACCGTGAGAATTCACCGAAGGCAAGCATCCCCTTTGGAATCCTTCAATTTCATGCTTTATTCTTCCATCTTCCTCCTTTCTCTTTCTCAAAACCCACATCTAGAGAAAGCAAACATCATCTCTCATCTCTGGAACTCTTCGATTTCAAGCCTTATTCTTCCATTGCTTCCCATTTTCTCTTCTGTCGTGCAACCAAGGAATCTGCTAAAGCCACATATGCTTCTATCTTCTTCCTCTCTTTTAGATCGAAGGCAAGCAACCATATCCAGAGAGAGCAAGCATCACCTCTCATCTCTGGAACCCTTCGATTTCAAGCCTTGTTCTTCCATTACTTCTCTTTTCCCCTATGTCAAGCCAATACAGAGCCTGACAAAGCTTTCATCAAGCTGCAGGAAAATTACCCAAAGCACCTGTTCATCCACCATAATATATATATATATATATATATCTCTCTCTCTCTTCAGCAAATCCTCACGAAATCATTACTTCAAGCCTCTGTTCCTTATAGGAAACCCAAGCCTTCTCTCTCTCATGCTAAACTCACGAATGCTTAGCTCCCATGTCACAAGCTTTTCATGCCAAGTCAAGAATTTATCTGTTAGCAATTGTTGGTTTCATTGGTAAAGAATACCAAAGTATTTCCTAAGGCTCAGCTACCCTTTCGAAACACTCTTGGGGCATGATCCTTGAACTCAGACTCAAAGGGCAATTTCATGCATGTTTCTCTTTTTCGGCAGCCCAAGCCCATTCGTCAGGCTGCTAGAATAAAAAGACCCATACAGCAGGCTACTGCGAGCAAAACACCCTTCAGACCAACACCATTACCTATTTCTTTCCCCTACCAGCTCTTGCCATAAAATAAGGGAAGAAAGAAGGAGAGAGTTTTGCCAAAGATACGAGATTGGCATAGGAGCAGCTACGGGAAGACTCTAGAGCTCCCAAAAATCTTGTTTTTGTGTGTTTGAATTAGAGGGATTTCACAAAATATGGATGAATTAAAGGAAGAGAAGATGAATGGAGGCACTGGCGGATCCACAGAGGCGCAAGGAGGTGCACTGCACCTCCTCTCGTCGGAAACTTCCTTGGGGATGCCAGAATTTGCCCTTTTGCTAGTGCCCACCAATTGTTTGACTAAATGCCTCAAAGACGTTGTATTGTTTGCTGCATTGGGAGACCCTGAATATTTACCTTATATTGTTGGGCTCAATCTCATGAGCATGTAGGAGAAAACGGTTCATCAATCGGAGCTCCACAACCAAAGTTATGAATTTTTGAAGTTTTTCTAGAGTATTTGAAGTTAAAAGTTGCAGAGGCACGATTCAAGGAAGAAGAAGACTCTGCGTCAGCACTTCTGACTTTGATTCTTTTTTAAAATAGTCCACTAGCAAGCCGACACATGTCTATTTCTAATTGGCCTAAATTAAAAAATTCATTAAAAACTCATATGTGTGCCAAAAAATTCACCCAAAATTACCCTAAACTTTTAATCATGTGCACTTTTATTTCATGACCTCCAATTTACATGTGCTTTTGATTAGATTAATTGGTATTGACTTTTGTTAGATTAATTATGTAATTGACATTAATTTTGTTCATATTTGATATGAATTTTGGTAAACTAATTGTGTCAATGACAAGGATTTTGTTCATATTAATTGATATCCATATAGACTATAATCAATTAGTTGTAGACATAAAACTCTTATTTGTTTTAATTATGAGTGACATTAGTATTGGTTAAATTCTAAGGGTATTTAGTTGTATAAATTTTTTTTGAATTTTTAGCCTTAATTTTTTTTAACACACTACACGGATGTTAAACCCAGGGCCTTGCTTGAGTCCTTTGTAAATTTTTAGCCTTTTAAATATTGCACCTCTCCTGAAAAATTCATGGATCCGCCACTGAATGGAGGGGGAAACTTGAAGATTTGGGAAGAACCAGCAAAGGTTTCTTGGGAAGAAGGAGCTTCCAGGGCCTATAAAAAAGGGCATCTCCTCCCCATCATCTCAACCACATCCAGAGATAGCAAGCATCCCCTCTCACTACCGAAACCCTTCCATTTCTAGCCATGTTCTTCCATTGTTTCTCCTTTTCTCTTCTGGTAAAACACCCAAGAGCCTGACGAAGCCTTCGTTAAGCTGTCGGAAATTTGCTAAAGCCACCCATTCTTTTTCCTTCATTTTTTCCTCTCTTCCCTCAACAAATCTTCTCAAAATTCTCTCTTCCCCTTGCTTCGAGCCTCTGTTTCTCATAGGAAACCCAAGTCTTCTCTTTCTAATGCTAAACTAGTGAATACTCAGCTCTCATGCCACAAGTTTCTCAAGCCAAGCCTAAATATTTATATGTAAGCAACTGTTGGTTTTGTTGGTGAAGGAAGCCAATGTGTTTCCTAAGGCTCCACAAACCTTTCGAAGCACTCTTGGGGCCTGATTCTTGAACTCATATATAGGGGCAAGTCCATCCATTTGCTCTTTACAACAGCTCAGACTCATCTGTAGCTGCCGAAATGAAAAAGGCCCTATAAAGAGTATATACAATTATACTCTCATATTTCATCTATTTTAAAACAATGATATATCGTGTCGCTTATCATTTTGTAGCTCTAATGGATGATATTAGAATTTCAAACTAAGGCGAAAATAACCCCACATGTGGATAAAATGCATTTACAAGCCTTAATAGACCATGTTACAACCTGGTAAGGCATAAATTACCTTGAACATGACAACAACAAAAAATGCCTTGCTAAAAAGTGTGAGACATTTTATCTTGGTGTTTAAAATTCAATGTAAATTTTTTTTTTTTTAAAAAGGTAAATATTAAAAAAGTAGTTACTTAAATTATTGCCTCCTTCAAAGTCACAAGCTTTTGGTGAGGAAAAATATTATAACCAAGCACGGAATCAAGAATTTCTTAATAGAGGTGTAATTTTAGTTAGGATTTAAAACAAAAAACAAAACAAAACAAAACATGCGCTTTGTGCGATGCAGTAGTAAACTGACTTCATTTAGGTTTTTCGTCGAACACCTAGAGTACACCTCCTAGGTTGAGCAGATGTGCACTATGCAACACTTATAATAGTTTTTTTGGACGAAAGCAGATGCAACTACACCTCCTTGGGCATTAATAGATCCACCACTATAACCATGTGCCACATAGATCCATCGTCATACTTTGAGTTCCCAAACAATGTTTGAAGAAAACTCATTCAAATATCAATTGTTTCAATAGTGCCCTTGTAGATGGTTGTAGACTATAAGACTTCTTGGAAACCCATCTGGCTTATAATAAATATGGAGTTTCACTAAAACACCCAAAATGGGGACTGAAATTTTAAAAAAAACTCAACATCCAAAACACTTTATAAACACACCCAAAACCCATCATTACACACACTCAAAACTCATTTATAAACACACCCAAAAAATATACAATTGTTGATTTTGGGGTTGATTTTGGGTGTGTTTCTATGTTTAAATAGTGCTTGGTTTTTTTTATAAATATATGTCTAGGATTGCGTTTATTTATAAATTTGTATAATAAATATATATAAAATATTGAATACAACTTTTATTATAAGTTAAACTTAAAGAATGTCAAGCTTTGCAGATAAACCCAATAAAAAGCAGCCGTAAACAAAACATATTGTTCTTATTATGCTTAGACAAAATAACTATTTAAAAGAAAAAAGGAAAAAAAAGAAAAAAATTTTGTTCTTGAATCTTGATAGTTAAGCAAGCACCTTAATCCTTCCCGCCATTTCTATATTCAGTCTCACTCTCTCAGACCTTTGTCCAGAACACCCACTATTTTCCCCCCATTCTTCTCCATTTGATGCTCTCCCGATCACTGTGTTCATGCTATTGTCTACGCCCACGCTCTCTCCACCATCTCAGTACCTCCATTTCTCTCTTCCGCTCCAAACCCTCTTCTCTTTCTCTCACCCTCATTTCCCTCTCCCCGAAAAACCCTAATCTTCGCGCCATGTCCTCTCGCCCCTCCGCCTTCGACGCTCTCATGTCCGGCGCTCGCGCCGCCGCCGCCAAGAAAAAGCCCCAAGCTTCACCCTCCAAGAAGCGAAAAACCCTAGAACCTAACCCTATTGAAAACCCCCAATTGCTATTGAAACCCGAAAATGGCAGTCCAACCCAAGCCCCAGAATCCAAGGAAGTCAAAGAAGCTCTAGAAAGTTCTAGTAATGGCGGCCAGGTGGTTCCCCCCGCGAAAAAAGTGTGCGCGGCGGCAGGTGCTCAGGAGCGGACGGCGGAATTGAAGAGCCGAATCGCTCTGTTGAAGAAGAAAGCCGGTGACTTTGACCCGAAATTGATGGCGAATTGGGGCGAGGGCGAGAGGGTTCCGTTCGCGTTTGTTTGTTTGGCTTTTGATTTGATTGCTAACGAGACGGGTCGGATTGCAATCACGGATATAGTGTGTAACCTGTTGAGGACTGTAATGCACACCACGCCTGAGGATTTGGTGCCCGTGGTTTATCTGGCAGCAAATCGGATTGCGCCAGCGCATGAGGGATTGGAGCTTGGAATTGGGGATGCTTCGATTATCAAGGCGCTTGCAGAGGCTTGTGGGAGGACTGAAGCACATGTTAAGAAACAATACAAGGTATTTTCCATGTGGGTTTTGTGCGTTTTTTATTGAGTATGTATCTAGTTTTGTGTGATCAATCATTAATGTGGTTGTTGTTTATGCACAATCTAGTCCATCATATAATGTAGGAGGATGAAAGAACAAGAATGTTAATAAAGCTCTGCTCGAATTTGTTGATTTATTTCATTCTTTATCGAGTGAGGTTGCATTGAAATTATTTGAGGATGTGTAAGTCCTTTGTTCTATGATGGTTCAACTGCTATATTTTAGTTGATGTCCCATCACTGGCATTCTTTCTTTCAAATCTTCCTGGAACTTGTCGATTTATGTAGGATTTGTTATTCAACAGTGTTTAACTTTTTGTTTATGACTGTATTTCCTTTTTCTTTCCTCTAATGATAAATGGGGTTCACATTGATAGGAATTGGGAGATTTGGGTCTTGTTGCAAAAGCAAGCCGTTCATCTCAATCTATGATGCGCAAGCCTGATTCGTTAACTGTCACCAAGGTTTTCAGTACATTTCGTCAACTTGCTAAGGTGATCTTCATATTTCCAAACTGAAAATCCGAAATTTTAATACATTGATACGTTGATTTAGATGCTTTTTTTTGTCTTACAGGAAACTGGACTTGGTAAGTACAATTTTGTTTCCTCAATTGATTTTTTTGGTTTTTGGGTCTAGTACTCTAACCTTTTACCACTCCATGCAATAATACTTTGGACTTTATATCTATGTTTTATATCTGCATTCTGTTGGGAAGTTATCCCAATTGCAAAACAATGTGGGAGTGTCAAATTTCGTGGTAATCAAAGTCCTTCATAAGTATAGCTTATTAATGGCCTCCAAGGCCTCGACACCCATGCTTGTCTGTTTCTTTCCTTGTCAAACTACTTTTTCTTTGGAAGCAGTTTTTTCTTTCTAGAAGGCCTGTATTTTTGGTTTTATTTTTATTTCAAATTATGCCTTATGGAAGCTAAAAGGGGGGGCTTTTGGTAGATACATTAACATATTTTTCGTCACATAGTTTATGAATGAGAGTTTCTTTTTTCTTTTGTAAGTGATTAGATTATACTCTATGTACTGTAATTAGCTGGTGAATTGTTTTCTCTTAGATCATTTTACACTAAATTTACTGGTGGGGCAGGAAATATGAAGAGTTTGTGGAGGGGTTAAATTTTGTATACTCTACGGTACTGATTTTGTAATTAACTTGCCCCTTGCTTTTGAAATTTAATAGGAATCTGGGAAAGATAGTCAGGAGAAGAAAAAGAACCATATCAAGGCACTTCTTGTTGCTGCCACTGATTGTGAACCTCAATATCTGATCCGTTTGCTTCAGGTTGCAGTTTGATCACATACTAGATTTCAGTTGTTAACTCCTTTTAGCCTATTGTAAGGTTTAAGTGGTTTTCTCTTGTAGACAAAGTTGCGAATTGGGTTGGCAGAGCAGACTCTCTTAGCTGCATTGGGACAAGCTGCAGTGCATGCTGAAAAACATTCTACACCACCTTCTCATATTCAGAGTCCTATAGAAGAGGTCTGTTTAGGTTCGTCGGGTCAAATGATAGAGTTATACTGAATCTTCCTGCCATTAGATTTTCTGGATACTGAATTTTTTATCTAAAACTGAATTAGCAGTGCACTATGAGTTCAGAATCTTTTGTGTCAAAGACCTTTGGCTATTATATCATTATTCTTGATATTTGCGAGAATATATACAAGCTGATCTGAATTTGTATTGGTGGTTTTTTGTTTTTCTCGTCATAAGTTCTTTACAATTTTGATTGATCAGGCTGCAAAGATTGTTAAGCAAGTGTACTCTCTACTTCCTGATTACGATAAAATCATCCCTGCCCTTTTAAGTGGTGGTGTGTGGAATCTTCCGAAGACATGTAGCTTTACTTTGGGTGTCCCAGTTGGACCTATGCTAGCAAAGCCAACTAAAGGTGTATCTGAGATTGTACAGAAGTTTCAGGATACAGAATACACTTGTGAATACAAGTATGATGGAGAACGAGCCCAGGTTATACCATCTAGTTGAAATCCAACATGTAATTTTGTTCCGCCTGTGATAATTATGTGCCGTAACATGCTCATCCCTTACAGATACATTTCATGGAGGATGGTTCTGTTGAGATATACAGTCGAAATGCTGAACGAAACACTGGAAAGTTCCCTGATGTTGTTGTTGCAGTGTCGAGGTAGGCTTCTATCTTTGGTTGTATATGGTATTTCATATTGAATTTAGGTGCGAGAATATCTGAGGGAGTGTGGTGCTCTAGAATAAAAGTTCCATATTTTGACATCTCCATGTAAGTCCATCAGTTGTGCAATTCTTGGTGTGCCAACAAAAAGCGATGTGTAAAAGAGTTGGTTGGTTACTGATTAAATTTTCAAACTGCTTTTGGGATCTATGTTCTATTACTATGTCACTATTAATGTAACTAATGTCATATAATACATAATGCACTGAATAAAATTAAATATTTTATATTTCTGAAAAATAAGACTTGCTAAATGGGTGTCAAGGCATCTGTTAGTGTAATAAAATGAATGCCTGGCAATCTGTGTTTTGAAATTTTCCAATCTGTATCTGACTAGTTAACTTGTGAAAAGTTTTTATCATGAAGGAGCTCTACGGTTGCAGGTTCATGTTATCCAAAACACCAACTGTGCTTACTTTTCAGTTGCTAATGCTTTCTGTCAGCTTTCAGGTTAAAGAAGTCATCTGTAACGTCATTTGTTTTGGATTGTGAATTGGTTGCTTATGACCGTGTAAAACAGAAAATTCTTCCTTTCCAGGTAAATTATTTTCACATTCCACTCCAGATTTATGCTTGTCTCACAAAGCTCTCAAACATTTGTATGATTTATATTATTGCATTTTCTAATATAACAATATAAATCATAAAATTTTGGAAGAGCAGTTACCCTCGTACCTACCAAAAGTTTGACTCTTGCCCTCCCCACTTCTTTGAATAGTATGCATATGTGATTATGTGTGTGAGTATATTCTTCTTGTGTGAGTACTTTTTTATATATTTTATTTTGTTTGTAAATATATATATATATATATATATTTAAACACCAGGAATAGTATTTACTACTGATGATATTGAGTTAAGATAGAAAATTTCTTTATGAGAAACTATCATGGCAGGTACTCAGCACTAGAGCTCGTAAAAATGTGGCCATGAGTGATATTAAGGTCGATGTCTGCATATTTGCTTTTGACATGTTGTATCTTAATGGACGACCACTAATTCAGGAACAACTGAAAGTTCGTAGAGAGGTACACTCTTTTTCTTTCTTCTCAATTAGATTTTAGAATTTACTGCTATTTTTCTTCTGGATAGGAGTAATTGTGCTTCTCTAGAAATTCATGATTTATATTGCCAAGTTGGAGCAACATGTCTTTCTGATTATTTACTGTAGGTGGAGTGAAAACTGATGTCGAAATTATACTCTCTTTTTTTCCTTTTCTTGAATTGTCAGGATGTATGGAGGTAATTGGTTTGTCTATTTTCGTCATGCCCATTCACGCTTAAGTTTGAAATTACTTTATGTCCACGGTGGATGGCAAAATATTGATAGCTTCCCTGAATTTTTGCACCAGGGAAATGTTTGGATTGGTATCTAACCAATGTGAGTAGTGTGGCATGCAATGGCATCCCTAATTTCCTTTAGGAATAAATACTGCTGACATTCTAGAAGTTAATTATTGCTTGCCAAATACTAGGGAAAGGTTTTATTTTAGAAGTTTTTTGTGCATGTAGCAAAGTAATGGCAGTAGTATTATTCACGATTGAGCTGTAGGATCTTTACTTCTAGGACTTCAATTTCTATGTATTAGTTTCATGTGTCTAGAATGGGGAGTGCAAAAAGTTTAAAGAGCCAGCTGTACTGTTACTTGTATTCCTTTTTTCAAGTAGTTATTAGTCTTAAATGATGATGCGTTAAAAGTACTATTTTTTTTATAGGAAAAATTAAACTTTAATGAAAGTGAACAACAAAGTGCAAGAAAAAGACGGAAAAAGGGTGTCTATCTATGCTGGATAGTATCCTTAATTCATATTGATCTTAGTGATATTATGTGAAGGGTGCCCTGTTGACTGAACTTTTCAATTTAGGTGCTACCATTATTACTGTTGTAGGTATCATTGATACAAATAAATTTCTGGTTTCTAATGTTTTCCGACCATTGTTCATTCTTGTTCCGTCGAGAAAGTACTAATATATTCTTACATGTGGTTGTGTGTCTTGTGCAGAGTCTTTATGACTCTTTTGTGGAAGAAGCTGGATTTTTTCAGTTTGCCACAGCAATAACATCAAATGATATTGAAGAAATACAAAAGTTTCTTGATGCTGCAGTTGATTCAAGGTATTCACTTCGTGCTTTTGATTTTTCAAGGGACAAGTGGATATGATCCTTAGATGGAGTAGTTCAAATTTCCTAAACGTGTTCATGATACATTTGTATTACAGCAGGGACGCAAATTTTGCACAAATACATTTCATGAATGTGGCAAATAATAATAGTAATATACTCTTGAAGAGATCCCTTTAGCTTGCTAAAATCAGTTTTGTTGAGTAGCATTTATTTGTTTTTAGTTCATTTGCACTTTGGCCTGTCACATACTTTCCAGTTAATTTTTTATCTGTAAAAGTTTATCCTCATTAAACCATTACTTTTTATGTTATTCCTTCATCCTGGCTTGCAGTTCTGAGGGTTTAATTATCAAAACATTGAACAAAGATGCTACTTACGAGCCTTCAAAGCGGTCACTTAACTGGCTGAAATTGAAGAAAGATTATATGGAGAGGTAAGTGATATGTCAAGTGTTTTCCATTTTAGTAATCCTCATAAAGCTTTGTTCATTTCTGTTAATTGGCTTGCTGTGACATACAGTATTGGGGACTCACTAGACTTGGTGCCTATTGCTGCTTTCCATGGCCGGGGGAAACGTACAGGTAACTGTAATGAAACATCATTTTCAGTTGAATGAATAGGCACTGTCCAGTCAAATGTTTGTTTCTGTGGAATTTAATATAAAAAAACTCACCTCTTTCTCTTCCAAGAAATAAGGAAGCCCTTAAAAGTTTTCCGGTCATTTGCATCTATCATTTTTCTCCTCATCTTATTGGCCCAGCTATCTTCTTCCTCAAACTGTCACCATCTTATTTTTAAATTGAAAGACAAGGGGGAGGTGATAATGATAATCTGGTCTTCCTTAGGTGTCTATGGTGCTTTCCTCCTTGCTTGTTATGATAGCAACAATGAAGAGTTTCAAAGCATTTGTAAAATAGGTAAGTGCAATTTGTTTATGCATGTGTTGGCAGCCTTTACTATGATTTCCAAGTCCCTTTACCTATTACTGATCAGTCTGCCTAAAATATTGATGCATGACAGGCACTGGATTCTCTGAAGCAATGCTTGAAGAACGTTCTGCCAGTCTCCGTACTAAAGTGATACCCAAACCTAAGGTCTGTTTTTTTCTTCCACTTAGATTTTGCCACAAAAGACTGTTTATGTATTTGGTTCTGTGGATTCTCTTGCTAATTTTTACATTCTTGTCAATTGCAGTCATACTATCGTTATGCAGAGACAATGAATCCTGATGTATGGTTTGATGCCTCTGAGGTAATAACCATCGCCTTTTGTGTTTGCTGTGCATAAACTTTTTTTGATAGAACTACCTCCATGCTTAGTTTTTGTTACCCAATTCTTTTTTCCACATTGAGATTAGAAGTTTTTTGACCCTTGATTGCTTACAAAGAAAAAAAAATCCCCTTTAAAATGTAACTAATCCCAAAGACGTTTACATTATTGTTCAGGTAAGCACTTCCTGGATTGTTTAGTTGATTCCTCCAAGTAGTTTGGATTCTTAAGCTGTCTAGATAGAACCTGTTCAGAAAATAATAGACCTAATAGGATATTGCTTTGATACAAGTAAATGTCAAATTCACTTCAGGAATGATGCTATTCTCAAATTATTTGCCTAATGGATATTAGTTTTTTAACAGTTTTTCCAAGGGTTGAGATAGGTCCACTATAATTTTAAACTTATTTGGGCAAGCAATTTAAAGAGGCTATCAAAGTGGTAAAATACAAATTTGTGGAAAGGAGCAACAGCATAAGCAGAAGAGATGTTGTGAGGAGTAGCAATTTTAAGCATTGTAAAGTTCAGAACATTTCTGGTGCATGCTTGTAAAAGTAAACTTTTATATGCAACAGTTGAGAACTTAAAATCTTGCATGAATGAAAAATAAGTTGGCTCAGCAGTCATAAACATTATTTGTATCTTTGCACATTGACATATCTTCATTTGGAAAATAGTGAAATCTTCATCTTGGACAAAAATGTTAAAAAGGTGAAATGTGAAGCAATTTGTTTGATTTACCGTGATTGTCATTTTTCCTTTTAAGATCCAAAAAGATGTGAAATTAAATTTTGTAGTGTTTTCTTGCTGTATTAGAATATATTGTTCACCTTCACAGATGCATGTGGGCATTTCTCCCCCTTTTCTTCTTAATAATTCAGGTAAAATATGCTGTGATATACTGAGGAAATTAGCAACTGTTTTGCCATAACTCATTTCCTGAGCATTTGGCATTAACTAGGGAAAGTTTACTTTTATTTTTAAAATAGAATTAAATTTGTTGCACCGTAATTTTGATAGGTCTTATGCAGCTCTGTCAGGTTAAGTTCTTTTCTCCCTTCAATCTCTATTGATGTGAAGTTTCTGGATTAGGAAGTTAGAAGGCTAATGAAATTTATTACTTCTAGTTTTCTGTTTGTTGGTTGTCGAAAAATGCAATTGTGGAAAATTACATAGGTTTATCTAAACTTTTGTTTTAATAAAGGGGTAGACTTGTTGGATACAGCATCTTCTCATATTGCCTATGGTGTAATTTCTCCCAGGTTTGGGAAGTGAAAGCTGCAGACTTGACTATTAGCCCTGTTCATCGCGCCGCAGTTGGCATAGTGGATCCTAATAAGGTTCACTGGATTTTATTTTATTGTACTTCTCATTGTATAATTCTATTTGCTATCACTTTGTGGAATGCAAATTAGATGATGTGTTTTCTTCCTCTAATTCCATGTATACATGTGATTAGGGTATTTCTCTTCGATTTCCACGTCTTGTTCGTGTTCGGGAGGATAAACCTCCAGAGCAAGCCTCATCATCTGCGCAGGTGAAGATAACTCTGGTTATGTAATCATTTTGATTCAATATTATACATATGAATATGCATTCTCACACTTCTTTAAAACTTCAGGTTGCTGAGATGTATTCTGCTCAAGCTAACACTCGTTCGAACAATCAAGATGACAACGAAGATGATTAAGGAGCAAAGTTGCGCTATATTTCACTCATTTCTGGAGATGTCTGATGTGCAAAGACCAGCAGTCTTGTTGGTACAGCCCATGTGAGTAATCTGAACGTGATGTTTATAAGTTTAAGCCTATTAGGGTTTAACCGTTGCATGAGGGCCCAGTTGCCATCCGTCAGCGTGTTCGCCAATAATATAGTGCCAGAGGGCCGAAGCTATGCCGAGGAGTCAAACATTGAGATTATCAGTGGTAATGTTTCATCCTGTACCCTTGACCACTTGAACCAAGGGTCATGGGCTTAGCAATTCTAATGAGCAAAACTTAGGAATATTAAATGTTTGAAGCTACACACTAATCTTGTTTTTTATAATTTGTGACATGTCTCAATTGAATGCCAGTGATTCTGTTGATAACAAGAAGATGAGAGAATTTTCACCACAGCTACACATATTGACATTAACTTACTGAGTCATCCTTTCTACTCTTTAACATATTGACAGTAAACATTTTGTCTGCATTTCATATTTTTGCATAAATACAGTTGTCTTATTTAAATGTTACATCTTTTTCACGCCCTTGCGCCTAATAATACAACTCCGTGTTACTTGCATGGCTGCATCAGCCCTCAACCTTCAACCTTCAACCCCTACCACATAGGTATAATGTATAGAAAATGGTGTGGAAGTCTATTTCTAATAATTACAAGGAGACAAGACGTTTCCAGTTTTGAAAGGATGGGAGGATGTCTTGTCTTAATCCTTTGAACGAAGAGCTGTTGGTCAAGTGGGTCACAATCGAACCATTGAATCTTTCCATTCCTTAAGCCTCTGCCGTCTTGAACAAGCAATAAATCAAGTAGCCACCGCTATTGGGTTTGGATTTTTTGGCCTAAATATTCTAACTAGTTCTGGGTTTCATATTTGCCTCCGCAAACCTCACGTGGGTTATCCACCAGTCCTACACTTATTCCTTATGAAAGTTTCAATTTCCTTGTCTATGTTCAATTACTTTTGGGGTTCGTTTGGTGCCTAGGAATGGATTGGATTAGCCACTAAATCTGAGATATGTTGAAGGAGGGAAGAAGGTTGCTAGCATTCCTCTTTCCATTTTGGGGGATTCGAAGGTATAAGTTATAAGCTGGGGTTTGTTATCTTACCATTTTGTGGGGACTAGCTATGACAAGTTTTTTTGTTTTCCAAGAGCAATCCATCTTCAACCTTCAAATTGGTATAAAAAAAATTCATTTCTTCTTTAAACATGCTTTAAATACAAGGAGTTATCTTATCTAATCCAATACGATGCACCAAACGAGCCCTTATAAGATGGAGCTTTGTTTTCGACATCGTTAAGTCTTTGGCCAGTTGTCAAGATATGTTTGCGAGACTTATTAAGACGTACATTCAAATGTTCAGACACATGGATAAATGTTGTTACAACACTTGCTATACTAGCTACCACTTAAAAACCTTTACGATGCTGGAACACTTGTCAACCTTGCCAACTTTTGTTAGTTGGAATTACTATATGAGACTAAACATAAGGGTTGTTATCAAAAATTTTGAGGGGCAACCTATTGCTATCAATTGCACTTGAAAGAACTCTTTCATTATCAAATATAGGTCACATCGTTGATGACTCGAAAGATGACCATAAAATAACAATCATTATGGCTTATAAGGAATTTTCTTGTTGTAGTTGTAAACCACAACTACAATATGTTAGAGTTTGATCCGATATTCTATGTTGGTACAAATTGTATATTTGAACTCATAACTCACAGGCCAAACATAAAGAACTCATAATTTAAATAAAACTATTATGTATAAGCACTTAAACTAAACTAATTGAAATATAATCAATTTTTTTTTAGTACAAGCGATAGTCTAAACTACAAAGCGAGAGGGATTAACACATACACACATACTACCATGGTGCCATAGGGATTCGAACTTTGGGACCACTAATCTGCAAATCAATGTCTTTTTCCATTAGATTAGATCTCGTTGACGAAATATATAATCATTTTTAAAAGAGCCATATTTGACTGAAAATTAAAATGACTCTTATTTCCATGAATGGGCCGGGCTATTGTAGAATAGAACTTTGGAAGGTTTTTAACCATGCACATGTCTGCATGTGCATGTACAGTTTTCTGGTTAACCTGTTTTTTCTTGGTGAAAATCTATTATAGTGTGTCTTGTCACTTGTGCACCTAAAAGAAACAAGGACTGGAACTGTATGAGCTGCATAGAACCAAAATTGCTCAACGACTTCTATGTACCAAAATGACTAAATTCACCTAATGATATCTGATGGTGGCATAACTGAAGGAAGATTGCACTTGGGTTTTTCTTTCTCTTTTTCCTTTTTATTTACCTCACTCTGAATATTTACTTCAACCTTGGTGTTGGTTCTGAATTTTCACTTGGATTGGAACAGTAAAATGGGTTCTTTTACCCTCATTGCTCATTGCCAGTGAATTTAGTAACTCCAAAGTCAACTGAGTATGTTTTGCAGTAATGAAATGCTATTGGCAAGTTGGATAGCCTGCAATAATTTGCTCCACTTTTGAGAGATAAAGGTATAAACAAGTAAGTGGGGGCAGATTAGAAAAGAAGAGGGGTTTAGTTAATTAGAATTGAGAATTAAAGTAAGGGGGGAGGGAAAAATTGATGTTGAGAAACATGGGGGGGGATTGGACTTGAAAACAATCATGCTTCCCTCAAAATATTTATAGATTTATAATCATACATCACACCAGTAGCAGATCCTGATTCTGATTTTTGGGTTCCACTCAACCCGACAAGCAAGGCTCTTAACCTTTCTGGTTGTTGGCCACACCCATCCTCTAACCTCAACAACTCCACACCTATAATCTTAATGTTTTGATGTGATCTCTCTCTCTCTCTCTCTGTGCTTCTCTCTCCTCAACCTCACACAACACACACACAAACAAACAGAATGAACTTACTGAACTAGTATCAAAGTTACATTTTACATCCCACAACAAATTTGGAAAAATCAGGTCCGATTTCACATTCATGGAGCAAAACTAAAATGTGAAAGGCCCAAAAAGAAAAGAGACAAATTAAAATCCCCACAAAACAAAGCTCTCTTACTCTTTTACTGGTTTCTCCCTGAGTTAATCTGGAAAATAGCTGCCTCTTTTCTCTAGAACAATCCTCTGTACAAATGCTAGATCAGTCACATACCCACTTGAAATTCATTGTTTTTTTCTCATCCTCACTAACCTTCTAGTTGTATTCAATTATAATTATATAAATATCAAACTGTAAAAAAGCTGCTGCAGTCAGTGAAGAACAACCCTTTGGAACTTGGTCTCTGAAGGAGAGTCAGAGCCGTCACAGGGGGCTCTTTTCCTGTTGACTATGCCACAGTTGGTGTTGCAGCCATTACTGTTAATCAAGGAGGAGTCTTGGTGGATGATCTGTGTGGGCAATGGAGGTTGTGGTGAAGGAATGGTCACAGGGGGGATTTCAAAGGACTCAAGTGGTGGTGGTGGGTGTCTCCATTGAGGCAGTGGTCCAGCCAGGAGAAGGGTTGAAAGCAGTGGACCAGCTTTCATGACTGCCTGCAAAAGCTTGCCTTTTTCAGGCAATGGCTTTTCAGGCACTAGCTCCACTGTTTGGTGTGGCACAGATGGTCCTGCTGGCAACTGGTTTGGTTGAATTGGGTCAAGAACTGGAGAGGAGACAATGCTTTCTTCACAATCTGAGGAAGAAAAGCCATTGTTGGAGTCAATTCCCCTTCTGGGTTCATCTTCAATGCTTGAAATTCCAGACAGAGGAGCTGTTTGCTGCTGCTGCTGTTGTTGGAGTTGGAGTTGGAGTTGTTGTTGCTGCTGCTGCTGTTGGAGAAGCAGCTTCTCAAGGAGAAGTCTTTGGCATTTGTCTTGTGCTTCATCTCTCTCTCTGATAGCTTTGTTAAGCAGATCTTTGAGATGAGACAATTGATCATCTCTCTTTCTTAGCTCCTCCTGCACTGCAACCCTTGTTTGTTCCAGCTCCACAGTTGTGAACAAAAGGGTATGCCTCAACTCTTCCATGCTCTGTATGATCCAAACAGAGTCAATACACAAATACCAAGTAACTTTTTTCCCCTCAATTTGCAAATAAAATCCCAACTAAACCCATAAAATTGAAAGTTGGGTCTCAAATTGAAGAGAAGAGAAACCTCATTGTGCAATTTGAAGGACAAAAGTAAACAAGTAGTTACAATTTACAAAAACCCTCTGAAGCTGACAAAATTAAGAAAATTGCTTGTTTGTTTTACCTTTCCTTGGCAGTAGTATTGCCAGCTGCTAAGAACAGGGCTGCTGCGCTGGTTGTCCATGCTGTTGTTGCTGCTACTCTGGTGTGAAGAAGAGAACCAAAAGTGAATTGAGATGGTGAGAGAGAGGAAGAAGAAAGAGAGGTGAGAAAGGGAAAGAGAGAGAGATGTGGGGTTTTTGAGTGGTTCTTCTAGCTCTTATAACAAGTACCTCACGTCACTGTTTCTTCTGTTCTTTGTTGCTTTTTTCTCACTGAGGGGGTTGGACAAAAGCACAAAAGGCCAATTCCTCTCTCTCTCTCTCCCCCCGAGTCAGCAGTCAGTCTTTTCTTTTGGTACCAAGCCAAGCCAAGCCTAAATGCCTAATGGCTATGAATCTCTCTAGACTCTCTCGCACAAACAAGCGGTATCGCGAAAAAAACGGGGGGGGGGAAAAACCAAAAAAACAACAAAAAAAAAAAAAAAAAAACAAAAAAAAACAGTCTGCTATGTTTTACTTTTCTCTAGCCGCTTGCACAAATATGGGAAAGAATTTGACATCAAAATTCCTGAACAGCCTTTAACCCCTATATCTAAAGGTAATTATAATTTTAAAAGGAAAAAAAAAGACTTGATAAGACACACTAGTTTATGAGTTTTGCTTTTCTTTTTCTCTTTTTTTATTTTTATTTTCTCATTTTTGGGTAACCGGCTTGTGAGTATTCTGATGGGTTATGTGACAAGTGAAAAGTGTATGAATGGCTCAAGATACCATTACACTCGGCCAAACGAAATCATTTCGAGCGGTTTGATTTCTATAATAAAAACATGTCATTCTGAATTGAACCAAAATCAAATAAAAACTAGTTTTGTTCAATGAACCAAACCAATACAAATCGTGTGTGCTTGAAATTTAAACCAAACTAAACCAAAAGTTGAATCATCCCTCACCATACATGTGCAAACTTGAGAGAAAGAAGGCTCATTAATGTTTTAGCCAAAACCTAACAACGGCTAGCATCCTCTATAAAAGAAGGAATTTATATATGTTCTGGATACATCACGTGTGACGTGGCTAATGTATTATCCAATAGACATAGGACATGTGAAATTATTCTCCACTTTATTACATTGCTTTTTATGACACGTAACTGGTTGTATTGTAAATATTCCACATGTCATATGTCTATTAGATAGTACACCAGCACCCAAATGAATTTAGGATTACATATTTTTTTTGTAAATTATTCTTTACCCTTAGTTTTTGTAACTTTTTACATTTTTAATTAAGAGAAAATTAACCATTACACCTATTGGACCTTACTGGTTCGAATAAAGAGTTGACTAACTATCGAACCAATTACCTTTAAAGTCAACAGCATGATTATAAAACATTACAAAGTAACACATACGTTTATGTATGATAATCATCTTCTTTTTTTCTTTTTAATGTTTTTTTTTTTTTTTTTAGATTAGGAAAAAAAAAAACTCCCTACGTGCGTCCATCAAATTTTGAGTGCTTTACGAATAAAAAACTTAGGGAATATACTTTAATTTATGAAAAATAAAATGAGTTTAAAACTTAGAAGTAAACCATATTCTGTTTTGTTTGACACGTTATGGTATTAGTTAATTAAGTCAAATTATATGTTATGATATCAGCTATGATAATTAATTAAGTCCAATTATATTTATTTGTACAATTTTCGTTCACAGTCTCATTACATAATATATTTAGAAGTCCCGAATTACCTAAAAAAGCGATAAATTTAAGTTCATTAAAACTTTCATATATATATTTTTCTTGCACGTGGGCCGCCTTACCTGCACTCAATATTTTCTCCTTAAGTTACCTGTTGAATTGATTGTATTGAATTGCTTACCTTGAATTTTCCTTTTCCTATGAATATTCGAGAAATCAAAGGTATAGCTACGGTACAAGCACAAACAAAATTACGGTCCTAATTGCCACGCTCCAAGTTGTTTACTGGGAAGTGCTTGCCACGTGGAAGCATTTAATTTGACATGAGACCACAAAGTCTAGCTTTTGTATGATTATTATTCTGCAAAGCAGAGGAGAAGGCTTTGTCTGAATAGTATGAGCATAAAGAATCTAGAAACTGACTAGCCCTCTGATTAAAATTTGGTTTTATTAATATTTTAATTTGAAGTCATATTGAAGTAATTTAAAAGCTGATATTAGGTAAGATTCTTTAACTTTTACTTGGAAATTAGGGAGAATTTTTGTTTTCGTGGGTTAAACAATTTGTTTCAAAATTGCACTCATATGCTTGCGGTCGGCTCATGCCTCGTCTGCTTCTTTTGTCCATGTAATACTATTTGGAATTCTTTTTCTGTCATTCGAAACAATAATATTCTTGCTCTCCAACTTAATAGGTGAATTGTTTGGTCAATTATAGAATGATCAAATGCTTGTTTTTAAGATTGTGTAACTAGTTATGAGACCGTACTTAGTCAATCCATATCAATATAACTGTGTTTAATTACGTCTAAAATCGACTTGTTTGCTTATTGCATTCATTTTTAGTTCTGAAAACGCTTGGACAGGAAAGAAAAAAATTTCATTATGAATATTATAAGAAAGTTTTATTAGTCTTTCTAGCTAGCTAGCTAGGTAGAAAAGAGCATATACGTCCAATGTCCAAAAAAGAAAAAGGAATTAAGAAGGAGAAATGGCATGTCTTGTTTGACAAACCCAATTATGTGATAACTAGGAATCATGGTTTGATGAACATCTTTGACTTGAAGGGTCTGCCAAGCAATCAAAGCATGTGCATTTCTTGACAAGCATAGTGAAACCCTAGAGGCCTACAACATACATACGTACATTTTTTAGAAAATTCAGTATAAGTTCAAAATTGAAAACAAAAGTCGGATGCAATCCTCGTATTTGTTGTTGTTGATATAAGTCATTTGTCTTTTGTGATGCCTATGATTACATTCCCTTTTTTTATTTTTTTATATTTACATTTTTTTTTTCATTTTGAAATTACTTTGTTATTCCCATCATGCCCCTAAAAATTAAATAAGGTAAGAAATTAATTTTTTTTCATAATAATTATGATATTTTCAAAATGAGATAAACAGAAAATACTGCCACAAATCACGACTCCTATAATTTTTGAAATAGGCTATTATATTTTAGTCATGCTCCTATATGAATGTTGGCCTGTTGTGGCTTTGTATTCTTGCACTATGGCAACCTGTACACAAGGTACATAAATATTCTTTTACTCTTTGCCATAGCTTTTGTTATTCACTGATTTTGTTTGTTTGTTTTCTTCTTTGATAATACAATTCCTCATTGTTTTACTTATGATTTTGTTGAGCTCACTTTTTTTCTTCACGTTTTTGTTGCGGTAAAGTTCATTCACACTTAATATCTTTAATTAAGATGCAATTAACCATTAACACAAGTGGGTTTTGTGTTTTTCCCCCACATCATTTTCGATTCCTTTGTTTCTTGATAGTTAATTAACTTCCAGTTTTTCCTATTTTTCCCATGTTTTTGTTGTGACATTTTACGATTATTGATTGTATCACTCAAATCCACACATTTTATCTAAAATCTACATGTTTATCATGTATAGTAGAGTATACTACTTATGTGTTAGGTACACATGAAAAAATTAATAAAAATCAATGAACCCAAATCTACAGCAAAAAATGTGTGAACTAAACCCAATGACGACTAGGAATTTTGAACTTAGATCGAAAAACCCCTATATTTTTCTCATACATTTTCCTAACGTATATCTCACTGTCCCCTATGTGGGTGTATAGATGTATAGTCAAGTGAGCTGCTTTCAAAGAGTCTCATTGGTCAGAAAAAAGGAGCTGGTAACCAAACTTTCCCACCAATATTTGGCATTGCCCGAAGAAAGGTGAAGAAAGAAAGAAACCCTTCTGCACGATTATAATTTAAAGTCCTCCTTGGAAGAAAGGAGGGAGGCTTCCATTTGACTAATTCAAGACTCTCTCTTGCTTGAAAATATTTTTTCAATACACAAGTCTATATATATGCATACACGTGTACGGTGTGGAGCACTGAAGTCATCATCATAAATTATGATATGTTGATTATGTTTTGTGGGATATTAGAGTATTGATTTGATTAATTTTATATACAAGAAGTTCAAGAAAATATTAGTTTTTAAATATCGATAAAGGGGAGAGGGAAAATTCCATGATAATAACCCAAATTTTCAAAAAAGAATATCTAAGATGGGGCGCCGAACCTTTATGTCCCATCTGTGGTGCGATTATCTTTGGCTGCACATCTATTGTACGATGCCCTAGGAAGCTGCAAACTTAAGCATCAGACAGACCAACTAAAAGACCATGGACACCTTCCAACTTTTCCACTCTTTCACAACTTGAAGAAAGGTGAGGTGAGGGTAGTAGGGCATACACATAATTATGATACTATTGCTCCCCAAGATTTTGATGGACTTGTTACATGTGTGACATGAATAGATGACAAGAGGACGGGTTGCTTGATGAATTTGTCCTTGTCATTCTAGTCCTCGTGGATTACAGGAACCTTATTGGATCAATGACCCTCGATAAATATTTTGCTTAAATTCCCTCCTTAATAAAATGATTGAAACTTGTAGTTTCGTACATATAAAGCACAATAACACATATAATGTTAAACACAAACCTAAACGGATAACGGGTAACGAACAAGAATGGGTGGGGAGCTTCATGCTTTGGCAACTAATCATGTCTCTATATGTACATTACAATTCATGTGTTATGCTGAGGAGCCAAAGCATAATGCTCTTTATCCTCTAAACCATATGGCTATGAAAGATAAGTAAAGAAAGGGTGTCAAAGCCACAAACTTGAGTGTTGTTTTTCTCTGTCTCTCACGCAGGCATGTTATGAAATAATAATAACAATGATAAAGATGTCATAATACCAATAATTAATTTAATTATGCCAATTAAGGAATATAGTATCAGGACCAAATATATATTCCCATACCCATAGTAGCTTGCGAATTGAGACTCCCAATGTAGTTGCCCTCTCTGCAGCAGAATGCAGAGATCTTTAAGGAAAGTCTTCCTCACAGACAAAAAGAGCAGACAGGAAATATCATTACAATATTACTTTTACCAACATAAACATGCATTATACTAGATAAATCCACCAATATATAAATACATATTATTTTTTTATATTTATATATACTGTACTAGAGCATGAGCACCAGCTCCAACACAAAATATTTGGTAGGACCCATCTTCCAGATTTTACACTTGGGCCCCACATTATCCTACTTGCAATGCCTTGTAAATCAAACAAGCAAATGGGTTGATCCAAAGGGTATGATCTGGTTGGCAACATGGAGAGCACAATTCTAGTGTTAATTTTGTAGTGGCTCTGCTAATGAGTTTGAACCCCTCATAAGCCTACAGGGTGAGCAATATGCTTGCAATTTCCAAACCAAAAAGACATGTAGTGGAGCTTCCCATCCATTCAGGTTACAAATTTAAGCTACCATTTGGACCAAAATTGAGTTCATTATTGAAAGGTTAATAATAAATTTACAATGGATAATTTAAGATAAATTTATATATTAACTAGGTTTATATAAAGAGGGGTAATTTAAGGTTGTCTCTTTTAAAAGTTGTGTTTGGATATATTGCAGGCAAATTGCATCAAAGTGATTCTAAAGCTTCATAAAGAACTAACGAATTTCTTTTGAAGGCAGTTGAGGGAATTTTGTGTTTGGTAAAAGGCAAAATAAGGATACTACAAACATATACCTTGTTAACTAACAACAGTCATTCCTACCCAAAAAGAATTCTCTACATGCATCCTTATATCACAAGAAATTGACTGCCTAGGAAGCCTCTAGTACACAATCTTAATTAATTAATGGTTCAGTTTTCTTGCTAAATTTGCTGACTTGAAATGATTCGAATTTGCCAACGGGATATAGCCCAGTATAAAAGTAGAAAAACTTATGTAAAACGGAGTTCAAATCAAATCAATTTGATACACGAAACGTAAGCACAGGATTTTCATATATAATTAGGGGGTTACATCAAGTAAAATTAAGCTCGAATTGCCTTGATTTAGTTTGAATCAATTGGATACATCACTAAGTAACACAAAGTCATTGGGGCCTTAAGTCACAAGTTGTGGGGTCCTAACGGCTAATACCTGTCGGAATGAAACCCTAGAAAATTATGGATGCCAACTTTGTTTAAGCGTGTGGGTCCCATCAACACAAGAAAATTTAAAGATTAAAAAATGGGTCATAGGTATCCTTCTTTTAGTCTTTAGGTGGGTCGTCAATTCCATCTCAAATCATATCATGTTTTTTTTTTCTGCAGATCTTGGGAATCCCAAGCGGTCGTTATACAAAAAGTTAAAGGCTTCAACTAAGTTCATATTATTATTATTATTATTATTATTATGTGTGTGACATTAATTTAATTAATTAATTTACATCATAGAGTTTATTGTTTATTTGCTAATATAGGCCTGGGGTGCTTCTATTTTAGTCCCAGCCCCCAGGTTAAAGCTTGTTACCAAAATTCTGGGGATTTATTTACAGCTCCAAATTTAGGGTTAAGTGACTATATTCCTTCTTTTCATTTGGCTTATCTAGTTTGAAATAGGGTAATTTATTGAAAAAAGAGCAGAAAACCTCCTACCAATCAATCCAACTAATGTTTTTATTGCGCTACCCTATCGATCAATCAAAAGCTACTCTATATGATGACGAACTCAACCACTAACATTAGGGTGAGTTGAACCATATAGGGAGGAATGTGTTGTGACGGGAGTGGGTTAGGGCTAAGATTGGTTCTTTGGAATTTTTTTCAAATTTGAGGTGGGTTGGAGCACACACTCTAGTCACGTCTTAGTCTGTAATTATTATACATGCAACGGACGTTTCGTAATGAGTTGAACTATCTGACATGTCATGTTGTTAAACTCTCAGTTGATAATTATTCATCTTTTGAAAGTCACCAAATTGCATGTTGCATAACAAATCAAAACTCTTATGATATGATAGTATATGAGACTATGTCATAAGAAAATAGAACAGAAATGCTCAATATAGTCAAATATTTTTCAAAAGTATTGTGTGCAGGTATACATAAAGTTGTACGACTTGGAAATACTTTTAATACAATAAGAATTTTGAGTGCTCAATTACTTTATGAAAGAAAGGTGTAGAATTTTGGGTGCATTTTTTTATTTTAAAATTAAATTAATTTTGCAAACAGTCCGTGATCTAAAACGCGTTTTTGAGGTCTCGAAATCTGATAATATGACGGCCCGTTTGTCCTCTTCTCTTGCTTCTTTTGCTTGCATGTGAAAGAGAGCCCGCTCCGATTCGCAGTTAGAGTTTAGTTGGATTGCGCCACGTGGCCCAATATGGTTTCTAAATTCTCAGGGAGAAAAGATGTTTGTTTTTGCATTGGGATTTGTGGAGCCCATGCATGTCCATACATACATAACATACTCCATAGATCATGTCGATAGCTTAAAATGCTCACGAGGCCTTTTAAAATGTGAGCTCTTTTTATATTGCGGGTGAAATCTGATCCAAGATACACTTGTCCATCACATATATCGGTTACGCAAGGGTCAATTCGAAAAATCAGCTGTGTTACGAACAGTCGTTCACGCGTTATAAAAATAATATCGTATTATAATTATAAGATTTTTATATAAAAATATATGAAAATAAAAAACTTACATGCTTAGTTGTTTTTCTGCCGATCTAGACCTCATTTATTTCTAGCAATCGAAATCCTGAAATGTGTACTAGCATATCATTTAGTGATAAAAATTATGGATCAAATGTGTACCGCCCTATTTTCTACTTAGTTTCGCACGCCTCTTCATCTTCAATCCCTACATCTTCTATGCCCATGCATATGGTTCGACCATCTAAAATTTACCTAAAGTGAGGATCTTTTTGTTGAATTTCAATACTCGATGACGACGTAACTTCAATTACAAAAGGAAGACATCCTCTGCATCTCCATGCTGATATCTTTAAAAAATAAGTCAGAGATGAAAGACGTATATGCATTTCTAGAAACCACCAGAAAATTCAATTTAAAGAAGAGCCCACTTCAAAAAATAATTTCCTCCACCGTTTACAAAATTTTAGCATCTATAAGATTCAATCATATTCAACGACATGCAAAGAATTCCGTTGTGAGCACGCCAAAAGAGTTTTGCACAATGGAGAAGATGTAGAGGCTGAAGATCAAGAGGCGTGCAAACGTGTTTTATTGAGTTTTAATTAAAAAAAGGGCTGAAGAGAGTTAACGAAGTTAAATTAGTGTAAAGTTGTTTGCCACATGTCACAAAAGGAAGGAGGAAACAGGGGGGGTAGGGAATTTGGTAACAGGAAAATTGGACTCCGCTCCGCTCGAGTCACAACAACATATCTGATAAATCACCGTCAGCATAAAATAACGACATCGCAAGTTAAAAGAAACATAAATGTGGTATGTGTTTGATAGTATAGTCTGTTCTAGTTTTTATTTTTATGTTTTTTTTTTTCCTTTTTTTTTTTTTTTTTTTTTTTTTGGAATATACAAGCTCTTTTCAAACTCACTGGTATTCTCAAAATTCAGGTGCTTCCCCAATGCTCACTCTGCTCTACGCAATTTTACATTGAGAGGAACTTCTTTGTAGGACTGAACCTCCTCAGCTGCTCTGCGTGGTGGTCTTCCGACTGAAGATCGCCTTGGGGCACATTAATCTTCTTTCTCTTCTTTACTAGTAGATGAAATCAATGGAGTGGGACCACTATTATGCATTGGATTGTCTGGTGTGCGACTGACTGGAAATTTGACATCCTCCATCTCAAATAAGTTCTCTGTCTGCGAACTAAACCTAGCAGATTGCCTCCTCAAACACCGCCTGAACAAAGAAAAACATGCATTAATGGGAAGCGTATGCAATAACTTGGCACATAAAGTACAGTTGTCAGATATGGGGAAACATCATGCTATTACTTATTGGATGACTGACATAATAATTAATACTCAAAGTCTTGGAGTTATGTGGCTCGATAGAAGCCATGGATATGGAGATAATCCTACATAAGCAAGGTGATAATTCGTACCAAAAAAAGAAAAAGAAAAGAAGGGTGATAACACAATCTACAACATACATATATAAGTTGGGTGGATCCACTACTACTAAAACGACATTCTTTTGTGATAAAACCCTACGCCTAAGTTGGCCCGAGGTGGCTAAGTTGGGGACCATACCAGTGCTGGATCGAGATTAGTACCAATCCTATATTGTTTCGTTGCTTTATAAGTGGTACCAGAGCCGACAGTTCGACTAAGACACGCATAATGTGATAATCTTTTCAGGTTGAAAAGACACATGGTGAAAGAGGAGACTTAGTGGATCCCTTGATCCAATAGGTGGAGCAGCTTGAATAAGTCCTAGGGGTGGTTAAAATCCCTAGCTACGTGGTGCGAGCTCAAGAAAAAATATGGTTAGGAGGTAGAGTTGCAAGGATCAATGCACATCATTGGCTGATTGGTCCATGAATGCCATGGAGGGTGAGCAGCATGTGGGGAGATTGTTGGGGTTATGTGGCTCGATACATCTGCCAAGGCTTGAGCAAACACTGTGTTAGACCTAGGCAGCTAAGTTGAGGAATTATCAGTGACGGATCGAGATTTAGTGGTCTCAAGTTGGTATGTTGCTAAACACAAAAGTATATTAAACATTAAATCCAGCAAAAGCACATCCTGAAATATATGATGCAGGACTATCTAAAAATCTAAACGGGAAATTAAAACCAAACCTAGTAAGAATAGGAAAACAAAAGAAGTAACTACTAATTTAAAGGAACTAGAACCTTAGCCCAATTGACTAACAGGCCTAACTAATCTTAGAGAGCTTTGTAGATTCTCTTGCATCAAACTCCCCTGGTTGGAAAAGACTCGTCCTCAAGTCTAAACCGTTATCATCGAAGACTCCATGCGAGGCTTGAAACTGAATTCTTCCTTTCCAAACAAAGAGGTATTTTGAATATCGGACCATTCTTGAACACTTAGGTTTACTCTCTTGCACCACTAGTCCACCAATATGTTGATAGCTCCTTACTGTCATGGATAAGAGGAGCTCTGTTCACACTCCTGTGGAAATGTCAAAACAGTTTACAGGAGTGCGAATAAACCGCCCCTCTATGTATAGTTACCCTCTTCGACTTCCTAGTCGATGTTTTTTCTCCTTCAACACTTGAAGCACCGCCGTACACATGTCAATATTATTAAACCACATTTAACTTTGAAAACAAAATTAGATATTAAATGGACACCTCACCAACCATTTTAAGCCTCCAAATCCAAACATTTGCCAAACGTGAAAAATCAATACACATCTCAACATTAACCTCTAAATAGGCACCCAAGAAAGCATGTGTACGTTGATTATGTGTTACTAATGTGTACATTAACCTCTATATATATTCGACAAAATCTGAACTAATGTGTTAAAAATTGCAACAACTCCTACTTCTTAACTGGAGTTTGTGTGATTGCTTCAGGGTCACATAGCAAAACATGTACAAAGACATGAAGTTGCAATCTTCCACGATTGTTGCATGGGAGGCCTTTTGACAATACTTTAGCATAATGAAACATACTGCTTGATATATAGAAAATCATATACCTTGTATTGTGACTATCACGAAATCTTTCTAGATAGGTTCCTCAAACAACAGCCCACACACTTGAGGATAACAGTACTTGTGGATGAGCATGGCGTAGTGACAAATTTAACTCCGAGAAAATCATTAATGTTTCTGAGTGTATCTATCCCATAAGGAGAGAGCTTTCCGACCTGAACTTTTGAAACATCTTGGGGACATAATGCACAAAGAAGAAACAACAAACCCTACAAACCCAGATGGCAGCAAACTCACTATCAGAACATAAACATAAATCATAAAAAGGGAGGAGGTGGGAGGCACCCATATTTAAATAATATATTCTACTCTAACATTTCATTTTTATAGCAATCATAATTCATTTCTTATAGAAAGTGTGGTGTGCCAAATCATCCTGCGTGGAATAAACAATAAAAGACAATTCATATTTTAGTGGTTATGTTTGATTGTTACTATGGAAAAAATTTGGCTGGTATCCTCACAGCAGCATCTCTTCTATGTCCTCATTTGACAGATTCAGAAGTCTTTGGCTAGGATTTCAAAATCTTTTTCGTTTGGATATTGCTTTCTCAAGGTTCTTGTTTGTTGTTTAAGATGTTGTTGCATCCGTTTGCTGGAGTAACAAGTGTCAATTTTAATATTTTCAATCCAATACTTTTTTTCATAGATAGCAAGAGGAAAGACAGACCATGAACAATGAACATTAATCATTTTAGGTTAACAATAACTCCTTATTGTTGTTATCTTCATTTGACAAATGGGAGTGATTACTGAAATAGAAAAAGTATATCTAGCACATGCCTTAATAAAATCATAAAGGAATTTCAGGGCTCTTCCTCAAGCTAAAATTTTGCCAAATCTTCCATCTAGGACAACTTTTCCCTTCATTTCATCCATTTCTAGAAATCATTTTCCTGTTTTAGTGCACACTCCCTAATTACTGTCCTATGGTGTGAAGGTTCTAAAATCAATAAAAATGAGAAAGTATGAGAATTAAGTCGGTAGGGAAGGAGCACAATACATAAAATAACTAACCTGGAGATTTGAATCTACCACTCCGCCCTGCCCAATCTCCCCGAGCAGAACAGAAGCAATTTTCAAACCAACATCCTTTGGAGGCACCAGCTCTTTCTTCTCAGAGTCAACTTCAGATATTTGTTCCCCCATGCATGAGAAATAGTTGTATCAGCAGAGATATAGCAGCCAGATGTTGTTTCTGCAAGTAGTGACATTCCATAACCATGTGACCTGCCATAAAGTCATTGTTGTCTATATGAGTGGAAGTGTACTTAAATAGCATAAACCTAAAAAAAACACATTCACAATTCCATCAAATGCATCCTGACATTAGAGAAATATAACAATATCTGGATGGAAAACATACTCTCCAGCTTGTGGGCCAACTCTATGGTCAGTAAATATGTGAACATTGGGAAGGAAGGGATGAAAGACTCCGCAAGCTGCATGTACCATTGTATTTTCAAAGTGCACGGACACTCTCGTTGAGAATGTAACACTTCTAATCCTCTTAACCAACCCCCCTCATCAGTCCAGGTTACTCCCTGTAGAGCAAAACATATAAAACAAAACCCAACAAATGAAGATAAAAAGACTATCCCATAAGTCTCAAAAACTCACAGTCAGACTTTGAACAACTGGGATTGCCACAACGACTTCACCACCGCCTTTAGGAGCGCATCCACGACTCTTTATTTCCAGCTCCAATCCTTCTGAGGGAACTCCAAAGCGTTTTAAAATGGTATAGGTAGTAGAACGGAAGGTATCAATAGATGGGTCCTTGGAATCATTTGTAAGTCCTGAAAGAACAAAATACAAGTGACTTATAGTGGCAGCATCTTTGTAAAGCTCAAATCGACACGCACAAATGCAATATGGTCTGGTCCCATAATCAATAAGGTTAGGCCTTTTTATTCTATTTTATTTATTTGATAGTTAGATTACAAAGATTGAAACTATCAGAAATTAGATTTCTTCTCCCTGTGTTGATGTGTGACTGAATTTTTAGGATTTGACTTCTCCCTGTTGACCGTGTTGACTAGAAAATAAATAAGTAAATAATTGAAAATTTGTGCTGTTGGAAGAGTGGTTATGGTTATATAAAAGAACCATGATCTTAAAGCAAGAGGACATTGTCAAACTCCTGTTCTTCACTTAGACCGAAAGCAATATGAACTCAAACGCACCTTAAAAATAAAAATAAAATAAAAATTACATCAATGCTATAACTAGATAGTTGGGTTTGTAAAATTGTAAGTGTTCAATAAATTAGTTGGCTAGAACCGATTGTTAACATCCCATCTACATTGTAAAATTGTAAGTGTTCAAACAAACTGATTGCTAAAAAATCAAACTGACTGAATTCTTAATATTACCAAAACTTTACCAAGTGCCAAAGTTTAGAACTAGTTACAAATATGCAGTTTTCAAAGTCATAGCAATGATGAAGCAACAAGGTTCGGAATTAGCAGTGAAAAAAGTGGCTACCTTTAAGCGTAATGGTAATGGGTTTCTTGGCAAAGAGGCCAAGCAAAATCAAGGGCTCCAAGAAATACCCAATAGACCGCTCAAAACCACAGTCGTGTTCCAGTTTCAACCGACCCATCACTATCCTTGGCTTGAACTTAAATACAGTGCCTACCCAAACACACTGAACAAAAATAGCACTCAGAACTATACGTACATATATATCTATATAATATAATGTATGAAAAAAATTAGTGTTTGGGGAGGGCTACTGGGTACCAGTGTCGTTGATTTCGAAAGAACAGCCATGGCAGACCAAAGCGAGCAACTTGACGAGGGAGACCTCGTACTTGCGGAGACCAGGCCATGTCTCGTTGGTTCGTATGTCGGGAATTTGAATGGGCGTGAAGGTGAGTGTAGACAATACAAGCTGTTGTCTTAGGTTTTGACTTCCAGATAGCTTCTTGTACCTCGTTTTCTCCATTTTGCTTCTTCTCTGCTCTCTGCTCTCTGCAGTCCTCTTTTGTGCTGTTGTCTGGAAACAAAATTAGAAGCAGAGCAATTGCTGCTCTGGTATATTTTGATAATCAGTTTTCGTTTGAGATGTATATTTGTACCCACAAATTCACTCAACATACTCACAATACTTTGTTTAAAATTTGTGGGGGATTTTCCAATAATATTTAAATTAAGGATTTGTTACATACTTTTAATTTTGATCATTAGATTGCATCTAAGTGATTACCAACATATTTAATGAATGCAATGCAATGACTAAAATTAAAAGCATGTAACTAATCTTTTAATTGGAGAATCTCCCAAAATTTGTAAAGCAGAATTTATATAGTTACTTTTGCAAGGGAATGGAGTTCAAAAGCTCTATATTCTAATTAGATTGCCCATGCTAGTAAAGTGAGTTTCTAACTAAGCAAGTCATTAAAGTGATTGACTTTTTGAGCTAAGCCTAGTCAAGTAAAATGTGGTGCCACAAAGAACACCTCCGTAACATCGAGTTAGTAGGACCCCTCCAACCGAAACGGGTGGGTAGCAAACACAAAACTCAATTGTTTGATTGGGGAGCATCCGTAAGAGCATCCACAATCATGCTCTCCATTTTTTAGTTAAATTTTAGTTAAAAACATATAAAAGTTATTTTAGGAGCTCTCTATAAAATTTAAACTTCAATCATGCTCTCTAGTTTAGAGAGTCATAAATGCTATAACTCTTTTTTGATTGGTCCATCTCTATTAAAAAATAAAATAAAAATAGTTAGCATTAAATAAAGATTTGAAATACTCATTAAATAAAGAAGCATTAAATTATAGGAAGTCACTAGGAGTTCTTTCTCTCTCCTCAAATTTAGGACTTCCTAGAAGTCTCTTTATTTTAAGAGGTGGATATGGAGCATGATTGAAGTTGTATTTTTACAATCCCTCCCCAAAATTTGTCTAAGGAGGTGGTTTAGGGATGCCATTGGATGCTCTAAGAGCACTTCCACCAAGGGGCCGAAGGGGAGGGGGGGGGAACCCAAAATGTGGTTTCCAGCAACAACAAGCTGCCAGGGCAAACAGTGGGGCCCACAAACCTGGGTAAGCCCGAGGGGGAGGCTGGCCCGAGCTACAGCCTGAGATGACGTCAGCGCTGCTGTTTAAATTTTTTTAAAGCTGGCGCGTGCAATACACGCACCCGGTATAAAAAAAATTTGACGCGCGCTACAGTAGCCGCCCAACAACATGATTCCACGTGTCGCATGCTGGGCCATCCGATTTGCTTTTTAAACTTATCCAACGGCAGCCATTTTTTCGCGAATAAAAAAATCGGAAAAAGCAAGCCCCAACGGCTCTGTGACACGTGGAAGCTTCTGGGCTTTTCGATTTTTTTTTCCAGCCATCCAACGGCAGAGAATTTTTTGCCCAATAAAAAAATGAAAAAAATACCAAAAAAATACTGAAATTGTTTTCTATAAATACCAACCAATACTCTTCACTTTTAACATCAACAACCAATATTTTTGTAATAAAAAATTGAAAAAAACCAAAAAATTACTTTTTTTTTTCTTCTCTCTATACCTTATTTCCATTTTCAACATTTAAGTAAATGTCTTTGTCCTTTTACTTTTATTTATTTTTATATTACTCCATTTACTTAAGTTTACAATGTAAATAAGGAAGTACCCCCCATTTGGATTCAAATAAAAATACTAGAAAATCAAATTCCCACCAAATCAAAATATGAAAAATCGGTTTTAGTGCAAATACGATTTAGGCTAAAAATGATGGCTCATTAAGTCAATATATACTTCATATTAAAATCCCATAAAATCAAGTTTTCTTATTTGATGTGTAAGGAATAAAAGCCGCCAAAAATTTTCTTGAGAAAATGATTATTTTGAAAAACCATTTTTCATACTTAGTCAATATTGCACCTCCGCTAAAAATCTTGAGAAAATGATTTTTCATATGTAGGAACCCAAAAATCTTATCCGAAAATATTATCCAAATTAATTGTTTAAGTAAACAAAGCTGTGAGGTAAATTATTTGTAATTTTCGTTTTATTAATTTCTATGTCATATTAATTTTTATTTAAAAGTTTCTTCAATTTATATATTTTGTTAATATTTCTTGTATTTCCAATATTAATATGAATGTTTCTTGCAATGTTTAAATTTTGTTTTGCATTTCTAATAATTGTTAATGAATAGTATTGACACGTAGGAACCCAAAAATCTTATCCGAAAATATTATCCAAATTAATTTTTTAAATAAACAAAGTTGTGAAAAAAACAAAAAAATGAATAGTATTTGCCATGGCAAGGGGCTAACTGCTGGAAACACACTTTGCTGGGGGGAGCTAGGGCAACCACTATTCACATGAATAGTAGCTGCCCTAGGGCTCCCCTTGCCATGGCAAGGGGCTAACTGGTGGAAGTGCTCTAAGAGCATCCACAATAGGCTCCTTAAATCACCTCCTTAGACAAATTTTAGGGAGGAATTGTAAAAATGCAACTCCAACCATGCTCTCTATCCACCTCCTAAAATAGGGAGTCCTCTAGGAGCTCCTAAATCTGAGGAGAGAGAAAGAACTCCTAGTGGCTCCCTATAATTTAATGCTGTTTTATTTAATGAGTATTTCAAACCTTTATTTAATTCTAACTATTTTTTATTTTATTTTTTAATAGAGATAGACCAATCAAAAAAGAGTTATAGCATTTATGACTCTCCAAATTAGGGAGTATGGTTGGAGTTGAAATTTTTTAGAGAGCTCCTAAAATAACTTTCCTATATTTTTAGCTAAATTTTAGCTAAGAAATAGAGAGCATCATTGTGGATGCTCTAATGGTCTCTCTAAACCACCTCTTTAGATAAATTTTAGGGAGGAATTGAAAAAATGCAACTCCAACCATGCTCCCTATCCACCTCCTAAAATAGGGAGACCTCTAGGAGCTCCTAATTTTGAGAGAAAAATAATTGTTAGTGGCTCCCTATAATTTAATGTTGTTTATTTTATTCATATTTTAAACTCTTAATTAATGCTAATTTTTTATTTATTTATAAGAGATGGACCAATTATTTTGAATTAAAAATAATTATAGTATTTGTGACTCTCTAAACTAGAGAGTATGATTGGAGTTCAAATTTTATAGAGAGCTTCTAAAATAGTTTTTTTTATAGTGTTTTTAGCTAAATTTGAAATAAAAAATAGAGAAATGAATTGATATAATAAACATACAAAAAACAAAAAAAAAAAAAAAACAAAAATTTTTTTAAATTTTCAAGAACATTTGGGTTTCTTCTTTGGGAAGTAGTATATTTAGTTTTATGAAAGTCTTCTCTTAACACTAGCCCCTTGGCGTACACACACGAAAGTCTTTTCTTAATATAATTAATGACAAATTTAACTCTAAGAGAATCATTGATGTTTCTGAGTGTATCTATCCCATAAGGAGAGAGCTTTTTCACCCCAACTTTTGAATCATCTTGGGGGACATAATGCACAAAGAAGAAACAACAAACCCAAATGGCAGCAAGCGCCTAATATATATATAAATATGATGTTATGGAAAAATAAATAAATATAATTAAATCATATCATTTGAAAAAAACAGTGGGGAAATGGGAATGGCCAATGGGATGCGTACCCGCCGAAAAGACTGTGAATGAAGTCGCCCTTTCGTGTCCATCCTTCTCCAAAAATGAAAAAGCATAGAAAATTCACAGGGCACAGAGAGGAGAGAGCGAGAGAGACGCAATGCCTGAACGAGACGAGAGAGACTCTCTCTCTCTCTCTAAAGCCGGGATAGTTTCTTCTAATTCTGTAAGGAAACGAGAAATACGACAAGTACGACTTGGAGAAGCAGCGCGACCTCAACCCTTACGGCGACGATGCCTTCGCTCGTCTCTACGCTAGCGTCAAATACAAAATCTAAGCTGCTCTTCAGGTTTGTTTGAATCTCGTCTGTTCTTCATTCCATTGTTTCTGTTTGGTTGCCGAGAAAATGTAGCAACGGAGAGACGGGAAACGGAAAGATTTGAGTGCCTGGTGTTTGATTGTGTGCTGAAATGTCCAGAAAGTCGAGATGGGTGAGTAATTGGGTTGTGGCGGTTGCAACGAATGTGGAGATTCGACGGACCAAAGCTTGATTGGTCGAGGAAGTTCCTAACCTGCCGAAATTGGCTCAAGAAAAGGTTTATTAAATCATCTGTTTTTTTTAAATTTATGTATTTTTAATTAAGCTTGAATTTTAGGAAATACGTCTGATTAGATATGATTTTGTGGCTGTGGGTCACCAATTAGGCTTTTTCTCCAATTGTTTCTTGGTTTTGGAAAAGTGGTGTGGATTGGGCCTCTGTTGCTCTCTGTCTATCCATTATGCACAACAAGAGTGTTGTTCTTGTAGTACTAGACTAGAAATAGGATAACTGTAGAAGAATCTGGAAGGAACTGGACTAGGAAGTCCAATTGGCATTTCCTCTTTCTTATACAATTTTAATTATAATTCAGATTAGTTGTAGAAGTTTTTCACACCTGATAGAATGTTGACAATTGGAAGATATCTTACTGATTTAGATAAACTTTTGGCATATATATGTATATTTGACCCATGATAGAATATCATATTTAAGCGCGTGCCTAATTTAATTGAATGGGGATTGACAATCCATGGATGAATACATCAATAATTGTACCTAACATCTGATTTTTCATAAGATTTGAAAACAAGCAGTTGCAGCTCATATAGTTTAGCTGTCAAGATTGTGTTATTGGATTGCGTTTGTGCGTGTGCTGCGTTGTGCTTAATAAAAATTGTTGGGAGCGTTCCTATCAGTCACTTATCAAATCTATAGTTGTTTAATCGTGGAAAAGGGTATCCAAAGAAAAAGGGAATCAAGCTTTTGAGAAAGATGTTTAACCATTGTTGCAAATGCAATTGGAGCCTGCAAGCATGTTTTCAATTGTAAATGTATTTATGTATGTAAAGTATGTTGGAGAACCCTGCAGCCATGCTTGAACATGTGCAGTTGGTGCCCCCCCGGGGATCAAATTCTAGTAGGAGAGTGCTGCTAACAGCAAATCAGGTCAGTGCGGCGTTTATTTATCATTTATGTTATTGTATCTTGAGCAGGAGTAGAAATTCATAAACAATCAAATTTATAGAGAACATGCACTTCAACTTTGATGACTGAACTTGTTAGCATTAGAAAATTTAATGGTGCATAGTTCTTTGGGTAATATATTCATTTTCCATTTCTTGTGATAACTATAGCTAGAGTTGAGTTAGGCAATGAATCTGGGCTTCTTCATATTCTTCTACTTGTGCTACAGAACATATCTGCTCAGCTTTAAATTCCAAAGCCCAATGACAATGAACTTTAGGTAATTAGAAAAACTCATCATTACCACCTCGGTGGGATTCAAATACTGGTTTTAGTAGTGTTCTTACTGCGCTTTTTTTTGCATATGAGACAAGAACACCTGACATGGAAAGAAAGTGAGACTGCTTCACCTGAAACTGTTGAAGTAGTCAAAGAAGAGGCAAGTTCTTCTGGTAGTGTCTTAATATCATAGGATGATCAGTCAAGCAGCGATCATAATGTCAATGAACTGCATGGGGCATGAGTTGATATGTTTAAACCTATGACCTGTGAAGGCAACCAAATTTCTGATGGGGATAAAATGATATGGGAAAACACGGGTAGTTTCACCAAGGAATGTCAAGTTTCTGAAGAGATTCAGAGCTACAGTTCTGTGAAGGTTGCAGATGTCAGTCCAAAGGTCCAAAGTTCTAGTGCATCTGATTTGAAAGGGTCTGATGCTTTGTCTGACTCTAGATTTAAAAACCAAGCAAAAGATGATGGTAGTAGATTTAACACAAAGAGTAGGAACCCACATGTGGAAGATGCACAAATGCTGGCTTTAGGTGGAAGGATAATAGATGACATGAATGATGTTGACCTGAGCAGTTCAGCTCCAGAAAATTGTCAAGTGGTGATAACTGATTGTGGAAACGAAAAACCTGAACAGCTAGACCTTCCAAATTCCTGCTATGTTGGAGGACAGGTTTTCCAGGAAAATAAATTGCACTTAAATGATTGTGTTTCAGTATTTTCCCTGAAGAATCCCAGCAGAAAAATGTTCTTCAATTTTTTGATTCAAAAGAAACAGAAGGAACTGGTGCCTGAAGAAGTGAATCAGAAATTTCCAGAACCCTTTCCCTAATACCACATGGTATGCTAGATTTCAGTTCTAATTTCGCAGAAATAGTGGAGTCCCAGAATGTGGATAATACTGCATCAGTATCTGAAAACTGGTTGAGAGTTACATCCTGGACTCACAGTCAAGGAATGACTTTCAGCTTCATGTCAAGGCTGTTCTTTGAAATTGGATAGTGTGGGAGATTTCACGTCCAAGCTAAATGTGAAAGTGCAAGTTGAGGGTGGCTCTGTGATAAAAGACGTAATTGTGCCCAAAGATTTCGGAACCAAAGATTGCAACTCACCTGTTGAAAGTTGCTCTGGTGTCCCTCAGTTACAGACTGAAAATGACAAAAGCTATTGCCAGCAAGATACTTGAGTTGAGCAGAATAATTTGAAGAGTGATAAGTTGAGATATTAGTGTCTTACGAGAGTAGCAGGATATTAATCCCAGATCTTGTTTGAATGGAACCTTGCTTGCAAACAACGTTTCCTGCAAGGTATTTGGGGAAACTGTTCATGAGGTTGGTTTAGATGACTCTGATGCCTGTGGAATTGAATCAAAGAGTTCCAAAGTAGCAGCAGCAATGCATGATGGCAATCTTTGGTTCCGGTATGCATTCCTTAGGAACAAATGCATACCGGTTCTCCATTTCCTGGGCTAGAATTCTACCTGGTACGGTGCCCGCTTTGTGTTATCTTAATTTGGTTTATGGTTTAATCTTGGTTTTTTTTTGATTTGTTCTGTTGTTAATCTGGGCTTTTTACAACTTAGTTTAAATTGGAAATGATCTTCTTGAGCCATTCACAGATGGGATGCTCAGCTCAGTCAAGCCAAGAGGGATCATCTTTTATAATGAACTTATAGACCATCTTCTAAGCAAAGGTAGCTGTGCATACATGAGCACTCGATTTACTAATATTTACTAAGTAGTAAGTTAGTAGCCAAATTAAACAACGTTTAGTCATCTAAGTCTGCTACCATGCAGGAATAGAGCCATTTATGACACTTCACCACAATGACCTGCCCCAAGTACTAGAACAAAGAGACGGGGGTTGGCTCAGTCTGCTATTAAGGTACGAGTAAAACTATTTGCACAACATCTACTAATTAGATTCATATATCAGTGATCCGTAAATGTGGTTCAAATAGCAATATTCATTACGGCATTCTCTGCTATGATAAGTGATATAACTATGTCAAGCTTTTAGGAGTTCTCAAGAGTTCATTCTTTCACTGTTGGTGCAGGGAAGAGTTTGCACATTTTGCCTCCATATGCTTTGAGAGGAAAAGGCTGACTACTTAAAAATGGAAGTTGTATGAATAATAAGCTAAGCAATCAAGCTGGTTCTGTGGAGTCTTATTAATCTGGTCCTGATTAAGGCCGAAAGGCATTTGTATTTAGTCTCATATCTTTATTTACTCTCTAATTCAAAAGCAATTTAAAACCAAACGAACATAGGAGAAAAGTAAATGGCAGTCTAATCTCTGGCACAGTTTACTACAGAATAAAGGATGTATATTTCGCCTGTTCATGAAAAAATTACATCTAAACTTACAGCCAGTTACACTTGTACAATATATCTAATTAATCAGCCATGATTTCCTCCATAAAGGAATTGTAAGTCTGATCCATAAAGGAATTGGACCAGTAGCCGTTTTGGTCTAATGGTTGGCTGACCACATTATGAACATCATCGAGCTCTGCAAAGGTTGACAAAGGCTCTGCATCTTCTGCCAATAGTTCATCGACGTCGATAAATAAATATGGATCCTCATGATCATCGGCATTTATATTATATTGCCCTATTAATCCTGCTAGTTCATCGCTATTATACTCAAAATTATTCAGATTGCTGGTGGTTGCTTCCACTGGTCCGTCAAATTGATTAACACAAGGCTCTTCTTGGCTTTCAGCAATCTCAGGCAGTTGCTGCGAGTGTAACAATGGCGGTTCGGGGTCTAGTTCTGCAAGGAGTTGATCAATGTCGAAGCTTTTATAATTGGTGTCGATCAAATATTCTTGATCATAAGTGGTACTCTCGTTGGTCATCAACTGATTCCTCTCATCATTCATAATCTGCGGCCCCACTGAATTTTCAGTTTTCATCTCCTTTGTAGATTGATCTCTTTTCATCTTCTTGTTTGATTGATCTTGACACGAGCACTTCCTCTTTTTCCCAGACTTGTCCGTATTGCCCTTCCTTCTCAGCCGACAAATCACAACGTCAAAATCATAGCAATTACTACTTGTGCCGTTCTTGCAAGCCTTTTTGAAAAGGCTATATTCATCCAAAAGCCACACGGCGTGGTCCTCCGAAGTATTCCTGTTCTCGTACCGGAATTTCCGTTTTCTCCCTATAACATCAACATTTTGGTAGGTTTCGGTTTCGCTCCAAGTACCGCGGCCAGTCTTGCGTTGGATGCGCAAACCGTTTCTCTGGAGCTCCGAAACGAAGTACAAGTCTTGATCCGTAAGTTGATCTCCTCCGTAATCTCTCCAAATTTCTGAGGGTTCTCGTTTGTTGCCGAAGAGGTTGCACTTGTGGATAACCTTCTTGTATTGCGGCATCGAGGTCAGAGGCCTTTTCTCCACCACCATCTTGTAGAGAAAGGAGCCGATGATTTCTTGGTCCGTGGGGCGGAACCGGAAGCCGAGCAGCTGTGTCACGCCGGAATTAACCATGAGAAAGAGAGAGTTGGAGAAAAGACCTTCACCACACAATCTTGTCGAATAACACCGATTTACTGTAACGAATTCCCCGAAAACCTAAAAAGGGTTATCAAAGAATCGGGTTTCCCTTCGCTGGATGTGTTCATATGCACTGCTGATCCGTGCAAAGAACCACACAATCTTGATTTAACTTTTGCCCAAAGGAGGAAGACTGTTCTTGTTCAAGTGAAGTGCGCAAGAGTGTATATTTATAAGCTGAGAGTTACTTGGAAACAAAGAAACCCGTTGCGAGAGAGAGAGAGAGAGAGTTTTCCTAATTGAATTGAATTTTGGTCAAAGATTTGGTCAAACAACCACGAAGGAAGCCATTGCCTTTTACCTTTTTTTTTGTCAATCCATTGCCGTTGGATCCAACGGATGGGTGCTGCTCTTATGATACCTTAATTTTAATTTTTGGCGTTTTCGCATGCTCATTGCGTAGAGTTGCCCTTTATTAATTTATTTAATTACTTTGTTTTTTAAAAATAAAATTTTATTTTAACGTTGGTTGATATGGAAGTCCGAGGCTTAGATCGAATCCGCATCTAAACTCAAAAGTCGAGCAATCAAGTCCAAGTCAGAAGGTCCCAAATACAAGTTTTGATAACTGGCCTGCAATGTATGTGTGGTAAAATATTTTTTCAAAAATTGTGTGCAGGTATAAATAAAGTTGAAAGATACTTTAATACAATAGAATTTTCGGTGCTCAATTACTTTATGAAAGAAAGGTGTAGAATTTTGGGTGCATTTTTTATTATATTAATTATAAGATTTTCATATAAAATTTTCATAGTAATAGTAGATGTCACTTCTTTTATACAAAAACCAATAAATGATAATAAAATCTTTTTTCCCATTAGAAAAACTAAATGTTGTTTACATATTAATCACCACATTGGAATAAAATAACGACATCACAATGAACAACACCAAAAGTTTTTTTTTTTTTGGAATACAAGTGATAGTCTAAACTACAAGAGGGAGGAGGGTTTCTCTCACACACACACACACACACACACACACACACTATCATGATGCCATGTGGGTTCGAACCTGAGACCATTGATATGCAAGTTAAGTCCCTTTTTCATTGGACTAGATCCCATTGGCAACACCACAAGTTAAAAGATACATAAAGATGTGGATATATTGGTCTAGTTGTACAAGCTCTTTTATATTTGGTTTTTTTTTTGGAATTATACAAGCCCTTTTCAACTCACTGGTATTCTCAAAATTCAGATGCTGCTCTTCTGCTCACCCTGCTCGACGCAATTTTACATTGAGAGGAACTTCTTTGTAGGAATGAACCTTCTCAGCTGCTTTGCGCGGTGGTCTTCCGACTGAAGATCTCCTTGGGGCACAGTTTTCTTTCTCTTCTTTACTGGTACATGAAATCAATGGAGTGGGACCACTGTTATGCATTGGATTGTCTGGTGTGCGACTGACTGGAAATTTGACATCCTCTATCTCAAATAAGTTCTCTGTCTGGGACCTAAACCTAGCAGATTGCCTCCTCAAACACCGCCTGAACAAAGAAAAACATGCATTAATGGGAAGCGTATGTAATAACTTGGCACATATTACATATGACAAACATCATGCTATTACTTATTAAATGTCTGACACAATAATTAATACTCAAAGTGTTGGAGTTATGTGGCTCGATAGACCCCATGGATATGGAGATAATCCTACATAAGAAAGGTGATAATTCAGACCAAAAAAAGAAAAAGAAAATAAGGGTGATAAATCTACAACGTATATAAGTTGGGTGGTCCACTACTATTAACAAGACATTCTTTTGTGATAAAACCCTACGGTGGCTAAGTTGGGGACCATACCAGTGCTGGATCGAGATTAGTACCAATCCCATGTTGTTTCGTTGCTCTATAAGTAGTACCAGAGCCGACAGTTCGGTTAAGACACACATAATGTGATAATCTTTTAAGGTGGAAAAGAAACATGGTGAGAGAGGAGACTTAGTGGAACTCTTGATCCAATAGGTGGAGCAGCTTGAAGAAAAGTCCTAGGGGTGGTTAAAATTTCTAGCAAAAGTGCATCCTGAAATACATGATGCGGGACTATCTAGAGGGATGTAGACTGTAGTACAGATAGGCTAATGGCATTTTAAGTGTCCATATCTGAGTCCATATTCAGAAATACATGATCAGGACTATGTAGAGGGTTGTAAAATCAACATAACACCACTTGGGAACTAACCTTTTATTTTCAACCTTCTCTTTATTCTCAACCTTTGGGCATGCAGTAGATGGCCCCATTGCTGCAAGAATTCGCAAGCGCAAATGTTAACATGTTCGGTGCAACAGAAAGGGGAAGAGAAAGAAATATTCCAATGAGAAAATTAGATCATCAAAGTTTACATCGACTTCTTGTGACGCGTCTTTTGTTGTCATTACATCGTTCACCATCATTATCAGCTTTATGCAAAGCTGCCTCATCTACTTCCTTGAGCTGGAAAAATAAATGAGGTTAAGTGATAGAATGTAAGGGCTTTAACTACATACAAATTCATAACTGAATGGTTACCTGAGATACCTGAGACTCAGTATTTTGACATTTCTCTGCTTTTCCCTGTAATAGGAGGGGTATATTATAAAAGAATCAAACAAAAATATCATTGAATTGAAACCTCTGACTCAAGGCATGACTTCATATAGAATGACAACAGAATCAGATTTACTAAAGCAGAACAGGTCACTGATTGCTGCTCATCCATGCTGCTTAACATTTATGAGAAAAAAGGGAGATTTCAGGAGTGTACATGGAATGACAAGAATACATGCAGAGCAGGTGAAGAAGTTAGTGTAGTAGCTTCTAAATACTGGCATTTACTCTTCTCAACTTCATCATTGTATAGCATATACTATAACATTGTTGCTGGTTATTTTCAGTTTACTTTTCTTATTTCTTATTTTTTATTTTTATAGGAACTGTATGCACAGGAAGTTACTAGAAGACAAGGCCTTGTGCTAGAAGTGGAACAAAACTAACGCTTCTATTAAGTAAGCAAACAATTACTTAAGAAAAAAACAACAGTATAAAGTTATCCATAGAACAGATGCAGAAACACCAAAATAGGCACGGGACAGTTTCCAAGCCTGCTTTTGGGGAATGCTTATTGAAAAAGCAGGAAACAGAGATCAACTCTATCCATCATGATGAATTATAAAAAATTAAGCATTTGATAAATATTTCAGAATCAGAAGTGGGAGAATTTCTGATCAGTAATAGTTGCAGCTATTTTTGAGTGCCAACAAACAAGCCGGAGAAGAAAAGGAGTGAGAAGGAGTTATAAAAGTAAAGCTAAATTATATAAGTAAATTGCCATTAGTTATCCATAAAAACTCAAGAATATATAATTAAACAGCAGGAAAACTTGCAGTAACAGTTCCAGCAGATATATAGTGTACACAATGTATGTAAAAAATTGGTATTGGTTTTAGTTCCACTGAACTTCAAAGTCAAGATTTCGATTGCATTCCTAATTATATACAATGCTAGATAAGGGCTAACCTCTATTTCTAGATTCTTTGCTTTAAGTAAGGCATCCTTGCAAAGAAGTTCATGCTGTAGTGTTTTTACCTGGTATTGACAAAGAAAGAAGTCTAAGATATTATGAAAAGTAAGGACTTCACAAACATAGTACCTACATTCAGTTATTGACAAGCGTACCTTTTCTCTTCCTAAATTAAGCTCCTGTAGAATCAATAACAGAGAGTAATTAACAGAGACACTTAGGCACTAAGATTAATGTAGAAAAGAGTTTAGGCACTAAGATTAATGTGAAAAACACACCGCTAACATCCGGCTGTTTGATTGAGCAAGATTCAAATTTTGTTGCTGCAATTTCTGAAGACTAATCCGCAGTTTCTGCAACTCAGCTCCACTTAATTCAACGATTTTACTGTTCAAATATAATTAAAGGAAAACCCTTCTCCATCTCAGAAAAATTGAGCAACATGCCAAAACCAAGACATACCAAAGAAAAGGGAACAACTTTGAGTGTCATCGTTTCTATTTCAACCTACTCTAGTACTTCAATTTCTCGGGGCACAATCTCAGTAACCAAACAGAAAATAAAAATTGAAGAACAATAGAAGGATACTTCCTTTCCGAGACAAGTCTCATCAAAGTCATTCTTTCCTGTTTCAGAAGTTCACAACACAAAACCCACTAAGAAAATCTAACAAAAAATACGAAAAGAATAAAAATCGAAGAGGACCCAAGTGAGATTTTACCCTCATGAGCTGGTCAATGTAGTCCTTATCAGTAGGGCAATCTTCTGGGGGCTTTTCATCTTGGCTAATAGCTTTCGCAGTCTGCAAATTAGTGATGTCGGTTAGCTTCTTCCGCATCATGCTACCCAAAGAAGATCTCTTGGCCATTCTCTCACTTCTTACGTTTGAAACCCTAATTTAACTTCAACAATCACAATTGGGTTTTCAAGAAATGTGGTCCAAACATGAAAAACAGAGATTTCTGGGAGACAAAGCACTTCAATTGAAAAGAACCCAGATGGGAATTGGGAAATTAAACAAACAAGCAAGTGAATTGCAGAGGATTAAAAGACCGCAAAGTAGAGTTTTTTTAAAAGCACAAATGGCTGTACTTTTTGAAATCTGGGAGGGAAACTAATCAAATGGCTGAAGAGTAAAGATCGACTAAAACCCTAATTTTATTTCTTTTGTCGCTGTGAAGCAAAAAGTTGGGTTCTTCTGAGCAAACAGAGAGAGAGAAGAAAGGAAGGGAAAACAAAGAGGAAAGCAAAGCAAAGTGGCAAAGTATGTACGTTCTGAGCGAGGTTCGGTTTCACAACGGCTTTCCGAACCTGATTTTGAATATTACAACGAGCCTAGCCTTGTTTTTGGAATCAACTACCAATTTTTAGCTACATCAATACTTTATTTTTGGTTGAAAGCTAATCCCTAAGAGCACTTCCACCCACAAGGGCTAAGTCTAAGGCAAGGGCAAGCAAAGGCTGTCACTATTCATGTGAATAGTGTCAGCCTTTGCATTTGTGGTTCCACCCATGAGAGCTAAGTCTAAGGCAAATACTATTCATATGAGATATGAGGAGATGAATTTGTATATAGTTTTTGGTGTGGGAAGTAAAGAATATGCCTAGGTATTTATTTAAAAAAATTCTGGAATTTTTGGTATTTTTTTACTTTTTTTTTCTATTTTTTCTATTTTTTTGGGGTTGCTGACGTCATTATGACGTCAGCATTGCATCAGTTTGCCCTGGCAGCAGCTCGGGCTGAATTTGCCCTTGGGCCTGCTCGGGCTGGTGGAACCCACCATGAAACCAGGCTGCATCTGCTACGCTGGAGGTGTCTTGGGCTCGCCAGGGCAGCCTTTCCCCCAGTTTGGGTATGGCGCTGGAGATGCTCTAATAGTTGTAGTTAAAAATAAAAATAAACAATTAAGTGTGATTTTAGACCACACTGTGTCACTGTCATCCTGTCCAGTGTCTCATTTTAATTTTAATAGATGAGGTGATGGCTGTCATATTTTTAAGTAGATTTTTCACATCTCTTGAGAGACATCCCTACTAAAACTTATGAAATCTTGATTAAAGGGCGAAAGGCATTTGTATTTAGTCTCATATCTTTTAAAACTAACCCAATTAAAATTGAATGACATTTTTCCTCTCTAATTCAAAAGCAATTTAAAACTAGGTAGGGAAGAAGCCATTGTTGCTCTGCATTTGTCTCCAATTACATAATACATAACCAATATATCCATTTCAGAGAAACTTAGCGAGGGAGGAAAGAACCCCCAATATGCTTCAAAACGTCCTGCTTCAGGATCCTGACTGACTCAATACACTCCAGTTGTTAGCAATTCATAATGTATCAGGGCACTTTCTTCCTGATTCTTGACCATTCATTTGAGTGAAATTATTTCCTCTCTTTTGTGTTTTTGTAAAACACTTAAAAAAGAAGATGAAGAAATGGTGACGTGCAGCCGCCTTTTTTTGTCTATGCAGCTTACAATTGCTAGTTCCTGCGTGGCTGTGTTCATCACAAGCACAACCAACCAGGCAGTTTACAAAGTATCGATCGTATGGGCCTGGCACCAGCCTTGTCATGTTTCGTTCTTTGGGTAGGAGAGTACTACTAATGAGTTGAGTTTTGCCCATCCATTTGCGCCGCAGTCCACCAACCTGTTCAAAACGTAGTACAATTGGTTGGTTATGCAAGGCAGTAGCGGCAAACAAAATGGAAAAAGAAGTAGCAAAACAATTTAGCACCACACAATTTAGTTTTGGGAGAGTACTTAAAAATAACAGCACTCAAATCATGCACAATATTAAATTAGTACTAATTAAGTTACTAACATCAGTTTGCAAGTTTTAAGATATTACGCAAGTGAAGTGATGATGTTGGAAACGGGGAAGGGGTTTATTGCCAAAAAAAGGAGGAGGAACAAGGAGGCACAAACAAAGCCCAACTAGTTACGTGACAGAAGTTAAAAGCTAGGGAAGATCTAGAGTGATCTCAGACATCTGACCAGAACGAGCAGAAGAATTCTAACAACACCAGATTTTAACAAAGTATTTTGGATCAACTTCCCCACACAGCAGACTAGTAAGAAACCATGAGATCCGCCTGCCTATCACTACAACAAAGTGGCTTAGCATGCAGTTTGAAAACGCAAACTATAAACTTTACCCAAAAGAAAAAGAAAAAGAAAACAGATAACACTAGAAAAATAAACAAGGAACAAAGCTTGAAACCTTAATTAAAGAGAAAGCAAGCAGTGGCGGAGCTGATCTTCTACACTAGGATCGAGTGGCGGCCTATATATACTGGGAAGGGAAGGAGAGAAGGTTCCTTTTAATGAAAATTATAAGAAGACGAACTCTTGTATATACAGACACCAAGGAAAATAAATAAAAAAGCTAAATTTTGCTTGGTGTCTATATATACAAGATCTGAAATTTTTGGGCTCATCTTCTCATCCAACAGACACCCATTGCCATTAGAAATGAAATCAATAGTCTCCCTGAGTTCGGCATACTAGGATAGGAAGAACTCAGACATTATCAATGATACTGAAGAAAGATTAGGAGACAATGAGAAATTGCAGCCAAACATAAAGGGCCAGTGAAACTAACCCAATAATATCATATCCAAGCTTTTGTTGAGCTTTACAAGATTCTTGTGCTGGAGTTTGGAGATCAACAGAATCTCATTCTTCAATTCTTCGATGCCTTGCCCTGAGAGCTACTAGATAGTCATTTTCGGAAAATCGGCCTAGGCGGGCGCCCAGGAGCTAGGCGGCAGCCTAGGCGGGACATTTATTTTTATTTTTTATTTTTATAGATATTGTTTTTCATGGACTTAGATTTCAACTACCAAAGACTCGGTGATGGTGGTGACCAAGGACGAGTACGAAAAATGCCATTCTGCGCATCCCATCTTCTTCTCCAACAATGGTGTGACCGTGTTCACATTGGACCGGCCTGGTTTGTTCTATTTCATTAGTGGGGTTTCCGGGCACTGCGAGAGAGGCCAGAAGATGATCATCAAGGTCTTGGAACCAGCAAGCCCACCTCAATCTGCTGACCAGAACGAGCAGAAGAATGATGCTGCAGTTGCAATGGCCGCCATCACTTCTGCAACTCTCATGTCCTGCATTATGTCATTTGTGGGGGTCCTTTTCTTCTAATTGCAGTGATCAGCGATGGTTACTATATTTTTCTTGTGGTTTGTTTCAGCACGGATACTCCGATTTAGATCCGAATCCCGTGTCGGATATGCTAATGATACGATGAGTCGTCAACGGATACAGTCTTTGATGCACGGACAACTCGTTTTAGAGGTTTTAAGAGGGAAAATAAAGAGGAGATAAGCTTTAATTGTTGCTGGTTGAAAAATTCGAAGAGTTTGCCAGCCGTAGGTCTACTTTGCACGATCATACTCCAACACTTCTTCTACTACTGTATCTTTATCTTAGTTTTTTGTTATAAATGTTTTGATAACTATATATTAAATTATTAATATATATTTTTAATTGCCATATCATATCATAGTTTTTAGTTTTTAGAGATTTTTTGTATTACTGTATTCGTATCCGCTTTATGGGTGAGTTGAAATTAAAAGAATGTAGAACTGGAACTGATTGAGATCATGAAAATAAATTTGTTTCAAGTATGATATTTCTCTATTGAATTATTATTATTTTATTATTTTATCATTTTTTTGGGTACAGATTTGTTTTAACTCTTGAACATATTATTTGCATCCATCTTAGTACAAACCATAAATGAGATAACTCTCGGAAGCTAGGGTTATTGGTTCGAGACTTGGATTTAGGGTTTGGAATACTAAAATAATTTTCTATCATTTTTAATTAGTTGAAACCATATTTTGAAACCACTAGCTAGAACTCTGTCCCTCTTCCTATTTTCACTGGAGAAAACTATGACTTCTAGAGTATTAAAATGAAGACCTATTTTATGTCTCAATATTTATGGGACACAATTGATGGTGGCTTCAATAATCTAGAAAATCCAACCGTGGAACAGTTGAGGCAACTAAAGAAGAATCAACAAAAGGATGCAAAGGCCTTATTTGTAGGTAAGATTCCAGTTCTCACCATGTTCGATCGGAATACATAAGCTTTAGTGTACCATCTGAAGAGATGTCCATATATCAGAGTTTTGTCAAATACATAATAAGAGATACCCGAAATACATGGTCACGGGTAATAACTCTGGAAAAATAAAAACTCTAAATGGGACAATAGATACTCGAGTAATGACCTAATAGTAATGGATAATGCTCTAAACTACTCTTGTCAATAAACAAAAATTGGGGAAAAACAATTATAAAAAAAAGAAGAAAAAAGCGGAGTATCTATTTAAGGAGTATAGCTGGGCGGCTATACTATTTATAAAAAAGAATTAAAAAAAGGACCCCAGTAAAGTCGCATGGCTATACTTTTTTTATATAAAAAATAATTCCGAGTATAGGGGCACCCGCCTAGCAGGAATAAGGTACCAAGCTAGTATAATAGCTCCACTGCACTAGATGGTTGGACCTGTTAAGGAACTGTGTTCAATTTTGTTATCATATCTGTTTAGTCTATTCTTGTATATTCCTATTGCTTGTATGTCATGTTATATACTTCAGGAATGGAGAGCACACGTTGCCTAGCTCATTTGTCTATCTGCTTATGCCACACAGTGTCATATTCTACAGAAACAGCTAATCTACACAACACAGTGTCATATTCTACAGAAACAGCTAATCTACATGAATCAAGCAACAACTTGCAGAAGTAATAACCCCTAGCCAACATATGAACCACAAAAGGATAATGTAATGTTTCATTCAACAACAAAGAATCATACGTCGTATTTGTTTCAAGAATCAAACTAAAACCCCAAAAGTGTGTACTTTGAAACCAGAATATAAGACAAACCCAAATCAGCAAGATGGAAGATCATCTCCGGCACAAGGAACCTTTCATTTGTCAAGTCAAACTCCTTCCCAAAAACAACAAACACCAATCAGAAGTAGAAAACAAACACAACCAGTTAATGGTCAACACTGAACAGTGGCAGTCGTGTAAATTGAGTAACAACTAATAACCAAAGTGTACTTCCAAGTGGTCATTTTAATAAGCCAACAAAAAAAACTAAAAAATAATAATAAGAGAATGCAACAGTCAGTAAGCCAGATGGCGTTGCAGAGTGAAGACAAAGTGATAGCAAAAACCAATGAACGTCAGCGAAAAAACAAAAAATTATTGAATGCTTGTCCCGATCGAAAATGGCGGTCTCTGAGCAGTGTGACAGTAAAATTGATATTTTATTTAAGGAAAAATATTTTAATCAATAATTTTTTTTTAATGAATATTTTAATCAATAATTGGATGAGAGTGAAGAGTGATGAAACGCTCTTCCTTCTTTAAACAGACTTTCAAGGGAACCAAACCCAACTTGGAAAGCCGTGTTCTTTACTTCCCAGAAAAATAAAAGCCGTGTCATTTGCAAAAGGTTTCTTATTTCCTTTTTTGGGTCATACTCATACATACTGTTCTTTGCAAAGCTTGAACCGCTCAGTTTTGGGTTTTTCTGTTTGGCTTCAAAGGAAATTCAGCCTCAAGTTTTGTACTTTCCAGTACTCAGGTCAGTCGTGATCTTTCATTTTTCGGGAACCAAACAAGAATAGCATTTCTTGTTGCCAATGCCTCCAGAATGCTAATGTTTCTCAGTCACTCTGGTAAGGCTTCGATTCATAAACTAGACTAGAATGCCTGCCAATGTAACTGAAATTGCTAGGCGGGTCTAGGCGGCGTTAGGCGAGTCTGGGTGCCAGGGTGGGTCTGGTTCTTTTCTTTCGTTCTTTAAGCCTACTGCCTAGCGATTTTTCAAACTTATGCACTGGGCGCTGGGCGGTCGGGTTCTTTTCTTTTATTCTTTTAAAGGGTAATACCGTTGTGTGCTATTAGCTTCCTGCAATATCAATCTTTGAAGACTTGAGTATGCTTTAAACAACTGAGGTCAGGCAATTAATCTAGTTTTCATGAGAAAACATCATGAGCCCATCTAAGTGAACTGAATGATTAATTATAATATTTAATCTTTTTCACCTCCTTCCCTTTCTAATTACTAGTGTTTATCAGAAGTATGACTTACTGTAACTGTTTTGCATTTCTCAAATCTCAATCTAGTCATCTTCATTGTTAGATTGGTGATGTTGCTTCATCTTGATGTAGGTTGACACTACCATTACACGGTTTACAATTTGCTTGGAGATTGGCAATTTCTTGTTGGAGAAGTTCTGTCGTGTACGTTAGATGTGCTCATCTTCGAATTTGTAGGTAAAAGAAGTATATTTCAATTTTGCAAACTGATGGATTCGTATTCCATAGAGTCTATGAATAGTTTCTTTTAGTTTTAGTTCAGATTGGATTCTGTTTTACTCAATGCAAATAATTCATTGCTTTTAATTACAACTCATTGTTTCATTCTTTTAGGTTCTCATGGTTGAGCTTCATTTTTGCATTTGTCAGCCTGGCATCTCGAGTACAGAAAACATTGCAAGGTTCATCTAACGATATTGGATGGTTGCCGCGCTCCCGGCATGCCTGGTGTGGAGGATGGTACAGCAAGATTCTTGGAATTGCTTGCAGGAATAAGGTACCAGGCTAATATAATAGCTCCACTGCACTAGATGATTGGACCTGTTAAGGAACTGTGTTCAATTTTGTTATCATATCTGTTTAATCTATTCTTGTATATTCCTATTGGTTGTATGTCATGCTGTATACTTCAGGAATGGGGAGCACACATTGTCTAGCTCTTTTGTCTATCTGCTTATTCCGGGTAAAGAAAATTTATTTTTCTCTTTGGACTTTGTTCTTCTCCCCCGTTCAATTGACATTTAGCGTTGTGGCACCTATAGTAATGGGAACTTTGATTTTCCAGGCCTCTATGGCAATCACGGCCCCATATACTTTGTTGGAACAAAGAAATTCTTTTCGAAGATAGGTCTAGCTCGTCATATTACAAAAATTCACAGTGAGGTAATGAGTCATTACTCTTTGATCATTGCTGACTGAGTTTTGGGAAATTTGTCTTCCCTTTTCATATGTTTTCTTGTATGAAGGCATCTATTGAGCACAATGCATGGGAACTCAAGCAATACGTTGAGGAGCTTTACTGGGGATCTGGTAAGAGTATGATGCTGCTGGGCAAAGCAAGGAAGGTGAGAAGCCTGTATTCCAACAAAGTATAATGCCGACAAAGCTTATGCATGATACAGTCATGGCTTTTTTCTTTCCTTCTTTATTTTAGCTCGCGCCTCTTGTTCCATTACACATGGATTGAGTTTGGGGCAAAATCTTTATGAAATACAGTTACCTAACAATCACGTTTATTCTACAATACCAAAAAGGAGGAATATTTTATGTCATATTAACCTTTTTCTCGTGAACTTAAGCAGAAGAAAAATCCCTTTCTCATGAAACTAAAATGTACATAAATGTTGGATGAAAAACCGTATCATGTCTAGTTCCCAACTATCTGTTTAAATTCGTTTTCACAACATAAATGTTACTGCATCTGTCTCATGAGAATGCAATGCATTTTCACAACACCCAATGCTACTTCACCTTTTACATTCTATAAAAATTTTGTATTGTACATAAACCTGAAAATATTGGAGGAAACTAAAACATCATTCTTCATTAGTAATTTGTCACATTTTTTTCCAGGTACATGTGCCATTTTCTTCTTTGAAGCCTATATTTCGAGCAAGAACTGTATCAGATGCACCACCTTTTGACCCTAGCAATATTGTGTCATTGCAGCCACATTTCTGCAGCCACTTTCTTTTAGTCTATTCTTTCACTTCATTTTCTTCTATGTTTATTGAAGGGATTCAAAATTATGGTAGCTCATGTTTAGCAAGTTTGAATTTGATGGGAAACTGAATCCTACTTTTATGGAAGGGGCATTTAAGCTCCCATTATCAAGCATACGAGCATATCTAAAAGAGCCTATTACTCCCAGGTTTCACATTCTTTTCATTTTGTTGGATTATCTTCTTATGACTAAACATAATTGATCTGCTAGGTGCACTTTCTGTTTTAGTCTTTAAAGAATCTCTTTGCTTGTGTTCCGTGTAGGTTCGTATCATACACTTCGGTTCTGCAGGAGTTACCCGACCTGACAGGCCTGGACTTGATCTAAGTAAACAACCTCCTACTGTTCGCTTAAACAAGGAATTGGATTTTATACTGACATTCAAGTTGAAGGTTTCATACTAATTCAATGCAAGCTGTTTGATATTTTTATATATAATCAGTGTATCAAAATACCACTTCTTATTAGCTCTTTTCTGTTCTTTTTCTTTTTCAGGGTCAGATTTGGCTCTTTCAATTTTGTACATTGATAAGTTTTGGAGCAGGAGGAGGATTTAGTACGGGAAAGTGGAATACCATATACAATTGTGAGGCCTTGTGCATTAACTGAGGAGCCTACCAGAGCAGATCTCATTTTTGACCAAGGAGACAATATAACGGTATATAATCAAATAGAAGATCACTATTCTCTCTTTGTTGTATGCCTGTGATGACATGTATTGCTCTTTCTTTCCCTTATAATATCTGAATGTTATGATTTATAGTATTTATATATATATATATATATATATATATATATGCAGGGTAAGATATCAAGAGAGGAGGTTGCTCAGATTTGTGTTGCTGTGTTGGAAAGCCCCTATGCATCTGGCAAGACATTTGAGGTCACGGCCCGACTTATGGCCCGACATATATATATATATATATATATATGTATATATTAATTCTCTCTCTCTCACTCTCACACACACACACATTGCGGGTGTATATACTCGTAGCAGATGAAAAGCAGAGGCTTCTATAGGAACATACATATGAGACCAGCAAGATTATAAAGTTCTGTACGACAAATCTACATGACTTAAAATGTTTCACATGAGATGATAGGTTCTCACTTTCAAAAGGCTATAGCCTTGATCACGATGAGGTCCAAACCTCCTGATTATGTATAGAGGATTGTATTTTTTTTTTTCAATTCAGCTGTATAATATTATTTTCTTTTCTATGTATGAGTAGCTTATATAATGTTACGTTTTTAATGATTTTAAAAATATACATACATAAATTATTGTACATGTGTTTGGCCTTGAATGTTAAGTTAAAGACATTGGCAGAATCATGGCTTGTAACCATTTCTATGGTAGGTCAATTTTTCATTAAGACATTAGCCATAGCAATCAAGGCTCACGACCAATAGAGCAAGTACTCCGGCATTAAGTATACAAGTTCAATGTAAACCAAGAGTAATTTGACCCAATTAGTGCGCGAGATTCATTTTGGAATGAAAAGTGGTAAATCAAAGTGGTTGACAATAAAGAAACAGCTAAAAGTAGTGTTCTTAAAGTAAATTATTAATCAAAGTTAAAAGAAAAATAGAAAAACTGAGGTTTAAACATATAAAACCACAACCGATCACCAGCAAAACCTTCACAAAATTAAGGTATCACCCTCAACACTATGCTTGGCCTTGTTGTGTGACTCAAGTTCAGACCTGGAAACATCAACATAACACAGACATTAAAAAAAAACATGGAAAAAATAGAAAAAATATTTTTAGAACTTTAACTTGCTCACCACCACCACCAGCCTTTTGTGCTGATTGCTTGGGCTAATCACCTAAAGTAGCAGTCTTACCACCATCATCGTCGTCTCCACCATCACATTTCTACAATCACATAGGCAATTTATAAATGTGTGATTAGTACCAACACCTAGTCAAACTATTGAAGCTTCTCTTGCATGAAGTTCAAGGACAGAAACAGAAAGACTATATTGGTTAAAAGCAAGAGAGTCTAAAACCAACAGCTTTTTGTAAAGGACTGAGGCAAGCAACACCTAAGTAAACCACAATTCTAGAGAAATGCATTTTAGAAAAGCATTCTCCACTTACGGATAAATGAAATGATTTTAATGTGAATCGTCAAATGCAACCTGTGATAAGTTACATTGATCTGTTTTGGCCTGGCTACTTGTGATAAGTTACTTCTGTTAGTCACTAGTTCATTGCTTATAGCCTTAAAGGCACAGTGACATGCACAGATATAGACTCGCACATTCATACCTGGGAATCAGAGCCCGACGATACAAGCACATTAAGAGCATGAGAAAAGGCAAGGCCTGTTATGCATTTTTTATCTGCTGCACATTATCATCGAGATTCAACCCACAACCTTCTGAGTGTTTGCTAGATTCTGTGTCCCTTGAAAGATATATACGTGCCAATCCAAAATCTGAAATTTTTGGGCTCATCTTCTCATCCAACAGAATATTACTTACCTTCAAATAGGAATCATGGTGGAGATAAACAAGTCCTCTAGCAACAACCTTGAATAATATTGAAGCGTTTAGCCCAATCAAACACTGCTCTTCTCATTGGATCTAATCAATACACCCATTGCCCTTAGAAATGAAATCAATAGTCCCCCTGAGTTCGGCATACTAGAATAGGAAGAGCTCAGACAGTATCAATGATACTGAAGATCAGACATTATTAATGATACTGAAGAAAGATTAGGTGACAACGAGAAATTGCAGCCAAACATAAACGGCCAGTGAAACTAACCCAATAATATCATATCCAAGCTTTTGTTGAGCTTTACAAGATTCTTGTGCTGGAGTTTGGAAGAATCTCATTCTTCAACTCGTCGATGCCTTGCCCTGAGCTACTACTGGATAGTCATTTTCGAAAAATCGGCCTAGGCGGTGGGCGCCCAAGAGCTAGGCGGGCAACTAGGAGCTAGGCGGTCGCCTAGGCCCTAGGCGGCATCCTAGGCGGGTCTTTTTTTTATAGATGTTTCTTATTTCATGGACTCATTCTTCAACTCTTCGATGGCTTGCCCTGAGCTACTAGATAGTCATTTTTCGAAAAATCGGCCTAGGCGGTGGGCGCCCAGGAGCTAGGCGGGTCTTGTTTTTTTTTTGGTAGATATTGTTTTTCATGGACTTAGATTTCAACTACCAAACACTCGGTGATGGTGGTGACCAAGGACGAGTACGAAAAATGCCATTCTGCTCATCCCATCTTCTTCTCCAACAATGGTGTGACGGTGTTCACATTGGACCGGCCTGGTTTGTTCTATTTCATTACTGGGGCTTCTGGGCACTGCGAGAGAGGCCAGAAGATCATCAAGGTCTTGGAACCAGCAAGCCCACTCAATCTGCTGACCAGAACGAGCAGAAGAATGATGCTGCAGTTGCAATGGCCGCCATCTCTTCTGCAACTATCATGTCCTGCATTATTTCATTTGTGGGAGTCCTTTTCTTCTAATTGCAGTGATCAGTGATGGTTACTATATTTTTCTTTTGGTTTGTTTCATCACATATACTCCGATTTAGGTCCGAATTCCGTATTGGATATGCTACTATACGCGTCGGATACGTATCGGAGTCAACGGATACAGTCTTTGATGCACGGACAACTCGTTTTAGAGGTTTTAAGAGGGAAAATAAAGAGGAGATAAGCTTTAATTGTTGCTGGTTGAAAAATTCGAAGAGTTTGCCAGCCGTAGGTCTACTGTGCACGATCATACTCCAACACTTCTTCTTCTACTGTATCTCTGTCTTAGTTTTATGTTATAAATATTTTGATAACTATATATTTTTAATTGCCGTATCATATCCTAGTTTTTAGAGATTTTTCATATTGCCTTTCGTATTATATTGCCGTATCCGTATCCCCTTTATAGGTGAGTTGAAATTAAAAGGAGTGTAGGACTGGAACTGATTGAGATTATGAAAATAAATTTGTTTCAAATATGATATTTCTCTATTGAATTATTATTATTTTATTATTTTATCATTTTTTGGGTACGGATTTGTTTTAACTCTTGAACATATTATTTGCATCCATCTTACAAACCATAAATGAGATAACTCTCGGAAGCTAGGATTATTGGTTCAAGACTTGGATTTAGGGTTTGGAATACTAAAATAATTTTCTATCATTTTTAAATAGTTGAAATCATATTTTGAAACCACTAGCCAGAACTCTATCCCTCTTCCTATTTTCATTGGAGAAAACTATGACTTCTAGAGTATTAAAATGAAGACCTATTTTATATCTCAAGATTTATGGGACACAGTTGATGGTGGTTTTAATAATCCAAAAAATCCAACCGTGGAACAGTTGAGGCAACTAAAGAAGGATCAACAGAAGGATGCAAATGCCTTATATGCCATGCAACAAGCCATGCATGATACGATTTTTCCAAGGATCATGGGAGCCACAACTACAAAGGAAGCATGGAATACCTTAAAGGAGGAATTTTATGGCAATGCCAGGATACGTGAACTTATATTATTCTTATTCAATAATATGTAAGAATTATTTGTATTATATGTGAACTTTGTGTGTCTTAATGAAAATTTTGTAAAAAAATATATGTATTAAGCATTAGAAATACGTACATATATATACAATACGACTATTGTATATTTACTTTTTAAAAAACAAAAGACATATACAGAACATGAATTTATTATTAAAAAATACATACGTACGTATGTACACACACATATATTGCATGATTTCAACTTGGCGACCCGAATTAGCTGACGGTGCCTTGAAGATTGGCTTGTCTTCTCAAAGTTGATTAGACAAGAGCCAATTCTCTGTCAACTTGTATGTACGTCTTGAAAAAATCACAGCTTTTGCCTTTGACATCGATTGTGATGTTGAAATAAAAAAAATTCGGCCAAATAAATCTTATCATTTATTTCAAATAAAAATTAAATGATAAAGTCAAATCAATATGGATTTCCAAAATTTTTGGGATATCTGTAATGTTTCAAAATGGTAAGGCTAAAGCTGATAGGTATTCTATCATCTTCATTTTTTTTTCTTTTCTATTTTGGGCATGGCATGCCACAAATCCATGGATGAGATATACTCTGAAATTATTTGGATGCAAATTCATGAGTGTGCAACCCCGAAATTATTTGGATGTAAAAATCTATATGGATGAGAAACCCAGAACCTCTGCAGATAAAAAATCTGAAAAATGGGTTCATATATGCAAATAAAAAAAAAGGTTATACCTCTAACTTTGGTGAATCTGATCAACTCTCTCCCTCTCTGTCAAAAACAAAAGCACACTAATTTTTTCTGTGTCGGGACAGATGGAATAGACAAAGAAAAAAGGAGGAAAGTGGCGTACAGCCACTTTGTTTGAGATTTGAAGAAAAAAGACAGCCACGTTTTAATGGCGTTGCCTGGTGTTGTTGGCATACAGAAGCGATAAACCAAAAAAAAGCAGCAAATTAAAAGGATTGGAATTAATGGTTTGTGCTGGTGGCATATTAAAACAATAAACAAAAGAAGGCTTGAAGGGGCCACGTCGCACAGATTGGAATTTGCTTTGAAGCAAAACAAAACCATGCATGGTTGCTGGTGTGTGAATGGGCAGTAAGCAAGTAGCTTGCGGTACTGACAGCCTGTTTGTTTTATTCTTATGCCTGCGTAAGTTTTGTACCAATTGTGGCTTTGTGTAGTCATTTAGAGGCTGAAGAGATACAATGTTTGCTCTCAATTTGGACTGATCTCAAGTGTTCCAGATAAGTATGGGAGTGCAAGGTCTGATTTTACTTGGAAACAAACTCTAGGAAGAGTTGAATAGCTATCAGGTTGCTTCAATCAGCTGCTGGACCAAAGCTTTTCGTAGGCTCCTTGCTCGTGGGCTAATTGACAACAAATATTAAAGGCCCGAAATAGATTAATGGGCTATCAAAATAATTGCCTATTAATTCTCAAAAGTCCATAATATTTAATGGGTGGACTAAATAAACATTCATTAAATTTACAGAGGCCCAAATTGCCTATAATATAGTTCATGGATCTTTTTTTCAAAACATCCTCATAGCCATATTTGGGCCCAAGTGCAAATGTCAATTTTAGAAAATTAGTGGGTTAATTAATCAAAATTGCTCATTATTTTTCTTGGACATTGACAAAAAGAAAAATGGTACAAAACCATCCAATTTTCCCCATGGATCATCTACCCATGCAATTTTCATTGAGATTAAATTTAAATCTCTCAAACAGGAATTCTCAATTAATGGGCTACTCTCACCCATTAATTTCCATATTTTCTCATGAGTCATCTACTATTGAAAATTCTAATGAGATTAAATTCAAATCTCTCAAATACAAATTCTAAATTATTGGGCTATACTTACCCATTAATTTCCAATTTTTCCCATAGGTCATCTACCTATGAAAATCTCCAAATTGTCTCAAAGACACAAATTTTCAATTAGTGGGCCACACTTACCCATTAATTTCAAGATTTTGGAACTACGTCGGTTTGATCCCATTAAGGGTACGTAGGCAGTCTAGCATCTCAATAGACTCAACCGCAACCAAATTTGAATAACTGGTTACATCAATCAAATTACCACAAATTAAATATCTACCTTTACACAAATCAATTCCGAACTACATTGGTTTGATCCCTTTGAAAGGGTACGTAGGCAATCTAGAGATTCAATCTAGATGCAACCTTCTCAAACACATTTCCACATCGAATCCCTGGTCTATTAAGCTAAATTCACTTAAACACTCCTCAATCAAATTCATTCAAATTCCTCCTTTCGTGATGAGTCATTTATTCATTGCAAATCTTTGAACTACGAGTGGCTTGATTCCTGCAAGGGATACATAGGCACCATGAGGTTGGACTTGGGAGCAGCGGCAAAATCAAACACACGTTCTGTTTCTTTATGATGGAATCAATGGGTCTCGAAGTAAGGGAATGTAATTAAGAGACTTGCGTCTCGAATGGGTCGAACCTAAAATAATAAAACCCCAATTATTTAATTAGTGGTGGTGAAATTATGTTGGGAGGATCACATTTTCCTTCAACATAATTTTTGGCATGCCCAATATGACTCATTTACCTTTTCATCTCCAATAATAAAGTGACTAATGTTCTTACTTGTGTTTGCCACAGGTTAACAAAACCAAATACAATTGCACCACAAGTAACAATTTTCTTCCACAAGATTGAAACTACCAGGAATGCATGCACCAAACGAGTAGGGTTCAGAAAGACTTTCATTGTTGGTTAGAGCCTTATCAAGTGCGCCGTTCCAAAACCCATTTAGAAGGTCAAGCCTCAGGTCACTCCTAAGGTCGTCAAGACCCAACTGAAGAAAACACCATCCAAGAATGCTCCTGAAATGCAAGAAAGAGAGCTGCACGTGCTTTGAGGAAGAAAGAAGCAAAGAGGCAGTCTGTTGAGGCAATTTTGTTCGAGCTCTCTGGGACAAGTTCAATGGTGACAGCAAGCGAGAACACCTCAAGCACCTTGACTGTGCCTACTCCCAAGAAGAGTAATACCACCCGATTGGTCCAAACCATGATTGGATCAATCCCGGTCAACATATATCCTACAGATTTTGTTCTGATGACTTCCACTAGTGAAACTAGTGAGGAAAATCAAAAGGATAACTTTGTGGAGAACGCTAAGGTCCAAGGGGCCAAACCTCCATCAAGCCCAAAAGCCTATGCTGTGGAATCCACATCACAAGAGGTTTACCCATGCTCTTTTAAGGGTAAAAGCAAAGTCATCATCATGAAAAAGAAGCTCGTGCAAAAGGTGAAGACAACTGATGTTTTAAGGGATCAAATTCCATATCACAGGGGGCAGTCCCGAAACCTCAAGATCAGTTGAGGACCTACATAGGTCCATTGACCTGTTCCAAATCCTGAGACATCATATGGATGATCATTCCCGAGCTTTCCACTCTAAACTCAACCTGCTTGGTCGATTATTTGCTATGGAATCCTCTTTACGATGATCTCGTACTTCAAACTCAAGAGAATGATGACATAGTATCTCAAGGGACCAAACTTCATGATGGAGTGGAAAACATGCAAGTCATGATGACTGGTACTTCTAATACTGAGGACCAATTACCTTTAATCCAAGAAATGATGCAGGACTTGCGAAGGGAAATGCAGTAGAAGTTAGCAGAGAAAGATGTGGAAATAGCGTTACTATTTGCTCGGTTAAAAGAAAAAGCCATCATAGGAGAGCAAGACAGGGGCAAAACAAATGAATCGGTGACCTATGAACAAAAAAAGAAAGAGGAAAAAGGAGAGAGCTCTACGAGCACAATTTCCCCAAACGGCATAAAGGCATTAATTGTTGAGGGGATTCGTGAGTTCCAAATGTCCATAGCACCTCCTGTTCAAGGGTATCGAAAACCCTTCCTTTCTCACTATGATGTCATCCCATTCCCGAAGGGTTATCAACGACCCATATTCGATAAGTTTGATGGCATAAATAGCTCACCTCATGAACATCTGACACATTTTTATTCAGCATGTGGTGAGACATCTCAGTCAGACGCTCTCCAAGTGCGTCAATTTGTCCAATTCCTAAAAGGATAAGCTTTCACTTGGTATACACAACTACCGCTAGGTTCTATCCTGATATGGGAGGACATGCAAAGACCATCCTTTGAACAATTTGTAAGTTCTACGAAGAAGGTCTCGATCATGGACCTAGCTCAAACTACCTAAAAGCCAGGGGAAAGTGCTAATGACTTCATAATGAGATGGAGGAGCCTCAATCTTCAATGCCCGGAGAAAATTACTGAGCAATAAGCAATGCAAATGTGCTACAACAACCTCATGCCAGACACTGTGACTTTTGTTGCCACTGCTGAACCCCAATCATTTGAGGCTTTGGTGTCAAATGTGAGCAATGTTGAAAGACAAATTGCTCGCCAAAAGTCCACAACCCAAAAAATTCAATTTGGGGAGAAGAAAAATGACAAGAAGTCTGCAAAGGGAGAGTCATTGGCCACTTTTATCAAAATAGGAAAGAAGAACGACAAAGGCCAAAGCAAAGACCCACACAAAAGGCTCACTCTTAAGGAGCGCAAAGAGATCAAATATTATTTTGACAATGAGGATGTAGAAGAAATCTTTGACCAACTTCTTGCCTCTAATGCTATTACCCTGCCAAAATCAAAGCGTCCTGCTGAGGCTAACAAGACAAACGACCCTAGAATATTGTCGGTATCATCGTCTCGTCAGTCATATGCTCAAGGATTGTTATATATTAAAGGACAAAATCCAAGAACTTCTTAACAATGACGGTTTGGAGATAGACTCCTCTTCCCCTCTCTCTGTGCAGCGCGTGCAGAGCTCTATACCTGCGGAGGCTCAAATACTCTCCCGGAGGTAAAGCTCACAATCCCAAAATGCAAGAGGGTTGAAGAAGCATTTTAAGAGGCTCAGTGCCCCGAAGCATTACTTGACAAACTTGGCGGTGGCTTTGGAAAGTCATATAACATTATAAAATTGCCCTTTGTGGGTGAAAGAAAATCATAACTTTGAGGGTGAAAAAGAAGTAGACTTTGGAAAGAAATTAAAAACTAGGAGGGATGCAACCATTAATTCACTTGCTGAAACATGATGTTGTGTGGAAAGACAATCATGTTGTGCCTAAGTATTGCGAAATCATTCGGGACATTATTAAGCTGTATGTCGAGTGGGAAAGCCGCATGCCTAATTGCTTTTTGGATATTCAACACATCAACATCATTGATGATCGATTGGACAATAATGTAATGCTATCTTCTGGTGATCAAAACACAAAGAGAACTTGTAAAGCACAATTCAGAGTCTTGGTGACAAAAATCCTTCACAGTGAGAATAGAAGACCAGTGGAGCTAACACACTTTTATGACATGGCTAGTAGCGACAAGGTGAATTTTCATAATTTATGGCATCATCCTCTGCTTATGGCATCCCATGAGAGATACAAGTTTCCCAAGAAGGCCTTGGCAATCCTTAGAAGTGTGTCACATTGGATTGAGGACTACAAATCTTACGAGAAAAGTAAATACATAGATGAAAGGAAAAGGAATACTAACATCAGAAACAGCATTCAAAGTTCCAAGCATCATATAGCTTTTAATTCTGTTTATGAACTAATAAAGATAGTTATGAAGATAATGTTGTGGGGGTGCTAATTACACCATAAAGATTGCAGGTCATCTTGGTGAACATTTGACCAAGACCCGTCAAAACTCTTTGCACATGAAATAGAAGAAGCGCTTACTTGCATTGTTCCCCGAGAGACTTATAGATTTATTTGAGTTCCTTGTAGTTCATAAGAATCTTAGTGTGGTTACAATTGAAGCCGTGTTGCTTGTTCATTTTGATGCTCCAAATAAATCACCAAGTTCATCTTTTGCATATTAAGGGACGTTTTCTTAGCTTCATGCTCTTCCTGCATATGGCGAACTCTCTCTTCTGCTTCCCTGATGCTAGCTTCCTTGACATCCAAATCTTCAATCTCTTTAGCAACCTCTGTAAGATTTGTCTTAAGAGCCATCTTGGTGTTTAAACATTCCTCGTGCTGACAGATCAAATCGTGAATCACATCAACATTCACATCTCCTAAGGCTTAAATATAAGCACTGTTCTTGGAATGTCACCTGACGAGCTCAAAAATTCAGTCAACAAGCTGGGCAAACTGTTTAAATGTAGTTTCACCACACCCAAGAATGTCAACCGTTGACCCCAAAAGTCGAAGGGCCATAATGATCTCTAAATGGTGCATACGAAGTTGAGCAGGTGTCTATGAGGAGGAAAGTCGGCTGAAGATACCTTCAGTTTCTCTGGTGATAAACTCCTGCCTACTCTGGTTCACTTCATTCAGAAGAATTTGACAAACAAAATTCTCTATTGATACCAAATTTCGAAAGGTTGCACAACTGATATAGACCTTACACCTTCAAGACATTGATTATCGGTTGGACCGTTTTGAACTTGTTGAAGTTCAAATTCTTTACTGAGGGGCTCTGACCCACTGTCACCCATGTTGGAGTTAGCACTCTCATGAAGAATGCTTTTCTCTTCACCTGAAGAAAGGACCTCAAACACTGAGAACTGTGGCCTTTTAGCATTACGAATTCTCTTCTTGTGTCCTTTGCTCGAAGGAGCACCATGAGGAGGTGAAGATGAATTGAGGCCCCTTTTGCCCATGCCTGTCGAGATACATTTCAAATTATTAGTCACAAAGACGTGGTCCCTCTTTTGGACGTGCATGTCTACCAATGAGAAAATGTTTGACACAAAAAAGCTCATGTAAGTCATCCACCATCTATAATACCACAAAACATTATCCAATGCGGGTGAAGCGCGGAATATAGAAACGCGTCGTGGTATCTTTGCGCAGAAGGGCTGCTTAGGCTCTCGTCAACTTCTCAATCCCACAACACTACCTCTCACGTACACTAAATAGAAGTTGGTTCGCCGAAAATCCTTGATCAAAGCCAAACTGGCGAGCAAATCTGTTTGGGTAGTAAGGCTCCAACCAAAGATCGCCACCTACCCTTACAAGAAGCAATGCAGAGCGCATGCAAATTAAGTACTCAAAGGTATCATATGCTAGTGTCTCTGTGTCTAAAAGGATATAATCCTCATGTGCAAGGAAGACATTAGGGCGACAAACCACATAATCCCTTATGAAGATTATCCTAGCTCGAGTGAGGTCAACATATTTGGCCTCGATTTGGCTATACCTTGCAAGAAGAGGGTAATGTTCTGGAAAGTCGCTATCACATCGACGTGTAGTCAGGTCAGGAAAATACTCGCCTAACCATCCAAGCACATAGAGAATGGGAAGACATGTGTTTGCTAGGTCAGGGCCTCTAAGATGAGTAGCAACTGTACCAAGAGCATGGTAAATAACACCTAATACCGCTGGAGCAAGCCAAACTTTGAGCCCACGAGCCATCAAACTTGCCATATAGAAGCACTTGGGCCTTATGGCCTTGCTAGTTGGCATGACAAAATGGCTAAGCCAAAAAGCCAAGAAAGCAGCCAGTTGACCCTCGTGAGAAATGTTCAAAGGAAGTTTCCTAGCCTCAGCTACTTGTTTAGGAATTACGTTCTTGCCATTGCTAGTAGCACCATATATAGCTTCTCTTCGGAAAAAATGCTCAGCCCAGTGATTGTGGTAAACTTGACCTTTCTGATGGAAAATGTGTAACTGTGCATGGATTCTCAAAAGTTCGCCAACACTCGAATGATAGAAGTCTTCACGACATAATTCTTCGTTTAGAGGAATGAACTCGTCATATGGGAGGCCCAAAATTGGTAACTCGCCAATAACTTTCAAGTTGTACAAAGAAATACTCATTTCGCCATTTCCGTGATGGAAAGTGTTGGATAGAGGCCCCTATAACTAGCAAAATGTTCTCCGTACATTAGAGCAACAATCATAAGAGTAACGGGAAACAGCCACTGCACCAAAAATACCAGCTTGGTGCAAAATGTCTCCAAAATTGTGCAAGATAGTTTCTTCCATTCCATTATGAACGGTTGAAAGGTAGCTCGACCATGAAACCTGAAATTGCCCTCCCTGCAATTTGCTCACGAAGCATCTTACGCATAGCTGGATAAAATTCATATCTTGATAAAAACTCTTTGTCCCCATCTAACGAGTTGTTTACTTTCGTCAAATAGTGAGCTTGAAAGTAAGCACCTTTTGCTTGGGAAACCTGAATGACTCTATCTTCTTCATGAGGATTAAACTTGAAATGTCCACTACTCACTTGATCAATATTGAACCAAGTCACGTGACTCTCAGGAGGTAAGGAGAGGTTGATCGAGTTCATAGGAAAGGATCTCATATATTCCGAACCAGCTGTGATTGCTTCTCCACGTGCATCCTGGGCATGTTCTTGGCGAAGGTTCCTGTGCGCATTCATCACCTAAAATTGAGATGCAAAAGGGAATTAGTTCATAGTTTAAGACAAAAGCTTCTCAAGCTTTGCACGCGTAAAGACATTAGACACACGAAGCTTGAGGGGGCAACTGTTGAAATTTAAAAAAAAAATCGGCCAATTAAATCTTATCATTTATTTCAAATAAAGAGTAAATGATAAAGTCAAACCAACATAGGTTCCCAAAATTTTTGAGATATCTGTTATGTTTCAAACTAGTAAGGCTAAAGCTGGTCAGCACTTACTTGAAATTCAAAAAGTGTTGCGTTGTCAAAAGAGTCTTATCTAGTTGGCCTATAAAAAGGCTACAACATAAAAAGAAAAAAAAAGAGGAGAAAGCCGACGACAGATTAAAAAAGACTGCTGGAGAAATTAGGGCAGTGCAAAGAAGAGAGGAAAAATTTCTACGGGTATTCTGTCATCTTCATTTTTTTTCTTTTCTATGTTAGGCATGGCATGCCACAAATCCATAGGTGAGAAACCCAAAAATTATTTGGATGCAAATCTATGGGTGAGTAACCCTGAAATCATTTGGATGCAAATCCATGGGTGAGTAACCCAGAAATTAGCTTGCAGTACTGACAGCCTGTTTGTTTTATTCTTATGCATGCGTAAGTTTTGTACCAATTGTGGCTTTGTGTAGTCTTTTAAGGCTGAAGAGATACAATGTTTGCTATCAATTTGGACTGATCTCAAGTGTTCCAGATAAGTATAGGAGTGCAAGGTCTGATTTTACTTGGAAACAAACTCTAGGAAGAGTTGAATAGCTATCAGGTTGCTTCAATCAGCTACTGGACCAAAGCTTTTCATGGGCTCCTTGCTCATGGGCTAATTAACAACAAATATTAAAGGCCTGAAATAGATTAATGGGCTGTCAAAATAATTGCCCATTAATTCTCAAAAGTCCATAATATTTAATGGGTGGACTAAATAAACATTCATTAAATTTACAGAGGCCCAAATTGCCTATATATACTATAATATAGTTCATGGATCTTTTTTTCAAAACATCCTCATAGCCATATTTGGGCCCAAGTGCAAATGTCAATTTTAGAAAATTAGTGGGTTAATTAATCAAAATTGCTCATTATTTTTCTTGGACATTTACAAAAAGAAAAATGGTACAAAACCATCCAATTTTCCCTATGGGTCAACTACCCATGCAATTTTCATTGAGATTAAATTCAAATCTCTCAAACAGGAATTCTCAATTAATGGGCCACTCTCACCCATTAATTTCCATATTTTCTCATGGGTCATCTACCCCTAAAAATTTCAATGAGATTAAATTCAAATCTCCCAAATACAAATTCTAAATTATTGGGCTATACTTACCCATTAATTTCCAATTTTTCTCATAGGTCATCTACCTATGAAAATCTCCAAATATTCTCAAAGACACAAATTCTCAATTAGTGGGCCACACTTAACCATTAATTTCAAGATTTTGGAACTACGTCGGTTTGATCCCATTAAGGGTACGTAGGCAGTTTAGTATCTCAATAGACGCAACCGCAACCAAATTTGAATCACTGGTTACATCAACCAAATTACCACAAATTAAATATCTACCTTTACACAAATCAATTTCGAACTACGTTGGTTTGATCCCTTTGAAAGGGTACGTAGGCAATCTAGAGATTCAATCTAGATGCAACCTTCCCAAACACATTTCCATATCGAATCCCTGGTCTATTAAGCTAAATTCACTCAAACACTCCTCAATCAAATTCATTCAAATTCCTCCTTTCGTGATGAGTCATTTATTCATTACGAATCTTTGAACTACGAGTGGCTTGATTCCTGCAAAGGATACGTAGGCACCTTGAGGTTGGACTTGGGAGTAGCGGCAAAATCGAACACACACGTTCTGTTTCTTTTTTATGGAATCAAAGGGTGTTCCCTTGAAGTAAGGGATTGTAATTAAGAGACTTGCGTCTCGAATGGGTCGAACCTAAAATAATAAAACCCCAGTTATATAATTAGTGGTGGTGAAATTATGTTGGGAGGATCACATTTTCCTTCAACATGGGATAAGCAGTTTTAGGATCTCTTCTTCAGAACGGCCCTGAGGTGAAGTGTGATGTCAAGCAACAGTGTCAAATCAGTTTATGCAAAAGATCATCTAGACAGACATTTCAAAACTAACAACAACGTCTTTTGTAGTTAAAGAGAAAAACATTTAGAGAATATGCAACACAAATTCACTCAATAACAATCAGTAATAATCATAAGTTATTATGTATAGTTCATGTCACCATGAATGTCTTGTAAAGAAACAAATATAAAACAAAAAACTTTACTATCAGTATGAGATTAAAAATAGAAGGGTAGGACATGCTCATAACACTTCCAAATATGTTTATTACCAGCATATGATATTAAAATTGAAGTCTTATTGGATTGCACATAGACTGCCTCTTTCTTTCCCATTAACAGCTTCACTCCGTTCGTGAGGACAGTTGTTTGATAAAACTTACAATAAAAACATAATTAGTACTGCCTTATGATCAAAATAAATAAGAAGGATTCGATAGGCAACCACAATTAGCACTTCTAAACATCTTAGACCATCTCCAACCATGTTGGGGTTAAACTCAAATTTTCACCATCCAAAATACAACTATTCATGTATTTTTAGGACTCAAACTGTTTTTTCCTCCAACCTTGCGGACTCATAATTTGAGTCCGCAACTTTATTAAATTATTAAAGAATAATATAATCCTATTTTGTTTTTGTGGTTAATTTTTTTAAAATTAATTTTTGCATATTACTTTGTGATTTATTTTTTTGAACATTTTGACATAAATTTTTTGAAATTTCACAAACATAATTTTATTAACAAATTGATGGGTATTTATAGAGTTTAGGATATGTTTTGAGGTTGCTTCCAACTTATAATAATATATTTACTTATTTTGACCTTTGGATTTAAATTTCAGCTGTTGGATTAATTTTTTTCCCTTTGATCCAGCCAAAATTTAATATCAGCCGTTGATTTCTAGCCTTTAGGTTTGAAAAAAAAAATGTGAAAGAAGCCCATTTTAAATGTAGCCATAGAAGTCCAATTTTTAAGTTGCCTAGGCTTTGACAAGTGGCCAGCAACTTGGGGTAGTGGGCAACAGCCCATCATTTGCTTCAAATGTGGCCTCACGTGTCTCTTGTCTTTTGCGAAATGGGCCCCACAAAAATTCTGCCTGGACTGGAATCTGAGGCGAAATTCCACCCCATTTTTCAATCCACTCAAATTACCCCCCCCCAAATACATGGGTTGGAGAAGATTTTGAGCTAAAAATCTCAAATTTTAGGTTTGACCTCCCATGGTTGTTGATGGTCTTACAGCGAGTATTGACTTCCAAAATGCATTCCGCAATTCTTAGGCAGTTCAAGTCCTAAGGTACTCTTTTTTTTTTGGTCAACCATGAATTAGATTCCAAGCCAGGTACTCTGCATATCACAAAATCAACCATTAAAAAAAAAAACCTTTGTATAGCCGCGCGGCTATACTCTATATTTAAAAGGCGTATAGCCGTGCGGCTATACTACTGATTTAAAAACAAAATTTTAAAAAAACAAGAACCCTTTTAGTTGCATTAGTTTATACTTTATAGATATTAATTTCGTAGTTTCGATACATATACTTTATAGATTTAATTTTTATAATATATATTATTTTTATTTAATAATATGAGAAAATTATTTGTATAATACGTGAATTTTGTGCATATTATTGAAAATTTTGTAAAAAAACAAAGTGTATTAAACATGAAAAATAAGTACATATGTGTAAAATATGAGTATTAAACGTGAAAATGCTAAATTCTTTATACGGGTAATAACTCTAGAAAGTAAAAACTCCAAAGGAGTCAATACAGACTCGGGTAATCTCCTAATAGTAATGAATAATACTCTAAACTATTGATAAACAAAAATCGGGGAAAAACAATTTATAAAAAAAACTAAAAATTCACAGTATCTATGTAAAGAGTATAGCCGCATGGATACACTATTTATTTTATATAAAAAAATTAGTAAAGCCGATCGGCTATAAGCTATTTTTTAAAAAAAATCCCGACCAAAAAAAAAAGAAAAAAAAAAGGACCTGCCTAGCGCCCAACTAGCGATTCATCGTTCACATGTAAAAATAGTATAGCCGCGCGACGATAGTATATTTAAATATAAAAACGTAGTATAGCCGTTCGGCTATACTCTTTTAAGTATATTATATTTAATAGGCGTATGGCCGAGCGGCTATATAATTTATTTTAAACAATTTATATATATATATATATATATATATATATATAAAGGACCCTTCTAGTTTCGTTCGTTTATACTAATAGATATTAATTTCCCTGTTTCAATATATATACTTTCTAGATTTAAATTTTTTTAATATATTATTTTTATTCAATAATCTGCTAAAATTATGTGTATAATACGTGAATTTTGTAAAAAACAAGTGTATTAAAAATAAAAAATATGTATGTACGTGTACAATACAAGTATTAAATATGAAAATGCTAAATTCTTTACATTTGTAATAACTTTGGAAAAGTAAAAACTCAAAGGGGACAATAAAGACTTGGGTAATCTCCCAATATTAATGAATAATACTCTAAATTATCGATAAACAAAAATTGGCAACTATACTTCTAAACAGCTTACAGCGAGTATTGACTCCTAGGGTACTTTGCATATCACAAAATGAACAATAACAAAAACCGGTAGTATAGTCGCGCGGTTATACTATGCGGTAGTATAGCCGTGCGGCTATACCCTCTAAGTATATTATATTTAAAAGGAGTATAGCCGTGCTGCTATACTACCTATTTAAAAAATGTAGAAAAAAAGAACCCTTCTAGTTGCATTAATTTATACTTTATAGATATTAATTTGCTAGTTTCAATGTATATACTTTATAAATTTATTTATTTAATATATATTATTTTTATTGAATAATATGAGAAAATTATTTGTATAATTCTTGAATTTTGTGTGTATTATTGAAAATTTTGTAAAAAACCAAGTGTATTAAACATGAAAAATAAGTACGTGTGTGTAAAATATGAGTATTAAACATACTAAATTTTTTATACGGGTGATAACTTTGGAAAGTAAAACTCCAAAGGGTACAATAGAGACTCCTAATAGTAATAGATAATGCTTTAAACTATTGATAAACAAAAATCGGAGAAATTTTTTTTAAAAAAAATATTCAAAGTATCTATGCAAATAGTATTGCTACATGGCTATACTATTTATATTAAAAATTTAGTAAAGCCAATCGGCTATACGCTTTTAAAAAAAATCCTGGGTATAGCCGCGCGGCTATACTATTTACGGGAGAAAAAAGGGAACACGCCTAGCTCCCAACACCGATGCGGCGTCCACGTGTAAAAATATTATAGCCGGGAACACGCCTAGCTCCCAACACCGATGCGGCGTCCACGTGTAAAAATATTATAGCCGCGTGGCTATACTATTTTTAATAATATAAAAACCGTAGTATAGCCGGACGCCTATACTATTTATTTAAAAAAAGAACCCTTCTAATTTATACTTTATAGATATTAATTTCCCTGTTTCAATATATATGCTTTCTAGATTTAAATTTTTATATATATATTATTTTTATTCAATAATATGCTAAAATTATGTGTATAATACATGAATTTTTTGTGTATTTTGTAAAAAACCAAGTGTATTAAACATGAAAAATATGAGTATTAAACGTGAAAATGCTAATCTTTACGAGTAATGACTCTGGCAATGTAACAACTCAACAGGGGACAATAAAGACTCGAGTAATCTCCTTATAGTAATGAATAATGCTCTAAACTATTGATAAACAAAAATAGGCAACTATACTTCTATACAGCTTACAGCTAGTATTGACTCCCGAAATGCATTCCACAATTCTTAGGCAATTCAAGTCCTTAGGTACTCTGCATATATCACAAAATCAACAATAATAAGGGAGAGGAATTGTAAAGGTGAACAGAAGAAGACAACAATATTTAGGCAATAAAACCCCAAACAACAAGTAGTCTATCTTCTCACAGCTAGATTTCCATTCTTCGTTAGTGAAGTAACGGATATATGTACTTTATGAATTTAAATTTTTTAATATATATTATTTTTATTCAATAATATGCAAAAATTATTTGTATAATACGTGAATTTTGTGTTTATTATTGAAAATTTTGTAAAAAACCAAGTGTATTAAACATGAAAAATAAGTACGTATGTGTAAAATATGAGTATTAATGTGAAAATACTAAATTTTTTATACAAGTAATAAATCTGGAAAGTAAAAATTCCAAAGAAGACAATAGAGACTCGAGAAATCTCCTAATAGTAATGGATAATGTTCTATAAAAACTATCGATAAACAAAAATCGGGAAAAAAAAAAAAAAAAAAATAACAGTATCTATGTCAAGAGTATAGCCGTACTATTTATAAAAAAAATTAAACAAAAAAACCTAGTAAAGTCGAGCCGCTATACTCTTCTTTATTTTATTTGAAAATCCCGAGTATAGCCGAGCGGCTATAATATTTACAAAAGAAAAAAAAGGGTACCTGCCTAACGCAACTAGCGATTCGGCGCCGATGTGTCAAAAATAGCCGCCCGGCTATAATATTTAAATAAATAAAAAAACCGTATTATAGCCGCCTGGCTATACGTTTTTAAATTAAAAACCGTGGTATAGCCGCCCGGCGATACTATTTATTTAAAAAACTTATAAGAAAAGGACCCTTCTAGTTTCGTTTGTTTATACTTTATAGATATTAATTTCCCTGTTTCAATATATATTCTTTCTAGATTTAAATTTTTTAATATATATTATTTTTATTCAATAATATGCTAAAATTATGCATATAATACATGAATTTTATGTGTATTTTGTCAAAACTAAGTGTATTAAACATGAAAAATATGTATGTACATGTACAATACGAGTATTAAATGTGAAAATGCTAAATTCTTTATATGGGTAATAACTCCGAAAAAGTGAAAACTCAAAAGGGACAATAAAAACTCGAGTAATCTCGTAATAGTAATGGATAATGCTCTAAACTATCGATAAACAAAAATCGGCAATTGTACTTCTAAACAGCTTACAGCAAGTATTGACTCCCGAAATGCATTCCACAATTCTTAGGCAGTTCAAGTCCTTAGGTACTCTGCCTATCACAAAATCAACAATAATAAGTTCAAGTCCTCGCCTTTCTGTTTTTTAACCATCACCAAGAATGATATGCAGAATTAAATGGCATAAAGATCTCAGAAAGTACTAAAATAACAGTTGACTACCTATTTAAATTTCTTCTTTTCAATTTTTCCAATTTGTCTTCCTATGATAATCCAGATATCCACACTAACCAACCAATGGAATATGAGCATGTCGATTTATGATACTTTCCATTTCTAGAAAATTCCTATTACAGTGATTTCAGCGAAAATATAGTCCCTGACAACAGCAAATAAAAGGCATATCATCAGCAAAGTTTACAATATTAACTGTTAAAATAAATCTTAACACTAAACGATGAGGACGCCTAAACGAAAGGTACGGAACTTTTTATCCAAGTTTAGAAAAAGGAAAGTTTTTGTGGAATTCATGATAACACGGACTTGAGCTTTCTCGAGGAAACCAGTTGGAGGGAGGTTTGAGCGCCCTTTTACTCAGAGATGCTGAAGATGATGATACGGACTACAACTGCTGCTACTTCTTCTTCTTGTTATTGCTGGAGCAGCAGAGGTATGAATTGTCTTCACTCTAACTCCACTTTTCTCGTTTTCGTCAACAATTACTTTGCTTTCTTTCACTCTCAACCTTCGAAACCGATCAAATCTACAAGAACCCAACTAGAGCAGCCAAAAAGAGACTTACCCAAAATCACAAATGTTGAGGATGCCTTCAATGTGTTCGATAGAATGCTTCAAATGCGCCCTCTGCCCTCTGTTGTCCGTTTCAATAAAATCTTGGGTCAAGTTGCAAAATTGAAACATTACTCGGCCGTCATCTCATTGTATAACCAAATGGGTGTGTCGAGAATTGGACATGATGTTTATACCCTAACCATTCTCATAAATTGTTATTGTCATCTAAACCAAATGGGGTTTAGTTTATCTGTATTGGGAAAATTCTTCAAACTTGGTCTTGAACCAGATGTCTTTACCTTCACCACTCTAATCAACGGCTTTCTTCTCGAGAATAGAGTGGCGGAGGCGGCAGGAATTTTCAACAAAATGATTGCGGGAGGTAATTGTCAGCCTAGTGTGGTTACTTACGGCACACTAGTAAAGGGCTTTTGCATGAAGGGTAACAATAGTGCTGCTATTCAGTTGCTTAGGAAGATGGAGGAAGGAGCTTGCAAACCTGACCTAGTTGTCTATAGCACAATCATCGACAGTCTTTGTAAGGATACACTAGTTGATGATGCATTAAACCTCTTCTCAGAAATGATGTGCAAGGGTATTGCCCCAGATGTCATTACCTATAACTCTTTGATGAATGGAGTTTGCAAATTAGGCGAGTGGAAAGAAGCTGCAAGGTTGTTGAATGAAATGGTGAGTAAAAACATCTTTCCAGATGTGCGCACGTTCAATGTCTTGGTAGACACACTTTGTAAGGAGGGGATGGTTGGGGAAGCAGAAGGCGTGGTTGAAATGATGATTGAAAGAGATATTGAACCTAATACCGTTACATACACTTCACTTATGGATGGTTTCTGTTTGCGAGGAGAAATGGGCAAGGCGAAGAAGATTTTTGGACTAATGCTTAGCAAGGGCTCGATGGTTAATGTTGTTAGTTACAGCACATTGATAAATGGATATTGTAAGCGTAAAATGATGGATGAGGCCATGACGCTTCTTCGGGAAATGTCTTGTAAGGGACTGGTTCCAAATACTGTTACTTATAACACTCTTGTGGATGGTTGTTGCAAAGTGGGGAAATTAGGTGATGCACAAAAGTTGTTCTCTGAGATGCAAGCTTGTGGCCAACTTCCAAATGTTCGAACTTATGCTATTCTACTGGATGGCCTGTGTAAAAACCGACAAATTTCTACAGCAATCCAACTGTTTAAAGAGATGGAAGGCAAGAAGTTGGATGCAGATATTGTGATTTACAATATTCTTATTGAAGGTTTGTGCATAGCTAAAAAAATTGAATTTGCAAGGGAACTCTTTTTTGGTTTATCATCAAGAGGGCTTCAACCGAATGTAAGGACATGTACTATAATGATTAATGGACTCTGTATTGGGGGCCGAACAAGTGAAGCAGAAAAGCTGCTTACTGAAATGGAAGAGAAAGGTTGTCCTCCAAATGATTGTACGTATAACATAATTATTCGAGGGTTTATCAATAACAATGAGACAGTAAGGGTGACAGGACTTATTCAACAAATGGTGGAGAAGGGTTTCTCAGCAGATGCATGGACTACAGAATTGATAGTTGAACTATTGGGTAAAGATAAAGTAGATCCTGCATTGTTGCCATTGATGCAAAAAGAGAATTATGAACTTAATTTGCCTCAGTTAAAGTTGAACAGATCTTCTGACCATCCCAATAAACATTGAAGCTCTTCCACCTCTGGCAACCATGGATGTGTTATATCTGTTATCTCTTAATCCATCATGTGACAATGTTGAGTAGTAGATATAACTTTACCGATAATCATCTTTGAAACAATTGGCTTGTGTTTTTGTACGCAGGTCTTTTTTAGTTTCTTTCACACAAACATTGTGCAATTGACTGACTCTGCATGTTTTTGTTATTTTGCGGTATACAGACTTGGTTATATAAAGACATCATTGGGGGATATCCTGTGATCATGGTAGAGAAATTTCAATGTTACTCTTTTAAGGTTGTTAAATTTATTAGGGAGAAGCAGGGTATTTGGACTGATATAATCAGATTTTTCAGCTGACCAAGACTTTGCAGTTTCGGCAAAAACCAACCAGCCTTTGATTAAGGGGCCTTCTACAACTTCTTTTCAATTTTTTTGGTTTGTAATAATTTTATTGAGGACATGGTGAAATTTGCTAACCCTTGATTGGGTCTGAATGCTCGTTTGGAAGTGATTTAAGATGGGCAAAATCATTTATGGGTAGAAGCACCTCAAACATGCTTATTGAAGTGATTATACGGAGAAGTGATTTTCCATAGATGCAATAAATATTAACTGATCCCTAACAAATGGTGCAGAAAAGTTCAAATTCACTAATTGATCAAAAACTCTGCTCGACATAGACGAAAGAGTGATCCCCATTCCAATTAGCAAAAAATCCAATCCTGCATACATGTGGATTGAAACCAAACAAGAAGTAGAGTCAATAACCTGCAAGCTAGAGATTTTGCTATCTTCTCACAGCTAGATTCCCATTCTTCGTTAGTGAAGTAACTGATAGCTGGCTGCGTGCATTCATGCAAAAGCACAAGAAGACCTTGAAGTTGGCGGTCAGAAAATAGACAAATAATGACTTCAATCAACTCTTCGGCTTCTGACATCAAGTACATAGCCCTTTTGTTTCTGCAAATAAAAGCACCACAACAACCCACTGAAATCAATACAAATCAAACATATTTCCAAATTATTCATAAACATTTGCATCATTAATACATATGTCATGCTGTAAGATGGTCCTGTTGAAAGGAAAATTTAGAAAGGAAGAAAATCACTGTATTGCATATCCAATTAAAAATGTACACTGGTTTATTTAGGATTCAAGACATAAATTGCTGATAAATTGTACCATCACTGAATTGAACCGCCTAGACCACAAACTAGGCAAATTGACAACTAATCAGCCATTAATCTGAATGCCTAATTATCAACTTATATCAACCATAAAAATGAAAGGAATAAATGGATTTATATAGGATGTATATTTCTCCTGTTCATGAAAAAAATTACATCTAACCTGAAATATGCATGAAAATTGGTAAGAAGGTAAGAAACTTACTGGAACTAGCAGAATCCGTGTTAGATGAAAAGTTGAATAGAAAACCATAGCTTTCAAGAGCTATTTTTAACTCAGAATAGTAGGAAACCAATCAATTTTGATAGGCTGTAAATCAACCTGGTTAAGAATTAATAGCAGAATTATTCCCTTAAACATATTATCCAATCAAACTTGTCTCCAAGCCGAAAAGCAAAGACCAAGCTCACCTTATTTTCAAATGAGAGAATAGCACACCAGAAGTCACATGCAGATGCCCTCAAATCTTCTTTGGGTGAATATAGCACTGAAAAACAAAAGGGTAAACACATCACAAGAAATTTCATGAGGATTAAAAGGACAGGCTCGGGGTGACAAATAAACTCACTCAAATTAAAGGTCCATGTGGCTACTGATTTTTCTACATGACGACTGGCCAAAAACCAATTTTGAAAGCCAGACATTTACTAGTAATCCTTCAAGGAAGGTGTCTCCTGCAAAACATCAACAACTAAATATATACTTTACGAGGCCTCATTACTGTACAGGCTATAATATGCACAAGAGGAAATTTATCTTGATGCAAAAAATGCATGTCAATAATTTATGACTACTGATAACTAGAAAGCCAAGCATTATAACTAACCATTTTCTGTAGAGATATCAATCACAGAGTTGAGCTCATCATTAATGAAAGACTGCAACTTTTAATCTCTGGAAAAGATAGAGGAGGTGGGGTTTTCTGTAATCACAAAGTTAAACGAAAATTAAGAACCTAGTAGATATTTAAAGATCCAACTCCTATTAAAATCTACATAACAATAACCAAGCATCAGTTTAGAAAATGTAGAGGTTTATGTAATCAATGAAAACCCGGTCTTTGGAACGAAAGAAAGATCACAAATAGAGGACAAGGTGCCCTATGGCCTACAGTCAAGTCTTATGTCCTCTCGGTTTTTTCACTATTTTCCCTTAAATGAAAGTTTGTTTCTTATCCTAAAAACAAAAACCTGGTCTCCAAAAGTGCATATGCCCCACACAAAGCTGTCCTCCTTGCCGCTTATTTGTTCAAAATCACTAATTGATCACTGAAAAAAGGTACAGAAAAGTTCAAAATCACTAATTGATCAAAAACTCTGCTTGACATAGACGAAAGAGTGATCCCCATTCCAATTAGCAAAAACTCCAATCCAACTACATACATGTGGATTGAAACCAAACAATGAGTAGAGTCAATAACCTGCAAGCAAGAGATTTTACTATCTTCTCACAGCTAGATTCCATTCTTCGTTAGTGAAGTAACTGACAGCTGACTGCATGCATTCATGCAAAAGCACAAGAAGACCTTGAAGTTGGCGGTCAGAAAATAGACAAATAATGACTTCAATCAACTCTTCGGCTTCTGAGGTCAAGTACATATAGCCCTTTTGTTTCTGCAAATAGAAGCACCACAACAACCCACTGAAATCAATAAAAATCGAAGATATTTCCAAATTATTCATAAGCATTTGCATCATTAATATATCTGTCATGCTGTAAGATGGTTCTGTTAAATTTAGAAAGGAAGAAGATTATTGTATTGCATATCCAATTAAAAGAGTACACTGATTTATGTAGGACTCAAGACAAAATTGCAGATAAATTATACCATAACTGAATTGAACAGCCTAGACCACAAACTAGGAAAATTGACAACTAATCAGCCATGAATCTAAATGCCTAATTATCAATTTATATCAGCCATAAAGAATATAAATGTATTACATATTCAAATGAAATGAATAAATGGATTTATATAGGCTATATGCCCAATGAGCAGCCCATACTCATGAGACAATGACAGTAACAATCACTGGTGGATCCAGGAATTATCCTTCCTGGGGGCAAGAACTTGTAAACTCTGGCGTAGCAACAACCTGTAAAGTTTGGCCTAATGCAGCTCAATTCTGAACCATTTCTTTGCCCCTTTTCCTTGCCTTAGCCTTCTTTGAGGCATTTTATCAAATTGTTTGCCCCCATTCAACAGAAAATACCATGAAAACTTGACACCTTCATGGGTGTAGAACAGCCTTCACTGGCTCCTTAGTAGATCCTCCAGTGGTAACAATAAGCAATAAGCTAAAAACAACAACAGACACCAACCTATAAATCAACTATTTGAACCATAGGAGAAAAGTAAATGGCAGTCTTGTGTGTCGTCAAACTAGTATTTCCAATTGTTATTTACCTCATTTGACAAGGAGCAGTTGCAAGTGTAAGTCAAGCAGAATCTAGAAGGCAAAATAAAAGTATTATGAGAAGATTAATAACTGAAACATGCAAAACTGTGAAAGTTCTACATGACATTTGGTATATTGCATGAGAAAACTAGGAAAGAAATTGGAAAATAGAAAATCTGAAAATCACTACATGACTCTTGTGCATGAGAAGAACTTTGTTTCTTTATTGGTAGGTAGGGGAGGCCATTTCTATTCCCAGGTACATTTTGACAAAAGTTGAATCCGTGTACATTTTGACAATAAACATGTAATATAATAAAGTGATAAAAATAAAAACTAAAAAGTGCGCTCCAAAATGTTTTTTATTTTTTTTGAAAACTTTTGAAAGCGACCCATATAGCTAAGTGACAAAATTAGTTAAGAAACAACGGTTGGATATTGGAAGACAGCTGTCCGTTGGATGAGATTACATCCAACAGCTGGGTAGTGAGGTCAAAGACTTGAGACCACCGAGTCTATAAATCAGTTCAAGTGACAAGCAAACTCAGTCTTTCTTTCTCGTTTCCCATCAAAGATTAAAGCAAAACAGAGAGAGAGAGAGAGAGAGAAAAAGAGAGAAAACGACTGTTGGGTTAACAATGGCTAATAATAATCGGCTGTTGGGTTTTAGGTTTCGCCCTACAGATCAAGAACTCCTCAGTTACTTCCTCTACAAGAAAGCGATAACCAAGGATCAATTAATGGCGTCGTATTACAGCAACATTGTGCATGAGTTCAATTTCCTGGGCGAAACAGAGCCCTGGGTGGTCTGGGATCAGTTCGGAGGGCCTGGCCTGGTCGACGAAGACCTATATTTCTTCTCCGAACTCAAGACTTTAAGCCAAAAGAGTAAGCGCATCAAACGCAAGATTGAGGCCGGAGGTACTTGGAGCGAAGCCTTCTCGAAAAAGATTTACGACAAGACGACCGGAAACCCTATCGGGCAAAAAAGGAATTTGCGCTACGAGAACCAAGGGTGCGAGCACCACGGCAAGTGGCTACTAGAAGAATACAGTCTTCTTGATAAAGAGGCGCAGAAGATTGTGCTCTGCCGACTTAAAAAGAACAGCAGGGTTTCGAACAAGAGGAATAATTCAACTCAAGAATTTAAGGAGAAACCCTCAAACAAGAAGGCAAGAAAAGAATTGGCATCGGCAACGGTCAAGATTGATGATGAGGAACCACAGAGATCTTCTAGCCTAAGTAGCGTCGTAAATAATCATGATCAAGAGTTGATATTCGACATTAATTATAATGCGATTTCAAATTATCTTTGTAGTGATGATCAAGATAACATCGATGATCCGTTCGACAATGGTTGTGTTACTGATGAAGAATATGCTATCGGCATGGATGCATTGTTGGGAACACCACCATTGTCACAGGAGCTGCCTCATATGGCCGAAACCCTACGGGTAGAGGCTATGAACTCAAGTGGTTTGGAGAATATATGCAATCGACAATTAGAAGACATCACATATTGGTTCAACAATTAGAAAATATATTTTGAATATCTATCTGTAAGAAATTTTTGACCAATTGTGAATTTCCTTTCTTATATGGTACACGAAAGGCACCATTGTAATTTGTAAATTCCTTTCTTGGTATATATGATATGTTTCTTTGATTTCATATTCTTCTAAGTGCTTGCATATGTTGGTTTGAAGATGAGTTAGTTGTGGCTAGCTTGTATAGAGTTTCTATCATGTTTCACTGAATGCTTAAGATTTTTATGGAACATTCGCCAGCTGGCATGAGCATTATGGAAATTTTGTTCGATCTAAAAGAAAATTCCTATTTGAACCTACTAGATTTTCTATTATAATTTAATGATCATTTATATGTTTCTCCAGGCCTTGGATGCATTACTTGATGTATCTTCTTCCTCATTGGACAGTCCAGTAGTAGTTCTAGCAAGAGTTTGCTTTTTAAAGACCAGTCTGATACTGTAAGTAGTATATTTTGTGTCAAGGCATTGTTGTTAAACATAATACTATAAACTTGTCGGGTTGTGCTTTTGGTTATTTAGTTTTGCCTAAAACTATTGAAAAATCTATGCTAGCTTCTGTGTGCAATCAATTTTTATAATGTGACAGTAGGATACTCAAATATATCGCTTATTTTATTTAAGTTTTGAGTAACTATGGTTAGGGTTAGGATTAGCTGGTGATTGATTATACATGATACTGCAGATGAACCATGTGTTTCAAGTGATTTTTGGTTGTATTTTGTTGTTTTCAAGTATTTTTGGTTGTTTTTTGTTGTTCTCGCCTAATTGTCCCTACTATTATGTCATAAGGAAAATATGCAGGATTTATCTGGTCATAATTTGACCTTTTCCTTGGGTTTAACGATGGACTACAATGTGTTCAATTAGAAAGCATTAGTTCATTTGGTGTTTTTAGCTGAGATTGTGGTGTTTTTCATTTATTTTCTTTTTGTGGATTTTCAGTTTTTACAATATGTTAACAGTGTACAAGAGAGTGAAGAAGAGGCTGTGAGTAGGAGGTTCTTTGCAGGCTAGACAAGGTTGAAAATGGTTTATTTATAACTTAATGATTTGTTTATCCATGATGTGTAAATAACGTAGTAGCATATTTTAATTCTTCTTAAGGGGTGTTTTGAATCAAGTGCTTGGTTCTATTCTTCAAGAAGAAGTTTATCTTGGTAAACTAAATTGAGTTTGAGTTTATGGTGTTAAATATTTTGCCATATTTTTGTTGCACTGTTTCTTTTCTTATTCTTATATGCAGGGATGATTTGTTTTATTTTCTTTTCAGTTTTAAACAGATTTACAGTACTTTTCTTTTGCTTAAATTTTGTGAAATATATGTATATGGGGAGCCCAGATTAAGAAATAACGGTTAAGCATTATGTAGCCTTTTTCTTGGGTTTAACGATCAAGTACAATGTTCATTTAGTGTTTTTAGCTGAAATTGTGATGTATACGAGAGAGTTAAGAGGAGGCTATGAGTAGAAGGCGGTTCTTTGCAGGCTAGACAAGGTTGAAAATGGTTTTTTTCTTTCTTTTATTTTTCCTGTTTTTGTTAGACACTATTGATCACTTATTCTCCCTGCCCAAAGTAGTAAAATAAATTATCACAACTATTCAAAAGTATATTTATGTTTGGTATCATCTCATGTTATGTACAAATTGAGCAATGAAAAAGTGAAAGATCAATTACAGAGAAACGTGGTGCAAGTGTCACATTTGTGTTTTTTTTTTTTTTTTTTTTTTTTTTTTTTTTTTTTCATTTCTTTTTTTTTTTTTTTTTGTGTTATTTAATATTGCTACTAATCATAGCCTTTTTTTATAGTTCACTCTCTGGACTTGCTCTGCTTGAAGCAGTACTGTTTGATATTGATAGAACTTTGTGATTGAGATCCCATTCATTTCAATGTCTTCCGCAAAATGCTTCCATGGGTAAAGTTATTGTTTTGTTTCCTACTATTCTGTCATAAAAAAAAAAAGGGCAGATTAAAATGCTGTAAAACAAATACTAGTAATAAAATTAAAAAATTAAACAAAAATCTGACAGAAAATATACCTCATAGTATTAGTATCTGCAGGCCCAGGGTGGATAATAATGCAGATAAGCAATCCCACAGCCTTGGTCCTCATACAACACATAACAAAAACTCAATATTAAGCAAAGCTTTCGTCATTTTACAACAACGCAAGCATTTCAACAAACAGTTTACAGACGACTCACAAGCACAAGCACAAACAGAAGACTCACAACAAGGTGTTCGAAATTACTGCGACTCCACGCCCGATTTTACCGATCCAATTTCCAATTGCCTGTGTCGTTGTCTTCGTCGCCGTCGTTCTTGTTGCTTTTGGAGGGGATTATGGCGCGAGGTCGGTGAACGATGCTCGAGAAATTGGCCGATAAATCGGAATAGATGGAGAGGACTTTGTTGATATTGGAATTGATATCGCGGATCAGGACAACATTTTTGGAAAGATTATCGGGGACTCTGGACCGGTGGTTGTCATTAGCCTGCTGGATCAGAGCGCGGTTCTGATCCAGTACGGACTGGACCTGCCGGAAGCTCCTGCTCAGCGTCTCCCAGAGCTCCACGTCGCACTGCTTTTCTTCCTCCAAGTCATCGTCGTCTTCGCATTTGCTTTGTTCGTCATCGCCTTCGCTCCAGCGGCGCTTGCGGCTTTTGTTGTCGTTAGTTTTGGTTTTGATGGTGGTGGTGGCGGTGTCGTCCATGGTCGTCTGAGTCCTCCACCAAAGACGACGGTTTAAGTGTGGTCGTTCAGACTAAAATGCATTTCTTTATGATTTTTTTTTTCTTCTGATTCTCTGCGTGTGGGATTTTGCAGAAAAGGAAATCGAAATGTTCAGACAGAGGGTTGTCTATGGCCTTTTGCTCATTTGACCAAGCCAACTTATCAAGTGGCGGTTTTTTGGGGTTTCGTAGGTTGACTACGAGGAAATTAATAAATTTTGACCAAAAAAAGGAAGAGGAAAATAATAAACAATATTTAAGGTTTTTTCTTTTTGTTGTAATAATTGTGGTGGTTCCCAAAAAAAAAAAAAAAAAACCAAAACAAAGCCAGAAAGAGGTATCATGAAAATTGAGAATTTCCTAAATAAATAATAATAAAAAGTATTTAATAGATAGAGAAGCAATACCTAAAAACGGATAAAAAAAAGCTCTCAAAGCTACTAAAGAGCCACGGTAATAATGCAATTTGAGAATATAACCCTTCATTTGGATGGAGGAAAATAACTTGGGATTTAACTAAAAGTCGGGAATCGAATAAGAGAAATCGATATTTCTATTGTTTGGCAACTTAAGCATGAAACCTATTAATTTACGTGCGGAAAAAAATTGTGAAAGTTTGGGATTGAGATTTCTGAGTAGTTCCACCAAAATAGGCATCATTTCACAATTTCTATTGAGCGGGAATTCGTTTCCCTGTAAGTTTTGTCATTTACAAAATTCGACATACATAAGTCTAAACATGGAAATTATTAATTGTTAGAAATTTAAATGATGGAGATCTAAATTACGTCAATTTAGAATTCTATACAATTTTCAATTCATTCATTCAAACGAAGGGTAACAGTGGTATTAGAGAGCATTTCCACAAATTTTCTATATATAAGCACTCAAACTCCTTGATCTTCATCATCACTATTATTCACCAATTTTACAAGATCAAAACCTTTTTCCATGGCTGCTCTTCGATCTTTCTTTCATGATAATTTGTTTTGTAGTGGTAGCTGTCTACACTGAAACTCTTAAATCCATAAAGCCTCACCAAACATAACTCCAAGTTTTCCTTCCTTCCAAGCTATAAACACCATAGTCTTCAAACCTCAAGCTTTTCCTCGCATCCTCCTTCTCTTGAAACTCTTAAATCCCCATAGTCATAGCCACAAACAACAAATTATCAACACTCAAACTCAAGCACATCCAATACCAAGCCAAACACATGCATTCTCATTTGCTAAATTTGTGGGTCTTTAGCTCCCACACTCCAAGCTCTCATGCCAAGCTCATATAATCTCAGATCAACATCAGCAAGTCATCTTCAACTCATCCAGAGGGAGCAACATCATTACTCATTGCTGGAAGCTTCAATTTCATGCTATGTTCTTTCATCTTCTTCCTCTCTCTCTCTCCCATAACCACCCAGAGAGAGCAAGCATCACCTCTCACTACTGGAACCCTTCAATTTCGAGCCATGTTCTTCCATTGCTTCCCATTTTTGCTTCTGGCAAAACACTCAAGAGCCTAACGAAGCTTTTGTCAAGCTGCCGGAAACCTATTCAAACCACTCTTCCATTCGTCCCCATCTCTCTCTCTTTCTCTCTTTCTCTCTCTCTCTCTCAAAAAGCTTCATCTCGTATCTGAAACACCTATCCTCTCAAGCTAAGTTGAAACCACGGTCATTACCTTTTTGGTAAGAGAACGTAGACATCACAAGCTCTTCGTCTAGCTGCCAAAAACACCCAAAATCTCAAGCCTTAGTCCTTTCTTTATGCTCACTTTATCTTAGCCACAAGCCTCTCATGCAAGCCTAGTAGTATCTTGATTCACCAAAGCAAACCCTCATGTCAAGCCTGTGCAACATCAATGCACCATCTTCAACTCTTTGTCGAGCTACCGAAAACATCAGCACAAAACACACAGCCGCTAAAAGAAGAACAAAGTACCCCCCTGGGACTTGCTTCTCTCTCAGGATACTTTGGGCATAGTTCTCGCTAACTCTGAAAAAGGGGCAACACATGCTTGATTCACCACTTTATGGCGATCCAAGAATCAACAAACTAGGACGAGCCTTCTTATGTAAAAAGACCCTAACAAAATCTTATCCACTACTTTGCGCAAAGATTTGATCAATCATATTTTAGGAGTATTCTCTCTCTTTACTAAGAGTAGAGATTCTTTGTTGTACATTCATTTGCCTTCATGACTTTATTGAGAGTCCTGATAAAATACATTTTGGTTGTGTCTTCTAAAACACTATTGTATAGTGCCTTCAAAGACAAACAACACAGCCACAAAACAACTATAATGTCTCAAGTCTAAAGATTAATTTGCACCATTGCAACTTATAAGATCTAGTTTGACATGTGAGTAAACACTTCTATTCTAAAACTCTTAATTACTTGCTTATTACGGTCTTGTTCGATCTCTTGGCAAGTTCAAATGATCATTTGAGACATTAAATTCATTTGTCATTGTTTTGATGATGTACAATTCGACATATTTTTAGAGAGACTAACTTTGTTGCTAATGCTTTAGCATATATAAGCCGTTCCATTTCTAATTATCATATTGGGACCACACTCTTCCTTCCGTGGTGCTTGTTCTTTCTAACTATCATTTTGGACCACACTGTGCCATCATGTCCAGTGTCTCATTTTAATTTTAATAGATGAGGTGATGGCTGCCATATTTTTAAGAAAAATAAAATAAAATAAGCTATACTATCACTTGGACTCTCATTTTTCACATCTCTTGAGAGACATCCTTACTAAAACTTAATGAAATCTTGATTAAGGCCGAAAGGCATTTGTATTTAGTCTCATATCTTTTAAAACTAACCCAATTAAAATTGAATGACATTTTTCCTCTCTAATTTAGGGGTTTAAAAGAAAATTCAAAAGCAATTTTAAACTAGGTAGGGAAGAAGCTATTGTTGCCCTGCATTTGTCTCTAATTACATAATACATTACCAATATATCCATTACAGAGAAACTTAGTGAGGGAGGAAAGAAGCAAAGAAAACCAAACGAACATTCCCTTTGCAAAAACCACTAGAGGCAAGGCGCCCCCCACCCCCCAACCCCCAATATGCTTCAAAACGTCCTGCTTCAGGATCCTGACTCAATATTTCTATTGTTTTGCAATTCATAATGTATCAGGGCACTTTCTTCCTGATTCTTTCCTACTCATATGTTCCATAATATACATGATTTCAACTTGGCAACCTGAATTAGCTGACAGTGCCTTGCAGAAGATATGATGCCTTGTTGCGGACCTGCAAAGCGGAAAATACTTTTAATATACTCACCAAGGTGTAAGGAAGAGATGATTAAGTTTGATTCCACACCTTAGATGCAAAACACCGCAAGTCTGTGCTGGCTATCATGCAAGAACAGTTTCTTAAGTAGAGGCGCCACATTGCCTTCAAGACTGGCTTGTCTTCTAAAAGTTGATTAGACAAGAGCCAATTCTCTGTCAACACCAAGTGTATGTACATCTTGAAAAAATCACAGCTTTTGTCTTTGACATTGATTGGGATAAGCAGTTTTAGGATCTCTTCTTCAGAAGGGGCCTGAGGTGAAGTGTGATGTCAAGCAGCAGTGTCAAATCAGTTTATGCAATTTGTTGTGCAAAGGATCATCTAGACAGACATTTCAAACTAACAACAATGTCTTTTGTGGTTAAAGAGAAAAACATTTAGAGAATAAGCAACACAAATTCACTAATGAACAATCAGTAATAATCATAAGTTATTATGTATAGTTCATGTCACCATGAATGTCTTGAAAAGAAAACAAAAATAGAACAAAAAACCTTACTATCAGTATGAGATTAAAAAATAGAAGGGTAGGACATGACCATAACACTTCCAAATCTGGCTGATATTATATCAACAAAAATAAGTGCTTAAAAAGAATAAACAATAAAAAGAAGAAGATTAATTAATGATTACAAAATCTGTTTATTACCAGCATATGATATTAAAATTCAAATCTTATTGGATTGCATAGAGACTGCCTCTTTCTTTCCCATTAACAGCTTAACTTAGTTTGCGGGGACAGTTGTTTGATAAAACTTAGAATAAAAGCATAATTAGTACTATATTCAACAAACTTGTAATCAGGTTCAGTACCTTATGATCAAAATAACTAAGAAGGATTTGATGGGCAACTGTACTTCTAAACAGCTTACAGCGAGTATTGACTACCGAAATGCATTCCACAACTCTTAGGCAGTTCAAGTCCTTAGGTACTCTGCATATCACAAAATCAACAATAATAAGGGAGAGGAATTGTAAAGGTAAACAGAAAAAGACAACAACAATATTTAAGCAATAAAATCATTTTTTTTAGTCTTACTTTTCTGTTTTTTAACCATCACCAAGAATGATATACAGAATTAAATGGCATAAGGATCTCAGAAAGTACTAATATAACAGTTGACTACCTCTTTAAATTTCTTGTTTTCAATTTTTCCAATTTGCCTTCCTATGATAATCCAGATATCCACAGTAACCAACCAATGGAATATGAGCATGACGATTTATCTTATGCATATTCTCTATCTGTCTGAACAAAACCCTTCGTTATGATACTTTCCATTTCTAGAAAATTCCTATTACAGTGATTTCAGCGAAAATATAGTCCCAAGTACTTATGTCCATAATCAATTTTGTCCTTGCTACAACAGAAAATAAAAGGCATATCATCAGCAAAGTTTACAATATATGATAATGAGGGTAGATGCAATAAATATTAACTGATCCCTGACAAATGGTGCAGAAAAGTTCAAATTCACTAATTGATCAAAAACTCTGCTCGACATAGACGAAAGAGTGATCCCCATTCCAATTAGCAAAAACTCCAATCCAACTGCATACATGTGGATTGAAACCAAACAACAAGTAGAGTCAATAACCTGCAAGCAAGAGATTTTGCTATCTTCTCACAGCTAGATTCCCATTCTTCGTTAGTGAAGTAACTGATAGCTGACTGCATGCATTCATGCAAAAGCACAAGAAGACCTTGAAGTTGGCGGTCAGAAAATAGACAAATAATGACTTCAATCAACTCTTCGGCTTCTGAGGTCAAGTACATAGCCCTTTTGTTTCTGCAAATAAAAGCACCACAACAACCCACTGAAATCAATAAAAATCAAACATATTTCCAAATTATTTATAACCATTTGCATCATTAATATATCTGTCATGCTGTAAGATGGTCCTGTTGAAAGAAAAATTTGGAAACGAAGATCACTGTATTGCATATCCAATTAAAACTGTACACTGATTTATGTAGGATTCAAGACATAAATTGCTGATAAATTATACCATAACTGAGTTGAACCACCTCTACCCCAAACTAGGCAAATTGACAACTAATCAGCCATTAATCTGAATGCCTAATTATGAACTTATATCAGCTATAAAAATGAAAGGAATAAATGGATTTATATATAGGCTATACGCCCAATAAGCAGCCCATACTAATGAGAAAATGACAGTAACAATAAGCAATAAGCTAGAAACAATTACAGACACCAACCTATAAATCAACTGTTCAATCCATAGGAGAAAAGTAAATGGCAGTCTTATGTGTCGTCAAACTAGTATTTCCAATTGTTATTTACCTCATTTGACAAGAAGCAGTTGCAAGTTTAAGCCAAGCTCTAATATTCTGAGCTGGACCTCGAGAAGCAGAATCTAGAAGGCAAAATAAAAGTATTATGAGAAGATTAATAACTGAAACATGCAAAACCGTGAAAGTTCTACATGACATTTGGTATATTGCATGAGAAAAACTAGGAAAAAAAATTGGAAAATAGAAAATCTGAAAATCACTACTGATCTATTAACACCCGAAAAAACCATCCTAAAACATATTGGAGTATAGCATTTGTCAGATTTGAAGAACAAAACCCTTTGAACACTAAAACTTTGTTTCTTGACTGGTAGGGTAGGCCAAATGAATTGGGTCCATTTCTATTCCAAGGTTGGACAGGTGTTGGTATATACCAAGTAATATGTGGCAATAGCATCAAGATCAAGGCAACCCAGAAAATCCTTCCAAAATGCATCAACATGAAATCAGAGAATAAAATTCTCTTGAATTACTGCACTTATACATGATTAAGGATATACTATCAAGTATCAACACATAGTTTACAACAGAATAAAGGATGTATATTTCTCCTGTTCATGAAAAAATTACATCTACCCTGAATTATGCATGAAAACTGGTATGAAGGTAAGAAACTTACTGGAACGAGCAGAATCCGTGTTAGATGAAAATTTGAATAGAAAACCATAGCTTTCAAGAGCTATTTTTAACTCAGAATAGCTAGGAAACCAATCAATTTTGATAGGCTGTAAGTCAACCTGGTTAAAATTAATACCAGAATTACTCCCTTAACATATTATCCAATCAAACTTGTCTCCAAGCCAAAAAAACAAAGACGAAGCTCACCTCATTTTCAAATGAGAGAATAGCACACCAGAAGTCACATGCAGATGCCCTCAAATCTTCTTTGGGTGAATATAGCACTGAAAAACAAAGGGGTAAACACATCACAAGAAATTTCATGAGGATTGAAAGGACAGGCTAGGGGTGACAAATAAACTCACTCAAATTAAAGGTCCATGTGGCCACTGATTTTTCTAGATGACGACTGGCGAAAACCAACTTTGAAAGCCAGCCATTTACTAGCAATCCTTCAAGGAAGGGTGTCTCCTGCAAAACATCAACAACTAAATATATACTACTTGCAAGGCCACGTTGCTGTACAGGCCATAATATGCACAAGAGGAGAAAAAAAAAAAAAAAAAAAATTATGACTACTGATAACTAGAAAGCCAAGCATTATAACTAACCATTTTCTGTAGAGATATCAATCACAGAGTTGAGCTCATCATTAATGAAAGACTGCAAGAGTGTGCAACTTTTAATCTCTGGAAAAGATAGAGGAGTTGGGGTTTTCTGTAATCACAAAGTCAAACGAAAATTAAGAACATACTAGATATTTAAAGATCAATTCCTATTAAAATCTACATAACAATAACCAAGCATCAGTTGAGACAATGTAGAGGTTTTATGTAATCATTGAAAACCCGGTCTTTGGAACAAAAGAAAGATCACAAATAGAGGACAAGGTGCCCTATGGCCTATAGTCAAGTCTTATGTCCTCTGTTCTTTTCACTATTTTTTTCCTTAAATGAAAGTTTGTTTCTTATCCCAAAAAGAAAAACCTGGTCTCCAAAAGCGCATATGCCCCACACAAAGCTGTCCTCCTTACCGCTTATTTCTCTCATCTGCATCAAACAGTTTATGTTTTCAATTTAAAAGGAAGAAACTTAGTATACACATAACACCAGAAAATACTAGAAATAGATGTGTTAATATGCCTCGTTTTCACATTTATCGACAATGTCATAGAGCGCAGCCTCTATATGATTATCTTCCTCATCTGAATCATTGTTCCTTCGTGGTTTTGCACGCTTAGATTTCTTTTCAACAAGCTTGTCTTCTTCCTTGTAGAAATCAGTCAAAAGGTCATCCAACCCAATAGCCTTCTTCCTAAATTAGCACCAAAGGGAGATATTACACAAAAGAAACTTCCATTCTCATCAATTACTGGTGATAATCATACACTGACTATAAGTTAAGAAAGCTCTGCTTCGATATAAAATGCAAACACACCATTTTCAATAAATTATTGGGTTTTCATTGCTGTCACTTAAATCCTAGAATTTATGATAAATGTGAACAGCAACCATGTTGAAAAAAGAAAAAAAAAATACAGTGGAAAACCATGAAAACGAAAGTATCCAATTAACGTAAAACTGTGACAAAGGTAAACCCTAAATACCCAGATTAGAAATAAGCTAAAAAACCAAATGAAAAGAAGAAAACCAACCTTTTCTTAGTAACAGAAGGACGATTTAGGAGTGGGTCTTCTGACTCAAAGTCCAGGAAGTTATCCATGTCCATCATCTGTGTCTCGGTCTCTCTCGTCACTTCTTTTCTGGTTCTCAAATTTCAGAAAATGAAAAGCGCCAATGTTTCGTGGCTTTGCTTTGAAAAGGGCGCGGCTAATAGTACCCCAAGGCCTGGGTGTTCTGTTTTCTGTTTGGGCTAGCAGGTCTGGTCATTCTACCCGGCCCACAAAATATTGCTAAAGAAATGAAAAATAAAGTCCAACTAGTTGTTTGTTTTTGAGATAAAACTACACTTGACAATATTGTTTACGACCGTTAACACGACATGAATTCATACACAAAATTCAGTATTTGGGTCAGGGCTTAATGGGTCATGTTGAAAATGGGTGTTCGTTAAGCTAATAGATCGTGTCGTGTCGTGTGAATTTGCAAATGACATGTGTTTCTCTCTCTCACTCTTCTAAATTTTGAGTGAAATTCAGCATAATGTTAGTGAAATTAAGGAGAATCTTAACCTTTTTCAATTATTTCTTTCAGCCTCTGCCCTTTCTCCTTCCCTTTATAGCAACTAAAAACCCTAAGTTAGATCACACTCCCATCCTCCATTGTTGATATTCTTGTTTTTCGAAGCTTTTCTTTGACCTCCCATAATAGATTTTATAGTAAATTTGACTTACTTCCTCTAAATTAAATTGTCCTTAATTGCAATCCATTACTTTTTGTTTCTATTACTAACCCATTTTTTATAAGTAAAAACTCATGACTAGGATCCACCTTATCAAGTTACCTTATCAAGCTCACAATATGATTTATTGTAATTTTCATATACCCCTACGTATTTGCAATTGTTGTTTTCTCCATTGATGGTGCTGAATATACTTTGAACATATTTGCTGTAATTCAATGTCAGTAATATTCAACTGGTGTTTTTTTTAGATAGGAAAATGGTGTTTTAAATTGGATTAAATTTAGGAATTTTTAGGGTAAGCTTTTTCTCTTTAAAAAAAAATAATATTCAGTATCTAAAAAAGTCATGTGTTAGGGCCTGTTGAATTTATGAAGAAACATTTAATATACCTATCATGTTTTAGAATAAAATAATGTACCTATTATTTGTACCTATTTTTTCCACCCTTTTTTTTAATGAATAATATACCTATTTTTAAAAATAAAGAATGTACCTATTTTTAATTTATAAAAAATGTGCATAAATTTCAATTACACAACATAACTATTTTCTAGCACACAAAAAACACCTTATTTTTAATTTATAACTAATGTACCTATTTTTAATTTATAAATAAATTTACAGAAATTTCAATTACAAAATAATGGATCCTTTTTTTTTTAATTTGTAAATAAAGTACCTATATTATATACATATTTATATTTTTTATAGGTACATTATTTATTGGATATGTAATTTAGGGATTTTTTGTTTGTTTGAAATTTTAGGGATTGGCCATGTGCAGAGAGAATGCCAACCAAAATAAATGAAGTGATTGATATGCTATTAATAGGGAGTATTAATTATAATTAAGATAGTTAAGGACATACTTGAAAATAAATTATAAATAAAATATGAAGGTAGGTGGCATATAATGTAATTTAGTTAATAATACTAGAACAAATCTATCTCACATGGAACCTATAAAACCCATAAACAAACCTTGTAACTTACCTAGTCAAATACTTGAAAACTACGTTTTTTTATTTTTTTATTTTTTTATTTTTTAAATTTTTTTTTTGTGTGTGGAGAAAAAGTGATTTCATTGAGAATAAATCAAAGATTGCATACTGTCCTCCACCAAACATCACACACAGCATCAGGAGGGTCCTGAAGCCACGATGTTGTTTCTGGTAGAGTGAGAGCCAACCTAGCTAAGCGGTGCGCCGCTTGGTTAGTTTCTCTATAATCAAATTGAATGGAAACATTCTCTAACTGGGAAAGTAAAAACTTGCAATCGGAAAACAAACAGCTGAGCTGGGATCTATCCTCCATCGTATCTTGAATAGACTGTAGCACGCCTCGCGCATGAATCTTCTCAATCATCTTAGGAACCGGACCAAAGTCTTGGGCAAAGAGTAGGGCCTCACGGAGAGCGAGAGTTTCCGCATGTTCCGGAGAAGCAACATGGTTGAACTTGCATGCACGTGCAGCTACAAAGCATCCTGCAGAGTAACGAGCAATGATCCCCCCACCCCCAATGCCAGTGTGCACCTGAAAAGCCCCATCAACATTGATCTTATTGGCACCCAGAGGGGTTTTTTGCCATTTCGCCTTAGCTCGCGAATTAGACACCGACAGGGCAGCCTGATACTCTTTGAATTCATACAACCACTACTACAAAAAAGGTCAAAGACGACGGGAATTCACCGTCGTGTATTCGGTTTTCAAACCGTCTTGAAATCGACTGCCGTCTATTTGGGTTTCAAACTACGACGGCTTTTCACCGTCGTTGTTTATCTGTAAAGACGACGGTTTTTAAAGAAAATTGTCGTTGTTTAGAGGTAAATATCGTTAATTATAGGAGGAAAGACGACTATTTTTAATAAAACCGTCGTGTATTGTATGTAAAGAAGACGATTTTTTTATGAAAACCATCGTGGATTGTTTATAAAGACATCATCTTTACATACAATAGACGACCTTTTTTTATAAAAAGCGTCATCTTTACGTACAATAGACGACCTTTTTTTATATATAAAAAGCGTCATCTTTACGTACAATAGACTACGGTTTTTTTATAAAAAACGTCATCTTTACGTACAATAGACGATGGTTTTTTATAAAAAGCGTCATCTTTACGTATAATAGACGACATTTTTTATAAAAAGCGTCATCTTTACGTACAATAGACGACAATTTTTATAAAAAAGCATCATCTTTACGTATAATAGACGACGGTTTTTTTTATAAAAAGCGTCATCTTTACATACAATATACGACGGTTTTTATAAAAAAACGTCATCTTTACGTACAATAATGCTTTTTGATTTCCTATGATGCTATACAACGATTTTAACTAGAAAACCAACCATAATGCTTTATCAAAAATAGTTTCTTTCATAAAACTTGAAGATTCAATAGTTATTACATAGTTAACCAATCTTTATTCTACAACAAACATAATTCCTAACAAGACCTACGTACTCCTAATCCAAGCATTCCTCATCCAAACATACAAATGATGCACAACTGAAGTCTCCTCCATCATCCCTGTAAATAAATCAAAATGACAAAGAGAGAAAAAAAAGAAGAAGCTAAGATTATAAACATAAAAAATTAGGTGGAAGAGAAATTTTACCATTGGTCCATATTTCCATAGAAAACTTGTAAAATGAGCATAAAAAAGACCATCGAGAACCTGCAAATTTTCAACAACAAAAAAACATACGACTCACATAGAAAACCTGCAAAAGAAAAAGTTATAAATCTGCAAGCTTCCTCCTCATCTCCTGATAACCAAATCACAAAATCTAAAAAGAAACCAGAAATAAAATATATATATATAAACAAATGAGACAAATCAAGATAGACAAAATCTGAAATTAGGGAGACAAAAAACATACCAAAAACGCAAAGAGACTAATCCAAAATTCACTAGCAAGATATAGAAGGGTATTAAGAGATTAGGTGACTTTCAAATCAAACTTTTCAACTAGCTTTGATTCTCAAATACAGAACATCCCTCTATATCTTATGGATTTGCTAAGACCTCAATCTCTCAACTCCTTCATTGATATCGATTTTTTGATGATTTTGTAGAGAGGTTCATGAGGGTGTTTTAGAGAGTGCAGGAGGGTTTCAAGGAGGGAGAGATAAGGTTTTCAGAGACGGGGGAAAATCTGAAAATTTGTTGAGCGCGAATTCACTTAAGTAGACTTTTTTTAGCGTGTTTTAAAAGACGACGCTTGTTAATGAGAGATAAGATTTTCAGAGACGGATGAAAATTTGAAAATTTGTCGAGCGCGAATTCACTTAAGCGGCCATTTTTTAGCGTGTTTTAAAAGACGACGCTTTTTTAAAAAAAAATTTGTCATCTTTACATATAATAGACGACGGTTTTTTATAAAAAGTGTCATTTTTTCATATAATAGACGACGGTTTTTATAAAAAGCGTCATCTTTACATACAATAGACGACGGTTTTTTATAAAAAGCGTCATCTTTACATATAATAGACAACAGTTTTTATAAAAAAACGTCATCTTTACATACAATAGACGACGGTTTTTTATAAAAAGCGTCATCTTTACATACAATAGACGACGGTTTTATAAAAAGCGTCATCTTTACATACAATAGACGATTTTTTACCGCTACACTCCTTGACCCTATATGAATACAATGACTGAATTTGATATTCAATTTAAAATATTTACACTAGTGGATACCACAAAATCTTATGTTATATTTAACGAAAGTATAAATAAACTCTTAATTGTTAATGAATATTTTTTTTTGATGGCATACGCATTTTAAGAAACTAGTTTCAACGATCCAACCGTCAAACTTGTTTGTTTATACTTCGAGATCATATACGCCAAAAATCGGAAAAAATAAACATCCAGAGATCAAGTAACGAGACAAAAAATTTCAACGATTATAAATGAAAAATCATGATTTAACGGTTATTTTAACTCCAATTTTGATGATTTTTTACCGCTACACTCCTTGACCCTATATGAATACAATGATTGAATTTGATCTTCAATTTAAAATATTTACACTAGTGGATACCACAAAATCTTATGTTATATTTAACGAAAGTATAAATAAACTCTTAATTGTTAGTGAATATATTGTTTTGATGGCATACGCATTCTAAGAAACTAGTTTCAATGATCCAACCGTCAAACTTGTTTGTTTATCTTTCGAGATCATATACGCCAAAAATCGGAAAAAATAAACATTCAGAGATCAAGTAACGAGACAAAAAATTTCGACGGTTATAAATGAAAAATCATCATTTAACGGTTATTTTAACTCCGATTTTGATGATTTTTTACCGCTACACTCCTTGACCCTATATGAATACAATGACTGAATTTGATCTTCAATTTAAAATATTTACACTAGTGGATACCACAAAATCTTATGTTATATTTAACGAAAGTATAAATAAACTCTTAATTGTTAGTGAATATATTGTTTTGATGGCATACGCATTCTAAGAAACTAGTTTCAATGATCCAACCGTCAAACTTGTTTGTTTATACTTCGAGATCATATACGCCAAAAATCGGAAAAAATAAACATTTAGAGATCAAGTAACGAGACAAAAAATTTTAAAGTAACTATAAATGAAAAATCATGAATTTAAAGGTTATTTTAACTCCGATTTTGATGATTTTTTACAGCTACACTCCTTGACCCTATATGAATACAATGACTGAATTTTTCTTCAATTTAAAATATTTACACTAGTGGATACCACAAAATCTTATGTTATATTTAACGAAAGTATAGATAAACTCTTAATTGTTAGACGACGGTTTTTTTTATAAAAAGCTTCATCTTTACATATAATAGATGACGTTTTTTTTATAAAAAGCATCATCTTTACGTACAATAGACGACGGTTTTTATAAAAAGCGTCATCTTTACGTACAATAGACGACGGTTTTTAAAAAAGCGTCATCTTTACATACAATAAACGACGGTTTTTATAAAAAACGTCATCCTTACATACAATAGAAGACGGTTTTATAAAAAGCGTCATCTTTACATACAATAGACGACGGTTTTATAAAAAGCGTCATCTTTACATACAATAGACGACGGTTTTTATAAAAAGCGTCATCTTTACATACTATAGACGACGGTTTTTATAAAATGCGTCATCTTTACATATAATAGACGACGGTTTTTATCAAAACAACCACGTTTTTACCAAAAAAATGACACTTGATTTTTAAAAGACGACGCTTGTCATACCTGCCGTCATTGTTTTTTGGTCAGATTTTAACTCTGAAGAAAACCTTTTTAATAAAACGACACTTTTTTATTTGTGTGCGTCGTTATAAAAAAATATTGAACAGTACTCCGGTTTTTAGTTGTTTAAGTCACTTATCCACGACGGTTTTTTGTTACCGTCGTCTTTTTAAATACAACGACGGTTTTTTCTCCTACCGTCGTCTTTTTCTGGTCGTCTTTTTCACTTTTTGTAGTAGTGAACAATCGCACAGCACCATCCACAACTTCACAGGGGCTTCGACGTTTGGCTGTCCAGAGAACACTGTTGAGCTCATTCCAGAGGTTCCACAGGATCATAAACAGAAGCTCTATTTTATGACAATCCCCACTCAATAGAATCTGTTCTAGCCATCCAATAAGGTCCCGTGTATCACGATCACACCAGTCACCCTGCAAATGGCTATTCTGCCAAATTAAAGCTGAGAAAGAGCAACCCAAAAAAACGTGATGAAGTGTCTCCGCCCGAGCGCCGCACATGACACACTCACCGCACTATCCCCTTGGATACCCTTGCTGAACAAACGTTCTTTGGTGGGAAGGATATTAAGGAACGTACGCCAGACGAGCACCTTAACCTTGGGAGGAACACAAACCTGCCAAAGCCTAGACCATGCTTTAGTGGAAACACCATAAAAGAGAGAACGATTTGAAGTACCTTCCCCTGTCTCCTCAAAGAGAGATTGGCGGGCTACCTCATAGGCACTGCGCACAGTCAAATCACCTTTTTTTTTTCATAGTGCCACACGAGTCGATCCCCCGGGCCTCTGAAGCTAATCGGGATGGTCAGAATGCAGGAAGCCTCCTGAGCACCAAACCACGCATGGACCAGGTCCTCCCGCCATTGGTGCATGATTGGATCAATGAGCTCACACACCAAAGCATTCGCATGTCCAACGACCTCCGGTGATGAAATCTGGAAAGAGGTGGGCTTAGGGATCCACCAATCTCCCCAAACTTTCACCGACTTACCGTCACCAATTTGCCATCGGGAACCTCTAGTTACAACAATCCGTGATTCACATAAGCTTCTCCAAATATATGATGGGGCATGACCTTCAGTAGCTTCCAAAATGGAACAATGCCTGTGATATCTTGCTTTCAGAACACTGGCCAAAAGGGAGTTGGGCTGATGATAAATTCGCCACACCTGTTTAGCTAGTATAAAGCCAAATTGAAAGCATACAGATTACGGAATCCTAACCCGCCTTCACGTTTAGGTTTACACAAGCGCTGCCAACTCACCCAGTGAATCTTCCGCTTGTCTTCATTTGCCCCCCACTAGTACCGGGCCATAACCTGCTGTATTTCATCGCACAATGATCTAGGAATGAGGAAGCAACTCATCTGGTAAATGGGAATAGCCTGAGCCACCACTTTCAAAAGAATTTCCTTCCCAACAAAACTGAGCAGTTTTTCTCTCCAGCCTTGGACCTTCTTCCATACATGTTCTTTAAGAGGAGTGAAGCAAAGTTTGCAAGATCGACCGACGAAAGTGGGTATACCAAGATATTTTCATGTTTTTCCACCCTCTAAACTCCAAGAATTTGAGCCAGCTCCAATTGGCGGGGCAGGTCCACATTGCTGCTAAAAGAGACGCAGCTCTTTTAGAGGTTAATTTGTTGTCCAGAGGCTATCTCATATGTCTAGAATATATGACTAAGGTGCTGGCACTCATTCGGATTTGCTATTGTGAAAAGGAAGTTATCATCAGTGAAAAACAAGTGGGATACCGACGGAGCTCCCCTACTGATCGCTACGCCATGGAGAAGGCCCTGCTGCTCTGCATACAAAGTAAAAATAAATAGGGGACAACGGGTCTCCCTGTCGAAGGCCACGTTGTGGGGAGAGAAAACCAACAGGTGACCCATTAATGAGAAAAGAATACGTCACAGAAGTAACACATGTCATAATAAGCTGAATCCACTTCGGATCAAACCCCATACTATGCATAAAAATTTCAAGAAAGCCCCACTCCACCCTGTCATACGCCTTACTCATGTCCAACTTCAAGGCTTGGAAACCCAATTTACAATGAGTGCGGTTATGCATATGATGGAGTACCTCAAAGGCAACAATCGAGTTATCAGAAATTATACGACCCGGAACAAAAGCACTTTGATGGGGACCGATCACCTCATTCAAAATCACCTTTAGACGGTTGGCCAACGCCTTAGCCCCAATCTTATAAATCACATTACACAAGCTGATAGGACGGAGCTGTGTCATATGTTTTGGGTCCTTAACTTTCGGAATCAAGGCAACATGTGTAAAATTGAGCTTAGCCATAAGTTTACCAGTCCCCAAGAACTCTAAAACCGTCGTAGTCACCGCATCACCCACAACATCCCAATACTTCTGGAAAAAGAAAGGGGACATCCCATCCAGGCCCCGCGCCTTGGAGGGATGCATTTGAAAGAGGGCCGGTTTTATTTCCTCAGTCGTAAACTCGCACAACAAAATTTGGTTCATCTCGGGAGACACACGATTAGCCATTAAGTCACCAAGGGAGCCGAAGTCATTACTTCCAGAAGACTGGAAAAGTGATTGAAAGTAGTTAATCACAGTATTTTCCAAACCTGTCTCAGAATCCTGTCAGCAACCGTCACTATCAAACAGCCCATGAAGTGTATTCTTTTTGCGTCAGGAGGAAGCTTTGTGATGAAAGAATTTGGAATTACGGTCCCCAGCGGACAACCAGATGGCGGGTGAGCGTTGGCGCCAAAAGAGTTCGTCCTTTGCCAAAAGGGAATCCAGGCGTGCCGTCAATCTTTTTCGGTCCTCCACAATTTGTGGGGAGCATGGGCTATCCAGTAGCACACCCAGCTGTGCTCTAGTCTTCTGTATCTCACTCGGAATATTTCCATACTGCTCACGACTCCATGAGAGAAGTTTTTATCAAGTAGACTTAATTTTCTCAAAGACTACTTCCGGAGCATCCCTGCCAGAGCCACGTGATCATCCTTCCTTGACTACGCTAACACAATCTGCATGTTTTGACCAAGCCTCTTCAAATCGAAAATGGTGCTTTCTATGAGACTTCCGAGGCATACTTAACCCAACGGATAAAAGAAGAGGCAAGTGATCAGACTTGGAAGGATTCAAATGGGTTACTGTGTGGCTTGTGGAAACATTTCGCACCATTCCCAGGTTGCTAAAACACGGTCCAAGTGAACTCTTATATCTTGGGGGCAATTGCGCCACCAAGTAAACCTGGGACCTGTGAACCCTAGATCCTTGAACCGACATTGGTCAACAGCTTGCCAGAAAAGTTGCATCTGTCGCTCATTTCGTACCGCTCCCCCAATTTTTTCCTGGGCTACCAATATTTCATTGAAATCGCCTAAGCATACCCACAGGAGGGAGCTAGCGTTACTCAGTCGGCCCAGTAGATCCTAGGATTTATTTCTATCGGAGGTGACTAGATGACCATAGAACCCTGTCAATCTCCATTTGTCTTGCCCCCCCACTATCTGTACCTCAGTATCAATATGGTGTGCACTGAAGGACAGAGCACGCACTTCAACCTCCTCAGTCCATAACAAACATAAACCACCAGAGGACCCAACACTGTCTACCACTACACTTTGACGAAAACCCAATTTATTTCTGATCTTTTCCATGGCTGCCAGAAAGCTACGAGTTTCACTTGAAAACTACGTTAAAAAAGACAAAGTCAATGTTTCTGCTGACTTGTGTGAAACAGAAAACCAATTCCTAATTTGGAGCATGCTTTTAACCAATTGTTCTAGAACGCTTGCTGGTTTTCTTTTATCCCCCATGCAATATAAATACATATTCAAATCAAACTACTCCGCCTTGCATCTCTCTCTCTCTTTTCTCAATTACCTCTAACAAGAAAGTTCGAAAAAAGAAAAAGGGTGGATCGATGTCTCAATTTGGTGGAGGTGGTGATGAAAAATTCAAATTCATCACACATGTGGTCAGAGGCAGATGGTTCACAGTTTTTGCCTGTTTATGGATCATGGCAGGCACTGGTGCAACTTATTTGTTTGACATGTACACCAGAGAGCTCAAAGTTTCTCTTAAAGTTGATCAAAGCGACGTTTTAAAAACTTATGTCTTGGTACCAACCTTGGGAGTTTTTGCAGGCCTAATTGCGGAAGTAACCCCATCTTGGTTTTTGCTCATGGTTGGGGCAGTGGTGAACTTTAGCAGCTACTACCTTTTGCATGAAGTTACTAGGAGATCAATTAGGCTTCAGCTTTGGCAGATATGCGCTTGTGTATTTGTTGACAACAATGCACAGAACTTTACACACACAGCAGCTCTAGTCACTTGTGTCAAAAACTTCCCACAAAAGAGAGGCATTGTTATCGGTCTATAGAAAGGTTTGATCGGTCTCAACGGAGCTATAATCACACAGCTTGCATTGGCCTTCTGTGGAGATCAATCCGTAAGGCATATCCTTCTTTTAATTGCGTGGTTCCCAGCTGCAATAGCAATGGCATTCTCCTTCACAGTCAGGCCAATGGAGTTTCAAAGGCAGCCCAATGAGCTCAGAGTCTTTTTCCATATATTCTATGTGTCATTGTCTCTTGCAGTGTTTCTCATGATTGTAACACTGAAAGATTCTTCACCTTCCCAAGAATAGGCTATGTTGGAAGCCGCGTTGTAATTTTGTTTCTGTTGGCTCTGCCTCTCTTGATTGCCATCCAAGAAGAGAGGTTTATCTTGAGCCTCAAGCAACAGCCTGATAACCATCCCGTTGCGATAAACACGGGTAGTACTACAGAGGGAGCAGTAGTACTACCGGATGCAGGTCATCGCAACAGGATATCTTGATGCAAAAAATTGGACTGGCAAAGGGTGCGTCGTGTCTCTCAACCTCAAACATCGTGAACAAACCATGCAGAGGAGAGGACCACACCATCTTGCAAGCCATCTTCAGCGTCGACATGTTGCTCATATTCATAATATCACTAACTGGATTTGGGTCAAGCACCACTGCCATAGGCAACCTGTCAGAAATCGCGGTTTCAAACGACCTTCCATTTAATACAATGGGAAACATCAAGTTACTAATAAACATATGGAACTATTTTGGGAGGGTGTATTGTCTCGGAACTCCTACTTAAACAAAAAGGAACTCCTAGGCCTCTTATGAATGTTTTTGCTCTGCTTATGTCCTGCCTCGGAGTCCTTCTCATAGCATTTCCATCCGAAAATGGCATCTACATGGCCACAGTGATCATCGGGTTTTCCTACGGCGCACAGGTGACGCTGCTCTGCAGGATCACTTCCGAAATCTTTGGTCTCAAGTACTGCGCCACATTGCTGAATTGCACTCAATTTGCAACCCCGCTTGGCTGGTTCCTTCTCGATAACAAGCTGACCCAACCCATGTACCATTTAGAGGCAAAGAGATTGAACATGGTCGTCGATGGGAACCTTGTTTGCAAAGGAACGACATGTTTCAGAGGTTCTTTTATGATTGTGGCGGCAGTCTTGGTTTTAGGAGCTCTAGCATCCTATGTTTTGGCCAGGCGAACAGCAAAGTTTTACAAAGGTGACGTGTATAAGAAGTTTAAGGATGGAAAATATAAGAGCTTTAAAGTGCAGGCAAAAGCCACAGAGACAGAGAGGGCTTCGCCATCGGATCAGTGACGGCAGTGAGACACTAGTGGATACAAAGGAATGGTAGACCTCCTCCATTATTCCAGGGCAGGTCTTGGGAGGGGGGACAATTTGGTCATGCAGTTTTACCATGATTTCAAAATTTTCAAAATTTTCATTCAAGTTTTAACTATTAAGTGTAATTAGGTCCAAAATTATAATTCATTAATTTTTGTAATCATTATTGCGGTGGTAATATGATCAAGACACAAAATAAAATTGTTTTTAAAAAAAATAACTTTTAAAATTCAATTTTGAAAATGAAGAAAAATTTAGACAGCTGATAATAAGGACCAAAAACACTTCCAACTAAAAAAAAGACTAAAAACGCAAAAAAGAAAAACAAAGCATTCAAAATTTGCCGAAGACCATAAACAAAGCACTAAAAATGTTCCCCGTTTTAAAACCTATAAAAACTTTAAAAAGGAAAAAAGGGATTAGCTTATATGGTGGCTTGCTCTAGACCGTGAATTTTTAAAATTCGGGAATTTCTATACCTGCCTCCAATTTTCCTCCGAAATCTTCCCATATTAGGGTCGAGAACCCAACAGGACCCAGTGGTGGGGTGTAATGACAGTGGGAGGATGGGTTTGTTTTTTTAGACTACATATAATGACTAGTTTCATGTTGAATTTGATATGACTTAATGACCAAATAGACATAGACCAGCTATTTCATAAGTGGTAGTATATAATAGTTTTTTGAGCTTTTCTATATGATTTTTCAAGCCAATTTTAACCTTTCAAATCTTTAAGACATGTTTAACATTTTCAATGATTTTTCAAGAATTTCGAAAAAAAATTCGGAAATATGTTAGTCCCTAAATTTCCGAAATTTCCAAGTTTTTTGAATTGTAATGGACGTTGAAATTCCAAAAAATTCTGGAATGGAATTGGAAAATAATTTTCGTTCCAAAATTTTTTAGAATGGAATTGGAATTCCCTTATTTCAATCCGATCCGTCCAAAAATCTACCATAGATTTTCCCTTTTTCATTGGTTATTTTTTTCTTTTAACTTTTCATTTCATTTTGTTTCCCAGTTTAGCCGCTCAAGGCATGAATTAATAGACTTTTCCAGCATTTCAAATCATGCATCCAACAGAAGGTGACGTGGGTCCCATCATCATACTTTGATGGTCTTTGGTTAGTTCAATAGCCTTAGCCTACCAGCATATATAAATAAACTTGGTGTTGAATTTGTAACCAGTTAAGGTGGGAGGTGAACCAACCAACAGTTTTTTTCATGCTTCCTACAACCACAACTCATCAAAACTCATATGCCAATAATTCCAAGTCCTCGCAGTTTTTCCACACATTTTCTCTATAAAAACCCAATGGAGACTCTCTTGCTCTTCATAACCAAAAAACATTTCAAAGACATTTGCCCTCCACTGAGTCTACTCAATCATGGCCTTTCCCAATCTTTTCTTCATTTTGTCTTTAGCCATGGTGTTGTCACTCTCAAGCTACACCCATGTGAGCCTAGCAGCTCGCCACCTTTAGGACACCCCAGCAGCTCCACCACCGGCATTGACTGTGCCTACAATTCCATCTCTGCCCAAGCCCACATTGCCCACATTGTCGCCATTACCCTCATTACCAACACTGCCCAAGGCTGCATTGCCACCATTGCCCTCATTACCAACACCATCCAAGGCCACATTGCCGCCATTGCCCTCAGTACCAACACTGCCCAAGGCCACATTGCCCACACTGCCAACCAACCCAACTCTACAACCACTCCCAAGCTCCCAAGTCCCTTCTTTGCCAAAACCAGCATTGCCTACGTTGCCCAAAACCCCAAAGGTGACACTACCTCCAATGCCGGCCAACCCAATACTGCCTACATTCCCGACAACAATCCCTTCAATCCCAACTATTCCATCAATTCCATTCTTCTCTCCACCTCCATCAAACTGAACCGCTTGACACGCCCGATGGATCTGACTTACTACTATGCATCTATCCAATTAATTCTTAAACGTCAGCTCAAGAGTCTCCATCTGGGAACATATAGATGATACGGTTCTTGTGTTTGATGATGAATTAGTCCACTTGTACTAGATACATTGTGAGGATGCCAGTTTTCCTTCTTTGTCTTTTATATTTTCATTTTCAAGTTGTTTGGTTTCACACATCTGACTATATATCCTTAGTGTTTGTTTTGTTTCCTGATATCTTTGTAGTGTATGAACAAGATTTATTACCTTTTCAAGATTGTTCTAAAGGATAAGTTTAGTTTCCTTCTCCAATCATCATACTAATACAAACACATAAGATCATATCAGAAGTTTCAGAGTACGCTCTAACTTTGAGAGGGACACGTGTAAAGTTCCCCTTGTGAGGGGAGCTGTCTCTAGCTGTGTGAGACATTTGACCAGTCTCTTATTAGACATTGGTCAAATGTCAATCAACCTGGTAAAAATAGCTCCCTAAAAAACTCACTATATTAATCTGATAAAAATAGCCTTAAAAGAAAAGCAAAAACAACGGCTTACACAAACTCACCCACCTCCTATCTAGCCTTACTTGTAGCCAATGTGTGGCTCCACTTCTCTACCAGTTCATGGAGGCTGGCGGTGGTCTCTTACATTTCTGCCAATTGTAAAATCCCTGTGTGAATCTGTTCCACTATATGAACCGAAATTCTATCATAACCCATCTCACTCTCTCTTTTCATACATATTAATGTATCTGTAACAAAGCAATACAGAAAAAGTTCTAAATTTCTACCCAAAATTACACTTGATTGCTTAATTTCCCTTGCAACAGTCCTAGCCTGACCAAGGCAAAAATGAGCAGTTCTAAAGCTGGTAGTAATGCTATGGGATGCAGTGAAATAGGTAGGTTTTCATGGTATATGCTGACAGGAAGATGGTTCAGTGTGTTTGCCTCCTTCCTCATTATGGCTGGAGCTGGTGCCACTTACCTCTATGGTACCTATTCCAAAGAGATCAAGTCCACTCTTGGCTATGACCAAACAGAAATCAACATGCTAGGCTTCTCCAAAGATTTTGGTGCAAACGTTGGTGTCCTCTCTGGCCTAATTGGTGAAGTAACCCCAGTTTGGTTCGTGCTCATAATTGGCGCGGTCATGAATTTTGTAGGCTACTTCATGATTTGGCTGGCTGTCACTGGCAGAATTCCCAAGCCTAAAGTATGGCAGATGTGCATTTATATATGCATTGGAGCCAACTCTCAAAACTTTGCAAATACAGGAGCTCTTGTCACTTGTGTCAAGAATTTCCCAGAGAGCCGAGGTGTTATGCTTGGTCTGTTAAAGGGTTTTACTGGGCTTAGTGGAGCTATCCTGACACAAATTTACTTGGCAGTGTATGGAAATGATTCAAAATCCTTGATTCTTCTTATTGGCTGGCTCCCTGCTGCAGTGTCAATACTTTTTGTATACACCATTCGACCCATGAAAGTTATTAGGCAACCCAATGAGCTCAAAGTCTTTTACCATTTCCTCTACATCTCAATTATCCTTGCAGTATTTCTCATGGTGATGAATCTGCTTCAGAAATATATTAATTTCTCTCATGCTGCCTACGCTGGAAGCGCCACTGGGGCTGTTTTGTTGCTCTTTCTCCCCCTTGGCATTTCCATTAGAGAAGAGCTAGTCCTCTGGAACCTCCAGAAACAGCCTGTTGATCCTCCAACTGAGGTCAAAGTTGAGAAACCACAAGAGATCGAAGAGAAAAAGGAAGAGCCGAAAGAGAAAGAATTGGAGACACCAGAGCCAGGTTGTTTTTCTGACATATGGAACAAACCACCAAGAGGAGAAGACTATACCATTTTACAAGCACTCTTAAGTACAGACATGCTCATTTTGTTCATTTCAACATTATGTGGGCTTGGGTCAAGCTTGACAGCAGTAGACAACTTGGGGCAAATTGGTGAGTCTTTGGGGTATCCAACTAAAACAATAAAAACTTTTGTGTCATTAACTAGCATATGGAACTACTTTGGCAGAGTCTTTTCTGGGTTCATCTCCGAAAGCCTACTGATCAGGTGGAAAATTCCCAGACCATTAGTAATGACTTTTGCTCTTGTTCTATCATGTGTTGGTCTCCTACTCATTGCATTTCCGGTCCCTGGTTCAGTTTACGTGGCATCAGTGATCATAGGGTTTTCTTTTGGGGCTCAATTGCCGTTACTTTTTGCAATCATTTCCGAGCTCTTTGGTCTTAAGCACTTTGCTACATTATTCAATTGTGGACAAATAGCAAGTCCAATAGGGTCCTATCTTTTCAATGTGAAGCTCACCGGGGCGCTCTACGATAAGGAGGCAATGAAAGAGCTAACAAAGAGAGGTTTGACCAGATCACAAGTGAAGGACTTGACATGCCTTGGAAATCATTGTTATCGGTTGTCTTTCACGATCTTAGCTGCTGCTACATTCTTTGGTGCTCTTGTGTCACTGATTTTGGTGTTCAGGACAAGAAAGTTCTACAAAGGTGACATATATAAGAAATACAGAGTATAAACAGGATCCATAGATTATTTTTCTTTTTCTGTTGGTTTATGACTGCAAAAACAGACACTGTCAACGGATGAGGAACCTAAACAGACATTGTAAACAGAGAAATTAGGAATTTGAAGATTTTATAAATAAGGACTCAGATCTGGTTCTGGAGAAGGATGTATAGGTCATATCGAATTTATGGGCAATGTCTTCACAACACAAGTGTGTTGGAGCTTTGCAAAGCACCAGCAAACATTTTTTTCAGGAAATTCGCAACAGGTGCTTATGCCTAATTTATGCTTCCTAGTCCACCAATATGTTGATAGCTCCTTATTGTCATAGATAAGGGGAGCTCTGTTCGCACTCCAGTGGAAATGTCTAAACAGTTTACAGGAGTGTGAATAAAGCGCCCCTCTATGTATAATTATCCTCTTCGACTTCCTAGTCGATGTTTTGTCCTTCAACACTTGAAGCACCGCCGTACACATGTCAATATTATTAAACCACGTTTAACTTTGAAAACAAAATTAGATATTAAATGGACACCTCGCCAACCATTTTAAGCTTCTAAATCCAAACATTTGCCAAACATGAAAAATCAATACAAATCTCAACATTAACCTCTAAATAGGCACCCAAGAAACCATGTGTACATTAACCTCTATACAGATTCGAAAAAATTTGAACTAATGTGTTAAAAATTGCAAAAACTCCTACTTCTTAACTGGAGTTTATGTGATTGGACTACATAGCAAAAGATGTATAAAGACATGAAGTTGCAATCTTCCACGATTGATGCACAGGAGGGCTTTTGACAATACTTTAGCATAATGAAACATACTGCTTGATATATAGAAAATCATATACCTTGTATTGTGACTATCATGAAATCTTTCTAGATAGGTTCCTCAAACCACAGCCCACACACTTGAGAAGAACAGTACTTGTGGATGCGCACGGCATAATGACAAATTTAACTCTGAGAAAATCATTGATGTTTCTGAGTGTATCTATCCCATAAGGAGAGAGCTTTCCGACCCGAACTTTTGAAACATCTTGGGGATATAATGCACAAAGAAGAAAAAACAAACCCTACAAACCCAAATGGCAGCAAACTCACTATCAGAAGACAAACATAAATCATAAAAAGGGAGGAGGCGACCCATATTCAAATAATATATTTCTACTCTAACATTTCATTTTTATAGCAATCATAATTCATTTCTTATTGAAAGTGCGGCGTGCCAAGTCGCCCTGCATGGAATAAACAATAAAAGACAATTCATTTTTTAGTGGTTATGTTTGATTGTTACTATGGAAAAAATTTGGCTGGTATCCTCACAGCAGCATCTCTTTTATGTCCTCATTTGACAGATTCAGAAGACTTTGACTAGGATTTCAAAATCATTTTCATTTGGATATTTCTTTCTCAAGGTTCTTGTTATCTTGTTGCATCCGTTTGGCTGGAGTAACAAGTGTCAATTTTAATATTTTCAATCCAATACTTTTTTTCATAGATAGCAAGAGGAAAGGCATAGACCATGAACAATGATCATAAATGAGTTTAGGTTATCAATAACTCCTTATTGTTGTTCTCTTCATCAGACAAATGGGAGTGATTACTGAAATAGCAAAAGTATATATAGCACATGCCTTAATAAAATCATAAAGGAATTTCAAGGGTCTTCCTCAGACTAAAATTTTGCCAAATCTTCCATCTAGGACAACTTTTCCCTTCATTTCATCCATTTCCAGAAATCATTTTCCTGTTTTAGTGCACACTTCCTTAATTTCTGTCTTATGGTGTGAAGTTCTAAAATCAATAAAAATGAGAAAGTACGAGAATTAAGTCAGTAGGGAAGGAGCACAATACATAAAATAACTAACCTGGTGTCTCCCCAAGCAGAACAGAAGCAATTTTCAAACCAACATCCTTTGGAAGCACCAGCTCTTTCTTCTCATAGTCAACTTCAGATATGTGTTCCCCTCGTGCATGAAAAATATAGTTGTATCAGCAGAGATATAGCAGCCAGAGGTTGTTTCCGCAACTATTGACATTCCATAACCATGTGACCTGCCATAAAGTCATTGTTGTCTATATGAGTGGAAGTGTACTTAAATAGCATAAACCTAAAAAAAAACACACATTCACAATTCCATCAAATATATCCTGACATTAGAGAAATTAACAATATCTGGATTGAAAACATACTCTCCAGCTTGTGGGCCAGCTCTATGGTCAGTAAATATGTGAACATCTGGAAGGAAGGGGTGAAAGACTCCTTGAGCTGCATGTACCATTGTATTTTCAAACTGCACGGACACTCTCATTGAGAATGTAACACCTCTAATCCTCTTAACCAACCCCTCATCAGTCCATGTTACTCCCTGTAGAGCAAAACATATAAAACAAAACCCAACAAAAATGAAGAAAAAAAGACTACCCATAAGTCTCAAAAACTCACAGTCAGACTTTGAACAACTGGGATTGCCCCAACGACTTCACCACCGCCTTTAGGAGCGCATCCACGACTCTTTATTTCCAGCTCCAATCCTTCTGAGGGAACTCCAAAGCATTTTAAAATGGGAAAGGTAGTAGACCGGAAGGTATCAATAGATGGGTCCTTCGAATCATTTGTAAATCCTGAAAGAACAAAATGCAAGTGACTTACAGTGGCAGCATCTTCGTAAATCTCAAATCGACACGCACAAATGCAATATGGTCTGGTGACCCATAATCAATAGGGTTAGGCCTTTTTATTCTATTTTATTTATAACTGGTACTTTGATAGTTAGATTAAATCTATGCTAGAACTAGATAGTTGGGTTTGTAAAATTGTAAGTGTTCAATAAATTAGTTGGCTAGAACCGATTGTTAAAATTCCATCTACAATGTAAAATTTTAAGTGTTCAAACAAACTGCTTGCTAAAAATACAAACAAACTGAATTCTTAATATTACCAAAACTATATCATTACCAAGTGCCGAAGTTTAGAACTAGTTACAAATATGCAGTTTTCATAGCAATGATGAAGCAACAAGGTTCAGAATTAGCAGTGAAAAAAGTGGCTACCTTTAACCGTAATGGTAATGGGTTTCTTAGCAAAGAGGCCAAGCAAAATCAAGGGCTCCAAGAAATACCCAATAGACCGCTCAAAACCATAGTCGTGTTCCAGTGTCAACCGACCCATCACTATCCTTGGCTTGAACTTAAATACAGTGCCTACCCAAACACACTGAACAAAAATAGCACTCAGAACTATACGTACATATATATCTATATAATATAATGTATGAAAAAAATTAGTGTTTGGGGAGGGCTACTGGGTACCAGTGTCGTTGATTTCGAAAGAACAGCCATGGCAGACCAAAGCGAGCAACTTGACGAGGGAGACCTCGTACTTGCGGAGACCAGGCCATGTCTCGTTGGTTCGTATGTCGGGAATTTGAATGTGCGTGAAGGTGAGTGTAGACAACACAAGCTGTTGTCTTAGGTTTTGACTTCCAGATAGCTTCTTGTACCTCGTTTTCTCCATTTTGCTTCTTCTCTGCTCTCTGCTCTCTGCAGTCCTCTTTTGAGCTGTCGTCTGGAAACAAAATTAGAAGCAGAGCAATTGCTGCTCTGGTATAATTTGATGAGCAGTTTTCGTTTGAAATGTATATTTGTACCCGCAAATTCACTCAACATACCCACAAAACTTTGTTTAAAATTTGTAAAGCCGAATTTATATAGTTACTTTTGCAAGGGAAATGGAGTTCAAAAGCTCTATATTCTAATTAGATGGCCGAGTCTAGTAGTGTGGTGTGCTTGTAACTAAGCATGACGTTAAAGTGATTGATTGTTTGAGCTAAAGCTTTGTCAAGTGAGATGTAGTGCCACAAAGCACGCCCCCTATTCTCGGGTTAGTAAGACCCCCCAAACCAAAACGGGTGGGTAGCAAACACAAAACTCAATTGTTCAATTGTGGTCGTTATGTACCAAACAGAAAACAGACCGCCAAAAAAAAATTTAATTTAATTTTCAGGAACATTTGGGTTTTTCTTTTGCGCAAATATATTTAGTTTTTTTATACAAACGCAGGGAGGAATCAAACCTATGACATTGACTGCATTATATTTGGTTTTTCTCCTAGTATATTTGATTTATTATTATTATTATTATTTTAATGTTGCTAAATCTGAAAGTCTTTTCTTAACACTAGCCCCTTGGCACACACGTGAGTGTGCCAATTATTTTTTAACTTAAGAATTAAGAAAGAGAATCCAACCAAAAAAAAAACTGAAAAGAAAGAAATAGGATCCTGTTTCTCATTAATTTTTGGTATTTTGAATTTTTTTTTCATTCTCCGCCTTTTACATTTATGAGAAATGGAATTCATTCATAGAATCAAAGTAGCGTACGTAGAACGACACGAAACAGTGGCCTCGTTAAAACCTTTTTGAGGGATAAACCTCAGGGTAGGAAAGAGTACCACACATGTCATAGACTAACAAGAGAGTCTGAAATAGTCACGCATGACCAATGCTAGAGCAAGATAAAATAAAACAGCAAACTGACACATAGACCTTCAACGCAAAGACCTTCGACAAGAACACTACAACACAATCCAACTGTCAAAAGAGTCTTGCTATGAAATCATAGTCTTTTGTACAGCCACAAGATAGTGAGAACATTAGACAGAGAACACAATACACCAGGATGAAAGAAAACAGCCACTAAGCACACCATCTCTAGCCACCTCCAATAACAATTGGCGATGAAAGAAGAGAAATCTGCAAGGAGCAACACAAAGAAGAGACTAACCGCAAACAGACCAAGAAAGAAAATAAATAAATAAAAAAGCTCCCAAGCACGCTATATCATCTCAATACTGACAAAGAAACCTCCTATGAAAACATAGTCCTTAAGACAGGCGGAGAATCAAAAATCAGTTAAGGGGAGAACGAAGAAAACACCAAGCAACAGTAACAAAACTGGCCTAGCCACTTAACCTGAACACGGGGATCAAGCATAAGAGCATTCGCCAGATGCCAAGCCCACGAATGCTCAAGAACACATTAAGGAAGGCGTCCAGGAGACTCAATTCAGTCAGTCTCCATTGGTTTGTCAAGAAGGACACTAACGTCACCCGAATTCGCAATTTCCATAGCAGAGTAACCAGCTAAACCCGTAAAGATGGGTAAAAGGATGGTACTCAACAACCCTAGTTGCCAAAAACTTGGCCCAACACCGTGAAAATGAGGACCCTAGGAAAAGAGCCACCCACGCCAAATCTCTAGAAAGCGGTCGTCTTCTCCTGAAGATAAGGCTTGAGATCGCAAATCAGACGACGGAGGAGGTGTGAGAAAGCCACCTTCACTGTAACTGCCGACCACAACAAAGCAGCTTGCACTATGATTGTTGTTGACTTGGAAACTGTCGACACAATAGTATGAGTAGACCCGATGAAACCACCATCCTAAGGCAACCACTAGAGACGCCAACGCACCGAGGAGAAAGAGAACGATGAAACCAATGCCCAGGATCTGAAAGAGACAACAATGAGGCAAGCACCCCAAAGTCGAAGAGAGGAGTGACGACAACGACTCGACATGGAAAACAAACAACAGCGACTCGACGTGGAAGAAAAGTGACTCGAAGCTGTCAAGTTAAGGAGGATGACAACGGCAGCTGAACATGGATGAAAATGAATGTGGATAGGATGAGGAGGGGATGACGACTGAACATGAAAAGCCTAAACCCTAATATTTTACGCATGACTCTTCTCGAGTAGCGAGAGAGCGACTCGTAGTGAATTTTGTTTTTTTAATTTGTTAAATGTAATCTCCGCTTTTTGCTTTATTTATATAGATTAAACTTATTACAAGTAATTCTTGAACAACAATTGAAAAAAATAAATAACTAAATACTGCTTAAAATAAGGAGAATCTAACGAAACAATATAGGGAGTGCCCTTGAGATGCTGTTGGAGTTTAAGTTTTTGGAATCAACAAAAACCTATGCAGCCTCTCTATGCTTCTTCTATATATCACCTTTGTAGAACTTTCTTGTCCTCATCACCAAAATCAGAGAAACTAAGAGTACCAAAGAATGTGACAGCAGCTAAAATGGAGAAAGACAGCCTATAGCATTGACCCCCAAGGCAAGTCAGCTCCTTCACTGATGACCTAGTCAGTACTTGAGGCCAAACAACTCAGAAATTATTGTGAAAAGCAATGTCAATTGAGCACGAAAAGAAACTCCAATGATCACTGATGCCACATAGACTGAACCAGGGAATGGGAAGGCAGTGGAGAGGTAGGCAAGAGATGAAAGAACAAGCATAAAGGTCATCATGAGTGTTCTTGGAACCTTCCACTTTACCATTAGGTCAAAGACAAACCCAGAAAAGCCCCTCCCAAAGTAGTTCCAAATGCTCACCAAGGACACAAATGTGCTTATTGTTTTGGTTGGATATCCCAGAGACTCACCAATTTGACCCAAATTGTCTACTTCTGTCAAACTTGACCCAAGTCCACAAAATGTTGCAATGAACAATATCATCATGTCCATGCTCAGGAGTGCTTGTAGAATTGTATAGTCTTCTCCTCTTTCTGGTTTATTGCAAATGTCACCAAAACAAGTTGTGCTCTTTGTGTTCTGTACTTGCAAATCTGAATCATCCTTTACAAACAAAGAGAAGAAGTGTGGACTGTTGACTAGTAGGGGGATGCACATATATATAGGAAGGAATGATGACTACTGTCTAAGCTTGCTGAATTGGCTTTCTTCACCTGTCTAAGATTGGCAGTTAACCTTAGAATTTATAATTTATTTTAAGAGTTATTCTTATTAGTTTAATTGGTAACGATATCGATTATTATGAACCACACACTAATAATGACAATATATTGATTGTTTAATCCAATGATTACCGTGAACTCAAATAGGTGAAATCATGATTTTAGACCACCATATTAAATTTTTGGTATTTTAAATTTTTTACATTCTCTGCTTTTTGTTTTTATATATAGATTAAAGATTATAACAATTATTATAATTCTTGAAAACAAAAAATGAAAAAAAAAAAAAAAAAAAAAAAAAAAAAAAAAAAAAAATAACTACTTAAAATTAGGAGAATCTAACGAAACAATATAGGGAGTGCCCTTAAGATGCTGTTGGGGTTTAAGTTTTTGGAATCAACAGAAACCTATGCAGCCTCTCTATACTTCTTATATATATCACCTTTGTAGAACTTTCTTGTCCTCATCACCAAAACCAGAGAAACAAGAGCACCAAAGAATGCGACAGCAGCTAAAATGGAGAAAGACAGCCTATAGCATTGACCCCCAAGGCAAGTCAGCTCCTTCACTGATGACCTAGTCAACCCTTTCTCTGCTAGCAGTTTCAATGCCTCTCTGTCATAGAGCATCCCAGTGACCTTTACATTCAGAATATAAGACCCAAGTGGGCTTGCCAGTTGTCCACAATTAAACAATGTGGCATAGTACTTTAGGCCAAACAGCTCAGAAATGATTGTGAAAAGCAATGTCAATTGAGCACCAAAAGAAACTCCAATGATCACTGATGCCACATAGACTGAACCAGGGAATGGGAAGGCAATGGAGAGGTAGGCAAGAGATGAAAGAACAAGCATAAAGGTCATCATGAGTGTTCTTGGAACCTTCCACTTTACCATTAGTGTTTCAGAGACAAACCCAGAAAAGACCCTCCCAAAGTAGTTCCAAATGCTCACCAAGGACACAAATGTTTTTATTGTTTTGGTTGGATATCCCAGAGACTCACCAATTTGACCCAAGTTGTCTACTGCTGTCAAACTTGACCCAAGTCCACAAAATGTTGCGATGAACAATATCATCATGTCCATGCTCAGGAGTGCTTGTAGAATTGTATAGTCTTCGCCTCTTTCTGGTTTATTGCAAATGTCACCAAAACAAGTTGTGCTCTTTGTGTTCTGTACTTGCAAATCTAAATCATCCTTTATTTCTTGAATTTCTTGTGGCTTCTCAATGGACACCTCAGTTGGAGGATCAACTGGTTTTTTCTTGAGGTTCCAGAGGACTAGCTCTTCTCTAATTGCAATGGCAAGAGGGAGAAAGAGGAACAGACAAACGACAGCGGAAGTTCCGGCATAGGCAGCTTGGGAGAAAGCAACCTGTTTTTGAATGAGATTCATAGCCAGGATGAACAATGCAAGGGAGACTGAGATATAGAGGAAGTGATAAAAGACTCTCAGATCATTTTGTTGCTTAACAGCTTTCATTGGTCTAATGGTGTAAACAAAAACAACTGATAGTGCAGCAGGCAGCCATCCAATTAGAAGAATCAAAGATTTTGAGTCATTTGGGTAAATTGCCAAGTAAATTTGGGTAAAAATAGCTCCACTGAGCCCAGTAAAACCCTTTAACAGACCAAGCATAACACCTCTACTCTCTGGGAAATTCTTGACACAAGTGACAAGAGCTCCTGTATTTGCAAAATTCTGAGAATTGGCTCCAAGGCATATGTAAAGACACATCTGCCAAACTTTAGGCTTGGCAAGTTTCTCAGTCACAGAAAGCCAAATCATGAAGTACCCTGCAAAATTCATAGCAGAACCTACAAGGAGCACAAACCAAGCTGGAGTTACCTCACCAATTAGGCCTGAGAGCACACCAACATTTGCACCAAGATCTTTGAAGAAACCTAACAAGTTGAGGGTGGTTTGGTCATATCCAAGAGTGGACTTGATGTCTTTTGAATACACACCAAAGAGATAAGTTGCACCAGCTCCAGCCATGATGAGAAAAGAGGCAAAAACTGTGAACCATCTTCCCTTAATCACCTGCACTGCAAATGGACACAATCCACAACTGCTTCTGCTGCTGCTGCTGCTGCTATTGATAGAACTGCTCATTTTGGCTAGAAAGATTCAACCTTTGCTAGAAAGATTTAACCTTTTATACGTTTGGCAGAGACCTAAGAAAAGAAAAGTTACAGATGGTATTGGATTGACTGGGAGATCAGTTATTGGTAAAGATTTTGAACAAGTCACAGAATTTATATATAGTAAGCCGATTAGGTAGAGAAAAGTGAGCGAGTTAATTTTGTGTGAGCCGATGTTTAAGGTTCATACTTCTCATATTAATCCAATGAAACTGTCTTACAATGCAACTCAAACTCACTTGATTACCGTGGTTCTGTTTTTAAAATCATATCCATTATTACCAAACAGACCCGACTTTGTTCTCTTTTGTTCAATTTTTTCTGTTGTTAATACAAGTCAAATGGGCTTTTTGTTACGTCATGCACTTGTTTTCAAATTGTTCTTCTTTAGCTTGTTGGGTAAAAACTTACCTCAATTTTGCATTATGGTTATATTTGGTTTCCTCTTTTTTGGTTGATTATACTTGTGTTATGGTTACAACAGTTATATCATAATTTTTTTGTTTCTTACTTTTAACTTCTGGGCAGTAAATGCATTCGGCACAACCATATCATAAATAATGTGAAACTTAGAGCATTCACAATGGGAGGGTGTATAAGGAGGTGTATGTTAAATATACACCCTTTGTCGCCGGAATTATCTCCAATAGAAATATGTAAATGGTTGTAAAAATACACCCCCACCATGGAGATGTAAAATTAGATGCACATTTGCATCTTTTTTTACATCATTTGCAGGCGGGACCCACAAGAGAAAAATGGAAAGAGAATGATTGGAATTCAAAATGAAATGCATGGATTTCATGCAATTTGCATTGCACTTCCAATGGCCTAGATTTCTACATAGATATTTTATGTTAGTTTGTAGGTAAAATCATATGTTCTCCAAATTTAAATTGTTTTAGGTCCATTTATTTGGAAAAATAAAATAAATCTAACACGCACAAAATTAATTTTAAAAAGTTAAAACATACCAAAAAAAACACACAAAAAAGAATTATCACAAACAAATCGAATATGCATCTTTGGATTTACATCGTTTTCCATTAGAGCAAAAGACGTATTTACACCCCTTTGAGGTGTAAAGGAGATGTAAAAATGGTTTTACACTCCTGAAAATACACTCCCCCACTGTGGATGCTCTTATATGGTAACACAATCCTCATGCTTTAGTTTTTCGATCTGACATAATACTATTACGCGGTATTACTAATTCATTCATGTTATACTAAATGTGTTCGATCATAAATCATAATGTTATAATCACACACAATTTCTCCTTTTCTACTCATATTAACAACTGAACCTCATCAACCGCAATGATCCTAACCACTCATATACCAACTGTATTGCAAGGTTATATATGATATTTTGTTCTTATTCTTTTTGGGTTTTATGTGGGCCAAAATTCCTGATATTTTGTATGACATTTGTTCAAGTTAGTTCATAACATCTAAAATTGGCATCTCTAGTAGGGTCAAAGTCAAAGTTGCTAATACTTGAAGCTTTATCTGGAATTGAATAAATTCACTGGAAAATATGGGACAAAGTGTAGACCTTATTTTGCTACAAGAAGGTAAACTTGGAGTACTAGCAAAGAAGAGAGAGATGCAAGATCGATAAGACAACGGTAATCATTTTCCACCACATCAGTTTAAGATAAGAATCCCCCAAAATCTCGATATATAATGCTTGCAATCCAATTATGACAAAGTTCACGATGCTCTTACCTTTGCAATTCTCCAAATCCACGTTGAAAAGGCAATACCCACCAGTTGATGCTATATGAATTTTCTTCTTTTCAGGTTGGTAAAAATTAAATTAAACAGCCTTTTAAACAATAACATATTCTTTTTAAAAATTCAAAAGAGAAAATCAAAAGGGAAGATAAGAAAACCCCACAAAAGAAATTACAGTAATTGTAGTAGTCAATTTTCCTTTTTATTTTTATTCTCAAATCGAACCATTAACCTATCCTAATCCTAACTCATTACCCTACTTTGTCTCAATGTAGGCCTGCGAAGCCCAAACTTAGACCATTAAACTTCGCTTAGGGCTAAACAACTTTCCCCAAGCCGAGAGCATTTACCATTAAATTAGAATCTCAAGCAAGTCCTAATAACCCGATCAAAGCCAATTCTAAGACTGCTTACACCATTGAGGCAACCTAAGCATTAGGACCCAAAATTATCAAATTATAAGAGAAAAACATTATTCCATATGGATTGGTAGGCCTCAATGATTGCTGCCAATTCTCAAACCATGAAAACTGCACATTTGCCTTTCCCCGAGGGTAGAAAGAAGGATCTGGCTATTTCCATAATGTACAAAAAGCATTAAGGATTTTCCTCCAGAACCGTTAAAACACGACACAGAATACACATCGGATGCGATGGTTTTCAACAGACCGTTGTATAAAGGTGTAAAAGCCTATTGAGTTTTTGACCGTTGCTTCTTAAAAAGCCCACACGACACTTTTGCTTTCCTCTCCAAAACCCCGAATGCAGGGGTCCCCGGACCTCATAAAGCGACTTCCATAAACCCTAGCTCTGAAAGAAGCCCTTTTCTGGAGCCTGATTTCTTTTTAATTTTGTGAACCTTTGTGATTTCTGATTGGTCTGTCTGCGTTCTTGATGTGTTCCTTCCTGTCTTTTGTTCTTTGTAGGTTTTGTTTGGGTTTCTAACTTTCTAGGAAATATTGGAATTTTGAGCGGTCTGCGTCTGATTCAATGAGAATTTTGACATGGGTTTGGTTTATTTTGTTCATGGATTTTGCTTGGATGATCAATTGCTGTCTTATGAAATAATCTGATATGGGCCTGATTTGAGTCTCAACTTTAGATTTTAGATCCTCAACTTTCTTATCTCTGACATTGGTCTGCATAATTATGCATATATATTGAGATGCTTGTGATTTCCATGCTAGTTCATACCCGCGTTTTCATGTTTCTTTATGGATTTTGGTTGCTTTCATGAACTTATAATGATCTTTAATTTGGGTTTTAAACTTTGGCCTAGCTGTTTAGTAGGCCAAAGTTTTGTTTTTTTCTTTCTTCTTGTTTATCTTGGTCTGGTTAATATTGAGGCAAGATGTTGGTGTGTAATCCTTCAGCCGAGTCTTTGAAGCTAAAGGAATTGTGTCTGCTCTGTTTCTTTATTTCTTTTAGTTGTTTATTTTTTCTTCAGCTTTATTGTGCACCCTTGGATCACAGTCCAAGTGTTTTAATCTCTAGCATAGGTTTAAGTGACATGTGTAAGCATCTAATAGGATGCTAGAACTTGAGCTTATTGTAAATATGGTACAGGGAAGAATATCTCTTTTTCTTCTCTTTGCCTAAACGATTATACCCAAAACAGTTTGAACTGATATGAAATATACAGAAGCTTTATTCATTTTCTTCTGAGCAACGTTCTCTCAACTTTTCTGTGCTTTTTCCTTCTTTGCTCCCAAAATATCCAAAACATGAAATGCTGAAACTAAGAATTCTAACATGGTATCGCGAGCCAGGTTCGATTGCTGAGCTGGGAGTGAATCTGTGATTGAATCGGAGAAATTGGGTTTTGTTTGAGCTAGAACTTGAGCTCATCTGAAGATCGCGATTTCTCAAATCCAATGTCTAATATGGCAGGATCGAGTACCTCTGAGCTGCGAACTCCAATTTTCAATGGAGAAAATTATGAGTTCTGGAGTATCAGAATGAAAACTATTCTGAAATCTCATGGTTTATGGGATCTGGTTGAGAATGGGTTAAGTGACCTAGATCTGAAGAAGGAGAAAGAGGAGGCTGTAGACACTGAGAAGTCTATGATGGTGATGATGAAGGATGCTCGTGCACTTGGACTGATCCAAAGCGCTGTTTCAGATCAGCTATTTCCAAGGATTGTGAATGAGGAAACTTCGAAGGGAGCGTGGGATATTCTGAAGCTGGAATTCAGAGGAGATAAACAAGTACGAAATGTCAAATTGCAAGGGCTACGTAGGGAATTTGAATATACTCGCATGAAGGATAGTGAATCTTTATCTGTATATCTGGTTAGGTTGTTTGATATAGTAAATCATATGAAGAGTTATGGTGAGGAACTATCTAGAGAGAGAATTGTCCAGAAACTATTGTTTAGTTTACCTAAATCTTATGATTCTATCTGCTCTGTAATTGAACACTCTAAGGATCTTGAAACACTTGAGGTTCAAGAGGTTGTTGCTTCACTGAAGAGCTTTGAGCTCAGATTGGATAGACACACTGAGAATTCTACAGAAAAGGCCTTCACTAGTCTGAATGTTGGTAGGAAAAACCTTGACCCTAGTCTGAATGTTGGTAGGAAAAACCTTGAAAATGGAATTGCTTCTGCAGATCAAATATCTCAGAAAAATTGGAAATCCAACGATGGAAACAAAATGGCCTGCAAACATTGTGACAGATTTCATTATGGAAAATGTTGGTATGAAGGAAAACCTAAATGCCATGGTTGTGGGAAGCCTGGACATATGATCAGAGATTGCTATGGACACAAGAATGTGCAGAGAGTGAATTATGCAAATCAGGAGGAAGATTGTGGCACTTTGTTTTATGTGTGTAATGCTGCAACTGATGTGAAGGTAAATCACTCTTGGTATATTGACAGTGGTTGTAGTAACCACATGACAGGAGATGAGGGACTTTTGGTCAATATTCAAAGGAATTTGAGCTCTAAGGTGAAGATGGGAACTGGAGAAGTGGTTCCAGTTGCTGGAAAAGGGATTTTGGTGATAAAAACTAAGTTAGGCAAGAAGCACATTCATGAAGTAATGCTTGTACCTGGCCTTGAAGAAAATCTGCTTAGTGTTGGGCAAATGATGGAACATGGCTATCACCTTGTGTTTGGAGGAAATGTGGTGAGTGTTTATGACAATCAGTCACTAGAAAATCTGATTGTGAAGGTGCAGATGACAAATAACAGATGCTTTCCATTGACAATGATGCCTGCGAGTGAGTTGGTTCTAAAAGCAAGTGTCACACATTGCTTGCAGACATGGCATAAGAGGCTGGGGCATTTAAATGAAAGAAGTATAAAATTGCTTGAGAATCAAGGGATGGTTCATGGCTTACCTCACTTGGAGCAGAAGTCAGTTGTATGTGATGGTTGTATGCTTGGAAAACAGCATAGGGATTCTTTCCCTTTGGAATCCACTTGGAGAGCTTCAAACCCTTTGGAATTGGTTCACACAGACATCTGTGGACCAATGAAAACAGAATCATTATCTGGAAACAGGTACTTTCTACTGTTTACAGATGATTTTACTAGAATGTCATGGGTGTACTTCATCAGAAATAAGTCAAGTGCATTGGAATGTTTTAGAAAATTCAAAGCTATGACTGAGCTGCAAAGTGGGTATAAGATAAAAGGTTTGAGAAGTGACAGGGGTGGAGAGTTTCTATCTGGAGAATTCAACAAGTTTTGTGAGGAATCTGGTATTCAAAGGCAGCTAACTATGGCATATTCTCCACAGCAAAATGGAGTGGCCGAGAGGAAGAACAGGACAGTAGTGGAAATGGCCAAGTCCATGTTGCATGAGAAAGGTGTTCCCTATGAGTTTTGGGCAGAAGCTGTAAATACAGCAGTCTATTTGCTGAATAGATGTCCTACCAAGGCTCTTAACAAGATAACACCATTTGAAGCTTATACTGGCAGAAAACCAGGAATTGCACATTTAAAAATATTTGGATCTCCTTGTCATGTGCTTATTCCTTCAGCATTGAGGCATAAGCTTGAAGAAAACAGTCACAAGTGTATTTTTGTAGGCTATGGTCTCTGTGAAAAGGGATATAGGCTGTTTGATCCAAGTACTAGGAAGATAATTCTGTCCAGAGATGTGCAATTTGATGAAAATGGCTTATGGAAGTGGGAAAATACAAATGAAGAAGAGATGGTAGTCCCTTTGCCTACTGAGAATCAAAGCTGTGAACCAAGTCAAAGCTTGGATACATCACTGCAAATGAATGAAGAAGTCACATTACAAGCTGAACCAAGTCAAAGCTTGGATACACAAACTCAAATAGTTGAAGATACCACTCTGCAAGATGAAGGCATAGGTGAAAGTTCTCATTTCTTTGATCACACACCAAAGAAATGGAGAAGTGTAAGTGAAATCATGGCTAAGTGTAATGTGTGTATTGTGGAACCTGAAAATTATGAAGATGCAGCTCAAGATGAGTCATGGAGAAAGGCAATGGAAGCTGAACTGGAAATGATAGAAAAAAATGACACTTGGGAACTTGTCGAGAGACCATTTGCTAAACCCGTGATTGGTGTTAAGTGGGTCTACAAGACTAAACTGAACCTAGATGGTACTGTGCAGAAAAACAAGGCTCGTTTAGTGGCTAAAGGCTACTCACAAAAGCCCGGTATTGATTACAATGAGACTTTTGCCCCTGTGGCAAGGCTAGACACCATTAGGACTTTGATTGCTCTTGCTGCACATAAGGAATGGAGCTTGTATCAACTAGATGTGAAATCTGCATTTCTTAATGGAGTTTTAAAAGAGGAAGTATATGTGGAGCAACCACAAGGATTTGTAAAGAAGGATGAGGAAACAAAGGTATACAAGTTACACAAAGCTTTGTATGGTTTGAAGCAAGCACCAAGAGCTTGGTATGACGAGATTGATGCCTATTTCAACAAGGCTGATTTCAAGAAAAGTCCAAGTGAGGCAACTTTATATGTTAAGGCAGAAGGTTCAGATGTTCTTATTGTTTCTCTATATGTTGATGACATAGTATACACGGGTAGCAGCTCTCAAATGATTGAAGAATTTAGGAGAGATATGATGGAACACTATGAGATGACAGATTTGGGAGTATTACACCATTTTCTTGGAATGGGGGTGATACAGTCTAAACAAAGGATTTTCTTGCATCAGAAGAAGTATGGACAGAAGCTGGTTGAAAAATTTGGTTTGAAAGATTGCAAAATAGTGGCTACACCACTTGCAATGAATGAGAAGTTAAGTAAGAATGATGGAAGTGAGGCTGCAGATGAAGGAGAATATAGACAAATTGTGGGCAGTTTGCTCTACTTGACTGCAACTAGGCCTGACATAATGTTTGCAGCTAGCCTCTTGGCAAGATTCATGCACAATCCCACCAAGAAACACATGGGAACTGCTAAAAGGGTATTGAGATACATTCAAGGAACAATAGACTTTGGAATTGTATTTGAGAAAGGAAAAGAAACTACTCTTATTGGCTATTGTGATAGTGATTGGGCAGGAAGTGAAGATGACATGAGGAGTACCTCAGGGTATGTTTTTACTATGGGATCGGGAGTGTTTTCGTGGGCTTCAATTAAGCAAAATACAGTTGCTTTGTCTACAGCAGAGGCAGAATATATAAGTGCTGCAGAGGCTACTTCTCAAGCAAAGTGGCTGAGATTTGTACTTGAAGATTTTGGAGAAGAACAAATTGAAGGAACACAGATAATGTGTGATAACACATCAGCAATTGCTATGGCAAAGAACCCTGTTTTCCACCAGAAGTCAAGGCACATTAACAGAAAGTTTCATTTCATTCGAGAAGCAATTCAAGCCAAGGAGATAGAACTTGTCTACTGCAGAACTGAGGAGCAAATTGCAGATATTCTGACTAAAGCTTTGCCTAAGGACAGGTTTGCATACTTAAGGGAATTACTTGGTGTTAAGTCGGCTAAAGGATTAGAAGGGAATGTTGGTGTGTAATCCTTCAGCCGAGTCTTTGAAGCTAAAGGAATTGTGTCTGCTCTGTTTCTTTATTTCTTTTAGTTGTTTATTTTTTCTTCAGCTTTATTGTGCACCCTTGGATCACAGTCCAAGTGTTTTAATCTCTAGCATAGGTTTAAGTGACATGTGTAAGCATCTAATAGGATGCTAGAACTTGAGCTTATTGTAAATATGGTACAGGGAAGAATATCTCTTTTTCTTCTCTTTGCCTAAACGATTATACCCAAAACAGTTTGAACTGATATGAAATATACAGAAGCTTTATTCATTTTCTTCTAAGCAACGTTCTCTCAACTTTTCTGTGCTTTTTCCTTCTTTGCTCCCAAAATATCCAAAACATGAAATGCTGAAACTAAGAATTCTAACACAAGAATCATAGCTTTTCACATGAAGAAAAGTAACTAAGTATTATGTGATGAAAAGTTCTCTTTTGTTTTTGCTTATTAATTTTCTTTCATAATTCCCTTTCGAAAAAATCTCAGTGATGTTTGTTACTGTGCTTGAGGTTCTTCTTGGGGATGCTGGACCTGGGAAGTCTAGTCTAGTGTCAGGCTTTGTACAAGGACAATTCATTCAATTTCAGGTTGATCTATTGTTGAATTTTATAGGATTTCTATGAACTTTCAAAGGAAGCATTAAGGCTTTGTTCCAGCAATGGAGGCTCTTAATGCCATGGCCTCCCTCAGATTTTGGGGGCTATTACATAAAAACCCAAGTCACGTTAAGGAAAGATCTCAACCTTCCTAGGAAGCATGAGGTGGGATGAATGCCCAAAACACCTGGATCTTGCAAAGAACATGCTTGATGAGAGGCAACCTCCCTCCCAGCATATATCAGAGCATTCTGTTTTCCCAAGATATAATGTGAACTCCAGTTCTATCAATAAGAGGGGAGCAACCTCTTAAACTAAAGAGATTCCTGCCTAATTACATGAATAAAAATGTAATATGGCCCCAAATCTTTCATTTCTGGGTCAGATTCTGCTGCAGTCAAGTGCAGGAAAGGATCAAAGTTTCCAAGAGTAATACTTATAGGACTTAAAAGGTTCATTTTTATACCCTACCCTTGGTCATGCATTCCCCCACTAATCATTTACAAATGCAATTGTAGAATCTATGTAGTACTAGCTTAGCATCCACCTTTTGCCACTCGTCTCTTTGAGTTAAGATCCTTGTATTTTCAGTATTGATATTATGGTTCTCTGTACAGAAAATATAAGGAGAGTATCCTACTGACCTCGGTTGCACGTTCATTTTCAATAGTGACACTTCAATGCCTAATCCATTTCCATTGTCGAGAGGGGTTTTAGCTATTTTTGCATAAGATTCTATTTGGACCGCCACTTGGAACTGTTTTTTCACTCGCGGTAGGTCTGACGAAAAATTCTGGTGAACAACTTCCTTGGCCTTCCCTTCCTGCTTAATAGTTAGTCAGATGGCAAGGTTTGTTGTAATACATGGTGTTGTATATAGTCCGTGAATTAAATTTCTTTAACAACAATAGTAACTACGGATGAACCATAAATCATAGCCAAACCTCATGACAGACAAAATTGAGCATCTGTAAAGGAAGAAGCAAAAAGGGGAAAAGCCACATGAATCCAAAAACATCGGGCCATTGACTTATATATATATATATATATATATATATATATATATATATCATTACAATAATTTGTCATAGGTTTTCTGTTCACCTGGAAAGGTTCCAGAAGTTTTTAGTGCAGTTCTTTTGTGAACTAACTGATAGAAGAATCTCTGATCCCACAATTCTGAGTTCATAATAGATCAAACTCCAGATCTTCACATTTGATACGTAGTCTTTCCATAAAATTAAATTAAATTAAATCTATGCATCTTCTGCTTCCTCTGTGAACTTCTTGTATATATCACCTTTGTAGAACTCTCGGGTCCTGATCACCAAAACCAGTGAAACAAGAGCACCAAAGAATGTGATTGAAGCTAAAATTGTGAAAGCCAACCTATAGCATTGGCTCCCAAGGCAAATCAGCTCCTTCACCGAAGACCTAGCCATCCCTTTCTTTGCTAGCTCTTTCAATGCCTCTCTGTCATAGAGCATTCCAGTGACCTTCACATTCAGTATATAGGAGCCAAGGGGACTTGCTAGTTGTCCACAATTGAACAATGTAGAGTAGTACTTGAGGCCAAAGATTTCGGAAATGATCGCGAAAAGCAACGGGAGTTGGGCACCGAAAGAAAACCCAATGATCACGGATGCCACATAAACTGAACCAGGGGCTGGAAAGGCAATGAGGAGATGGCCAACACAGGATAGAAGAAGAACAAGGGTCATCATGAGGGGTCTGGGGACTTTCCACTTTACCAATAGGCTTTCAGAGACAAACCCAGAAAAGACTCTCCCAAAGTAGTTCCATATACTAACTAATGACACAAAAGAGCTTATTGTTTTGGTTGGATATCCCAGAGACTCACCAATTTGCCCCAAATTGTCTACTGCTGTCAAACTTGACCCGAGTCCGCATAGCGTCGCGATGAACAAAATGAGCATATCAATACTTAGTAATGCTTGTAAAATGGTGTAGTCTTCTCCTCTTTCTGGCTTGTTGAATATGTCAGCAAAACAAGATATCTTCGTGTCCTGTTTTTGCTCTTTTGAGGAATTTGATGGCAATGCATCTTCTTTCGCTTCAATTGTCTGTGGTACTTTCTCAATGGTCAACTCAGTTGGAGGATCACCAGGTTGTTTCTTGAGGTTCCAGAGAAGCAGCTCCTCTCTAATGGCAATGCCAAGAGGGACAAAGAGGAACACACAAACCACAGTGACACTTCCAGCATAGGCAGCTTGGGAGAAAGAAACTTGCTTTTGAACTATAATCATAGCCATGAGGAAAAGTGCAAGGGCAATTGAGACATAGAGGAAATGGTAAAAGACTCTGAGCTCGTTGGGTTGCCTAACAAGCTTCATGGGTCTAATGGTGTACACAAAAACTACTGATAGAGCAGCAGGAAGCCAAGCAATGAGAAGAATCATGGATTTTGAATTGTTTCCATAGACAGCCAAGTAAATTTGAGTAAATATGGCTCCACTAAGCCCAGTAAAACCCTTTAACAGACCAAGCATAACACCTCTGCTAGCTGGGAAATTCTTGACACAAGTGACAAGAGCTCCTGTGTTTGCAAAGTTTTGAGAGTTGGCCCCAATGCAAATGTAAAGGCACATGTGCCAAACTTTTGGCTTGGGAATTTTGGCAGTCACAGCCAGCCAAATCATGAAGTAGCCTGCAAAATTCATGGCTGAGCCAATTAGGAGCACAAACCAGGTTGGGGTGACTTCACCAATAAGGCCTGAGAGGACACCAACATTTGCACCAAGGTCTTTGAAGAACCCTAACAAGTTGAGGGTTGTTTGGTCATAGCCAAGAGAGGACTTGATCTGCTTGGAGTAGACACCAAAGAGGTAAGTAGCACCAGCTCCAGCCATGATGAGAAAGGAGGCAAACACAGAGAACCATCTTCCTCGAACCACATGGACTGCAAATGGAAGCAGTTCACTGTTTTTTCTGCTGCCATTACTGGCTTTGGAACTGCTCATTTTGGCCATGGCTGGTTGTAGTGCTCTTTCTTTGATCAGGCTTGAGTTCAAAGGGAATTAAGTGGGAGTGGCTAGAGATCTGAGAGAAGAAAAATTGAGGATGGGTTTGGATTGGTTTTGATTCAGATTTTGGAAGAGATTCATGTTGGATTTAATGATTAGGAGAAATATACAATACAAGTGCCGCTAAAGGCCAAAGGGATCAAGTGGGTGAGTTCAATGGAAGTGTCTTCTTTTAAACAACTTTAAATGCTGTGATTAGTGTGAACCAGTTGGCCTTAAGTATTTGGGTTGACTGCTGCATTGACTTGTAGTCTAAAAAACCAGGTAGGACGTGAGTAGGACCCACTTTTGCAACCCTTTCAGCTATCACGGATCATAAATCTTCATTTAGACGCTCAGAGCATTCACAGTGAAGGGTGTATTTTCGGGGGTATAAAATCACTTTTAGGACATGTTTACGTATCAGTAATGGAGAAACTAAGGAATCAAAGAATTTAGGAATCGGAGAACTACTGAATCGGTATGGGAAGAATCATTTACATTAAGCTGTTTACTAAACATATGGAATTAGCAATGGAATGGAATTGATTCTCATTGTTATTGTTTACTACTTTGCATAAATCAGAATCCAAATTAATTTTAGAATTATGTTAAAGTGATAAGGGTATTTTTGGAAGTTATTAAGAGAAAACAGGAATGAGAATCGTATCGACTACTCCCCTCTAGTTGATCTGATTCTTAGTTTTGAGGGAATGTGATTACGGATTTTGAGATGGGCCCCACTTATTTTTTCATTCCTGATTGCAAGTAAACGCAGGAGAAGTCATGAATGAAAATCATTCCCTTTCTTTCCATACCCATTACTGATACGTTCCATTTACACATCCTGATGGTGTAAATACAGTTTTTGCTCCAATAGGAAACGATGTAAATCTAAGATGTATAATTTTTCCTCTCTTTTCCCGAGTGAGTCCCGCCTGCAAAAGATGTAAAAATATATGTAAATGTACATTTTATTTTACATCTCCATGATGGTGATGTATATTTACATCCCTTTACATCTCTCTATTGGAGACGATTCCGGTGACAAGAGGTGTATATTTAACATATACTCCCATATACACCCTCCCATTGTGGATGCTCTTACAAAATTGTCACTTTTAAATCATGTATACATGCCACCCTTTCTTTTCTTGCTTCTGGTTGAAGTGCCTCCTCATATCCAATTCTTTCTTCTTTTTTTTAGCACAAGTGGTAGTCGAAACGATAGGAGGAGAGGATTTCTCACACACACAAACTTAGTAGCGGTTCCAGGATTCGAAAGTTGGCTGGGCAAAACTTATATACTAAACTCAATGGTATGAGTGTATTTCATTAATAAATATAAAAAGATACACATAATTAGGGGTACGTAATGAGTCTTACCATCAAATGCATCTATATCTACAAATACAAAAACTAATTTCTGAAATTTCTGAAACAATTGTCTTTGTGCGAAACAAAAAAAAATTACAAGCGAGCTTGGGGTTTGTGTGAGACAAAAAAATAATTATTATTATAAGTAGTGTAGGTAATATTTTTTTTAACAAAAAGAGAACATAAGCAAAGGTTAAGGATGGCGTCATGGAGGGCGGTTGGGGGCCAAAGGATATTATAGTAAGCAATCCAATTATGACAAAATTGATATATTTGTAGGCTTGTAGCTTTATCATCAAATCCATGTTTAAAAATGCAAAATACTCACTGATTAGAGAATGTCCACAGCAGCAAGCCTGCCAGGGCAATAAGGCCCCCAAGGTGAGGTTTGGACCTTCATCGCAAACAATTCAGCCTGGGCAAGCCCTGGGTCCCACCAACCTGGGCAAGCCCACGGGCTAATCCTGTCTGGGCTGTTGCCCTCGTGCTGCTGACGTCAACGCCTAATTTTCAAATTTTTTTTGCTGTTGGCGCTTGGAATACACGAGCCAACAGTAAAAAAATTTAAAAATTAGCCACTGACGTCAGCGCTGACCCACTAGCCCACATAGCCCAACGGTTATAAGCCACATGGCTTCTCTTGAAGCCTTCGATAAAAAAAATCTTGTCCAATCCAACGGCTGTCCAATTTTTAGCTTCAAAAAATTTTGGAAAAATTTTCTATAAATACCTACCAATATTATTCACTTTTCACACCAAATCTTCATACAAATTCATCTAATTGCAAATTTTTCACTTTCCACACTAAATCTTCTACTACAAAATTCCATTTGTGCAAAAATACAAATGACCTCTTCCATCGAAGCTGAGGGTCATGGACAAACGTTCGAAGAAGTCAAAATCTTAGCGACGAGGTAAAATTATTTTTTTTGCCGTTTTATTCAATTTAATGTCATTTTTTAAAGATATATATTTCCTGCATTTCCAATTTCCTTTTTTTTTTTTAATCGATTATTCAAGGAAAAACAAAAAAGAGGAAAACAATTACACATGGCTTCTCAAGTGAACAATGCCCGCAGTCGGTTCTAGTGGTGCATTCCGTGTCAGAAATAATAGCACTATTACGTCCTTTGAAGGAAAATACTCCCCCACGTCGTGATCTAGTGGAACCGCCTCCACCAATGATGGAGTTGTCCTTGTATTCCATTGTGTCGGACTATAAGGACCAAGAATATTTCAATTGTATGATGAGTGAATAGGTATTTCAATTGTATGATGAGTGAGATGTGAATTTTATAATAAATATGGACACGTGGCAACCGAAAATTTTATTCGAAAATTTTATTCAAAAATTTTATCCGAAAAATGTTATCTTAAATTTTAAGTGAAAATTTTATAATAAATAGTGACACATGATAACCGAAAATATAATCTAAAAAGCTTATCAAAATTAATAGTTTAAGTATAAAAAAATAGAAAATAAAGTAAAATGAATAGTATTTGCCTTAGACTTAGCCCTCATGGGTGGAACCACAAATAGCAAAGTTGACACTATTCACATGAATAGTGGCAGCCCTTACTTGCCCTTGCCCTAAACTTAACCTTTGGGTGGAGATACTCTTAATGGTAGGTTAATGTCACCCTAAGGGTAACATTTCCTGCATTTGCCTTTTCCCACCACCATAAGTCTTTCATTTCTGGGTATAGGAATCTTCTGTATGTAACATTTTACCACTCTGTCTCTTTAGATTTGAATCTTTTACTTGTATTTGTTGGAGAACAATCAATATAAAACCAAAATAACAGAATAATAAAAACCAACGAATATATTTTATATAGATATAATTGAATCAATACAGCAATAATATAGATTGTAGAATACTGACTTGAATTGTAGATAGAGTCCTGCAGATTTGCAGTGTCCTTTAGACAGTATTTCTCCTCTACCCTTGTGCTTGTAGTTCGATAGGAGTCTGTCCACCAGGATTAAACTATCTTAAATCTAAGCCTAAGCACAGTGGCTTGATTTCTGGCGAACAGTGGTATGAATTCTCTCAGGAAGTGTAAAATGTGAGAATGATGATGCAGTTCAAAAGTATGTTTCTGGTTTGATCGTATTGTCATTATATAGAGGTCTGACACCTCTTCATCCAACAGTTATGTTAACTGTTTTAATTAATTCGAATTTCAGATTTTGGTTTTATCTGAAAAGCCCGAATTTTCAATTAATAAAAATAAATTATTAATTAAATCAACAGAGCCCCAAGGCCCAAGGCCCATCTTTTGACAATTAATTATATATATATATTTATTACACAAATATATATATAATCCAAGCTCAAACCATGTTGAAGCTCAAGTGTGCCTCCACTAGGCCCATACTCTATTTAGTAATTCTAATGTGTTGGTGCTTATAAACTATGGAAGAAAACTACTCTCTTCCAATGTGGGACTACATGCAAGTGTTTTTTCCTATACAAATAAGTATTTTCTATGTTGATATTGTGCTTATTGATGAAAACTACGCGCAATTTTACATCTCCATATAATTATTATTTTTTCATTGAAAACCTTAACTATAAACTCTAAAATAGGTGTTTTCAATACAAGTGCTGCGTCAATTTTCTCTCGCGCTGAGGACACTTCAATTAATCCACCAATTCATGCCATTGTCTTGTTGACTTAGAAAAAATATCTCCACTCGAGGGATTTTGAGGATAATTGGCTACAACACAAGGCCCGGAACATGCTCAAAAAGTTTTTATGATACTGATGAGGGTTCACATGCCATTCACAACCATGGTCCATTGGTAGGACACCTTGCGCATTAGTTCATGTAACCATGGTCCATCTAAGAAAAATAGATTTTGAATTTTTTGAAGTTGGGAGGTGTCCGGTTCCATAATACATTATTTCAAAAGGGAACAACCAGATGAATAAGATTCTATATAGTGCGTGTTTAGTGTTTTGAAGTCATTTGCAATGTTAAAACTGTGTTCTATTTTTTTTCAGAGAATTTAGACTTCAAAACACAATTTTAACATTGCAAATAACCTCAAAACATTAAACACGCACTATATATAAACAACTTTTGAATGTCATAATCATTATCATTTAGTTATCAATAAAACTTTGAGAATTTTCTCAACTCTACCGTTTCTGGGGTTTGATGTTGTTTCTTTTCGCCGTGTTTTCTTACATTAGGTCACAAGACCATCAAATCATAGCCAATTCTCGTGACAGACAAAAGAAGAGAAAACCATGAAAAATTGAATCATATCAGGAGGAGTGTGTATTTTTATAACATATCTTACGAATAATTTGTCACGGGTTTTTATCCTTCACCAGCAAAAGGTGCAGGTGCATGCCCTCTTGGTGCAGTTCCCTTATTAACTCACTGATAGAAGATTCTCTATTTCTCATATCGGGAGTTTTACTAAAACACCCAAAATGGAGGTTGAAATTATAAAAAAACTCAAGCACTATTTAAACATATAAACACACCCAAAACCCATCATTACACACACTCAAAACCCATTTATAAACACACCCAAAAAGTTGATTTTGAGGTTGATTTTGGGTGTGTTTCTATGTTTAAATAGTACTTGGGTTTTTTTATAAATACATGTCTAGGATTGGGTTTATTTATAAATTTGTATTGAATATAATACATTCCAAATTCTGTCGTAATCATGTTGTTTCTTTCACAGCTTCATCAGCCTACTTTTATCAGTGGGATGGAATGCGCTATTTTAAATTAATCTAATGTATCGAGAGGGAGATTAAATTCGGATGTAAAGAAATGAGTACACTATCTTGATCAACTGACCTAGGCCTCTCATTGTATCTGTTTGCTTGATAAGTGTAAAGACTCAGAGATCGAGGCCCACCATTACCAGTGCCATTATTCCTCCACTTCCAAATCCTCATCTCTCGTGCAAAACGTGAGAAGCGAACCTGAGCATAGCATGATTCAACCTATATTACAAATTGGGTACCACCACTTGAGTTGTATCATGTTATCTATGGGATTGGGTGTCTGAATATAATTGTTGGGTGTTGTAGGATAACTCTTTTTGTTTTTGGTACTGTATGGGCTAGAGGCCCAAAAGGCCAACCAACCAGGCCAAGATATCCCTCAACCTACCAAAGCCTGAACGAATAGCTTTCTTTCTTATGTTTTCTTGGTCTTCTAATTTATTTTATTTTTCAGCCACGTATTCCAATTTTTTATTTTGGTTAGGCCCAGTTGAATTCAGGTCCGACCTAGTTGATTTTTACAAGTTTCTTTCGATCAGCATGCTGTGATTACAAGTTCAATTGGGAAGGAAAAAAAAATCAAACCAAACCAACAATGTATCGGAAGTTTAAGAGAGATTTGACGGAAATGGACAGGTGTTCTGGAATTGCTTGGAACTAGAAATTACATGGACAAAATTAACTAAATTAAAATTACAGAGACAAAAATAATAAAAATGGCAAACTATAGGTATCATTTATTTTTTTGGGCCTAGTTAATAAAAACCAAGAATAAACCAAAAAACACACTTAGTAGCACATGAAGGTTTTTTTTATAAACATAATCTTTTTAGTATTATAATAATTTTATCTTCAGTTGTTTTTAGATTTTTTTAGTATATTAATAATTTTTCTTGTTTTTATACATTTTCTTTGTGAGTTTGTCTCATTATTAATATATATATATATATATATGTGTGTTTAGATTATATCCTTCAATAAAATAAAACAAAAGATAAATGTGGTCTCGTAAATTATTGTTGCTTAAATGCGCCCCCACAAAAATAAAATTCAGTCCGCCATCGAATACAAACCCTAAAACCACAAGATAGACCACATTGCATAACAACATGTACTGGTGTACTGGAGTCTCTTGTATACTCTAGGCATTTGGTCCTCCTCAGCTTCCCAAACTTGCTACACTAAACCATGGAAACACCTTCTTGGACACCACTCTCTAACTCAACAACAGTACGCACTATTTTCCATGAAGAGGCACCATGCCCTAGCTCCCATCTCATCTCAACACAATGTTACACCTTTAGTGATAAACAAAATTCCACTATTCTGAGGACATAACATTACTTTTACTAGTTTGCTCCCTCTCTCTCACACAAAAATTAAATAAATAATTCAGCACATGCTCGCTCTCTCTCTCTCTCTCTCTCATGCAGGCAAACAAACCCCACAAAATTTATGCATAGGCAAAGCATGTGCTTCTACAGCTCACACATTGTATATAAGTGATAGGGCCAATGAGCCCAAAGCAATTTCAGAGATGTTCCAATTCAAAGTCCGGATTGTGCCCTCCATTTCCCTTCTCTGCATGGCTTCCAGTGCCTGGCTCAGCCCCACATAACCCTAATTTATAAACGAAAATACTTACCTCCTTCTGAAAGTAACAACTTCTATTTTCCTATCAATTATTATTTGATATGTATGTAGAGATTTTTTATTTATGTCTTGATAAATTATTTTTACATATTTGTCAAACTATGATTCGCAGGAAGTATGAATAACTTTGTCTAAAGAAGAAACGAAGCAGTGTCTATTTATAAATGGGACCTATATTTTGAGGATTTAATTGTTAAATACTCATGTGACAAAGGAATATAATCCCATATAAACAGGGCAAATGGGCCTTTGTTTTTCCTGCTTCCCAATTAAACAATATATGAATGGTCTCTGTAGCTGTTCCTCATATGACCTATATATTGAAGAACGTATGATTGGATTCAAACACAAAATAAGGACTCCTTCCTTCCCGCTTTGTATTGTGGGGCACATAGGTCCTGCCGCCGCAGGTACCTTACCATGTGGCTTTGCCTTTGGTGGTCCATGTTCCTTAATTAGCCTATGCTTTTTTCTAGGGAAAAATAATTGAATGGGTCACCATGCTTTGTGGGTCTTATTTCCGGGAACAGTGAGTTCACTAATGTTAGACCAAAGAAAAGATATTTGAGTGCGACCGTAACATCACAAATTATCATATAAATGGAAGACAAGTTTTTATTTTAGGATATAGTATGAGTGGACTGTTAACCTATATAATGGTGACATTAATTAATTTTTTACGATAGAAAAGGAGTCTAATCAAAATATTTCACTCCAATTATTGATTAACCAAGGACAACTTATACTTGCCAATGGGTGTTTACCTCAGTGGTTGCAGTCTTCAGCTGCAAACCCCATAACACCAATTCGAATTCCAGTGTGTGTGAGCCTTTTGCCGTCCCCCTTAAATTAGGTACTCGATGTATCTGAAAAAAGGGACAATTTATACCCTTTTTTTTTCTTTGTTGGCCAATACTAGATTGGGGAAATGTTCAAGTTTTCAAAGGTTCCCAAGAGACTTTCTAACCACAACCTACGTCGAGTGTATTGTTTACTACTCACGAGAGACAATTAACATCACATAAATTGGGATAGCCTAATAAAAACCACAATCCCTGTGTCTTTATCCTGACTTTGATTCACAATATAATGGCATTTTCTGGCGTAGCTCTCCTAAACCAATGTACTATTAGCACTCTCACTCCAATAATGGACTCTTGCCGTTTATATCAGGGCAGACAATGAAGGTGACAATTTTTTAGATGCTTGGGACAACCAAGGAATATCTGGGATTTTTTTTTCTTTTGGCTCTTGAGTTCAATTATTGTTAGTACGTTCAATCCATCGTGCTGATGGTAGTCTTAATATTTTTCTTCCTAGGGGCAAGATGAACCTTTCAAACCATTTTTTGTTTGTTCTTATATTTCCCCTCTTTGAGGCATTTTATCAAGCATGAATGTGTTGCTAGAGTATTTCAATGAGTGCCATGAATGTTGAGTTGAGACTTGAGAAGGCTTCATTGGCTCATATGCATCCGCATGGTTGTTTCCACAAATGACTTTGTGGAAAAATAATGATTTATGCGCTTATTTTTTACTTATCTGGACTCCAAACTGAATATTTTATAATACTTAAATATTCACGTAATGAGTCTAAAAGGCTCAAAAAATGACTGTTGAAATCACTAGCCTTGTGGAATTCCTATTTTCATTCTATGTTGGAATGATTAGGAAAATCAATAATTCTCTTAACTTGATTTAGATGTGTAAACTCATGGACTCCAGCAAATTTGTCATCCTAAATTACTCCCATAATTCTTTTGATTTTTTTTTCTGGTCACGATAAAAAAAGATGAAAAACACTTTGCACTTTTATCTATTCACAATTTGAAAATGGTCATGATTACATAATTAGACCTAAGAATACCACCACATTAATGACCATATTTAAACTCCAAACAAAGCTTAATCATTTCGCCCATTATGATATGAAACTTATTCTCCAACTACATTGGCATGCTATCTAATTGGTCAAGTATGCAATAAATAATAACTAAGAACTTAAAAGAAAAAGAATGCTACTATTTTCTTACCTATTTTATTTAGAAGAGCATCTCCAACCGATGTGTCAAAAGTGCCACATAGACCTTTAACAGCTAGAAATAACATCTCACATGACTCCAACCTATGTGTCAAAGCTGATGTGGAATGAAGGTTGGAGGTTAAGATGTTATTTTTGATATCCCAAAAGTAAGATGTCAAATGAATATTTTATTCTTTTATTCTTTTCTTTTCTTTTTAATTAAAATAAATCAACATTAAAATGTAATAAAATAATAATTTAATTTGACATATCAAGTGGAGTGTAAAGCTGTGTAAGATGTCAAATAGCCACATCAGCCATCAAATTTAAATTTGATGTTTGGTATTTGACATGTCCCTTAGAGATGCTCTTATAAGCTATAGACAACTCGTGACCTATATTCATGTTTGCCACAGACAACCCGTGGTCAAAGGGTGTTGGCTACATGTTATACACAGATTACGTGATTGTGATAGTTGCGTCGCCATTAACTATTTGTCACTGTGAATGATATCCCGGCCTATAAACGGTGGATCCCAACACAGCTAGGCAAACAACGGCCTTGGCTCCTTTTTCTAGTAGTGAAATTATATAGGTTTTTCTCATTACCCTTTTTTCTTTTAGTATAACTAGCCTCTTCACACGCGCTTCCGCGCTTACGAGAGGTTTTTTAAAAAAAAATTAAAATTTATTTTAGAATTAAAAAAGATAATGGGTAGTTGTGTTCCATAAAAATAGTATCCATTATCTGATTTTCTTTTAAATTTTTTTTTTAATATGAACAATTGTGAATTCACCATATTAATCTCATTTAATTAATAATTTCAATTCTTAACGTTTGCATTAACTAAGGGTATTTTCTGGTATTTTGAATGTTTCACTATTCTTTAGCTTTTACTTTATATATATAGATTAAAAAATTAAATTTTAAAATAAATAAATAAATAAACTCATTGAACCCTTTTTTTGGGACAAACAAGCAGAAGAAGGTGCATAACATTAAATTTATTACACGAATGGTTCTTGAATTTTTAGACCAAACTTCTCACTAACACGAGATCTTTAACTTGTTTAGCAAGCCTCCACCAAATTATGCACAAAATTTGAGATAATCTTTTATATTTAGCCTTCATTTTCAGCACGCCTTTCCATAATTAACAAGGCCAAACACAGCATTCGCTTTCCTCAACCCAACTCAATTAGCTAAGCTAGACAGCTAGACAGTATGCCAAAAAAGCTCACGAATTATTTTTATTTTTGAAAATTATTTAGTTATTTATTTTATTTTTATGGTAGGTATGCCATTAAATTCTATCAAATATTCCGATGCTTCATCCACACGTATGTGGTATGCCCACTAGCATTTGGATGATAACAACTTATGAAAAGTGCTTGGCAACTCAAACAAGTAATCTAATAATACTAATCCTTAATTATAACACCTAATCCTCTATTATTTTTCCTTTCCCTTGGTTGGAGTTGGACCAAGTCCTCTCTCTCTCTGTCTATGTCTCTGTCTCTGTCTCTCTGTCTCTCTCTCTCTATTCAAATTTGACATAATCTTATCATTGAATATTAAGCAGGCTATGATTATATTTGTTGCATTTTCAGTTCGTTTTCATTTACTTTTGTCTTTTTTTGTTTCATTATTATTAGCCTTCTTTTTGTGGTGGACGTAACCAAATTTAATCCACAGCTTGCCGTGCACGAGGTGTTAAATTCGATCATAAAAATTGAATGCTTTTCTGATTTGTCTCACCATGGTTTTGTGGCAAGGGAATCAATCAAGCGATGAAATTTTAGTAAAGCTGGTGGGTTCATGCGAAATATTTTACGGATTAATAAGAAGAATATTCATGAATGATCCAACATGCGTGATAGGTTTATGAATTAAGGAGGTGCGGTATGATTTGGATCGGTTTCACTTCTTAATTGTGATCATAAACCTTGTTGAGCATGTTGGGAGATGAAGATGGGGAAAATGTGTGAAAAATAATTTTGGAATGTGAGATGCGTGGCAAGAAACTAAAAATAATAAGCGACTAAAAACTTTGGTAGCTGATTTGGGTAACTTTCATTGCCCTTCATAAATTTGTGCCTAGCTTTTTTTTAGGACCAAAAGACTTAGTCTCCGAATATTTAAGGCAACCAAAATTCATTGAAACAACGACTTCATTTCTCTTACTTTTTGTTGTTACTTGCGTGTGACCAAATTGATTGGTTCCGGGAAAGTAGAGGGCAATAGATACCCAGGTCCTTCTCACTTTGAAAGATAAGATTAGAGGTAAAATCAAAGATCGTTCTAAGCAACAAAAAACAAAGGCTCCTTCTCACCCAATTGTTTTTTTTATTTTGTTTTTTCCCAAATGACGGAGTTGTTATTGACATCCTTAAAAGGACTTCAAACACTTTCGAAGAACAATTTATTTTCTATGTTATGGAGGAGAGTGCATAATCCCTTTCGACACTCGTCAAATTCTTTTAGTTTTTGTTTTCTTTGAAATTTTATAAAAATTCGTCGTCAATTTTAAGAAGTGAATGTTTTTCCACAACTTTTTTGGAATGTCCATGCCGCAATATCTCCCTTAATTTAAGGCTCGGATCATCCAAAACGAGTGGATAACCTTAAGTTAATTCATCCAGTGATATTTTTGGGATGAAGTTCATCCACAGAGTCATCAATTAAATTATTTATGTCCGCCGGCATGAATTGGTTCATGTTGTTATTACCAAATCGCCATTTACAATTACGGTTTAAACCACTAACTTTAAATTTACACGGAAATTCCAATGATTTCGTGGCATTCTCTCATCGTAGGTTTCATAACTAAAGCTTTTCCCTGCTCTTTGATCTCCATTTTAATTGCACGTCCTCCTCAACTGTATGTATGAGCTTCCAAAGGTACTTTATGAAGTGCCCCATTTTGCCCAAAAATGTTCCTTTTTCAATGCTGCCACGCTGTGAAGCCTTTTTTGGACGTTAATTTCTTATACCAAGTTTGCCCCTATACCGAACATTCTCTCCGTTTTTTTAAATTGCTTTTTATAAATGAAATAAAATTCTCGACCGACTCTATTACTTTACGCGTCAAATATTAATCAAAATAGTACTTATGATCAACACCCAAATACAAGGAATGAATGATTATAGTGATGACCACAACTGAGAGACTGTTGTTATTGATGGTGTTAGATTGATTAAGCAGATGCTTACAGACTGGCTTATCGGATAATACAAAGATAAAATCATCCACTTTAGCATAATGCTTTAAAAAAAAACAAAAGCCTGAAAGCCACCCAGCACCAAGTGAAAACTGTCGAAATTTTGAAGGTACATAATACCGAGGGCACTTTCGTCATTTGAGCAGAATTGGCACCCAAAGAAGCATTACATTACAGCAACCCGAGACCATCGCCGAGGTCCATTCTTTCTTCTGCTATCCTTCACCACCATGTGACGCCCTGAAACCCAGTTCTTCCTCTCTGATCTCTGTCTGCAACTGTGCACACCATTTTCATTCTTTATTATTTGATTATTTCTCAATTTCAATTTTTTATTCCATTTTCACATGTAAACAGAGCTCAACCACATCAAAGATTTGAACTTTTTTCTCCATTTCTTAATTTTATTTTTTGGTTCAAAAACGAAACGCCAACAAACCCACATTTCATCCGTCACTGTTCCTTCGTTTCCACTTCATCACCAGACCAAGAACCGAAAGACCTCCCGCAACCACTGAAAACCCTTTCGTTTTCTCAGAATATTTCACCAAAAGCTTGAATCTTTTCTGGGTTTTTAAATGAGATGTTGGAGCAGAAGATCAGAGCCCCGAAAAACAGAGGGTTCTATGTCAGAATGAAGCTCTTGCCCAGCAAACATGGAAGATCATCAGTACCTCAATTAGAGAAAAAAAACTTCTTTTATAGAAATTGCAAATGGGTTCTCTGGCTCTCCCTCTCCTTGTACTTCTTCAGCTCCTATCTCATCAGTAACCACCCCAATCAGAACAACAAACAACCCACCTCCCTCTCCAAAACCCATTTTTCAAGCTTAGCCTCTCGTGCCCTCTTCGAATCCACCACCAATAACATAACACAGAAACAAGGTCAATAAACCATATTCGTCCATCTTAAAAAATCCCATATTTTTCTTTTCATAATTTTTAGACAAATTTGATGAATTAATTCTAAAGTACATGTTTTCTTTTTCTGTGTTTTTCAGGCTTGCCCTTCAACGACTTGAAGATTTTCGTATACGATTTGCCAGCGAAATACAACACGGATTGGCTAAAAAACGAGAGATGCAGCACCCACTTGTTCGCTTCCGAGGTCGCCATTCACAGGGCGCTTTTGACAAGCGAATATTTGACCGTTGACCCATACGAAGCGGACTTCTTCTTCGTCCCTGTCTACGTCTCCTGCAACTTCAGCACCGTCAATGGCTTCCCGGCAATAGGCCACGCTCGTTCTCTCATAGCCTCCGCCATTAACTTAATATCCACCCAATACCCATTTTGGGATCGGTCCCACGGCTCCGACCACGTCTTCGTCGCTTCCCATGACTTCGGTTCTTGCTTCCACACCATGGTAATTCAATTGGGCGGTGACAGAAAAAAAAAAGAAAAAACGTTTCTTTTTTGTTTTTGTTGTTCTGGATTTATAAATTAGTTTTCTTGGTTTTCGTTTTCTCAGGAGGATGTGGCGATATCGGATGGGATACCGGGGTTCTTAAAGAACTCCATCGTGTTACAGACGTTCGGTGTGAAACAGAGACACCCATGTCAAGAGGTTGAGAATGTGGTCATTCCGCCGTACGTTTCGCCGGAAAGTGTATTGAGGACGCTGGAGAAATCTCCGGTAACGGGCCGGCGAGACATCTTCGCTTTCTTCCGGGGCAAGATGGAGGTCCACCCAAAAAACATCAGCGGCCGTTTCTACAGCAAGTAATAATTGTTTAATAATTAAGCAAGTAAATGAAACTAATCAAACTCATAATCATTTTGTTTTGTGAATTGACTGATTTGCCCTCGTCTTTTTCAAGGCGGGTGAGGACAATGCTGTGGCGGAAGTACAACGGTGACCGGAGGTTCTTCCTGCAGAGGCATCGGTTCGCCGGTTACCAGTCGGAGATCGTGCGGTCGGTGTTTTGTCTCTGCCCCTTGGGGTGGGCTCCGTGGAGCCCTAGACTGGTTGAATCGGTCGCCCTGGGCTGCGTGCCGGTGATCATAGCCGACGGAATCCGGTTGCCGTTCGACGACGTCGTTCCGTGGGCGGACATATCGGTAAACGTAGCGGAGAAAGACGTGGGTAAGCTGGCGGAGATACTCGAACACGTGGCGGCGACCAACTTGAGCGCAATTCAAAAGAACCTGTGGGACCCGCGCGTTCCGCGGGCCCTGATGTTCAACGATCGGGTCCATGAAGGCGACGCCACGTGGCGGGTTCTTTCCGCTCTTGCGAACAAGCGGGCCAGGTCGTACAGAAGGTCGAGAGTTTCGAGCCAATAGGACGCCGACCGCGTGGACAAGTGGAATTTGGGAAAGGCGAAATGGTGTGCCAGCCAATGGGCGCGCATCGCATTTGCTGCGTTGTGTAGTTGACGACAGCTAGACTTTTTTGGTGGTATGCGCTTGGCGGGTCCCGGATCTCTGACATGGCGAGTTCTCAGTGGCTGTTTGTGCGGTTGGCAGTAAATGTGATCAATACTCTTGTATATGTAAGCTGAAACAAATACTGTAAAGTCAAAAAATTTTCTATAGAAAAAAAGTAGGGAAAGAAATCCCATTATATTCCAACTTTACTCTTCTTCTTTTTTTCTTTTCCAAATCTCGTGAGATCTGTGTATAGTTTTGAATATTCTATACCCAATAATTCTTATACCAATATTTTCGCTTTTTGTTATTTTATAAATATATATATATATTATGTATTGGGTTGCAACTTGCAAAGCCAAGGAATAATACATTTCAAAAGGAAATTTATATTATTTTATTATTTATATTATTATTATTATTATTTTTGGGTTGGGGCATAATAATTCGTGCTTGTGTTGGCCTAGAACGTTGAGAAATCGGGAAAGCTGGGAAAAGAAAAGAGGAATAAACAAGTAAATAATTGTTAGGAATAGAAAAGGAGGAGGGGGAAAAAGGCGGGAATATGAAGTGTCAGAGGAAGGGACAGACAGGTTTAATCGAGCCAGCAGGGTGCCAGCCGAGGCGTGTCAGAGGCTTTAAAAGACCCTTATTTTTATACAAACAATTTAAGTGACGGTGTGGGTGTTGTCAGTGGTCACGGATACGGTATCCAAGTAAAGTAAATCCATACAGTGCCATGGGCTCTTATGTCATTTCCAAATCAATCTCAACTCGATCCATGGAAAGGTGATAAACAAATGAAAGTAATGATGGACACGGTCCGAATTGAATCGATACGGTCGAATCCTTTGGTTCGGTTCGATTTTGATAAAAATCACGGAGGAAATTGAACTAAAAGACCCTCTATTTTTCCTCTGCATCTTTTCGATTTTGAGCTTGGTACCAGTGCAACAACTTTTGAGGATTCCTGCTGCTTGAAGACAAATGGTGATGTGCTTAAAGTCCCATTGATTTCTTGTACTTCATATTTGTTAGTGTAATGATTCACCAGTTTTTTCTCTCCTGGGTTTTCTGGTTCTACAAGGAGCCATAATCCAATTAGGAGTTGTCTTAAAAGTAGAAGTGCACTAGGTTTTTGGCTTTCTTGTACTCCACGTTATCTGACTTTTGGGCCTACAATGAGGGCTGGCCTAATAAATAATTGCAATCACCTTTTTTTGGAGCCAAAATTGAAACTACATTTCTTAGAATGGCACTTCGCCTAAACTAAAGCAAGAAAAATATTGCACATGGCTTGTAGCTCATGTGGTTAAAAATATTTATTCATGCGCTTGAGGTCCTACGTTTGATTCCTCATTCTCCTAATATTGCTTGTATAAAGAAAAGGAAGAAAATAGTTTGACATTTTAAAAGGTATTTTATTACATAAATATATAGATTGTATCTTGAATTTTTTGGTTGTTTCATGTGCATCAACAATACAAAGCTTCAATTTTTTAAATTTGAATTATGAGGTGAAGGTGTGTAAAAGAAGAAATTTCAATTTTTTTTCTCTTCATTATTTCCTTTTAATGATAAAATGTTCAAAACAATGATTGGATCCTAAATCAACAAAAAGAAAAAAAGACCCACAATAAATTTAATAAGTGCAACAAGACTTATCTTTTAATCTCCGCCTTTTGGAAAAAGGTAAGTGTTCCATGAGCTAAGAAACCCTACTTTTCTCTTCATACAATCATACTGACTTAGATATCAGTGACTCTTTGACTCACACCACACCAGTCTATTCAAAGACTCACGATGGTCTTCTTTTCTTAGTTTCAAGGTGCAAAGGTCTTTAAGAAGTACAAATTCATTTCCCAAAACAACAATTTTTTTTATAAAAATTTTATCAAGTGGATAGGAGAATTCAAATTTAGTATCTCTGTTGGGAAGAAAAATACCATACAACAAAAGCTAGCTAGTTTGTCAATCTGTTATGATTTGAAATCATTTTATATATTTTTGCTAAATATCTTCACCCCATTTTGTATCAAACAAAATAATGTGGTTACTGAAGCACATAGTGTTTACACCATAATCAACCGAGCATATCCAGCATCAAAGCAACTAGCACCAAGAGCATCAACACCATGACACATGTCACCACCACAGTGACTTGTGCAAAGTCCCACATCGGAAATCTACACAAACCTCCCACTTTCACCTCCCTATAAATAGGGAATAGTATCCATGTGAAAAGGGGACTTCCTCTCTCCACTTAGAAGAGGATCCGGGTCTCAGAGCTAGACCCTAGGGCCGGGGACTCTATTCTAGATCCCTAGCCTGGGCATCTCACTTGTCATCTTTATATTCGGGTCCAACCCCATGTACAAATGTAATCCTACACTATTATAATGAGAACATACTTCTCCGTGGACGTAGCCCATTCATTAAGGGTGAACCACGTATATCTTGTCTTCTTTACATTTATCGCTTGCCCAAGTCTTTATACACATGCTTAAGGTCCTCACCTTCATTCAACATCCATCACACCTCATCACTAAGTTGGACTCAATCTTGGCCCAACCATTTTGAGCATCAACAGTTTGGTGCCGTCTGTGGGAATCGATACAAAAGGCTTATGACGTTCTCCCCTTCCTCAGTGCCCTTCGGCACCCATACAATCTTCATCATATAGTTTGAGTGATGCCTTCGGCACCCAGCCATCATTTGGCATGAGCTATGCCTTCGGCACCTAGCCATCAATCGGCGCAAGCGATGCCTTCAGCACCCCGCCATTATTCGGCACCCAGCCATCAACCGGCGTGAAACATGCCTTCAGCACCCACCTGCCTAGCCACAATGCCTTGCAACATGCGAGCTTTGTGTTGCCTCCGGCACCATCGTGCCCGGCCACATTGCCTTGTGACATGCAAGCTTTGTGTTGCCTTCGGCACCTTCATGCTCAACCACATTGCCTTGCGACAGGCAAGCTTTGTGTTGCCTTCGGCACCTTCATGCTCAACCACATTGCCTTGCGACACGCAAGTTTTGTATCGCCTTCGGCACCATTGTGCCTAGTCACATTGCCTTGCGACACGCAAGCTTTGTGTCGCCTCCTGCACCATCGTGCCTAGCCACATCGCTCTGCGATACGCAAGCTTTGTGTTGCCTTCGGCACCCCCGTGCCTAGCCACATCTTATGTCGCCTTCGGCACCATCGTGCCTAGCCATATTGCCTTGCGACACGCAAGCTTTGTGTCGCCTCCGGCACCATCGTGCCTAGCCACATTGCTTTGCGACACGCAAGCTTTGTGTCGCCTCCTGCACCATCGTGCCTAGCCACATCGCTCTGCGATACGCAGGCTTTGTGTTGCCTTTGGCACCCCCGTGCCTAGCCACATCTTGTGTCACATTCGGCACCATCGTGCCTAACCACATTGCCTTGCGACACGCAAGCTTTGTGTCTCCTCTGGGACCATCGTGCCTAGCCACATCTTGTGTTGCCTTCGGCACCATCGTGCCTAGTCACATTACCTTGCGACACGCAAGTTTTGTATCGCCTTCGGCGCCATCGTGCCTAGCCACATTGCCCTGCGACATGCAAGTCTTGTGTTGCCTTCGGCACCCCTGTGCCTAGCCACATATTGTGTCACCTTCGACACCTTCGACAAACCTCTCTGATATGAGCACATCCTCACCACAAGATAAGATTTCTCTTCTTACATATAAATATTGCATACGAGCATGTAATATTTAAATAATTTATTGCACAATCCTATTCAACAATATGGTTCATGAATATTGCATATGAGTAAAAGCTGTCCGGGCCACTTTGAAGATGCTCCAATTTGGCAAGTGCCAAATATTCCAAGTCACCGACAACATCACTTTGCAGGGCTAAGGAGGCCAACCACCATTTCAATCCAATGAGAAGCCCACATGACAACTAGCTGAAAGTCTGGAGCAATTTAGATGGCCGAGCCATACGGCACCCAGCCACTAAACTTATCAAAACACCCAATGGGAAGCAGCTTCAAATTCAATGACATTCAAGGGCGCACCCAAGGACACTTGGAAAATTTCTCAGGGCACCCAAGGACACCGAATGGCAGCCACGCCCCACATTCTCCAGAAAATTTTCACCAAATTTCAAATGGCCCAGCTCCAATTTCAAGTGATCAAGTGTTTCACACCAGCTGCACAGGCCCATAAAAGTGCTCCCCAAACTGATCGCACCGAAGGCCCAGCAGCTCCCCTTTGAGATGTGGCCTAGGCCTCTTCCAAAACAGCCCACATCGAAGGACTACCAACAAACAAAGATCATCAAAACGAATCCTAGGCCACTAGCCGAACGGCAAGACCCATGAAAAGGCAATATAGGGGCTCAAACCATCGACTAAATTTCAAGCGGACCCAGCTCCCAGAAACCGGTGATTCAATTCCAAGTTTCTTGCCGAAACAACAACACAGCCCCAAGCTCTTACCGTGAACAATTCTCGAGCCCGCAAAAAATTGATCAAGACACCCGCACCAACATTTCAACAGCAAGGCCTCCTTGCTCAGCCCAGCAAGGCCTCAAAATCCAGGCTCCAGACCCTTGCCAAAACCCGAAACAATCAAGCACCTTTTGCCCAATGGCCTAGCCCCAGCACCGTTCAGTTTTTGTCTCACGAAATATTGAAGGACAAGGACCTAGCTCCGAAAACAACGCATTCTTGTATCTCCAGGAGGATTATCTCGGCCTCCAGCTCACGGGGCCTACCTACCGAAGGCTCGGAGAGTCACCTCACCTACCAAGCTGCCGGGCTATTCAAAGGAATCTGCCCAACGTCAACCAGTTGCCGAATCTGCCCAAACAGCCCAGCTCAAACCAAAATTCCCAAGTCGCTAAGTCAGGCAGCCTAGCCCCAGTTCCTAGCTCTCAGACCCGAGACAATGTTCCCCAAGACAGCAGAAAATCCAAACCACCCTTGCCGAACGGCAAGGAGCATGCGCAAGAAAAGTGGAGGGCTTTGAAAACACTATTTACCTCAATAAAAGGCCTGGCAGCACGGGAAAGAACCCAGCTCCGATCTCTCCTTTCCAAGAACCAACTCTGGGCCCAGCTCCTTCAAAACATATAACACCAAGCTACCAATATGAGGACAAAATTACTCTCAAACAACCCTTGCCGTTCGGCAAGGGTTGAGCAAATCAAAAGATGGCTTCCAAAAAAAAAAACAGACCCAAGTCTTACCAACGACTCAGCTCCACTCTCGAGTTCCCCAGCTCTCCTGACCAAAGACGTAGCTCGGTGACTAAGCTCACCATGGTTTCAGCACGTACCAACCGGATCTGCCACGCTCGTGAGACTTCATAGTCTTCTCGGTAGCCAAGGCCCCAGGCTCCCGAGCTCAGCCAATCGCAAATCCCTTGCCGAACGGCAAGGGTCGTGCAACAGTAAAACGACGGACCTGTCGAAAGCGGAAAAGCTGCAAATGCTCAACCACCGAGCACTTCCTAGCCTAAACTCAGCCTACCCAGACCCAAGTTCTAGCTTCACCCACTCCTGCCGAAGCTTCAACCACAACAACACCAAATTTCAGAGGGTCCAGCAACTTCCAGATTCAAGAAAGGGGCTGGGTGGAAGAAGAATGAGGACTGAAACTCAACAGGTGCCAGGTCCGTTGTTGACTCAAAAGACACGCCTAGATCCAGGTCATGTTCCAAACCTGCCGAAAGGAGGGAGGCTTCGAAACTTCCTCTTCACATAAGTTGCCAAACGGCACCCCTCAAAAAATCTTACCCTTGCCGAACCGTGAGCTGCGTAAAACATCTAGAGTCCCATTGCTTCCTTTCGCATAGACCTGGCCGAGTGGCAAGTCTTATGTAAAGAAAATCATGCTGCCCAGCCCTTACGAAAAACCCCAACTCACTACTTCTCCAACCTTGCTGAAGTTATTACCAAAGCCCACAAAGGCAAAGGCCCAGCCTTCTTGCCAAAAGCCCAAACTTTGGTCACCATGGTCCCAGCCTCTTGCCATACGCCAAGCCAACTAATGCATGGTACCCTTGCCGAACGGCAAGGGATTCGCTCAGGCAAAGTGCTGTGCTCACGGGTTTCTCTCATTACCGAAGCCAAGACCAGACTCAGCCCCAGTGACCCAGCTTTGTGACTCAGCCACTCACGCAGCTTCCTAGCCAAACCTCAAGCCCAGCTATTATTCAAGATAGGCTAAACTTGCCGACATGCCCCAGAGGCCCAAACCCTTAAAATCTTATTTTTCTTAAGCCTTGCCGAAGCTCAGCACTTCGCCCAGCCCCATTTTGGCCTCTAGCCGAACGGCAAGGGCATGCCAACTTTACTTACGGTCTCAAGCCCCCCCCACCCCACCCCAAAAAAAAACAAAACGGTGGGGTTGAGAATGTCTTGGCCTCCTTGGCGAAACCCACCTAGGGCCTAGCCCTTGCAAATCGTTTAAGCACTTGGGTCCCTTGCCAAAGCCCAGCTCTAAGGGGAATTTTGCCGAAATCTCTATTAAGGCCCAGCCTTTTTTATCTCAGGTCTTTGCTAGGAACCAAAGTATACTCCAATGGCCCAGCTCCTTGCTCTTCAAAATTTTGCTCCCAGGGCCCCCCCCTTGCCAAAACTTCAAGGCCATGACCTCTACCGAAGCTCAGCCCCATAGGGTTCAGTCCCGGCCTCCTTGCCAAAAGTCTAGGTACCCAGCTACCAACAGGTACAAGGCTCACACAGCTTTTATTATATCTTTCAAGTGTTAACGCAACTTCTAGCTTGCCAACTTGGGGGACTAGGGACTGCCCTACGGCTCCCACTGAACTTGGAATGCTCGGTCACGATTACACAAAAACCTAACAAGTTCCCAACCCAGAAGTTACTTCTTGACCGCGAACTTGGGGGACTACTGTTTACACCATAATCAACCGAGCATATCCAGCATCAAAGCAACTAGCACCAAGAGCATCAACACCATGACACATGTCACCACCACAGTGACTTGTGCAAAGTCCCACATCGGAAATCTACACAAACCTCCCACTTTCACCTCCCTATAAATAGGGAATAGTATCCATGTGAAAAGGGGACTTCCTCTCTCCACTTAGAAGAGGATCCGGGTCTCAAAGCTAGACCCTAGGGCCGGGGACTCTATTCTAGATCCCTAGCCTGGGCATCTCACTTGTCATCTTTATATTCGGGTCCAACCCCATGTACAAATGTAATCCTACACTATTATAATGAGAACATACTTCTCCGTGGACGTAGCCCATTCATTAAGGGTGAACCACGTATATCTTGTCTTCTTTACATTTATCGCTTGCCCAAGTCTTTATACACATGCTTAAGGTCCTCACCTTCATTCAACATCCATCACACCTCATCACTAAGTTGGACTCAATCTTGGCCCAACCATTTTGAGCATCAACACATAGGATAGGAGTAATCAAACAGTATTTTGTCCAGGGCGGGACGGACCATTCTCCTGCGCAAGTCCACGGCTTGCAGGAGTACCGATCTCCCTGATTTCGATCGAAGTTTAGCAGCTTTAACTGCACATTTCAGCACAAGAGCGCTTACTAGTTCCACCTTCGTTGGGCCTTTGTTGATGCCATGTTGTCGAAGTAGCAACATGGCATTTATATATATATAATTAGACAAAGCTACACATTGACACAGAAACACACGTTTATATATAAATAAACAAGCTAGACATAATAACAACTTACAAGTTCATTACATAAGAAAGAGAGAGCTACTTCATTCACATTGACAGCGGATGGCAGGAGATTCATCCAAGTAAACATAAACAAGCTTAGACACATAACTAAGTTCATTACAAGCCCACATTTCAAAATACCAAGAAATCACAGTGAACATCTAAACATAATTAATAATAGTCAACGCGATTGTTGTAGGACTTGGTTCCACTCTTGTAAGGAGAAGCAGACTTCTTGAACTTCACTTGGGTCTTGTTGGGGTAAACAGACTTCTTGAACTTCACCTGGGTCTGGTACTCAGTGGTAAACCCTAGCTCCTTGTCCACATACTTGTCAGTGGAGGTGTAGTTTGCCTCCTGCTTGTAGCCCAAGCCACCAGTGCTCTTGTCCACAAACTCCCCAGCCTTGTAGCTCCCAGCAAAGCTGCTTGAACCTCCACCACCATAGGCATCCTTATACGAATATCGATCTTTGATCTGAAGTTCTGCAGACTCGTTGAGCTGTGAAGAAGATGATCCCTTGCTCAAAGGCATCACTTCTAGGTAGCCACAATAACCATACGCAGGCTTTGAATCAGGCTTCTTCGACATTGTTTGATTTTGTGTGTACTGATAGAGAGTAGGTTGTGAGAAACTGAGATGTGGTTTTGTTGGCCTTCCTATTTGCAATAAGCTATATGGGAATTTTTCTTTTCTATTATTTTTGGCTAGATATAGGGGTGCCACGTTTCTTTAAACGTTTCTATCCAAATTGTCACATCTCAATATCTTGTACAAGAAAAGCTGAAAAGCTGAAAAGCTGTAAGTGTTGAATCTGATGAAATGACATAAAATTGTCAGGAGCTTTCAAAAGTCAAATTATTTCACAGAAGAAAATACTGGAACGAAATTGTCAGAGAAAGTTGATGAACAAGTTACATGGGAATGAGTGAGTTGTGAGCTAAAGCTGAGGTGAGTCAGTTCTTGAATAATGGACTCAGTAGGGGATGATATGATTCGTTGGTGTCAGTGGTCATAATGGTTTTTCTTTTATGGATTTACGGGAGGCCCAAAATACAAACCAAAGCCCTATAGACTAAGTAATATCACTTTGGCAAAGGTCAAGGCCCAAGGTAGCCTATCACATTAACCACTTGATTCTTCATAATTTTGTAAATTATTCTATCGATCGAAGGGGTCAAAATTTAAAACTTAATTGTAAATTATTTTATTATCTTAAATGAGGGCCAACGCTAAAAGGATCAATATATCATAATTGTAAATAATTTTATTATCTTAATTATTTTAAAAATATTTTGTACAATTATCTATATGTTTGTCAGGAATTAAAAGGGTTGTAAAAAGAGTGGAAGGGTCAAGACCACTTCAGACATGGGAGAAATACCACGTCAGTTAGTGATATTTTCATTTAAAATATGACACGTGTTAGTCCATTAAAATAAATTATTAACTTTTTAACAGCTAGATTTAAAATTCATTATTTCCTTTTTAATAAATTTTAAAAAACCAAAAAACAAAAGATGCCAAAACCCACCACACCACAACCCAGTTCCCTACCTCGCACTGTCTTCTACATTGGATGCTTTATGGGCAATAGTTGTTGTTTATGGAGTAAAGAGATGGAGGGAGGAAGAAAAAGAGAGGGAGGGCGCGACAGTAAGGGGAGGCAACAGATGGGCGGTGTCTTTTTATTTTTCATATTTTCTCAATTTTATTTTAAAGTTAAAAATAAATTCAACATCAGTTGTCAAATTTTTTTAATTATTTTTAAAAAGTAACACATGACATATTTTAAATGGAAGTATCACCAACTGACGTGGTGATACAGTACCATTCCATAACTTTGGCTCCTGCATGCTTGCCTAATTATGAAAAATTGTTATGTCACTTTATCATTATCCTTCAATTTAGTTTGTGCGTCTGATTAAATTATTGTCAACTAATTTGATCAGCATCTATCCAATCCAAAGTCCATTTTACAATTTTGTGTATCATAGGCATCTTATTTTAATTAAGGTCTAAAATATTAATATTATTGTTTTTGATGATATTTTTTTGTTTTTTTTTTTTTTTTAAGAGAAAAGAGGAGGATTTTTTTGGAACACATCCATACAATTATCGTATAAGTATCAATAATATAGGGGAAATTTCGGATCGAAGAATTTCACTCTCTCTTTAATAATATTTGGACAAAATATTGGGATATTATTGATAAAATTAGGATGTGTATATGGAATGGAAAAAGAAAAAAAAAGCACCACCTTTTGGGATGGAATGAGAAGTAGTAGCTAATGTTGTACGCAAAACCAACCCTTCATATTCCCATGCCTTTTGGGATGGAATCGAGTGGTTCAGGGAAAGAATCTAAGACCCAATCTTCAAATGATTTTGCTTATGGGCAACGTCAACCAATCTCATATCCATAAGGGTGACATGTTAACAAATACATACAAAAATATTTTGGGGATTTATCATTTGATGACCACTCTTCACAGTACACATAGAGATGATGAAGACATTGCAAAATTTGAACCTCATAGGAACTTTATGTAGTACTAAGTTACTCATGTATCTTACCATGCAATATATAAAATGTTGAATATTGCAGTAAAACATTATAAATAATTGATTATGGTGTGTTTAATCTTCTTTCATTAATTACTTCATATTTTCTACACTCATAGTGTCTGTTATCTAGCTATATAATCAACTTAAATCAGTTAAATCGACCATGCAATGCATTTCCTTCCAATTGTTTGTGATAGAATAATAGATAAATGACTAAAAAACATCCTCTAAGGTTTGACTCAAAATTTCCAAGTTTTTCTTATAATTTAAGTGGTTTTTATTCAATTTTTACTGATATCGACATTTTCCAGATATTTTCGAATTTTTGAACTACCAATATTTCCAAAACCCCAAATATTTTAGACCTTCATTTTAATAGCTTCATTTGTTTTTGTTAAGGTCCACATCAACAATGTTCAATAAAATATTTGCTAATTATAGACTTCTAATCACATCTTAAGGGTTCATTGTATCATCACAGGCAAGGGCGGTGGTGGGCTGTAGCCTACTAAAGCTTTAAAGATAAAAACATTGTGTATATCTATATGGCCCACCAAGTTTGCTGCCTTTTACTTTGGTCCAATCCTCCAATCCAATTGACTGAATCATGCAATTTCTTAGCAGCCTGGGTTTTGTTTTGTTTTGTTTTTTTCCACTCGAAGCATGCAACCTTTTGCTTTTTTCCCCCAAAATAAAAAGGGAAAGCTTCTTAATATTGTACTCAATAGAAACCCTCACAAGTCTTTCAATCCATAGTTACAGACAACAGTAGGTAATTAAAACTCATAGGTGGGAATCTTCTTGTGTTCACAACTAATATATATGTAAAACTTAATTATTTACATTTTTTCACTTTGCATTCGTCTTATTCGGTTGATGCTAAGAAACAAGAAACTTGAATATGTACACTTTCAATTATATTGTTAAACACATTAATTTTTTTTGTGTGGGTAAAATAAACACATTAATTTTGATAATGTGTATTTTTTGGTTACATTTAATATGTATTTGCCTTATAAAGTTTATTGAAAATTAGTCAATGGAAAAAAAAATAAAAAAAATCATTAGAGTTGAAGCTAAAAATTTTAGCTATCCCACCATTCGAAAAATTTCTAGTTCCGCCCTTGATCATAGATGTTTTGAAACCATGGCTAAACCAGCTTAGAATCATATGGTTGTTGTGTTGATTTTTGGCTGTCAAATTCCATGACCATGATTCTAATAATAATTTAAGTAAAAGTCTGCAAAATGGCTTCCCCATCTTTTCCCCAAAAAACATATAATGAAGAAACATTATAACTCAAGAAATTGAGGCTACAAGAGCCTTGGAGTTGCTACCCAATCTTTGGTAATGCCTATTATACATGAATCTACTTCCAAGAACAGCAGAAACTTTACGACCAAAGAAAAGAAACCTCTGATCTCTCACATCGACAGGTTTAGAAAATAATCAGTTGGAGAGTTGGTATAAAAAACATCAGCCCAAGGCAGGTAAAAGCATACCTTTCTCGGCCTTTTCGCTAAGATCTAGTGTAGTATCTGTTCTTATTAGTTTAATATCTGGTATGTTGGCCAACCGCCCATTTACTTTATTAAATTAATTCCTTTAGGGGGAGAGTCCACCGCAGTTGCTTGCTACTGGGGTTCTCACGCACCCTATCAAATGTAGTCTGAAATTTTATGGCCCAACACCAATGGGACTTTTCATTGTGACTCTAATTAAGGGGCAGATTGAAAAAGTTGGACACGCATACACCTAATTAAATTTGAGTGGAACTAAAAGAAAATTCAAACAAGTAAATGACCTATTTGGTATCCTATTTCGATTCAATTTTATAAACTCAAAAATAGATTTTAAGTCTAAAAGCTACAAAAACCCGTTTGATAAGCCCATTTTTAAAAACTCAAACCCAAGAAAAACTAAAAAACATCCCAATTATTAAAAACAAAAAAAAGTAAGGTTTTGTAGTTTTTTTTTCTTCTCTTTCATCCTTCTCTCTCTCCCTCTCTCTCACAAAAAATACTTAAAAGATGTCTCTTACACAAAAGACATAGTAAATGTGTCTAAAAACAAATATATTTGTGCCTATTGAAATTTGGACACGTCCTTTGTGTCCAATGCTAATATCAGCTTCCATCTTGTCACCTCACTGTCAATAGGAGTAATTATTATTGTTTAAAAACAGGATTAATTGTGCTTTCCATAGGACACGAAAACTTTTTTGTGCCTTCATATTTTATATACTTTAAAAATAATAATTTATTCTATTTATCAACTCCTCCTTTTAGGAGAAAAAAAAATTGCCTTCCCCAATACTCCTCTACCCTTTACTTCCCCAAGACCATAACTTTATCTCTAGAAACTCAAAATGAGCCTTCTTTATTGTCATCCTCCTTCGATTTTACCGATGTCTCCCTTCTCCCCTTTCTTCCTAATCCTTCTCACCTTCCTCCCCAACCACAACATTCCCATTGTGAAAAGCACTTGGAGTAACCGAATAAGGGCTCGTTTGGGACTGCTTATCTAGGAAGCATTTCTACTTATAAGAGATTCTACCAAAAGCGATTTTATTATAAAGACGTTGAAATTTTCATAAGAAAACAAAGTGCTTTTTGGAAAAGCACTTGGGAGTCCTTCTTGAAGAAGCACATTATAGACTCCTAATCACATCTTAAGGGTTCATTGTATCATCATAGACAAGGGCGGTGGTGGGCTGTAGCCTAGGAAAGCTTTAAAGATAAAAATATTACGTATATCTATATGGCCCACCAAGTTTGTTGCCTTTTACTTTGATCCAATCCTCCAATCAAATTGACCGAGTCATGCAATTGATTAGCAGCCTTGGTTTTGTTTTTTCTTCCACTCGAAGCATGCAACCTTTTGCTTTTTTATTTTGATGGTAAAGTCAATAATCATTTTTTCCCCCCAAATAAAAAGGGAAAGCTTCTTAATATTGTACTCAATAAAAACCCTAACAAGTCTTTCAACCCATAATTACAGACAACAGTGGGTAATTAAAACTCATAGGTGGGAATCTTCTTGTGTTCACAACTAATAGTCTAATATATACGTAAAACTTAATTATTTATATTTTTTCATTTTGCAGTCGTCTTATTCGGTTGATGTTAAGAAACAAGAAACTTGAATAGGTACACTTTCAATTATATTGTTAAACACATTTTTTTGTTGTTGGTGAAATAAACACATTAATTTTGACAATGTATATTTTTTGGTTACATTTAATATGTATTTGTCTTATAAAGTTTATTGAAAATTAGTCAATGAAAAAAAAAAGAAAAAAAATCATTAGAGTTGAAGTTAAAAATTTTAACTATCCCACCCATCGAAAAATTCCTGGTTCCGCCCTTGATCAACTGTTAAGCCAATGCATTAATCCAAATCCAAAGGCCTAGGACGCTCTCAACAACCACTATTGCACCTATTTCTAACAAGTGGGATCCAGCTCAAGGCCCTCCAATAAAGTGATGACTTATGTGGCAATTTGACATTTTGAAATTTTTTTTTAACTCCACCCAAAATGCCAAACTTCATATTATTTAATTATAATTTTAAAAGAAAATGGAGCCCATATGATGCATAAAGTTAAAAGAGAGTAAATAATAGTGGGGTTTATGACTAAAAAAATATTTTTAAAAATATTTGACATCAAGCTTTTTGATATGTTATTTTTTACATATCTTTTCCACCCTTCAAATCTATGTAGGATTTGACTATTTGGTTGGAGCAACTTTAACTTTCAATTTTTTCCATTTCATATCTATGTGGCAATTTGACATATCAATTGGAGATCCTCTTATAACTGTAGACAACAATTAATTAACTTGTGTAAATGTTATATGCATAACTTGGAAAACCAAAGTGCAAGGCAGACTCTTCAACACTCGAGTGTTTGTGTACGGTCTCTCTTCGGGTCCTGGCAATAGTCATAGACCAAGTAGTTCCTTTGCATGTACTCCATGGTTGAGTACTGCTGTTGGCTCAGCCCCATTACGTTGGAGGGCGAGGCCGAGAGCGGCCGACATGAGGTTGTAGTAGGGCAATCGGCTATGCACCCCCACCTAGTTTGAAATTGTTGTACCTTCCAATAAATGGTACATGTAGTCGGCTTTGTATTTTCCATCCTTTGTGGCCCGTGTTGATGCATCTCATATGGATCCATATGCCCACATTGGCCTCAATGGAAATGTGGCATCATAAATTATAGAATACTATGGTAATATGACTAGAAGGTACATTTTATACTCGTATTATAATATAAGTGGATATTTATTGATACTACTTCCTAAAGGGGGGAAAAAATAAACTATATCATCCACCCATATTATAACACGTGCACAAGATGTACCACGTGAACATACTACTGTAGTATTATATAATTTCTCCTTTCTTTGATACCGTCTTATGGTCACATCATCCACAAGAAATCTGTAAAATTAATTACATCATATACAATCATATATAAGTCATCATAATGATTGTTAGCTCCACAAACATAATTTAAATGTGTATCAACTCAATCTTCATAAATGAACAAAAGACATGAAAAAAAGAAAATGAATGATGTTGCATGTATCACATTTATTGATCATATTTATTTTTACGGAAAATCTCTTTGTATGATATAAGAGGTCATATGTGAATCTCACATCTAAAGAGATGTGATCAATAATATGATATTACTTTAGCTATAAAGTAAAAGTTGAAAGTAAGGGTAGAATTTTTGGGCAATTTACTTTGATGTAACAACTCAGAAATTGAAAGATTCCTTGGAGAAGGGGAAACAAAAAACCAGAATCCTAAGTAGCAATTTCCCTTAAAAAAATCAGAAATGTGTTTCACACATTGCCCTGCTTAACGATATAGAGTAAGAGACGTAAGACAGTTTGGATTGATGTTTACCATACCTACAAAATTACAAACACTTGTGACATGTAAAACATTAAGTTGAATGCAAAAAGGGCCAGCAACTTGAAACGACACCGTTCGTTTAAGTTTTTTTTTCTTTTAAAAACATATTTAAAAAAAACAGGGCCAGCAACTTGCTACCCCATAAAACCCCACAATCCCCATACATTAGACAATTCATATGAAATATACTATTATGTTTCCAATTTTCTTTCGTTTCCCAATCTTGCCTTTTTTCTTATTTTTCAGTTAATTTTTTTCTTTTTGTATATATTTTTTCTTTGTTCCTTTTGCTCTTTACTTTGTGTTTAGCTTTTATTTTCCATTTTTCTTTTGTTTACACCATGTGCGAACTTGGTAATGTCAATGAGGTCTGATAAGACTGCAATGAAAGAGACCATTTTTTTCAATGCTCACTATGCTGCTTAGGTAGCAAATGTAGGATTGCGTTTGCTAGCAAGAAACCAAGAGTGTGCCACATGGATTGCTCAAGTCGCATCCTTGAAGGATGAAGTTGCTGAATTGCATAGGCTCCTCAAACATACAAACCGACATATAGAAGCACTAAAAAGAAAATTTGAGACTTTGCTGAACTGGTGGTCTTATAAACTAGTGTATCGAAGAGACATATAAGGACTTGAGATGAAGAGATGCAATTCTCTTTGATAATAAACATGAGTATTTTGTATGGTTTTATCTATTAAGTATGAATTAGAATATTATCATTTCATTTCGATGGGTCTATTTTGTATAAATTTTTTTAACCTTTATACGTTGAACCCCATAATGAAAATTCATGAATCCACCACTGCTTATATAGACAAATGCAGCAGTGGAGCATGTGAAGGGCTCCAGCTCCCTCCCATGTGCGAAAGTGTAGACGATAAAAAAAAACCCCATTCTCCCTTCTCACTCACTGAAACTTGTGCATCATAAAAGCAAAAGTACCACGCACTATTGAAGTGCTCAATGAAAAGAGGGGAATGCTAGCAACATTCTCTCTAACCTTCTCCTTTGGACCTTCTCCATTTTTTGCTTGACATGTGTCATTCTCTTTACACTTAAAACAATGTCATCAATATTTTATACAAGCTAACTTTTGCTTTCCAAGTTTACCCTTATTAAATGTATTCAATTTATCCCAAAAATATTCACAACTTTCTTAAAATCTTATTAAAAAAAAAATAATGACAACTTTTTTTATTTAAGAAAATGTCTGCTTTAAAAAAAAAGAGGAAATGTCCCTTTTTTTTTAACGTGAAGTTTAGACTTTTTTTAAATTTTAAAAAAAGGACATTTCCTTTTTTTTTTAAAGCAAAAATTTTCTTTAAAAAAATTAATTTACGTTAAAATTTTTTTAATAACATGGTAAGAAAGTTGTGAAATTTTTTTGGATAAATTGAATGCATTTAATAAGGGTAAACTTGGAAAGCAAAAGTTAGTTTGTATAATATATTAATGACATTGTTTTAAATGTAAAGAGAATGACACATGTCAAGCAAAAAATGGAGAAAGTCCGAAGGAGAAGGTTAGAGAGAATGTTGCTAGCATTCCTCATGAAAAGAATGCCCAAACCATACGTTAGGTGCCATGATTTGTTGAAAGTCCCCACTTGCCTTTGTCTTTTCCTTTCTCCAAAGTGGTCGCCTAAAGGGAAAAGTAGAAACGATAATTTGGGCCAATATTCCAACATCATATTGGTTACAAGAACTCAAAATAAACTTGGAGAATTGCTGAGACAAATTAAATCTCATTCTCGACATGATTTTGGTACCAATATTAATCTTTTGATACTTCATACTTTGGTAGAAGTTTTCACCATGGATTTCTGACATTTTGGCCTGATCTTCAGGGCTAAGTAGCTCATTGGAATCGAAATTCCCGAGGTAGCTGTACTTTAGAAATTTGGGTCGATGTAGAATGAAACTGCTAAAATTGCAAAATGTTTGAAACTCAAGAACCAACTAACCAACATACTTTCAAAAGAAAATTAAACAAAAGAATGGTTTGCCTGCTGAAAAATGACAGATATCCTACAGAGGGAGTGATTGATCATGAAAAAGAAACACACATCAATATATACTTAAAAGGGTAGATACAATAACAACTTATAAGTTCATCACATAAGAAAGAGAGAGAAATACTTCACACTGACAGATATAGCAGGAGATTACTCCGAGTAGACATGAACAAGCTTAGACACATAAACTTTCAAGACACTTATCAAAATAACTGATACCAAGAAATCCCCCAGTGAGCATGAAAATCTAATAATAGTCAATACGTTTGCTGTAGGACTTGGTTACACTCTTGTAAGGAGAAGCAGACTTCTGGACCACCGCTTGAGTCTTGTTAGGACAAGCACAGTTATTGCACTTCACTTGGGTCTTTTTAGGAGTAGGAGAAGCAGACTGTTTCACTTGGGTCTTGTTAGGGTAAACGGACTTCTTGTACTTCACCTGGGTTTGGCACTCAGTGGTAAACCCTTGCTTCTTGTCCACATGTTTGGCGGTGGAGGTGTACTTTGCCTCATGCTTGTAACCCAAGCCGCCAGTCCTCTTGTCCACAAACTTTTCAGCCTTGCAGCTCCTAGTAAAGCTGCTTGAGCCTCCACCATAAGCATGTTTGTATGAATATCGATCTTTGATTTGAACTTGTTGAAACCCATTGGGCTGTGAAGAAGATAATCCCTTGCTCGAAGGCATCACCTGTACGTAGCTAATAAAAGCAACAGGCTGAAAATCAGGCTTCTTCGGCATGTTTGATTGTGTGCTTTTCGATAGGAGGTGGGTTGTGAAATTGAAATGGGGTTTTGTTGGCCTCTGTTAGTTTAAGAGAGAAGAGGTTTGGAAAATGGTTGATGGTGTTTAGGACAATAACTCAACTTATAATAAGCTAGCTTTCTGGGAATTTTTCTTTTTTATTATTTGTGGCTAGAGATTTGTTTATTTAGGTATTATTGATGTACCGATGATGGCTCTATTGAAGTCATGTCGTTCTTTTTGTCTTTTGGTGAATGTCATCATATAGAGGTCCCAAATTTTATGGGCTTGAGCTGGGTCAGGCTGGGCTTTATTTAGGAGAGAGAAAATAACTGACTGAGCTAGGCTTTTACAGAAAAATCAGATCTGAGGTCGGCATCATAGCTGGGTCTGAAAATGCCCACCAGGCAGGGCTTGGCCTATTGGGCGGACCAAAATGGGCCTTCTTTATTTTCTCTCTCTCTCTCTCTCTCTCTCTCTCTCTCTCCTCTCTCTCTCTCTCTCTCTCTCTCTCTTTCCTTTTATTTTTTTTTATTTTTTATACTTCTTGTTGAACATTCACTGTCTAACATTTAATCCTCTAATTTTTAAGTTGCAACCTAACAACAAAACAAATACATAATAAAATCCAAATGAAAGAGAGCAAATTCAAAATAACAATACTGCATAAAAATAATAAATTCAATATCATTTCATCACCTCCTGCATATAACTGACAGGTCTTTCATACCGTTTGTCTCTGCAAAACAACACCTTTCATGTCATCTAAATTAATAGACTTTTGGGTGGAGTTAGGGGCAACATGGGACATCAAACTTTGGTCAAGGTGGTAAAGTGGCTCACTTTGACTTTCATGAGGTGAAGTGAGATTTGATTATAATTTCAGGGACATTACAGTAAATAAGCTTTTAATCTACTAAGGGTAAAATTAGAATAGAATATTTAAAAGAATAAGAAGAGCATTAAAATGTGGACCGGCCTATCACAATAATCTATCACACATGATTAGGATGGTATTGCAATTGAAGAGAACTGGGACAAGGTATTGCAAATTTGTGTCTTTCATTTTGGTTTCTTCGAGTGTTGGAATTAGGATGGTGTTTTCTGCTTGGTTTTGGGTGCTAATTACTATATCTATGTTTGTTTTGATGTTTTATAGGTGAAAGACTATATTTCTTCCATTGGAGGTTTGCTTCATGCTCTTCTTTCTCATGTATATTCTTGTTAAGCTTGAAGTTATGTTGCTGCAAATGCGTTAGCATGTAGTAAAGATGAGCATATAGCTTAAGAATGTGGACTGTTCGAGTATGAAGACCAAAACAAACCACTGGACTATTTCAAATTGAACTTCTTGACTGGCTACAGCAGCATTAAGATACTATTTAATAAATAAAATAAAAGAGCCGAGTGGAGCCGCGCGGCTATACTATTTCTTAAAAAAAAAATGAAAAACCAATTATGGCGTTTAAAAAAATTTTAAAAACCCGCGTATAGCCGGGTGACTATACTATTTATTTTTAAAACATTTAGAAAAAAGGAGTATATCCGCACTGCTATACGATTTTTATGAAAAAAAGGGAAAAGAACCGAGTATAGCCGAGCAGCTATATTATTTAAATAAATAAAAAAAGAGCCCAGTAAAGCCGGTCGGCTATACTTAGGAAAAAACATTCTAAAAACCGAGTTTAGCCGCTCGGCTGTACATTAAAAAATAATTAGAAAAACCATGCTTAGCCGCGCGGCTATACTATCTGTTCTTATCAGTTTAATATCTGGTATGTGGGCCAACGGCCCATTTTCTTTATTAAATTAATTTCTTTAGGGGGAGAGCCCACCACAGTTGCTTGCTACTGGGGTTCTCGCGTGTCTCCCAAGCGTTGTACTATTGCATGGGCCTGACGCACCCTATCAAATCTAGTCTGAAATTTTATGGCCCAACACCAATGGGACATTTCATTGTGACTCTAATTAAGGGACAGATTGAAAAAGTTGGACGCGCACACAGCTAATCAAATTTGAGTGGAACTAAAAGAAAATTCAAACAAGTAAATGGCCTATTTGGTATCCTATTTTGATTCAATTTTATAAACTCAAAAATAGATTTTAAGTCTAAAAGCTACAAAAACCAGTTTGATAAGCCCATTTTTAAAAACTCAAACCCAAGAAAAACTAAAAAACATCCCAATTATTAAAAACAAAAAAAAGTGAGGTTTTGTATTTTTTTTCTTCTCTTTCATCCCTCTCTCCACTCATTCTCTCTCTCTCTCTCTCTCTCTCTCTCTAGCACAAAAAAAATACTTAAAGATGTCTTTTACACAAAAGACATAGTAAATGTGTCTAAGAACAAATATATTTGTGCCTATTGAAATTTGGACACGACCTTTATGTCCAATGCTAATATCAGCTTCCATCTTGTCACCTCACTGCCAATAGGAGTAATTATTATAGTTTAAAACATGATTAATTGTGCTTTCCATAGGACAAGAAAACTTTTTCGTGCCTTCATATTTTTGTATTTTAAAAATAATAATTTGTTCTATTTATCAACTCCTCCTTTTAGGAGAAAAAAAATTGCCTTCCCCAATACTCCTCCTCTAACCTTTACTTCCCCAAGACCATAACTTTATCTCTAGAAACTCAAAATGAGCCTTCTTTATTGTCATCCTCCTTTGATTTTACCGATGTCTCCCTTCTCCCCTTTCTTCTTAATCCTTCTCACCTTCCTCCCCAACCACAACATTCCCACTGTGAAAAGCACTTGGAGTAGCCGAATAAGGGCTTGTTTGGGACTGCTTATCTAGGACGCACTTCTATTTATAAGAGATTCTACCAAAAGTGATTTTATTATAAAGACGTTGAAATTTTCATAAGAAATCAAAGTGCTTTTGGAAAAGCACTTGAGAGTCCTTCCTAAAGAAGCACATTATAGACTTCTAATCACATCTTAAGGGTTCATTGTATCGTCATAGGCAAGGGCGGTGGTGGGCTGTAGCCCACCAAGTTTGTTGCCTTTTACTTTGATCCAATCCTCCAATCAAAATGACCGAATCATGCAATTGCTTAGCGGCCTTGGTTTTGTTTTTTATTCCACTCGAAGAATGCAACCTTTTGCTTTTTATATTTTGATGGTAAAGTCAATCATCATTTTTTCCCCCGAAATAAAAAGGGAAAGCTTCTTAAGAGCAACTCCACCCATTTGCCCTTAGCCATGGCAAGGGGGGGAGCTAGGGCAGCCACTATTCACGTGAATAGTGGTTGCCCTTGCAAAATCCGAATTTTGTGTTTCCACCTATTGCCCTTGCTAAGGGCAGTTACTATTCATTTTTTTGTTTTAATCACAACTTTTTTTACCTCAATAATTAATTTGGATAATATTTTCGGATAAGATTTTCGAGTTCCTACGTGTCAATACTATTCATATCTCATAATCGGATAAAATTTTCAATTTCAAATTTCAGATAAATTAAAAAAAAAAAAGGCTGGTATTTATAGAAAAAAATTCATTAATTTTTGGGTATTTTTTAAAAAATTTTCCGAATTTTTTCCAGTATTTTATTGCAAAAAAATTGGCTGCTGTTGGATTGGAGGAAAAAATTAGATCGGAGAGCCTAGACGACGCCACGTGGCAACAGGAAAAAAAAATCAAATCAGCGAGGTACTATAGCGATACTGTAGCGATACTGTATCAGTTACTATAGCGCTACAGTAACCCCCCTCGTTTTGGACCTCAGGCAGAACTTGCATTCGGGCCAGCCCGAGGAGGTGGGTCCCACACCCCCCCCGGGCCTGGGCTGCTCCGCTGGAATGCCATTTTTTTTTTCCCCCTAGCCTCGGGCTGGGCTGCAGCGTTGGAAGGGCTCTAATATTGTACTCAATAAAAACCCTCACAAGTCTTTCAACCCATAATTACAGACAACAGTAGGTAATTAAAACTCATAGGTGGGAATCTTCTTGTGTTCACAACTAATATATATGTGAAACTTAATTATTTATATTTTTTCACTTTGCATTCGTCTTATTCGGTTGTGCTAAGAAACAAGAAACTTGAATAGGTACACTTTCAATTATATTGTTAAACACAATTTTTTTTTGGGGTGAAATAAACACATTAATTTTGACAATGTGTATTTTTTGGTTACATTTAATATGTATTTATCTTATAAAGTTTATTGAAAATTAGTCAATGGAAAAATAGAAAAAAATCATTAGAGTTGAAGTTAAAAATTTTAGCTATCCCCCTCATCGAAAAATTCTTGGTTCCGCCCTTGATCAACAATTAAGCCAATGCATTAATCCAAATCCAAAGGCCTAGGACGCTCTCAACAACCACTATTGCAACTATTTCTAAAAAGTGGGATCCAGCTCAAGGCCCTCCAATAAAGTGATTACTTATGTGGCAATTTGACATTTTGAAATTTTTTTTTAACTCCACCCATTTCATATTATTTTATTATAGTTTTAAAAGCAAATGGGGCCCATATGATGCATAAAGTTAAAAGAGAGTAAATAATAGTGGGGTTTATGACTAAAAAAATATATAAAAAAAATAAAAAATTTGACATCAAGTTTTTTGATATGTTATTTTTGACATATCTTTTCCACCCTTCAAATCCGTGTCGGATTTGACTATTCGGTTGGAGCAACTTTAACTTTCAATTTTTTCCATTTCATATATATGTGACAATTTGACATATCAATTGGACATCCTCTTATAACTGTAGACAACAATTAATTAACTTGTGTAAATGTTATATGCATAACTTGGAAAACCAAAGTGCAAGGCAGACTCTTCAACACTCGAGTGTTTGTGTACGGTCTCTCTTCGGCCAATGTTCCAACATCATATTGGTTACAAGAACTCATAATAAACTTGGAGAATTTCCGAAACAAATTAAATCTCATTCTCGACATGGTTTTGGTACCAATATTAATCTTTTGATACTTCATACTTTGGTAGAAGTTTTCACCAGGGATTTCTGACCTTTTGGCCTGATCTTCAGGGCTAAGTAGCTCATTGGAATCGAAATTCCCGAGGTAGCTGTACTTTAGAAATTTGGGTCGATGTAGAATTAAACTGCTAAAATTACAAAATGTTTGAAACTCAAGAACCAACTAACCAACAGACTTTCAAAAGAAAATTGAACAAAAGAATGGTTTGTCTGCTGAAAAATGACAGATATCCTACAGAGGGAGTGATTGATCATGAAAAAAAACACACATAAATAAATACTTAAAAAGGTAGACATAATAACAACTTATAAGTTCATCACATAAGAAAGAGAAACACTTCACACTGACAGATATAGCAGGAGATTACTCCGAGTAAACATGAACAAGCTTAGACACATAAACTTTCAAGACACTTATCAAAATAACTGATACCAATAAATCCCCCAGTGAGCATGAAAATCTAATAATAGTCAATACGTTTGCTGTAGGACTTGGTTACCCTCTTGTAAGGAGAAGCAGACTTCCGGACCTTCGCTTGAGTCTTCTTAGGAGAAGCAGACTTTTTCACTTGGGTCTTGTTAGGGTAAACGGACATCTTGTACTTCACCTGGGTCTGGCACTCAGTGGTAAACCCTAGCTCCTTGTCCACATGTTTGGCAGTGGAGGTGCACTTTGCCTCTTGCTTGTAACCCAAGCCGCCAGTCCTCTTGGCCACAAACTTTCCAGCCTTGCAGCTCCCAGTAAAGCTGCTTGACCCTCCACCATAAGCATGTTTGTATGAATATCGATCTTTGATTTGAATTTGTTGAGACTCATTGAGCTGTGAAGAAGATGATCCCTCGCTCCAAGGCATAAACTGTAGGTAGCCAACAAAAGCAGCAGGCTGTGAATCAGGCTTCTTCGGCATGTTTGATTGTGTGCTTTTCGATAGAAGGTGGGTTGTGAAATTGAAATGGGGTTTTGTTGGCCTCTGTTAGTTTAAGAGAGAAGGGGTTTGGACAATAACTCAACTTATAATAAGCTAGCTTTCTGGGAATTTTTCTTTTTTATTATTTTTGGCTGGAGATTTGTTTATTTAGGGGTGCCACGTTCATGTTTCGTGTATTATTGCTAGAATCTTTATTTCTTTTTTCTTTTTTACCGTTGATAGCTTTATTTCTTGAAACGTCATCTCCATATCTTGCTAGAATCTTTAGGCATCAGGTTAAGACCATCTCCAACCTTTGGGGTGGAAACTCAAATTTTGAGTTTAGCCTTCAAAAACCATCTCCAACCCATGTATTTTGGGAGGTGAAAATTTGAGATGCCTCAAACTTGAACTGAAATTCCACCCAAAATTCTGCCCTGACTGGTAATTATGTGGGGCCCAATCTGCTTTAATATATAATTTTTTATTGTAGAAAAGCAGCAGCCCATGTGCCCAACTTTGTTCGCTGGCCCACTTTGACAAGTGGGAATCTTCATTCCTTTTCCGTTTTTGACAAGCAACGGCTAGTTTTTCAAATTTTTGTTATGCTGTTTTTATTTATTTATAAATATTCCAACATATGGTTTGTAATTGTTTTTATTTTTAAGTGAAATTCTATTATGTTTTGGAATTTTAATTTTTTTAGGTTAAAATATTTAGAAAATTAAATCATGAGTATTGAAACAAAAATAATATCAAGAAAAATTAACAAGAAAAAAAAAATTAAGGGTTAATCATTCTTAAATAATTTAATAAAGTTGTAGACTCAAATTATGAGTCTGCAAGGTTGGAGGAAAAAAAATTTTGAGTCCTGAAAATACATAAATAGTTGTATTTTGGAGAGTGAAAATACGTGAAAATACATGAATAGTTGTATGGGCTTGAGCTGGGCCAAACCAGGCTTTAATTAGGAGAGAAAAAATAACAGACTGGGCTGGGCTTTTACAGAAAATTGAAAACCAAGGCCCACATCATAACTGGGTTTGGAAATGCCCACCGGGCAGGGCTTGGCCTATTGGGCGGACCAAAATGGGCCTTTTTTGTTTTTCCCTTCTTTTATCCATTTTTATTAATCTCTCTATTTTTCCTTTTTTTTTTTTCTTGTTGAACATTCACTGTCTAGCATTTAATCCTCTAATTTTTAAGTTGCAACCTAACAACAAAACAAATACATAATAAAATCCAAATGAAAGAGAGCAAATTCAAAACAACAATATTGCATAAAAATTATAAATTCAATACCATTTCATCACCTCCTGCATATAACTGATTGGTCCTTCAAACCGTCTATGTCTCTGCAAAACAACCCCTTTCATGTCATAAAAAAATAATAATAATAGAATTTTGGGTGGAGTCAAGGGCAACATGGGACATCAAACTTTGGTCAAGGTAATAAAGTGACTCACTTTAACTTCCATGAGGTAAAGTGAGACTTGATCATAGTTTTAGAGGCATTACAGTAAATAAGCCTTTAAGCTATTAAGGATAAAATTGGAATAGAATATTTAAGAGAATAAGAAGAGAATTAAAATGTGGACCGGCCTATCACAATAATCTATCACACATGATTGGAAAAACCAATTTAAAACATGGAGGATTGCATGGACATTGATATCTATGCACAGGGACTTTTTGATCATTCTCCATATTCAGAATAACTCTAATTTTTTATTTGAGAACTAACCTAAGCATTGGAGGCTCTTTGGTACACACTAAACCGTTGTGTTCAAGGATTTACGATCCTTTTCTCTCTTTTGCTTGAAGTTCAGGATTAAGGAAGTAATTCTCGGAGAACGTCAAGATCCTTTCCCACACGTGCCTTTTTCCTCTCTTGCGAGTGTACTTTATTATTAGTATTGTTAACACCATATGGCGAACCAAGTTTGGCAAACCATATAGCAATAGAATGCCGATGCTCCTGTGCTATTGGTTTGATTATTTTTAATCAAATTGGGATAAATAAGATTTTATAGAAATCAGTTTCATGTTCCCATACAAAATTGAGTTGTTTGGAACCCTGTTCATCCAACAAGATTAAACAACTATTTCCCTTAGGATATTGTGGACAGAAACGTATTTTCCTTTTACTTGGAATTGAATCAATTTTACCCACTGCTTTGTCCAACAATGTTTTAACAAACTGAACAATAACCAGATATTGTTAATTGTAAATAAGTTATTGATTTAAATGTTTCACCTTGTGCTGGTTTCATAATGGTTCATAGTTCTCCTGTTTATTGCCAGGCATGAAGCAAATTTTATTGGGAGAATTGTTGGGGAGATTGATCGACAGTTGAATAACAAACGCTCATTAGACATCGACTTCCCAGTTGGAATTGAGTCTCGGCTAGAGAAGTTGAGTAAAGAGTTGCGTATTGAATCATCTAATAAGGATGTTCGTATGGTTGGTATTTGGGGTATGGGCGGAATAGGAAAAACAACACTTGCGAAAGCCGCTTTCAATCAATTTGGTCGTAGCCTTTGAAGGTAGTTGTTTCCTTGCAGTCATGAGGGTAAGAGCTGCAAACCCCGGTGGTCTAGTTAGTTTGCAAGAACAACTTCTTTCTGAAACCTTAAACAGAAGCAAGATGAAGGACGTTGGTTTTGTGGATAGAGGAACCATTATGATAAAAGAAAAATTCCAACATAGAAAATTACTCGTCATAATCGACGACGTAGATAAAGTGGAGCAACTAGAGGCATTAGCTAGAAGCCATGATTGGTTCGGTCCAGGAAGCAGAATTGTTATAACAACAAGAGATGAGCAGTTGCTAAAACCTCGTGTCGATGATATATATGTCGCTGAAAAAATGGATGAAGAAGAAGCTCTAGAGCTCTTTATTTGGCATGCCTTTAAAGGATGTCATGTTAACGAAGAATATGTTGAGCTCTCAAGAAGAGTAGTTTCTTACTGTAGAGGTTTGCCACTAGCGCTAAAAGTTTTGGTCTCTTCGTTGGCCACACAAAGCAAGGAAGTGTGGGAAAGCCAATTGGATAAATTGAATACAATTCCTCCTGAAGATGTTGTAAACAAGCTCAGAATAAGCTATAAAGGGCTAGATAATAAAGATAAGGATATATTCCTTGATATATCTTGTTTTCTTTATTGGAATGGACAAGAAGTATGTCACGCAGATATTGGAAGGTTATCATGGAAAGTCTGTAGAAACAGGAATCAATAACCTCCGGCAGCGGTGCCTTATGACAAGAAGTATGTCACGCAGATTTGTTTCGAGACATGGGCAGAGAAATTGTTTGTGAAGAATCCTATTATGACCCTGGAAAACGCAGTAGGCTGTGGCATCAAGAAGATGTAAGAGAAGTGTTGAAAAGAAAATCTGTATCTTTCCACAAAAATGGTTGAAAGCATAATGTAAGGTGGTTTGATAACCATTTCATTTTCACTTTTTACTGTTGAGAGAAAATCCTAAACTCATTTCATTTTAGGGGTTTTAGATAATCATTTAATTTTAAAAAAAAAAAAAAAAAAAAAAAAAAAAAAAAATGGTAACATTTTTCATTTTTTGTGCGGTAGTTTTCAATTTTCATTTTTTGTTCGGTAGTTTTTATTTTTCATTTTTTGTTGGTAACATGTTAGTATGTCATATTCTGGAAAAAGAAGAATGAAATTTCTAAGCCTTACTAATTTTTTCTGTCTTTAGTTATAAATTCTGAGTGACTAGTAAATTGGTGGAGACTACTGGACAAGAGAATACGATTTGGGTAGAAAAAGGTGGCATCCCAATTTTGAGAGGAGAAACGTTTACTGCATAAGCAAATAAATTTATTAGGCATAGGCAGGGAGAAATTTAACTGGCTTTTAATTTAAAGGGTTATTTGAGTCTATTTAATTGCGTTTTTGGCTATATTTGAAAGTTTTTACAAAAACGGATATTTATGAATTTAGGGGTCAAATTTAGGCTAGATATGATAAAAACTTGTCCATAAATAATTTTCCACATGAAAATAACCCTTTTTTCTTACTGAGTGCCTTTGTTAACAGGGAACTGACGAAATTCAAGGACTTGCTCTAAATTTGGAAATATCTGAAAAGGCTAGTTTCAATGCACAAGCATTTGAAAACATAAGGCGACTGAAATTGCTCCAACTCAATTACGTAGAGCTCACTGACGGCTACAAATATCTTTCCACCAACATGTTGTGGATGTGCTGGCATGGATTTCCACTACCATCCATACCGAATCAATTTGATCAAGAAAGCTTAGTTGCCATGGACCAGCAGAATAGCAAACTCATACTAGTTTGGGAGGAATCGAAGTACGTACAATTATTGTCAACCTAGTTGTTACTAGCTAGTAGTTCTTTCTTTCTGGTTTTCTACATCATATAATGTTCTGTTCGGATTAATGCTTTGATCAAACGTTTCTTTTGGATTTTAATATCTGGTTTCTTCCGGTTTTGTGTAACAGATGTTTACCAAGTTGAAATTCATTAATCTCAGTCATTCCCATGACCTAGCCAAATCTCCAGACTTTTCAAAACTCCCAAATCTCGAGGAACTGATATTGGAAGACTGTAAAAGTTTGTCTGAGGTTCAATCTTCCATTGGGGATCTTCAAAGACTTACTTTGGTAAATCTTGAAGACTGCGAAATGCTGACGCATCTCCCACTCAATTTCTATAATTCCAAGTCCATTACAACTCTTCTACTTAATGGTTGTTCAAGATTTCAAAACTTGGCTGATGGCTTAGGGGACATGGTATAATCGAACAACTTGAGAGTTTTATCTGTATGTGGTGTGACAGGGTCACCGTCAACACATCTTTTGCCTCCTTCCTTAAATGGCTCTTTAAGGGAATTAGCTCTTGCAGGCTGCAGCTTAACTGAAGATGCAATCCCTAAGGATCTCAGGAGCCTAATTTCCTTAGCAGATTTAAATCTTGGAAACAATGGTTTTCGTAGGCTACCAAGTCTCGGTGGTCTTTCAAAGCTTCAAAAATTGCGTTTAGATGACTGCATAAACCTTACTGCAATCCCAGATTTACCAACAAACTTGACAGTTCTGCAAGCGGTTGGCACGTCGAAAGCGTGAGCTATTGCCGCTCCTGTCCTGTGCCTTCACCATCTAATACAAATGTGGTACACTCATCAGCCGCACCTGCCAACTGCACTCTCTCTTTCCTTCGCAAATCGACTTGTATATCAACACTGATGGGGATCGGGATCAGGATACATGATGCAGGAGCATAGGGGTGGATCAAGATAGATATTTATCATTTAATTAGTTATTTCATGATATATTGTTATTTTATTATTTAGGTAGTTTTAGGATATCTTTTATTATTTATGTGTGATTTTATAATTAATTAGTTTACTTTTGGACCAAGCAGTCTTGGTGCCCAAGTCTTGTAAAGCCTATAAATAAGGCTATTGTAATAGTTGTAGAAGATGGAATATTGATGATTAATGAATTAGTTTATTTGTGCATGGATTTGCTACGATATATGTGAGTTTGCACTAGCCCTAAATTTCGGTGCTCGTATATGTGGTTAGTGACCTGTGTCCTGATCTCGATCCCCATCAATTGGTATCAGAGCCTGGTTCAAGATCTGCTTTATCGGGGTGGTTTTTGGATGGAGGGTCGTGTTGACAACTACAACGACATGGAGGAAATTAGGAGGATGCTACGGCAACTTACGGAACGCGTCGCTCGCATCGAAGCTCGAACCCAGATCGGTAAGAGTTTTGACGGGGAGAGAAGCGTGAACCCTTATCTGAACCGAGTAGCTCGCATCGACACTCTAAGCCGTGAGAGTATTGAAGGGGAGTACGAGGGGGATATCCCTTTTCATTATTGCGCTCCGCTGTGTGAGTCAAGTGAAGAGGGGCACGGTTATTCTCATTGTGTCTTTGAAGGTATAAATGGATTTGGTAATTTTGGTGCATCTTGTTCTTCATCAAAGTTATTAAATTTGGATTTACCTCCAATATTTGATCCTTGCAACTGTGAAAATTGCAATGAAAATTGTTTGGGTGTTCAAAGCAATTTTGATAAGCTATTTATTGATTAGAACAGTGAAGAGAGGAGAATTGAGAAAACTTTCGAAGATATTATTGATTTTTTGGGCATTAATGTTTTCACTTGGAAGGTTGCCAAAACTTTGGTTGATTTTGTCAATCGGTTGAAGATTCTAGAGAGAAACATTTGCATTGTTAGAGGTTGTAAGAAGAAGCCAAGAATAACGAAATATTCCAAATATCTTTTTATTTGGAAAGGAAGGTTTCAATTGGATGCTAAAAGATCTAGAATTAATATGAAGCAATTGAAGATTCTACTCGGATTTTCCTCAATCAAAGGCTTGAATTCGAGGACGAATTCTTTCCAACTAGAGGAGTCTGATGCAGGAGCATAGGAGTGGATCAAGATAGATATTTATCATTTAATTAGTTATTTCATGATATATTGTTATTTTATTATTTAGGTAGTTTTAGGATATCTTTTATTATTTATGTGTGATTTTATAATTAATTAGTTTACTTTTGGACCAAGCAGTCTTGGTGCCCAAGTCTTGTAAAGCCTATAAATAAGGCTATTGTAATAGTTGTAGAAGATGAAATATTGATGATTAATGAAATAGTTTATTTGTGGCATGGATTTGGTACGATATATGTGAGTTTGCACTAGCCCTAGCTTTCGGTGCTCGTGTATGTGGTTAGTGACCTGTATCCTGATCCCGATCCCCATCAATACAGGTCACTAACCACATACACGAGCACCGAAATCTAGGGCTAGTGCAAACTCACATATATCGTAGCAAATCCATGCCACAAATAAACTATTTCATTAATCATCAATATTTCCATCTTTCTACAACTATTATAATAGCCTTATTTATAGGCTTTACAAGACTTGGGCACCAAGACTGCTTGGTCCAAAAGTAAACTAATTAATTATAAAATCACACATAAATAATAAAAGATATCCTAAAACTACATAAATAAGAAAATAACAATTTATCATGAAATAACTAATTAAATGATAAATATCTATCTTGATCCACCCCTATGCTCCTGCATCAAACACCCACCATGCGGAGACATGGCTGTCGTCAACGAGGCTCGTGGTGAAGCCCGATATGTTGTTCGGGAAGCGCGGGAAGAGTGGCCTTGTTGCTCTCAATTTGGATATGGCTCAGGTCGCCGAGTTTGTGAAGCAGCGTCTTGGCAAGAAGGTAATTGCCATCCGATTTTTTATTTTTCTGATTTTGATCGTTTGTTGTGAACCCAATTGTTCAAGATTGAATTTTTGGATGTTTTGTTTGAAGGGTTTTGTGTGAATTTGGAAAAAGGTTGAGATGGGAGGCTGTAAGGCGCCTATAATGCGTTTACAGTTTTTTATTTAATATTTTTTTCAATTGTTTTTCCTTTTCCCACCCACGTTGATTGTAGTTGCTAAAGAATGAGTTGATGTTGATGGGTCTCGGTTTTTATTTCTTTTTATTTTTGACACCAAACGGTTATCAGTTCCACATTGCTTTTAAATTGTAACCAAAGAATGAGTTGATGATGAGTATTGAAAAATTCTAAATGTGAGTGTTATGCAATGTTCACCATCCTCTCTCGATTTTCGCACGTGCCAATAGGCTTTTTCAGTTGTATATATCACATTGTTTTTCTACATGCAGTCGCATTGATTTTTTTTTGTGATAAAGGGGCAACAAGCAAAGTTAAATAGCAGAAATCAAGGTCTAGCAATCCCCAACAGATCATCAAGAAGGATATTTTCCTTCTAGGTAGGGTTCTCATCGAGGATGCAAACTCCAAAAGCTAAGTTATAACTCCAATTAGCAACTCACATTGTATTTTGTCACTGAGAATCTATGACTATTTTCTTACACTATTCCCATTAACTTATTCTTTGCAAGTTTCAAATGCTATAAATCCACTAAAATATTGAACACAGAAGATATCTTGTTCCCTTCCCCGCAGCCTTCTTTGCAGAACTAGAGAGTGAACTTCATTTCCTCGTCACCATGAGAGCCAAGTGGGAAGAAGAGCATGAGGAGGTTGAAGAGGAAGAGCCGAAAGATGAGACAGAGATCCAAGTAGTTTTGCCGCCATCCACCATCATCGACGTCGTCTCCCACCTGATTCCCATGTTTGTTTTCTAATCAAGTAATTAGCACCGATTAGTCAGCTTGCAACTCATGACAAAACAGCTCAAAGGTAAATTATGCATTTCATGCTCAAAATGCATTAGGATATGACTAGTCAAGTCACATGACTAGTCATCTATTGAGGCACATGTGTATTGCCACATCATTTAAAATTCTCATATGAGTCTCACACTTGCCCAGCTGTAGGTTTTCTGTCATAACAATTTTTCTCTTATTATCGCCGCGATCGTTAGCCGACAACTCACTAATGTATGACTTAGCTTTTTATGGTAAAAAGAGAGTGAGACTACCATGCCGGTCACGCAAGTTAGAAGTGTCGGATGTCCTCCGATCCGATAAAGCATAAATGTGGCAACCATGACGAAAAAAGTCTTGACGAATACAGTGCAGAGTAGCTTTTATCGGAGTTGATGAAAATGGTCTTGACAAATAATCGTTTTTTCTATGGATTTATGAGAGGCCCAAAAACAAACCACAGCCCTATAGCCCAAAGCCCAAAATCCATTTTACAATTTTATGTGTATCATAGGCATCTAGTTTGTTTATTTTGTGAGCAGACAACAGTTTTTAACAAATGGGGAAAATACAAGGAATAGAGTGAAGAACACAACCCCAAAAAAGGAGGGTTCTTGCAATAAGAGAAACAAGAAATATAAACAATGAATTACAGTTATTGCAAGACAGTGAGCACAAGAAAATACACAGCCTAGATAACATAGGTCATTTGGAGTTGATGAAGAGGACAAATAACCTGAACATCCAGGGCCACAAGAAAGAAGACCATGCCAGATAAAATCCTGCAACATTTCGGAGCAGAAAACATCATCAAGTGGAGGGCATTACCGCTCAGATTCCACCAAAACATTCCAGAGAATGTCACTGCCAGTTTCCAACACCCTCTTGATCTTCAAGCACCAATAACTAGAAAATCCTCCCAAATCTAGCAAACTCCACCTGCTCTGAAAACAGATCTAAAGTAGAGCAACCAACTAAACCCCAGAACTGCAAAATCAAACACAATAAGGGTTCATTGGATCATCAAAAGTGCTTTGACACCATGGTTTAAACTGCTCAGAATATCATATGGTAGTTGTGTTGATTTTAGCTGTCACTCAAATTCCATGATCGTGATTCTTTCTAATGATAATTTAGCAACTTTTGGCCTTTGATACAGCCATGAATCAAGCTTTTGTTTTCTTCCCTAAGCTATAATTAGGTTGATTCTAAGAGCACTTCCAGCAAGGGGACCAAGGGGAGGGTTGGGGGGGAAGCCCAAAATGGTGTTTCCAGCAACAAAATTTGCCCCAGGCAAGGAGTGGGACCAAGCGAACTATGCTGGCCCGAGCTCTAGCCTACGGGCTGAGCTAACGTTAGCGCGGGCTCTCAAAATTTTTTTAACGTTGGCGCGTGCATTGCACACACCAATAGTAAAAAAAATTGAACATGCCGCTACAGTGCCCTCGTCCACGTGGCGCGCACTGGGCTCTCCAATCAAATTTTTTCTAGCAATCCAATGGCAGCAAATTTTTGTGCAGTAAAAAAATGAAAAAAAAGGGGAAATTTTAAAAAAAAAAAACAAAAAATTACTGATTTTCTTTTTCTCTATACCTTATTTCCATTTTCAACATTTAAGTAAATGTCTTTGTCCTTTTACTTTCATTTATTTTTATATTACTCCATTTACTTAAGTTTACAATGTAAATAAGGAAGTACCCCCCATTTGGATTCAAATAAAAATACTAGAAAATCAAATTCTCACCAAATCAAAATATGAAAAATCGGTTTTAGTGCAAAATATGATTTAGGTTAAAAATGATGGCTCATTAAGTCAATATATACTTCATACTAAAATCTCATAAAATCAAGTTTTCTTATTTGATGTGTAAGGAATAAAAGCCGCCAAAAATTATCTTAAGAAAATGATTATTCCGAAAAACCATTTTTCATACTTAGTCAATATTGCACCTCCGCTAAAAAAAATTTAGGTCCGCCAGTGTCTATAAATGCCAACCAATACTCTTCACTTTTAACACCAAATCCTCATACATTTTTTTCCTATAAATACCAACCAATACAAGTAATAAAATAAAATACAAGTAATAAAATAAAATCTAATCCGAAAATATTATCCAAATTAATTGTTTAAGTAAACAAAGTTGTGAAAAAAATTAAAAAAAAAGAAGAATAGTATTTGCCATGGCAAAGTGTAACTGCTGGAAACACACTTTGCTGCGGGGGCTAGAGCAGCCACTATTCAAGTGAATAGTAGCTGCCCTAGGGCTCCTCTTGCCATGGCAATGAGCTAATTGTTGGAAATGCTCTAATGAGACTGTTTAATCACAAGTGCTCCGAAATGTTTGACTTAATGTATTTTCTAGGATGGATCCGATGGATGAATAGACTTTTTATCATACAAAGATTCTTCATTCTTTCTCTGTTTACTTCGTCGTCTTTTACTTTAGTCAATTAAATTATTAAGCCTGCGGCCAACTTGATTGGTTAAATGTTCTCAAAGGGGCTGAATATAAATTGTGAAATGACATCTCTTTTGACTTTAATAAAATTCGAGAATCTTGATTCTCAATTTCCACAATTTTTCCTCATGTCATTTAATAAATTACATGCTTAAGTTGCTAAACAACGAAAATATCAATTTCTCCCTTTAGCTGAATTCCAAGTTATTTTCCTCTATCCAAACAGAATTTATAAAAATAAAAATAAAAAGATGAAAAAGATACACGTGATACATACTAATTTATAAAAGAATTAGACTGCAAATAATAATTCTCTTATGATTTTTTTTAAATATATAATTGGATTGACTAATTAAACATATACTAATTAAATTATCTCCAAACAGCTCGAACTATATATATCGGATTCAAATGATTTTTTATAGAGATGATATTTGAATGAATATCTAAAAAATAGACGGTTTGGATTAGTGAAACACAATGCAGAGTGGGCCCTACAAGAGCGTCCCTCAAATAAACGTATTTGAGGATTCCCTTAATAGAAGCTACATATATATATATATATATATATATATATATATTTAAAGTTAAAGTAAATTACAAGGTAGATCTCTAAAGATCTTATCTCCATACAAATCACATCGTATTCTAAAAGCAACCAGTTTGAATTATATTGCTTTTACTCACAATTGATTTTTGTGCAACTAAAATCCATAGACAAATCCAAAGACAATTGTCACAAGGGGGCTACTGTGTGCTCCTTCTGCATGAATGCAAAAATATGGCATAATAATCAGACCCATTTCTCTCTGCGGGGCATAAAAAACCAAAGTACAATTGATTAAAACCATGCACTATCACATAAATTTATTAATCGTACATTGTTTGGTACAACAAAAGCAATCATCAAATGACACTGCAAAAAGAAACGAAAAAAATGCAATAATCCAAATCTAAAAGGCCTTGGACGCTTAACAACCCCTCTTGCTGCACCCATTTAGAGCAAGTGGGATCCATCTCAAGGCCCTCCAATCAAGTCCAAACAAACTGCTTATAACTATAAACGACAACAATTAATTCACTTGTGTAAATATTATATGCATCACTTCGGAAACCAAAGTGCAAGCCAGACTCTTCAACACTCAGGTGTTTGTGTATGGTCTCTCTTGGGGTCCTGGCAATAGTCATACACCAAGTAGTTCCTCTGCACCCACTCCATGGCTGAGTTCTGCTGCTGGCTCAGCCCCGTTGCACCGGAGGGCGAGGCCGAGGGCGGCTGGCATGAGGTTGTAGTAGGGCCATCGGCTGTGCACCCACCTAGTTTGAAATTGTTGTACCTTCCAATAAAAGGTTGGTAATTGTAGTCGGCTTTGTATTTTCCATCCTCTGTGGCCCATGTTGATGCATCCCATATGGATCCATATGCCCACATTGGCCTCAATGGAAACGTGGCATCACTCTTTCTTTGGTACCTTCTTATGGGCACATCATCCACCAGGAATCTGTAAATTATTTACATCATATATAATAAGTCATCATTATTATTGTTTGCTCTACAAACATAATTTAAATGTGTATCAACTCAATCTTCATAAGGCAACAAAAAAATATAAAAAAGAAAATCAATGATGCTAATATAAGTTCAGAATTTTGGGGAATTTACTTTGATGTAACGACTCAATGAACTTGGAAGATTCTTTAGAAAAAAGGGAATAAAAAAACCAGAATCCTAAGTAGCATTTCCCCTTCAAAAACAAAAAACAAACTGTGCTTCACACATTCCCCTACTAAAAGACACAAGACAGTTTGCCTTGATGTTTACCTTACAAACACATGTGACATGTAAAACATTAAGTTTGATTGGAAAAAAGGTACAACAATTGGTGGTACCACCATACTCACATGATCTCAGTAGGGTTCCATACTATAGCGTAGTTATGAAAGTCTTGTGTTGGATCAAACCAGAGATGAAACTTCTTCTCTCTCCCAATGATGTTTCCATCTCCACTTCCTCTAATGTACACATTGGTTTGCAGAGTGTAGGGCTTCCCGGGGATTGTCCCGAGGAACTCGATATCGATTTCATCGTGGTTCCCTGGGTGTTCTTCATTGTTAGAGAGCTGTAAAAACAAGCATAGAAAGTTAGACACAACCCAATTTTCATTCTTCTTCCTAATCTAGGAATTAATTAATCTAATGCAATTATGTAATCATGAAAGCAAGCCTTACATAAAATGATGTAATTACTCCAGCAGTATAACCTGGTTGGAGCTTGACGGCTGCTCCAAAATATCCAGAACGATATGGATGAAGTGACTTGAACCCACTTCCTGCAGTATGTCAGAAATGTAGCAGATGCTAAAAAATCTGAGATAATAATTATAAATGATCATAAAACTTAATTCAAGCATAAAACAGATCAAAATTACTAAATCGAAGTATAGAAAAGCATGAAGTTTGTATGGTTGAGTACCTGAGCTAGAATCAAGCCAGATTGTTAATGCACCCTGGTCTAAATTCTGATGCTTAGGTCCCCATAGGTTTCTAAAACCCTGATCAAAACCTACTGTGCTAATTTTGGAACTGGGGTTATAGCCAGGTGAGGGGGGACCCTGACCACTATTTGAAGAGAACATGAGGAAGAAAATTAAAGGGAGAAGAGGAGCCATGAAGAGAAAAAAAAGAAAAGAAGGGGGAATGAGAAGGCAATGCAGCACAAACAGAGTGACTCTGTTTTGAAAACAGGGGTGGGAGAATTGAAGGTGGGTAGCAGTAGGCATATGAAAATAATATGGCTTTACAGTTCGGTATAAATAGAGTGATCTGTGGACCCCACATTGAAAAGGTGAGAAGTTGGTTGATGAGGGAAGTTACACATGGAGACAAAATTGGAGCAATTCACTCGAGAAAAGGTCTTGAGTTCAAGTTATAGCATCCGTGTAGTGTGTGTGAGTTTAACATACAATCACTCTCTCTCAATAAGATAAATCCTTTAAAAAAAAAGAAGATAACAGAAAACTTGTTGGTTGTGGTTGCTGAATGAGAGAAGAAAAGTGAAGAAGATAGAAGAGAGAGAGCGGTTAACAGTTAATTTGTTCTGATTCATGACATGACTGCTTACCTTATAATTTGTCACAAAGACTCACAGAGATATATGTCCAAAATAGCTTAAATCTTGGATATATGTATATATAAATTCTGTGTGATCCTGACCAAGCATGATGGTGTATGTGGATATGGCATGAAAGAGAATTCACGGGACATTATCCACCTCCATGCTTTGGAAACTATCTTGATCACAGTTTCAGGAAATTTTAGTAAGTGGGGAAGTTATCTTGTTCATAAAATTTTCAGGGGTTTGCTTGTTTGTGTTTTTTAGGGGGCAAGTTATCTTGAATGAGTTCAGAACCACCTCAAATTCCAATGAGTTTTCCTTTTCAAACCCTTAATTTTCTTTCTCCTAAGCTATATAGAGCTGCAGGCCTGCAACACTAGATGCTTGTTCCAATTGTATCAAGGGACCAAATGAACCTGTTGTCATGATGTTGATGTGGCTAAACATTGGATACTGTCACAACTTCTTTGGACCAGAGCAAGACTAATAAATTTTTTATTATAAAAAAAATTCCATACCTACTCCAAAATTTAAACTTTTTTTCTTTTGTTTTTCACTGCAAATCATGTCTAGGTCAACTAATCTAATTACGTTAACCTTTCTATTTTGCAGAAAGTTTAGGTGATACGATCCCCATGTTATATGCAGACAGTCTCAAGTCTCCCTGATTTACCTCTTTTACTTGTGACTATTTATACTTCGTTTACCTAATTTTTTTATAAAAACATTTCACTAAGAAGTGAAAAACCTACTTTGTATCTGCAAAGCACGTGTATTTATAACCAATGCCATACTGGTTCAATGGACTTTTGGGGACCTCGCAGGGTCAAGGTAGTTCGTTCATAAATTGTGGAGGTAGGTAATGTGAATCAGAATTTGATGAACAACTTGCCGCCTTGACCAACGGCCACATATATATTTTCTTTCTTTGACATGAGATGAAATTTCTTTGTAGAACAAAAAAGTTGAACATCCAATAAGGGTCGTGCAGCGTAGCAAGAAAGTACTTAATTATAGTAGACAATAAAACCCTCACAAAGTTCTAATTATAGTAAATTTGGCTTTACCCTCTCAATTTTTTTTTTTCCTTAATTCCATCTAATTCCTATTATAAATTTAAAAAAAAAAAAAAAAAAAAAAAAAAAAAAAAAAAAACCCCCCCCCTTTTATAAGAAAATCCGATGACTAGGATTCATTCCAACTCAACAAGTTACCTAATCAAGCTTAAAGTTTGAGTTGTCTTTGCTATTGTTGTTTGTCTCCAATTTTTTATATTTCTGATTCTTAAAATATCATTTTTATTGAGATGGGCAATAATATATTAAACTCACACACAATATGGATGCTAGGACTTGAATCCAGGACCTTGCCTGGGGGAGATTATTCCAAACTACTACACTAATGGGTCCTTTTCTTTAGAGTGCTGCTATTTCCTCCTCATGTCCTATTTTCTTACCCACTTTATCTTCCCGCCCACATGTAAATTTGAAAAAACAAAATCCTATCTTTCCACCCACCTTTAATTCTAAAATACCCTTTAATTATAATTTGGTACTAAATGATGACATGACATAATTTGGTAAAAAACAATCCATAGTAATTATGAGCCTTGCCTCCAAATTCGAGCTCCATAGATCAATATATCAGAAACCCAGAAATATTACAATGCCTATAGTCAAATTCTACTAGATACAAATACACCCAATTGAATAGGAATCAAAAGAACTAAGAGATGAAACTATATATTTTACCAAAGAAACGAATTACTCAATAGCTATAACACAACATGCCTATGAATTGCTGGAAATTGTTCTCTCTAGGATCCAAAAAATCCAAAGGCAGAACACCAACATATTCGTGGAGCTAAGCAATAGCTGCTCAGAGCCCAAAATTCACCAATTACCCACTTTGACGCAGCACAAGCAAATAGATTTTCAAGCGAAAATACTAAAGAACAATAATCTAGAATCCACCAGGAAATTAGAGAGAAAATTCTCTTTGAAATATTTGATAAAAGTCGAGATGATTTCAACCAAGCATGACAGCTGATTAAATACAACGTTCTCGCCCATTGGGCTGCCTGGGGAGTTATTGAAAACGTAATTGAAAGGAAACGAAAAGCCTGTAAATTGAATACTACGCTCTCACCCATTGGACTACCCTGGGGAGTTATTGAAAACGTAACTGAAAAGAAACGAAAAGCCTGTAAATTGAATACAATTTTTAAATGCACTTTTGGAACGTATTATGCAACCCAATCGGAGCTCGAACGCCAAATCTGTAAATTCTTGCTACATCATTTTTCCCTGCTTCGCTCCAATTCTTCTTCAATCCATTTAGCCATTTGTTCTACATCAGTCCCTTCCACCTCTGAAGAACTCGACCCCGAGTTATGTTCAGGATAAAGGGTTTCATCTTCACGAAACTCATACAAATCAGCAACATTAAAAGTATTGGAAATTCCCATGGAATTTGGTAATTCAATAACATAGGCATTGTCATTGATTCTTTTTAGCACCTTGTAAGGACCATATTTCTTAGGTTTCAGCTTGCTATATGTACCAATAGGGAACCTATCCTTCCTCAGAAACACCATCACAGAATCGCCTTCTTGAAACACCTTAACTCGCCTATGCTTGTTTGCAAAGGCTTTGTACTTAGCATTAGCTTGTTCAAGTTTTTGCTTCACTTCATCACGAATAGCCACCACTTCTTCAGCCAATTTTCCCGCTGCAACACTAGTTCTCTGGCCTTTAGGCAGCTTCACCAAATCAACAACATGATGAGGCACAACAATATAAACAATGGAAAATGGTGACTTCCCTGTTGCACTATGCACTGCACTGTTATATGCAAACTCCACCTGTGGCAGTGCATAATTCCATTACTTCGGCTTCTCTCTGCAAATGCTTCGCACCATATTTCCCAATGTTCGATTAGTAACCTTAGTCTGGCCGTCAGTTTGAGGATGTGCAGTGCTACTACGGTTCAAAGTAGTTCCAAACATTCTCCACAAAGTGATCCAAAAATGGCTAAAAAATTTTGTATCACGGTCAGAAGTTATAGATGTAGGGACTCCATGCAAGCGAACAACTTCCCTAAAAAACAACTTGGCTATATTGGATGCATCAGCAGTCTTCTTGCAGGCTATGAAATGCGCCATTTTTGAGAATCGATCAACCACCACAAAAACTGAATCCACACCTCTCTGAGTTCGAGGCAAACCAATGACAAAATCCATAGCAAGATCCTGCCATATGTCATTAGGAACTGGTAAAGGCATGTATAATGAGTTTTTCCCTTAAGGAGGAAACATGAATACATAACTGGTTGCCTTTGAACAAATACCCTTCATTAAGAAAGAAATCTGACATTGGCTCATGATTAGCACATTTAGCCTATATTTCCTTGAAATCATCATCATCTTCATATAAATCCCTCAAATACTCGAACCCCACAATTTCTTGAGTAAGAGTAACTAACAAGGAAGCCCTTCTACTCAGCGCGTCAGCCACATGATTTGAGGTGCCATAAGTGTGCTTGATAACGAATGAAAATTTCTGCAAAAAAGTTACCCATCTGGCATGCATTTTATCAATATGTTTATGGCTGTTAATATACTTCAAAGCTTGATGATCTGTAAACAAAACAAATTCCTTTTGAATAAGATAGTGCTCCCATTGTTTCAAAGCACGAACAACTGCATAAAATTCTTGGTCATAAGTACTCCACTTTTGACGAGCATCACTCAACTTTTCAGAAAAGAAAGCAATTGGTTTCTTGTCTTGGTGGTATCCACTGCGCAAATCTATTTTGGAAAACACCTTAGAGCCTTCGAGCACATCCAACATATCTTCCAATCGCGGGATGGGAAATCTGTATTTTATTGTAATCTTGTTGATTGCTCGACTATCAACACACATACGCCATGACTGATCTTTCTTTGGAACAAGAATGACTGGAACTGCACAGGGACTCAAGCTTTCCTTGATAAAACCCTTCTGTAACAACTCTTCAATCTGCTATCTTAGGATGTTGTTCTTCTTAGGGCTCATGCGATAGTGTGGCAAATTTGGTAGACTAGCCCCAGGTACCAAATCAATATGGTGTTGTATATCTCTCAATGGCGGCAACTCGTTTGGTAACTTGTTAGAAATTAGTTCCTGAAATTTTGACAAAATTTGCTGCACTTCAGGAGAAATTACATTTTCTTCTTTGCTGGCCTTCAATAGCCCATTCAACACCATGGGACAAAAATAATCTGCCTATTTTATTGCCTTATTTAACTCTTGCTCGCTGCTGATCAGAGTTAAAAAACTAGAACTCTTAGTGTTGGGCTCAACTGATTTTTTTGAGGGCACTATAGTAGCCAACGCAATCTTGTGGTTGTTCCAGGAAAACAAGATCACATTATCTCGACCCTTAAAGGTTGCATCCACATCAAATTGCCAAGGTCGCCCCAACAAGATATGACATGCATCTATATCAATAACATCACATACAACATCATCCCTGTAGTGCTTACCAATAGAGAGTGGCACACGGCAAGTCTCAGCAACACGAATTGAAGGTCATTTTTTAATCCAACCCAATGAATAAGGGTTGATATGTGGCTTTGTTGGTAGCTGCAAATTCTCCACCAATTTTTTTGACACAAAATTCTCGCAACTCCCATTATCTACAATCACATCACAGATTTTATTTTTGATTGAACAAAGAGAACGGAAAATGCTGTGTCGCTGCACTTCCTCTTTTGGTGGCAAAAGAACACACTGTAAAACCAAAGTAAGCCTTTCCATTCCCTCCTCAATTGCAAACTCAGCCCCTGCATAATCATCATCTACAACTTCGTCATCACCGACATCTTCTATAAAATTAACTTGCCTCTGCTCGGGACAAACGTTGGAACGATGACCTGGTTTTTGGCATCGGTAACAAATATCCGTCGTGGGCTTAGCATACGGATTCTCCTTCTGGGGCTGGTTCCGGGTCTGCACTCTATTGGAAGACCGGCTACTGCCTTCATTGCCGCTTTCACTTTGGAGGTTTGACGGCTTTGACGATCCACCGAAATTTTGCTGCTACGTTTTCCCCTTGTCACTAGGAAAAGTAGCAACATTTTCTTTATGATCCATCGTGTTCCTGCGATAATTAGTTTGGCGTTTCTCCTTCTCCAACAACTCAGCCTTTAACGCAATATTAATCGCCTCCTGCAAAGTCCACATATTCTGCAAACCAATTTTTTCTTGAATGGAAATTTTCAGGCCATTAATATACCTTGCAACCTTTTGGTTTTCGGTCTCGGTCAAATGATTACGCTCCGCTAGACGCATAAACTCTTCGGTATATTCAGAAACCGAACGATTGCCTTGCGTACAACCGATGTACATGCGGTACAGAATTTGTTCATAATCAGTAGGTAGGAACCAATCCATCATAAGCTGCTTCATCTTTCGCCACGTACGAACCTGTTGCTTTCTTTGCCTTTGTCGTGAATTCTGCAATTGATCCCACCATACAGCTGCTGTAACTTTCAGACGGAAAGCGACCATCTTCACCATTTTGTTCTCTCGGACCTCCATTATTTCAAAGAACCTCTCCACTTCTACCAACCAATCCATGAAATCTTCAATTTTTAGGTTTCCCCAAAAATTAGGGATTTCGGCTTTAATCCGATAATCACCAAAATTGTTGTGATTACGATGATGTGGATTGTTAACCGGTGGTGGTTCAACAAGTTCTTCTTCGGACTCCGACTCGCTCTCTGGAACATGTTGTCTCCTATTATTTCTTCCAGCATTGCCTCCTTGGTTGTTTTCTCTGTCTTCTCTTATATTGTTATCTCCATCTTCTCTTCTATTGTTATTTTTGTCTTCTCTTCCACTGTTGCCACCAATAGCTTGTAACAACAACTCACACATCTCCCCAAGTTGATTGGCTAAATTGTCGATTCGTACGTTTTGAGCATCCAAATCTGCTCGAGTAATTGGGACAGCAGTTTCACAATCACCCATGATAAGCCAATAATACCGAGATGGGAGAGAACCGCTCTGATACCACTTGACGCAGCACAAGCAAATAGATTTTCAAGCGAAAATCCTAAAGAACAATAATTTGGAATCCACCAGGAAATTAGAGAGAAAATTCTCTTTGAAATATTTGATAAAAGTTGAGATGATTTCAACCAAGCATGACAGCTGATTAAATACAACGTTCTCGCCCATTGGGCTGCCTGGGGAGTTATTAAAAACGTAATTGAAAGGAAACGAAAAGCCTGTAAATTGAATACTACGCTCTCACCCATTGGACTACAATAGGGAGTTATTGAAAACATAACTGAAAAGAAACGAAAAGCCTGTAAATTGAATACAATTTTTAAATACACTTTTGGAACGTATTATGCGACCCAATCGGAGCTCGGACGCCAAATCTGTAAATTCCTGCTACGTCATTTTTCCCTTCTTCGCTCCAATTCTTCTTCAATCCATTCAGCCATTTGTTCTACATCACACTTAATCCCTCAACATCCTATACAAAATACCATATTCACAAGCTCTCAATTACATCTTTGAGCAATGCTTTCAACTTCATAAATGAAACTTTTCTTCTCATTGAAGAATCCAGAGCCTCCCTCGTCATCCTTCTCATTAAGCTCCGCTCTCTTCAGTTCCCCCAATATCCCTATGGTTCTTCAAGTTCGAATCACGGAAAGCACTCAATTCCCACAGAGAGATGGGAGGGGGGAATGGATTGGACTAGGGTACTGTAGGTGGGTGCTTGAGGAAGTGAGGGAGATGGCTGCTGTGCAGTGGAGGAATAGGGAGGAGGCAGGAGGGTGGGGGGTGGGGGTATGCGTGATGAGAGGGAAGGGGTTTTATAATTTTAAAAAATATTTTTAGTTTTTTTTTCTTCATATGTTTTTTTTTAATTAGTTTTATTATTATTATTATTTTTCCCTAAGTCCTCAAATCATTTTACAAAGGGGTAGGTTTGTCTTAAATTTTTTGAAGATAAGGTAGTGGGGAAATAGGATAGGAAGGTGGAAATAACAGCTCTTTCTTTATTGTGCTGAATATACTTTCAAATATTTGCTGCAATTTTCCATTAATGTCCATTTCATTAAGTTTTTAAGATTCAAATGGTGTTTAAATTTGCTTAACTTTAGGGTAAGTTTTTTTAATAATTATTTTTTGGTCGAATTTTTTTAATCAAATTCGTAAGCACCGTATAAACTCTGTATTATAATAAACATATAATTATAATTATGGTTTAACAACAAATTAATGACAAGGCTAACAATGAAACAAACATGGTTGGAAAAGTTATTTCTTGTATTGATGGAAAAAAATTATAAAAACCTGCTGACGTTGGCTAGAGCGAATGTGCTCTCCACTTTACACCAGAGTTCAAATTCCCTTTCCCATAATTTAGATTAAGTTAAAGTAAAATATCGCTTGCATAAAAAAATTATGAAAAACTAATTTGATTGTTTAGTGGTTTAATTACCCAACATTCTGCCAACTAATCACACACTATACTCTACCATAAAAGATTTATAATTAATCACCTAGGTACCTACATGCAAGCAAGAGTCATAATGTTCATGAGTTCCATATTTCTGTTTTGTTTTGTACGTACTAGATTTTTACACGGTGGGCATGATATTATTATATGGATTTATAGGAGACAAATATATTTTCATAAAGTATCATTTTAATCATTAATTTGGGGCACCCCAACTTTCAGACGCATATATATATATATATATATATATATATATATTATATCTCATGAGAATAGACCAAAGGGTGCGTTTGATTAATTTGGCCTCAGTGCCCTACGTGATTGAATGCATGGGCCCAGTTGGTCGACAAATACGGATATGTATATTTTTCTTTAGTTTTTAATACTCAACAAATTGATGGGTTAATATTTAATATTGTGAAAAAAACATACCTGTCAAACCGGCCATGTTTCCTTTACAAAGGTTAAGGTTGGGCCACAAATGGAGAAATTATAGACTAGTACGGTATCACCGCGTCAGTTGGTGATACTTTCACTCAAAAAATTTGTGTTGTTGATTGAAAACTAATAAAATTAAATATATCGCACGTCCTCCGGCTTGGTGGTCCATGTATAATATCCATCTTACACGCCTGCATCATATTAATTATCCTATGTCCCTAAACTTTGTTCTTTGAAACTTCTACAAATATCATTTCTGATTATACTAATGCTTAACCCCACGTCATCTTTGCTATACATGTCAATAACAAATATCATTTGTGTGGTTTTTTAAAAGCAATTATTACCATGTTGTTAGAACTTAGCTAGAATATTTGAAAGGATAAGTACAAGCTACAAGGAGCTTGTAGCTTCGCCTTATGTGAAGATTTACTCGTCTAATTCTTTTGGCCTTGTAGTTTTCCTTTGTTCCACATACTACAAAAAAAAAAAAAAAAAAAAAAAAAAAAAAAATCATTTACGGCGGATAGAATGCGTCGTATAAGGCATAAGCAAGTTGGAAGCCAAAATCTTAAGCTGATTTGTAATTTAAAAGAAAAAAAGAAAAAAAAATCAATGAATAATAACAACTTTGAATTAATGGGTGATTAATTATAAGTCCACCATGAAGAATATAATGCAGGAGTACGAGACAAACTTAGGATGGCTACATATATATTTGCCGTCGGGGTTTTCATCCACCAGCCAAATAATGCATTACTTTTCTTTAAAGAAACAAGCGTAGCTAGCTTCTCTGCTCATAGCTAAGCTAGAAACAAGCGTAACTAGACAGATCCTATGGATCCCACCAAAAAAAGAAAAAAGAAAAAAAAAGAGATATGCAAAGAGCATATATAAATAATGATGAGGCAAGAGCATGTATTTTTGGTTAACGAAATGAATTAGCAACCCCACCACCACACCACTTGTATGAGTTTGGAGAGTATAAATTATCATATTAATCATGAATTTTTCTTTTTCCTTGATTTATGGTGGATTTTTTCTTGTCAAATATACTTTGCTTTCACGTTATCTTTTTCTCAAGATTTTGTGAGACTAGCAGTTTAACATATACGACAGACTGCGAATCTATAAACCCGCAACATCCTACCTGCCCATTATGTCATACGTCTCTCATATTCATCCATTTATTTTCACACACAACTAACAAATAATACACAATATATATATATATATATATATATATTCAACTGTATGGAGATAATGTTTTGGATTTAATTTCTGTATTATTAAAGCTTTTAATTTTATAAATCAATGATATGCTGGTCACGAGTCAGACATTTCTGCAAGACCATAATTTTTCTATGGCACTGGAAGAGGACGGCTGCTGGGCATGTGCTTATGTCTAGCAAGGATGCATAATAGCAATTAAACCAAGACACAATTTCCACAACGCAGAAAAGAAAACTACATGACATGAATGAACCTTGGAATATAAGAATTATATCAATATATTATTATGCATGATAAATGCAGCACCAGTTGCAGTCAACTCATCAAACAGGAATGTCTTGCCGACAATAATAATATTATGACCGGTGCCCCTCAATACAATGTAGTAACTAATAACCCCTAATTTCTCAACTTGTAGACCCCTTCCTAGCTATAGTTCCTCCATGCATATAATCATGGGTTATATATCAAAATGATCCCTGTATTTTGTATGTTTGCTCAAGTTTGGCTCGGATAATGACTCATTGGGAAGTTGCTCGTGAGTTCTTAAAAATAAAACCGTGAGGGCAGAGAGAGGGGCCCAAAGCGGACAATATCGCACTATAGTGGAACCGATTTCGGGATGCGACACTCACGTAAACACAAAAGGGATTTTTTTTAAAATGATTTAATTAACATCGAAATTAAAAGACAAAACAAGTAGAAAGTCACGAAACACAAGATGAGAAATTCAAATTGATAAAAGCACTAGGACAATGAATTCACCACCACTAGTAATCCGATCTTGCCTCTTATTCACATACTTGTCGCCGTTTAGTTTTCTTTTTTCATGAATTACCTATGGTATTTAGGCTGACTCGTATATTCCTACGTGCAATTTGCCTATAGTATTTAGGTCAAATACCAACACATAGAAACTCATTAAGATCAGTGAAAACCTCCAATAAAGCATGTAAACCTTAGGAGTATGGTATTTACCCTAGACGAATTACAAATCATAATCACAAGAAGCAAACCTCAAATTAAGTATGGTATTTACTCTAATTTGCATCCGATTAACTCAATTAAAAGTGTAGATGGTGATCAAGCATCAAGATAATCAACCAAGTTACTAAGCACAGTAATTAAGAATCCAACATCAAATGACAATCAATAGATAGGTAAAATAAAAGAACTAGATTATCGTATATGGGCTATATCATTCCCTAGCGACATAAAATTAGTTATGCATAAGGAAGAAAAAATAAAACTTAGCCAATTGTGGTACTCTTCTGGCGTCTCCAATTTCTCCTAGTCTTTGAGTGACCCCAAAGGAGTTGTTTCTCATGCTTAAATAAAACACCACACGTATATTCCTACCTTAGCTGGGCTTTGACAACAGCCCAAAAATAAAGAAAAACCTAATTAAAACATAAATCCAAAATGGGTAAGTAATTGATTCATCTTCCTACTTTGACTAGGACAACACATCAGTTTGTTTGCAAGCACATTTGGGGTAGTTCCTCCTCCAAGAAAATTCGGGAAAAATATGTAAATTATAGGTGTTTGTTTTATCTTTCCAGTATCGCATGACTTGAGGTAAAATCATGAAAGTCTTCAAATAATCGTTCTTCCACAAAAGCACAATTTTGACGGGATTGCAACTTATGCTAACTTAACTTCAAAGCCTGCTCTCATTGGCTGCTCCGAAAATTCTAGAAAAATTCCACAATCATCTTCAAGATCTTAGCTTTCATCTGCAATTGGTTTTGTATAAAAACTCCACCAAAAAGTCGTATTTCCATTGAAAACCAATTACTTGCTTTGCAAAGTTGAAAATTGTGAAAAATAAGAAGTCCTTTTTAAATCAAATTTTCCTACAAAAACTAAGTGTAAAGAGTATATAGATCTTTAAATTTATGTGGACTTATCAAAGATATAGCCAATAGAGGGAGAATTTGACCCGAAAAGAATAAAAGAGGGAGAAACTTGCTGTTGTCGGGTATCAAAGAGAGAAAGAGAAACAAGAAGTCTAATAGCCAAAAGAGAAGGAGAGAGAAGATATAGGACCACCTAGATGGGCAACATATGAGTAGCATTTGCTTTTAATTTTTTTAAATTTGGAATGGGTTTATAACACATGTAGGTATTTTTTATATATAGAAAAATTTGGGTTGGGAAGCCCCCATCTTGCCATGTGCATAGCACCGCCCTTGATTGTCAGTGCCCCTCAATACAATGTAGTAACTAGTAACCCCTAATCTCTCAACTTGTAGGCCCCTTCCTAGCTATAGTTCCTCTATGCATATAATCATGGGTTATATATCAAAATGTTCCCTGTATTTTGTATGTTTGCTTAAGTTCAGCTCGGATAATGTTATCCGAGTTCAAGCTCAGGTTAGCTCAAGGTTGAGTGAAGCTTGGAGGCACTGGTGGACCTAGTAAGGCGCAAGGGGGTGTAGCTACACCTCCTCTCGCCGGAAAAACCATTGTAGGTGTTTCAAATTGCCCCTTTGCTCAATTGGTGTACAGATACAAATTACCTTATTCATATTTTCAACATTTAAGTAAATGTCTTTGTCCTTTTACTTTTATTTATTTTTATATTACTCCATTTACTTAAGTTTACAATGTAAATAAGGAAGTACCCCCCATTTGGATTCAAATAAAAATACTAGAAAATCAAATTCCCACCAAATCAAAATATGAAAATTCGGTTTTAGTGCAAAATACGATTTAGGCTAAAAATGATGGCTCATTAAGTCAATATATACTTCATACTAAAATCCCATAAAATTAAGTTTTCTTATTTGATGTGTAAGGAATAAAAGCCTCCAAAAATTATCTTGAGAAACTGATTATTCCAAAAAACCATTTTTCATACTTAGTCAATATTGCACATCCGCTAAAAAATTTATGGGTCTGCAAGTGGTAGGGCTGTGCTCAAACTCAACTTGAATGATTTTTTTCAAGCACGAGTCGGCTTGAGCTTGTTATTGGCTTGGATCACCTTGTTTGAAAACGAGTTTAAACTTAATTTTGACTTGAGTTATTGAAAAATGAAAAATAATAGAACAAATACAATTAAACATAATAATATGTCATGTCCAAATAAAAGTACACATTCCTGAAAGACAAAACGTCCATGTTTTCTTAGTATAATCCTTATTGAGAGGTTAGACTTAAGGTTTCTAGTCTTGAATTGGTTAACCGCTTCGATTTTAGGTTTTAAGATTAGACTTAAAATCAAAACTCTAAAAGACAATATTATACCCAAATGTAATCAATTCTGTCAATATATGAGATCAAAATTGAAAAAAAAAAAGAAAGAATAAAAATGAGGTATTCTCAATGTGTCATGTCCGTAAGAAAGATACCTAGAATTCATGTTTATCAATATTGCATCATCAAAGTAGGAAGGATGGCAAAGTGAAATGATAGATGGGATAAATGAAGTGGATATAATAAAGGGAGATCAAAATTCAGAATGATACAAGTTAATTATCCCCTTTGACCAAAGAAAACAAGAAAAGTTAATTATCCCCCTTGCATGATGAAGTTAATTTCCTAACTGAGTAAATGGGTGAGAAAGGGTTAGGACAGAAAACGGGCTCTGTTTTGAATTCTTGCATGCTGCCAAAATCGCCCGAGTGCAAACGGGCCTAGAAGTTTTTTAATAGCCAGAAGAAGGGCCTACTATATACTAAAACTCCTACTACTAGAATTGGGCCTAAGAATATGGGAAAGGAGGGTGGAGGAAGAAATTGGTGTATGATGGCTCTGCAAATTTCTTTCTTTGGCATTGGCAATGGCGACTGCAGATCAATCTCTGGCATGTTATGAGCCATTTAAATTACTTATACATTAGTGTTTATTGTTATGCATTTTATATTTTTATCATTTGATAAAGAGATTAATAAAAATAATAATCTACAATGAAGAGCTACAATGAAAAAGGTGTAAAAGTTACATGAATTGATAAAACGTTTCGAGAAACTTCCATTAGTAAATATTTTTTTTGTTAAGACAACTACATGCACTGGCTTTCGAGAAACTTAAGTTTACAATGTAAATAAGGAAGTGCCCCCCATTTGGATTTAAAGAAAAATACTAGAAAATTAAATTCCCCCCAAATCAAAATTTGAAAAATCGGTTTTAGTGCAAAATACGATTTAGGCTAAAAATGATAGCTCATTAAGTCAATATATACTTCATAATAAAATCCCATAAAATCAAGTTTTCTTATTTGATGTGTAAGAAATAAAGCCGCCAAAAATTATCTGGAGAAAATGATTATTCCAAAAAACCATTTTCATACTTAGTCAATATTTTTACATAGAACAATTTTTCATGTATGATATGAATGCATGAAGGGACCTAAGGTCAATCTAGATAAAAAGCCTTAGATGTTCAATCCACAAAGAGTTTTTAATCTTTCAAAATTGCACCCCCGTTAAAAAATTCTTAGGTCCACCAGTGACTACATGGGCAGCCATTCATGACTAAAACATAATTCTCGTATCACATCTTAAAGGGAAACTTGGGTGCCTGCCAATGAGTTTATTCAAATCTTTGGAAAAACAAATACAAGTTGAGGAGTATCTACAAATCCTTCATTGTTAACTGTTTCGTTATTAGTGGCTAAGTTGTCATTGTCAACCGCCAATTATCATAATATCCAGATTATACAGTATATGCTTGTTGGAAGATTCAAATGATGCGGGTGATTGATACAGTATATAAGGTGAGTTTTTAATTTCATATAATTCCGATGACATGGTAGAATCTTAGTTATAAGATTAATCAAATAATTAAGATTCCTTTAAATGAGTATAAATGCAGAGACTTAAGATCCCATTTATATGAGTGAGTTTGAGTGAAAAAAAAACAACTCATGTTTAGAATTGAAAATATAAAAATGTGTCAACTAAACAAAAAAATAATAATACGACTTAACAAAGGAAAATAATTATTTAGCAAAAAGAACATAAAAGTTACAATGAAAAATGGCTAAAAGTTACACGAATTGATAACGCGGTCCCAGAAAATTCCATTAGATTAAATATATTTTTTTTAAATTTACTTACCTTTGGTTGCTTTTGAATGGCAGCCTTTAGATTTCATTTGGAATCAACTCTCAGCCGTTTGATTGTCGGCAGTGGCAATCTCCCTCGCGGAGTCTTTGTTTTTGGTCAATCCAGCCCGGAGTCTATGCTTGTAAAAACCTGCTTCTTGGAAGGTTGCATCTGGTTTCCGTCACGCACGCTTTCATGTCCGTGTGGGGCCCGTTGGAAAGGGGTCTGTAATTTGTCGATAATTTCTGTTTAAAGACTGGGTGAACCAAACAGTTTTACCATACTTCCTTCCGGTTCAGAGTCTGTGGAGTAAACAATTCTTTTGGGTCTCTTTCTATATTTTGTTTATCTGAAATGGAGGATACAGACTTGCAATGGGGATGGTCTAAGACGGAGATGGCCATGGTGAAGGCGCCTGGTCCTTTCTACAAGTTTTCGGATCCAAAGAAGGACTCTTCTAAGTTAATACGGCGAAACAAGGGGAGGAAGAAGTCGATGAATTTGGATAGTTTTGTAGCGAGGTCTCTTCTCCCCAACACACCCACTTTCGATAGAGATGATGGTATTATTCGTTTCCCTAACAGTATCGTTAACAGTATTCATCTCTTTCGATTTGTTTGCTCTGGAAACTACATAATCCCTCACGACGACTTTTTACTCCTCATTCCCTCGAATTCCGAGCATCTCACGTTTCTTTCTTTAAACTTGCACTAAATGACTATAAATCTCTGCGTTTGCGTAAGTTGCCTGAGTATTTAGATCATGAGGGCAACAATCAGATTGAGATTCACCATCCAAGGCAAATTAGGGAAAACGTAGCAAATATTTCTGTTTCAGCACAGTGGATGATTTTACTGGCTAGTTTCTGCCTGGAGATTATATCAGCTGTTTTTGAACAGATCACCTCCCCAAGCAAGCCTCACTTTGCACTTGTTGCTATGGTGTTGGCTATTCTAGCTCTGCTCACTTGCCTCGCAGAGCTCTCTCTCAGGGGCAGAGAGGCAAGGGTCCGATTGGCGAGGAGGAGGGGAATGCCGCCCTTGTTTCATCATCCACCTCCTCGTAACAGGCTTTTCGGTACTTTCTCTGATGTCTTTGGACTACTTGGTGCCTTCTTTCAATTGGCTTTCTCCATAGTTCAGTATGCTTACCTCAGTAGGCATGTTGACAATCCTATCAAAGTGTGCTTTTGGCCCTTCCTCTTCATCTTCTGTGTGGCGGGTTCGATCCTAATTCGGAATCGAAGAAACACTGAAGATAATCACGAAACTGGTGAACATAGTGCTTAATTAGACTGTAATTAAAGGGATGATTTTGTGCTCATTTTGTTTTTAGTCGTATGCTCGTTTTGTGTTACTCCCGTAACCTTTGGCTTTAGTTTTAAAGCGCAATCAGAAATGCAGAAACTGATGGTGTGCTATATATGTTAAAATTAAAATGGTTTTTTAGACGTCTGTTTATCATCTACTGAACTCACCAACAACGATCTTAATTTCACTTTCTTCCAGCCACCTTGGGAACCTACATTTTTATTGTGCACAGCTTGAACTATTAACTTTACTTTTCTTTTCTTCCAAGAAAACTAGTTTCACTTTTGCTTAAGAGCTTATACTTTAGTTTTAATTGATCTGGGTGTTGGTTCGAACCGGTCCAATCTGAGTGTTGGTTTGTTGACTTTTTAGTCAACGGTTTTTTTCCAGTTTTTTTAATCCAGTGTTGCTCTCATGTTCTATAGGCTCCTCTGTTGCTAACGAAAACTAAACAAAAAAACCAAACCACATAGTGCCAAGGGGGTCACATGCCCCCGTCAACTACTTTGTTAAAACAAATATGTTTTTGTTATGTTGTTTGTCTTTCGCGAGGGAGTGAATGGAAACTGCGTCTCGTCTTTGGTTGAAGTGTTTTTTGTTTTTTTTTCCAGAGGCAGAGCCAGGGTTTTAGTTCACAATGACAATGGGCATCCTCAAGTCGTTCATAATACAAATTTCAAGCTTGTATGCCATATTCTTTTTGTTTATATTTAAATTAAAGGCCAAATAAATTTTTTTTTTCAGAAGAAAATGTTCATTCATAATATCAAGAACGTACATATAAGTTATAATGACCCGAAAAAGTAACCAAAGACTAAAGATCAAAGACTTTATTCATCAATAGAATACAGAAAACATAAATACATCCAAAAGAAAGCAAATTTGACTAATCGATGAGCCATAAAATATTAATTATTGTTAATATGAGAAGAGAAACTTAATATAGGGCAGACCAGATAATTCATATTACAAAAGACAAAATCATTGTTCAAATTATAAAAAATTTGGAAGCTCTCCTCACCTTGAAAAGGTACTCATAATAACATCACCATAAGTTTTTTTCCATGTTTTTTCCAAACTAATTGCTATATCGTTTAGCCATAGAACCATAGAAAAATAGAAGAAAAAGTCTTACTACTCTTCAATCTTATTAAAATGCCGTTCTAACACGGAGTGACTGGAAATCATCCCAAAACATGGAAAAAAAAATTAAAGCCTTAGCGTAAAAACAAAACAAAATATCAGTGGCTGAGCCAAATCAATTTTGTTTTCTTTTCATTGTGTATTCTCTTATTATTTTTATTAAAACCATTTGTCAAAAACAGAACACCTCAACCAAAGACAAAAAAGAAAGGAAAAACAATGGTGAGAGCTCATGAGTACTCAAGAGGGAGACGCAGTTTCCACTCACCCCCTCATGAAAGTCAAACAACATCTCTTCCTATGTCTCTTCTTTGGTTTCACCAACACACCCCTGCCGCCCTCTCATAAATTTCTCTATGTTCTTCTTCGATCGTTTCACTTCTCACACTGCGACGTACCTTCTCCATGTTCATCTTCATCTGTAGATTGTGTGTGGAAGTAATATAATGCTCATTGTCTTTGAGGACCGAGTTTCTTTTTAATTAATTTTTTTATTATATATAAAAAAAATAACTTAAATCATCTTACAATTTTGAAAAATATAGAAATACAAACCAAAGGTTGACAGACGTAGTGTTGTCTAGGGCTGGGCTCGGTTTGGGTTGGTTCGGTTTTGGGCTCAACCCGACATCGAACCGTAAACTTCGGTTTGGCTATTTTGAAAACCAAAACCAAACCATAATTGATGAAAACCGACCACTTCGGTTAACCGGACTTGATGGTTTGGTTTGGTTCGGTTTCGGTTTTTTGCCTCTTAGAGAGAGAGAGAGAGAGAGAGAGAGAGAGAGAAGAAATAAAAGCAATGGAGAGGAGAAGAAGAAAAAAAAGAGGGAGAGATGGAGAAGAAGAAGAAGAAGAAGAAGAAGAGGAGAAAAAGAAAAGAGAGAGAAGAAGAAGAAGAAGAAGAAGAGGGAGACGGGGAGAGGGAGTGAAGACAAATATAAGAAGAATGAGAAGAAAAAAAAATAGAGAGAGAGAGACTGATAAAGACAAGACAAACGGAGAGATTGAGAGAGAAGAAAAAGAAAAGATTGAAACTATGTATTATATATCTATATATACATATATTTCTTATAATAATATTATATATAATATTTTTTAATATCTTCGGTTTGGTTTGATTAAACCTTGGTTTTGAATATTACAAACTGTACACCAAATCATATACTTCTGTTTGGTTTGGGTTCAAACCGATGACAAAAAAAAAAATTGAAAAAAAACAAACCAACCCAACCCATCGGTTTGGTTTGGGCGGTTTGGCCGAGTTTCGGGTCCAAATGCCCAGCCCTAGTGTTGTCCAGCATAGATTCATGATTAAAAAATAGGGAGCTTCACTAATATACCCAAAGTAGGGGCTGAAATTATAAATAAAAAAACCTACATGGGATACACTTTAGAAACACACCAAAAACTCATTTACTACATAAGAAATTGGTGTTGAAGTTCCTATAAATTACGTGACTGCCATTTATCAACTTAAAAAGAAGCTCAACACAAAAAACTTAAAAAGCACCCAAAAACAAGCCCAAGCCATTTTTTTTTTTTTTAAATTTTAAAAAACCATTCAACACAAAAAAAAAAAAAAAAAAAAAAAAAAAAAAAAAAAAAAAAAATTAACACGTCATGTTGATTAATGACTGTAATGTTCCACACCTTTACTATCATGTTGATTAATGGCTGTAATGTTCCAGTCTAGGGTGCTAGTATCCTATGACATCCTATTTCTAATGCATGTCTACCCTGTAATGTTCTAGTCTAGGGTAATAACACTACTAGTTTCCTATGACATCCTATTGCTAATGCATATCTACCCCTATAATGTTTCAGCCTAGGGTAATAACACTGCTAGTTTCCTAAGACATCCTATTTCTAAAGCATGTCTACCCCTGTAATGTTCTAGTCTAGGGTAAAAACACTGCTAGTTTACTGTCATGTTGATTAATGACTGTAATGTTCTAGTTTAGGGTAATAACACTGTTGGTTTAGTTTCCTATGACATCTTATTTCTAATGCATGTCTAACCCTGTAATATTCTAATCTAGGGTAATAACACTACTAGTTTCCTATGACATTCTATTTCTAATGCATATCTATCCTTGTAATGTTCCAGTTTAGGGTAATAACATTGCTAGTTTTCTATGACATCCTATTTCTAATGCATGTCTACCCCTGTAATGTTCTAGTTTAGGGTAATAACACTGCTAGTTTACTGTCATGTTGATTAATGGCTGTAATGTTCTAGTCTAGCGTAATAACACTGCTAGTTTAGTTTCCTATGACATCCTATTTCTAATGCGTGTCTACCCCTGTAATGTTCCAATCCAGGGTAATAATACTACTAGTTTCCTATGATATCCTATTTCTAATGCATGTCTACCCATGTAATGTTCCAGTCTAGGATAATAACACTGCTAGTTTCCTATGACATCCTATTTCTAATGCATGTCTACTCTTGTAATGTTCCAGTCTAAGGTAATAACACTGCTAGTTTCCTATGACATTCTATTTCTAATGCATATCTACTCCTGTAATATTCAAATATAGGGTAATAATGTTGATTAATGCTTGTCATGTTGCTATTTCTAATACATGTCTACCAAAGAAAAGATGAAGTAAGAACAAACCAGACCAACTCAAAACAAGCCGAGCCTAGATTGTTAATACATAAATCATTTTACAAATTGAACGACCAAAATTTAAATTAGGTCTAAGTTCAAGGACTATGGCAACTAAAAAGCCTTATAAATAAATAAATAATCAATGCGAAAATTTCACCCAAAAACTGTAATGCAAGCCTGGTTCGTATGAATAAGATACATACAAAATCGAAATGTGAGCACCCAACATGTGTCATGTTGTATTGTATGGGCCAAAAGATATAGTTCACCAACTACAGTAGAACGAACGTGAATCGGTTTAAGCAAGAAAACAATATGAAGTCAACAAAGATTGTAAAATAATGCCCCAATACTACTAGAAAAAGGATCAAAGGCATTGAGTGCTATCAGTTTCTTTTGCCTTCTTTAGGGATTGAAAATAGTGCCTATTGTTGTATTAGGGACCAATGTTTTGAAAGGCAAGGCGTTTTAGTTGCTCTATGCAAGGCGTAAGCCTTAAAGCAGTGAGACGTAAGCCTTAAAGCAGTAAGACGTAAGCCTTTTGAACATTAATTTATTTTAATAAGAAAAATTTATAAATAATACAATACAACAAAAGATGAAGAGAATTCTTGAAATTGATGGAGATTATCTGATAAGGTAGAAATTAGGGTTGTGTTAATATATTAATTTAGAAAAAAAAAAGGGTAAGTAGAATAAAGGCTACAGCTGCCTGGAGTTAGAACAAGACAAGAAATATATTAATATATTCTTACCTTAATTTTATTAGAATAAAGGTAAGAACAAAAAAAGAGAAACTTGCGTTTAATTTTTTTCAAAACACTCAAAGTGAAACGACATCGTTTCATTTAAAGTTTTTAAAACACTAAAATTGAAACAACGTCGTTTCAATTCAATAACCCTAAAAAAATAAACACGTGAAGTCTTCTACCTCGCAAAGTCGTCTTCCTCGCGTAGCCAATTTCCAGATTGCACAGCGCTGCCTCGCTCCTCCTGGCCATTGCTTGCAACGCCTCCTCACGCCTACCCGCGCTACACGTGCAACTTGCCAAATAGCTGACCACCTTAGGCGATTCCTTGCCGCCTTGCTTCGATGATCGCAAAGGCATGCCTTTGGGATCCTCTATTGATAATATATTACTGAATATAAAAATATGTGCCTACTTTTTGCAATAGGTCCCAAATGTCGCGACATTTAGATATATGTTTGTCGTGTTAAAATCGAGTTATTTATATTTGCCACTAATTCATTTTTTTTAACCAGTTGAGAAGGATTGAAAATCTGGACCTCTAACAACATTGAGATGATCATGGTACTTGTCAACTTAATTCTCAGACTGTTAGATACTATAAGACTCGTCGAATTTGTGTGTGTGAAGAAAGAGGATGATCATGGGTTACTAGGTATGTTGTTACGCCCGTTTTATTATCAGAAAGAGGACGATCATGTTGTATTTTTAGTTGTATGCCCGTTTTGTGTTGTAACTTCTGGTTTTAGATTTGTAGCAGATTGCACAGACCGATGATGTGCTATACAAACTGATAAAAACAAAATTTCAGATTATTCATGCTTGAATTATATATATCTATGGGGATCGGTGCCCTTTTTGCCTTATGGATTACTCTAGTTGTTTGGCCTTGTCGAATATTGGAGGACCTTAATTAAATAAAGCCTTTTGTTTTGTGATTCACATCCAATGCAGATATCAATTTTTATTTTATTTTTGATATTATTGATTAATTATTTTTGTATATGTGTCGAATAGTAATTTATTGAAAAGAGGAATGCCCTTAAAGAATGAGGCAAGCAGCATGTCCTTACTAAAATGCCAGCCTCCACACGGAGAGACCGGAAATCATACGAAAGAATCTACAGCCTTTCAGTAAAAACAAAAACTCCTTAACCAATGACGGGGAAAGAGAGGAAACACTTAGTGAGCTGAAATCTCAAAGAGCGGAGAGGAAGGGTCAAGGGTGGACACATTTTCCACTCCCTCACCAAAGTCAAACAACATCTCTTCCTGTGTCTGTTCTTCGGTTTCATCAACACACCCCTGCCGCCCTCTCATAATTTTTCTCTATGTTCTTCTTCGATTGTCTCTCTCTCTGTGCGATTTCCATATTCCTTGTTCCAGTTTCACTTTCGTGCCATCTACGATCTTGCTTGTATTAATTGACAGATTTGTATAGCAATCTTACAGGTTATTTCAGTATATGAAATAGTATGCACTTTTTCTCTCTAATATTCTACCAAAAGTTCTTGTATCTTTTGTGTTTCTAGCAGATTACTTGCACCCACTGCCGAATGGCTTTCAGCAGCCAAAGAGCCTCCACTTCTGCTCCTTCAGCTTCTCCATGGAAATACCATGTGTTCTTGAGTTTTAGGGGCATAGACACTCGCAGACGTTTTGCGGCTCATCTATATCACAGATTGTGGTTTCGCTCAATTACAACTTTCAGGGACGACAATGAACTTGTAAGAGGTACAACTATTTCACCAAATCTACTGAGAGCAATTGAAGAATCGCGGATTGCGATCGTTATCCTCTCACCAAACTATGCTTCTTCATCCTGGTGCCTAGATGAGGTTTCAAAGATTGTTGAGTGCAAGGACGTGGACACCATTCTACCAATTTTTTATGATGTAGATCCTACTGATGTCCGAAAACAAATGGGAACTTTTGCGGAAGCCTTCAACAAACACAAAAAGAACTTTAAAAAAGACAAAGCAAAGCTACAACGCTGGAGAGCTGCTCTTACAAAAGTTAGTAATATCTCTGGCTGGATTTCTAAAGACAGGTAAGCATGAACAAATGCACAGGTATTAGTTCTTTCAAATTATGCTTCATATATGTAATCTCACCAGATGGTTTTTTCTTGGTTGTAGAGATGAGAGCGAACTTATCAATGAAATTGTGGAAGAAGTGTGTAGCAGAGTGCATCCTACAATATTCACATTGCCAGGTTCCTCAACAAAGTTGGTGGGAATTGATTTTAGACTGAAGAAAATAGAATTGCTATTAGATCGTGAGGCAAAAGATGTTCGCTTTATAGGGATATGGGGGGATGGTGGCACAGGTAAGACAACTACCGCAAGACTTGTTTATGACAGAATTTCCCATCACTTTGATGTTAGCTGCTTTCTTGCTAGTGTGAGAGAGGTTTGTGCAACACATGGGCTTGTTCATTTACAAAAACAACTTCTTTCCCCAATCTTGAAGCAAAAAGTGAATGATGTTTGGAATGTTCATAGTGGATCCGACATGACCAAGTACTGTTTGTGTAATAAAAAAGTGCTTCTCGTTATTGATGATGCGGATCAGTTAAACCAACTGGAAGTATTGGCCGGAAAGAAAGACTGGTTTGGTTTGGGGAGCAGAATCATTATTACAACCAGAAAGGAATGTCTCTTGATTGAACATCACGTAGAGGAACGATATCAGCTCTTGGGATTACAAGACAGTGAAGATTTTCATCCCCCCAGAAGGGATGAGCCTGAAGGAGATCTTAACTTGCAACTGCCTAAGAAGCTGCCTAATTCAATCGAACATCGAAAAGATGATGAACCCACTAAAGTTCAGTCGAAGAACGATGAACAAGTTGGCAAAGTTCCCAATGCTGTTGAAGAAGGTTTGAACATGGATTCTCCTCCTAATTTCAAGGTGTGTGTTGGCTGCAAGCAGAATATTAAGGATAGGAAATATTATAGAAATGGGAAGGGTACTCATCAGTGGCATCCACATTGTTTTCGCTGTCATGCTTGCAATCTTCCAATTACTGAATTTTTTATGCATGAGAATCATCCTTACCACAGACTCTGCCACAGGGAGAGGCATTTACGATGTGGTGTTTGTGAAAATTTAATCCCATTAAATTCAGATGGTACTGTGGTGTATAGCCTACATCCTATCTCGCTACAAAGATCCTGTCCCAAACATGAGGACGACGGAACTCCTAGGTGTTGTGGCTGTGCAAGAATAAAGCCTAGGAACACCATATATCATTTACTTAATGATGGTCGGCATCAATGTCTGGAATGCCGGGACACGGCCATTACGGAAGCTGACCAATGCGAAGCCCTTTTCCTTGAAATACAAAAAGTGTTTGATTTGAAATTTCAAGAGAAAAAATTTCTAATACACTTCGTCGAGAAAACAGAATTCTTAGAAGTGAGTAAACAGTTGGTAATAGCTAGATTTACTACCAACATCAAGAGATCTATTTTATTCGGCTTGAAGCGCCCTGAAGTAACAGCAATTAAGATACTGAGTGGTCTTCCTAGGCTGACGACAGGGTTCCTTATGGCTCAGACTATGATGCAAGCATGGCTAAAGGTTAAATGTTATCGAATTCGAAATATGAGCCCACAGGTTAAAACTGATATGAGCCACGTGTTGGGCCATATGTGGCTGGAATTTGTGATGAATTCTGTGTCAGACTTTGAGAAGAAGCTTGGTAACTTTTATCAACGCCGAATTGAGTCAGCTAGTGGAGAAGGGTTCAGCTTAGGTAGAAAAGCAGTACTCAAGCATGGTCTAAGACAGACCCTTGACCATATTGCGATGACAGGAAGCTTTCCACTTGTATAGTGATACGAACAAGTACTTCCCAGATAATCCACTTGTGGATTGATATTAATTAGGCTGTTAATTGTTTTTGTTTTTCTATCTGAATTGATGGCCATGAGGTTAAGTTAACAAAAGCCCTACTAATGTCAATCAACATTTATGCAGAACTAAAGTTGTTTGTATCTTGAAACGCATGTTATTGATGAGACCCCCATTTCCAAGGTTTGAACTTACACACACATATATTAGTACAAGCGATATTAATGGCACGGGATTCGAACACAGGCAGGACCTTAGGTGTATAGGTAATTGCTTTTAATCACTTGAGCTATAAGCACTTTGCAACTAATATATGTTTCTAACATACATATATTTGCTCCTAATTTGAAACGCATGGCACCAAAAAAAAAACAACACATGCTTAAGGTTTCCAAAATTAAATACCCGAAGCTTTTATTCACATGAAACACCAATATACTATGTGCACTATGTGAATTGTAAGCACATCAATACATTTTAGTCCTTCCTGTACTTCTAAATTAGGGATCTAGATCCTTTACTTCGATTTTCTCTGTTAGGATTTACTTGACTTTTCTCATTCACACACCACCTCATTTAAATTTAATCTAACGGATTTAAAGTTGACACATCAACCAAAAATAAAAACTCAATTTTGTAAGAATTAAAAAAGAAAAAAAAAATTCCTTAATTGAACAAACGCCAACTTAACTCTGAAGCTCTTCTTTTCATATTCATCAAGCTATGTATTTCCCAATCAAAAAGTTTCTTCTCTTCCCATATGTTTAACAGTTCTTGACAATCCCTAATGTTCAATCCCGCAAGTATGGACTGACAATATAGAACAACCATAGACACCTGGGTTATTCCCACACGTACCTATTATTGTAATAAGTTATTTTGATTTTGCATCATCATGAATCCTCAATAATCAAACTCAAATTAAGCGAACCCAAAAAAAATATATAAAAATATCCACTATTAAAAAAAAAAAAAAAAAAAAAAAAAAATGAATGAATGAGAAAGAGGGAAATTTTGGACTGAAGATACGAGAAGAATTTGGGGGAAGAAGGGAGACGCGCGCTTGAAGAGAAAAAGAAAGAAGAACAAGTGGAAGAAAGGCATTAGATTTGACGTTGCTTCAGGAAGTACTTTTATTTTTAATTTATGTTGGAGCAGGATTTCTTTCAAGAAGAAATACCTTCACAGGTTTTTGATTGAAGTCCGCACTCTTCCTTGGTCGAAAGAGAACTCCGGATTACGTTCCCGAGGTCGAACGATGGAAAGGGGGTGAGTACCTGCAAAAGTCACTCCGACGCTCAAGTCAGTGTTTGTGCAGCGTACTCTTAGTGTTCAATTGAATTTCTCGTACCTTTACTGGAGGTCTCACTGGGTTTTTATAGCGCTCAGAGGTCTTGGGTTTAGCCCCACTTCCCTAGCTTTGATCATCTTGTCCTCCGCTTCGTGGTAATGGGATCAGACGAGCGATTTGTGTCTCCCTTGTTCCGCACTCCTCTAGTGGGAGGGAAGTTCGATCATCCCAAATCTCGTGGCTCGACATGAAAATAGCGAAGATGAAAATAGTACTTACTAGGTGGTGGCAAGAACAAGAACCCTTCGGCGGAATTCTCAAACGCACAGAACACTTTCCTCTCCCTTACGCCTAGAGCTTATATGTGAAGAACAAAAGCAAAGTATAAATGGTTTTACGAGTGAGTGTATCTTTATCGACCGACCTTTTATAGCAGGGGGTGAAGATTGGGAAAATAATTCACAGAAGTCATGGGAATAAGTTTTTCAAAAGCAAAGATAAGGTTCGATGTGGCCGGCTTGGATATTCGCCTTGGGCTCTGGCAACGAAGCCTAGTCTGACATGACCAATCGAAATTATTTCTGTCCAACGCGTGCGCTTCCCTGACAGAAAGCTGCATGCGCTTCATCAAAAGGCAAATAAGAGCAACAGATGTAAGAAATAAGTGGTGCAAGGTAGTAAGTACACTTACGGAGTTAGGCTTGTTCACCCCCTAAAGCAAAGACTAGATCGTGGACCGCTTGGGAGTCGGTGAAAACGAAAAGGAGAAACTGGCGTGGCGTGTGAGAAAAGGTCAGTAAAAAAAAAAAAAAAAAAAAAAAAAAAAAAAAGAAAAAAGAGTTCGTGAACAACTCGGATCGATTGAGAAATTGAAGGCACACGGGTTTGGAAGGACAGCTAAGAGGTATGGGACCCACCAGATCGGCAAAAGCTCAAAACCAAGTGTGGATGAGATCGGCCAACAGAGAGAAACCAAGAGGTATGGGACCCACCGGATTGGCAAAAGCTCAAAACCAAGTGGGGATGAGATCAGCCAGGAGAAAGAAGCCAAGAGCAATAAGACCCATCGGCTTGGCAAAAGCTCAAAACCAAGTGGGGATGGGATCGGCCAGGAGAGAGAAACCAAAAGCTATGGGACCCACCAGATCGGCAAAAGTTCAAAACCAAGCGCACCTAAGGATAGGATCCGCTAGGAGAGAGAAACCAAGAGGTATGGGACCCACCAGATTGGCAAAAGCTCAAAACCAAGCTCACCCCAACTGGGGTTGGGATCAGCTAGGAAAGATAAAGCAAGGAGCATGGGGTCCATTGGATTACCAAAAGCTCAAAACCAAGCGCACCCCAACTGGGGCTGGGATCGGCCAGCAAAGGGAAAGCAAGGATCATGGGGCCCACCGGATCGGCAAAAGCTCAAAGCCAAGCGCACCCCAACTGGGGTCGGTTAGCAAAGAGGAAAATGCGGCAAATGTGCAGAAATCCAAAATAAAGAAAAGAGTCCACTTGCGCATGGGATTGGCTGTCCGCATTTGGATACTCCACATGGGGATAACAGTCCATAGTTGAAACTTGGAAAGTTAGCAACGTGCATGAAAATTCATATTTGGATATTTCACATGCAAGGTGTGGAAGCAACATGCATGAGTTGGTGATAGGCCAATAGAATCACATTTTTGGGTTTGACCAGCAAGCCCAATAAAGAAAATGTATGGTTTATTTTGGGCTTAGCCATGAGCCCATCACGGCGGCATGCGCCCAATCCGAGGAAATCACGCTCCGAAGTACCACTTATATCATTTTTCCCTCTCCACCCGCGAGAGAGTGTAGAGAGGAAAAAAGGGGGGGGGGGGGGGGGGGGGGGGGGGTGGGGGAGGGGGGAAGGTCATGGCCTAACCCATACGCCACAACTAAAAGACGTGGGATGATCGAACTTCCCTCCCACTAGAGGAGTGCAGAATAAGGGAGACACAAATCGCTCATATGATCCCATTACCATGAAATGGAGGACGGGATGCGCAAAGCTAGTGAAGTGGGGCTAAACCCAAGACCTCGAAGCGCTATAAAAACCCAGCTAGACCTCCAGCAAAGGTACGAGAAATTCAATTGAACACTAAGAGTACGCTGCACAAACATTGACTTGAGCGTCGGAATGACTTTTGCAGGTACTCACCCCCTTTCCATCGTTCGACCTCTGGAATGTAATCCGGAGTTCTCTTTCGACCAAGAAAGCGTGTGGACTTCAATCAGGAACCTGTGGAGGTACTTCTTCTTAAAAGAAATCTTGCTTCAACAATTTACATCCTAATGGTGTTGATCCGCAAAACAGCATCACGAATTGGCGTCCTGTTGTGTTGAGCCAAAAAAGTGGTGTCCTTATCGTGTTCTGGGAAGGCAGACTTTGTGGTGATAAAATATAAATTGCTCACAGAAAATTGATGAACCATACACTAAACATTGAAGTGGTCACTACAACCTTTAGAGTCAAACCTTAATGACCTAGTTCTCTCAATCTTACAGAAAATAAAAATAAAAAATTCCGTGGCTGAGTCCTATAGTTTGTCCACCGATTAGTCCAGTATCTTTTTTGCCTTTTTTTGTTTGTTTTTGAAAGTCATTTTTTGGTTCCCATAATTCGCCACTTCTACCATTTTTGTCTATGTTGTTCAATTTGATCAATTTTGTTCATGTGGTTTTCAATTTAAGCTATTCAAGGACAAATTACAATTTCTGTTAAATCTCTCTCACCTCCGTTAATTTTTAAACACGTGCCCCTCACGTGGAGGCAATTTCGTCAAGTCGTTCCATTCTAAGAGAAACAGCCACGTTGAGTCTCCTCCGTTCCAAATTGGGGTCAACTTTGGGGATTAGGGTTCTAACAAAATCTGATTTCTGGGCTTAACCCCCAAAACCCTATTCTCCAAACTTTGTTTCGAATCTGTCATGTGCTCACTTTTGGTGACTCAGAAGTAGAAATCAGGACATTCTTGTTGGAAGACAGCGTTGGCTGCAAATGCGGTGCCAATGGACAATATTGTGCCTTGTTTGATCTACATCCACTTCATCTCCAAAGTTGCTTTCCCCCCCAAGCACAACCCTCAATTCTCCTAAAACCCCACATTCTTTGACCCCCCCAAAACAACATATTGCGCCTCTATGTTCTCGTGGGTGCCATTATTATTGATGAATTAATTTTGCATATGTCACTACTACAAAAAACACTTTACGCGACGAAATAAGTTTGTTGCGCAAAGTACAATTTCGTCAAGCAAAACTTGCGTGACGAAAATTTTGTCGCGCATGATCTGTTGCACAAAACTCGTGAAGAAAGGGTTTGCGTGACGCCCTAACGTCGCACAAATCTACCTTGAGCGATGAAAAATGTTGGTTGCGCAAAGTTTTGCGTGACGAAGCAATATTGGTCGCGCAAAGTTTTGCGCGACGAAAACATATTGGTTGCGCAATGAAAAAATATTGGTCGCGCAAGGGCTAAAATTTTTATTTTTATTTTTTTAAAATCCCGCGTCCCATTTTTAGTACTCGCCCAAATTTTTAAAGTTTTGTGCGACGAATAATAACGTCACGCAAATATTTGCGCTACGAAATATTTTATAATTAAAATAAACTAATTTAATAGTTTGCTCGACGAAATATTTTGTCGCGCAAGGTTTTTTACTTTTTGTTTTATTATTTCTTTAATATTAATTTAATTATATTAATTTTTTCGAATCTTGACTTTTTAAATTTAATTTAATTGTGTGATTTTTTTTAATTACTTTAATTTAAATTGACATATTCAAAATAAAATTACATATGAAAAATAGGGATCAAATTATCCAATAAATAAATAAATAAATATATAATATTCAAAATGTACACATAAATTAATAAAGTACAATAATAAAATCCTAATACAAGCCTATTATGGTGGTAGTGGCGGAGGATATGTTTCGATAGCGTCCTAATCCTCAACTTTAGCCGTCAAAGTCTCAACGATTCCCTACAAAAAATCAAATATGGTCAAATAACAAAAAAAAATAAAAAAATTGGCATAATCTCCCCTAAAATTGTTATACCACAAATCCAACCCAAACTCCAATCCTCACCCTATACTCAACCCCAAACCCCACTCAAACTCAAAACTAACTCCAAAAACACATATTAATGAAAAAAAATTTAACATTTGGAGAGAATATACCTTTTGGCAAGATTGAGAAGTGAGTGAGAATGAGAGGGAGAAGTGAGTGTGAGAGAATTAGAGAAGATAGTGAGAGATAGTGAAGAGAGAGATGAGAGATTAAGTGAGAGGAGTGAGTGTGAGAGAAAGGGTGGGATTTGGGGAGAGGGAAAGAGTGAGGAGAGGTAAGAGTAGAGAAAGACATTGAGAAAATGGTGGAGTTATTTTGGTTTTAAAAACTGTATCACTTTGCGCGACGAAAAATATATATTGGTCGCGCAAAGTTTTGTGCGACGAAAAATATTGGATTATTGGTCACGCAAAGTTTTGCGTGACGAAAAATATTGGTCGCTCAAAGTCTAAAAAAAATTTTTGAAAAAAAAATTATTGCGTCCCGTTTTTGGTACCCGCCCAAATTTTTAAAGTTTTGTGCAACGAAAAATATTCGAATCTTGGTCGTGCAAAGTTTTGCGTGACGAAAAAAATTGGTTGCGCAAAGTCTAAAAAAAATTTCCCGCATCCCATTTTTGGTGCCCGCCCAAATTTTTAAAGTTTTGCGCGATGAAAAATATTTGAATATTGGTCGCGCAAAGTTTTGCGCAACGAAAAGTATTGGTCTCGTAAAGTCTTAAAAAAAATCCCACGTCCCATTTTTGGTACCCGCCCAAATTTTTAGAGTTTTGCGCAATGAACTATTGTCGCGCAAACTTTTGAGAGACGAAAAATTGGTTCGTAGCGCAATATTTATAAAAATAATTGTTATGAATAATAAAAAATAAAAAATATTTTATTTTACGATTTAAAATGTAATTAAGGTTAAAGCTACTTAATAAATATGTATACTATTCAATTTCTTAAGTGTTATACGTACAAAATAAAAAAATTTAAAGCTACTTAATAAATAAATATATATATATACACACACACACCATTCAACGATCCAACTATCAAACTTGTTTGTTTATAATTCGAGATCATATACGCCAAAAATTGAAAAAAAAATAAACATTCGGAGATCAAGTAACGGGACAAAACTTTTTGACGGTTATAAATGAAAAATCACGATTTAACGGTTACTTTAACTCTGATTTTGATAATTTTTTTACAGCTACACTCCTTGACCCTATATGAATATAACGACTGATTTTGATCTTCAATTTAAAATATTTACACTAGTGGATACCACAAAATCTTATGTTATATTTAACGAAAGTATAAATAAACTCTTAATTGTTTGTGAATATATTGTTTTGATGGAATACGCATTCTACGAAACTAGTTTCAACGATCCAACCGTCAAACTTGTTTGTTTATACTTTGAGATCATATACGCCAAAAATCGGAATAGGTAAACATTCAGAGATCAAGTAATAGGACAAAACTTTTGACGGTTCTAAATGAAAAATCACGATTTAACAGTTATTTTAACTCCAATTTTGATGATTTTTTACAACTACACTCCTTGACCCTATATGAATACAATGAACTAATTTGATCATCAATTTAAAATATATATTTTCTAACAAAAACCCAATCTAAACTACAATAATATATTTTTCTAATAAAAATCCGATTCGAACTAAAATAATAAATTTAAAGCTACTTAATAAATATATATACCATTTAATTTCTTAAGTGTTATGCATACAAAATAAAAAACAAAAATAAATTGGTTTAGGGGAAGAAATGTTTGGATTACGTCATGCAAAGATTTAAAAAAATATATATTTTAATTTTTGTAAAGACTTTGCGCGACGAAACACACTTCGTCGCTAAAGACTTTGTGCAATGAAGTGACTTTGCTCAAAGGCATCCTTATTGTTTCGTCGCGCAAAGTCACTTTGAGCAACAATGTATTGTTGTTGCGCAAAAGTTCGTCGCGCAAAGTCACTTTGTGCGACGAATTGTTTTTCGTCGCGCAAAGTTTGGGTCGCGCAAGATTTTGAGCGACGAAGTATTGTCGTTGCGCAAAAGTTTATCGCGCAAAGTGACTTTGCACGATGAATTTTTTTTGTCGCGCAAGACTTTGAGCGACAAATTTTTTAGTTTCATCACTCAAAGTAAAATTGAGCAACGAATAGTTTTTCGTCGGGCAAGGTTTTTTTTTATACTAGTGTGTGTTGAACAATAATTTGTTGGAGTGAGGAATGTTTAGGGTTTAGGAATGAGAGAAGCAACATGTCCTTACTAAAATGCCTGTCTAACAGCCTCCAAACAGGAGAGACTGGAAATCATAGACAAAAAAATGGAAAAAAATCTACAGCCATTCAGTAAAAACAAAAACTCAACCAAAGATAGTGATATAAAAAATAAAAAGGAAAAAGGAAAAACTTGAGAATTGAAATCTCAAAGAGCAGATAGAAAGGGTGGACACATTTTCCACTCCCTCACGAAAGTCAAACAACATCTCTTCCTATGTCTCTTCGTTGGTTTCACCAACACACGCCTGGCCGCCCCTCTCATAATTTTTCTCTATGTTTCTTCGATTGTTTCACCTTTCGCACACGTGACGTACCTCATCTCTCTCTGCAATTTCCATTCCTTGTTCCTATTTAATTTCTGTGCCATTTACGATCTTGCTTGTATTAATTGAAAGATTTGTATAGAAATCTTACAGGTTATTTCAGCATCTAAAATAGAGACGATTTTTCGCCCATCCCAGACGCTCGAGCCCAAGTGCAGGAGCTCGAACGGACATTGCGAATCCGGCACAGATGCTTGGCGTGTTTGACTTGGTTTTTCTTATTATTTTGGGGTTTTCTAACCTATTTTAATAAAGTTTTAGTTTCATACTCCTAGTTAACTTGTAGCAAAAGTCCTACGCATTATAAATAGGACTTTTAGAGCTAGGTTAAAACGATGAGAGAGGAAAATTCAAGAGATAATTTTCAAGAGAGGGACACCAGAGAATTCAAGGGTAAATTCTAAGGTGTTTTCAAGGGCATCAAGGGTTTGAGTATGTTAGCGAGATCCTAGTTTAATTAGGAGATTTAGTTCCCAGTCTATTAGGGTTCTATTTATTTCCTTTTGTACATATATTATGTAATTAGGAATTCCTAATATAACCCTACTAAGGTTTGTAACCTTGTATTATAAATACCTCATTTCGGAGAATGAAATATAACTTAAAAATATTCTACCCGTATATAGGGATGGCAATGGGTAGAATCGGGGGTGGGTATGTCATTTCCATCCCCATCCCCGTTAAACTTTTTTCCCCCATCCCCGCCTTCATACCCACAATATTCATATCGGGATTCCCCATCCCCACCTTCGTTGGGGAATGGGTTCCTCAACTCGCCCCATTACCGAAGAAAAACCAATATAAAACTATTTGTTGAAATTAAAAAAAATAGAATTAGGGCAAGATAATGAATATATATATATATATATTATATGCGTATAAGACAATATAAGAATGTTTACATATTGACTAGAACTTAACTAAATATAGAAGTAGTGTGGCTTAAGATTTAGTGGGCACAATCACTTTAATATCATATATATATATATATATATATATTCTCTAAATGGAGAGGGTTCGGGTCGGGGATTAAAATACCATCCCCGCCCCTCCTCGAACACCATACCCAAAAAATTCTCCGTATCCATTTTTTATCCTTCATACTCGACCCATCAGGGTTGAATTGCCGCAAAGACCCTTACTCGCGGGGAAAATTGACATCCCTACCCGTATTATTTGACTTGGCGTCAGAGCCGAATTTCTGGTGACCTGTGTGTTGTTCCCACTCGTATTCTACTATGTGCCATAATTTGTTTTTTAAGGTTATCTTCTGCATGTGCCTGTGCCGTGTGTGTTATTGGATTTGTGTGTTTGTGGTGTTGTGTGCTCTATTTGCTTCGTGTTGTGTTCTCGCTTCTATCATGGGTGATGATTCCAAGGTTGTGGTGTGTTCTAGTGCTTTTGAAGCGAAGGAAGATAGTTCTTTACGTGATTACTCTGCTCCTATAACTTCTGACAAATTGGATGGCTTTGACAAATTGGATCAATGGGAAGAAGACTGCTCCGTCCCCAGACTCAAATGCCTATGCTGAATGGGAAGAAGATAATTGCTTGGTGCGGTCATGGCCTCTCAATTCTATGACTAAACCAGTTCATGCCTTGTTTAAACATGGTGCTATTGCTTTTGATATATGGAAGGCTGCTCAAAAGACCTATACTATGACTCAGAATAGTTCTCGGTTGTTTCAACTCTAACAGCAGTCCATACTTACATGTCAAAATGGTGAATATGTGAAAGTGTTGTATGTAAAACTCCATGCTATCTGGCATGAGATTGATTGTCTACGTCTGAATGACTTTGGTTGTTCTGCTCATGTGGCTTATCGTCAGAAAGAAATTGAAGCTGATCGAGTTTATGATTTCTTGGAGGACTTGATCTGCAGTATGATGGTGTTCATAATCGAATCTTTGCTCTTAGTCTTGTCTCACCTCCTTTAGAAGCCTATGTCATGGTCATGGAGGGAGACACTCGTCAGTCTACTATGCTCGGAAAAGGTGCGATGACCCTAAAAGTGGACCCTTCCCATAATCGATCAGTCACTAGTCAAGATGCGACTGGTCACTCGTCGTCTCAAAAGTCCTCAACTTCCTATGGTTCTCTTCCTTCTGGATATACTCCTAGTTCTCTTGAAGGCCCAATGGTGATCATTACTCCTAGAAGTGTTTGAAGGAGCATGGTTATCCTGATTGGTTTGTTGACTACAAAGCTCGCATGTATGGCCCTAAGGTTGATTGCACTATGACCCAAGGTTGCTTACAAATTTGTGTGCTTCTGATACCAAGCCAGGTATGAGTTCTAATACTTAGATAATTGACCTTGTGATATTAATCTGTTTAATGAGTTGTCTCGTAACTCTTGTGATCCCTATATCACTAGTGCTAATAGTTTACCTTCCCCCGTTATCGGTGAAGGTATCATTCATCTTACCTTTTCCTTACCCTTGTCCCATGCACTCTTGGTTCCAAATATTCATTGTTACTTGTTATCTTTTTGTTGTTTACTTGATACACTTAACGCATTTGCTACTTTCTATTCTACCTATTGCTCTTTTCAAGATCTCAGGACTCACGAGACGATTAGGCATAGTAAACAGATAAGGGGGTTGTATTACTTAACGTTACCAGCTGCAACAGTTCGTAATTGTGTTGCTTATAAAGTTCAGAGTGGCAATGTCAAAGACAAAAAACAACTGTGGATGTGGCATCATCGCGTAGGACATCCGTTGTTTGGTTATCTTAAGCATTTGTTTCCTTTGTTATTTAGTTCGTGTGATAAGTCTTGCTTCAAATGTGAGACTTATGTAATGGCCAAGAGCTACCGTACTGGTTTTCCCTTAAGTAATAATAAAGCTACATTGCTTTTTGAGTTAGTATATTCGGATGTATGGGGTCTTGCTCATATGACTTCTAATGGTTTATGTTGGTTTGTTATGTTTATTGATGACTGCACTCGCTTACCATGGGTGTATTTGATGAAGAATAAACATGATATTGCTTTTATTCTTCCTGCATTTTGTGCCATGCTGTCTACTCAGTTTCATGTTCGAGTCAATTTGTTTCAGACTGATAAATGAAGGTGAATATGTGAATAATACCTTGACTTGTTTCTTCCGTGATCAAGGTATTATTCACCAAACTACTACTCCATTCACTCCTCAGTAGAATGGTGTGTCTAAATGCAAGAATCGTCAGTTTACTTAAAGTTGCCCGCTCCTTTATGTTAGGTATGTATGTTCCCCATCACATTTGGGGTCATGCTATTTTGGTCACAGCCTATTTGATTAACCATACTCGTAGTTGGGCTCTTGATTTCAAGACTTCTCTTGATGTGTTGTGTGATCATACTCCAGTTACTGTCTCTAAGTTGCCCTCAAGGTATTGGGTGTGTTGCCTATGTTCATGTCTACTCCCATCAATGAATTACACTTGATTCATGTGCTCTACGTTGTGTCTTCATTGGCCATTCCACTACTTAGAATGGTTATAAATGATATCATCCTTATATGCAGAAGGTGCATGTTACTTTGGAGGTAATCTTCTATGAAGACGTGTCGTATTATGTTTTTCCCTCCTCTCCAATTTAAGGGGAAATGGGGAGTGATTAGAGAGTCATGGAGTGGAAGATCTTGGACTTAATGATGTATGTGAGATATTGCTCATGGGGAGAAAACGACCGGTCGCCCATTTGATAGCGACCGGTCGTCTAGGTCTGGAACTGAAGACGATATGTGTAGGGGCTTTTTTCTTTCGGCAGGCACAAATGGGCTGGGCTACCGTAAAGAGCAAAATGGATGAAATTACCCCATGTGTCTAAGTTCAAAGATCAGGCCCCAAGAATGTTTTGAAAGGATAGTGAAGCCTTAGGAAACACCCTGGTCACCTTTACCAACAAAAACAATGGCTGCTTACAAGTAGATTCTTAGCTTGGCATGAGAGGCTTGTGGCATGGAAGCAAAATGGACATGAGTTTAGCACTGAAGAGAAAGCTATGTGTTCTTGGGGGGGAAAAGGATGAATAGAGCACGAATTTGTTGGGTTTTGCAGGTGAGAGAGGAAGCTTGCTATCTGGATGTGGTTGTTTTAGCTAATGATGAAGTAGTGGGGTGCTAGGTAGTTTCTGGCAGCTCGACGAAAACTCTGCCAAGCTTTGGAAAAGTTTACCAAAAGGAAAAATGGGAACAGATGAAAGGATGGGGCTCGAAATTGCAGAGGTTTCAGATATGAGAGATAAAGCTTGCTCTCTATATGTGTGTTGTGATGATGGGTAGGAAATGCCTCTTTTTATAGGCGCTAGAAGCTATCATTTTCAAAGAAACCCTAATGGTTTTTATCCAATTTGGCCAAGTCTTTCCCTTTCTTTCTTCCCTCATCCTTTCAATAATCCTATTTTTGTGAAATCTCTCTGCCCGTTTGCACAAAATTAGGGATTTTTAGGTGCTCAATGCCCTTTCCTCCAGCTGCCTAAGTGGAGAAGTTCTATTTTTAGCCATCTTTCTTCCTTATTTTCTCCCCTATTCTATAGCTAGATTTGATGGGGGAAAGAAATGAGAATGTACACTGGTTTGAAGGGTGTTTTGCTCAAGTATCCCTTGGTTTTTTGGAAGTTTTTGCTTGAAACTTGTTCCTTCCCATGTGCTGGAGCCTCCCAGCAGCTCACTGACATGGATATTTTGGCTTTCATCGTGGCTTTTGCTTTCAACTAGGTGCTAGAGATTTGCAGATATTTTCTTGGGTTGCTTGGACCTTCTAGGACAATAAGTTGGTTTATCAAGTAAATGGGCTAACTTCATCAATTGTTGGGCTATTTTGGTTGAAGTAATAGGCTACTTTCTCTTTTGTGCTCACCCACATGTTTGGGCCTAAGAATAGGCTTGAGTTCCGAGGCTCCTAAGGAACTCCGGGACTTCCATTTCTCGGCCCATCAATGGGCCTCATGTCAACTTATTACCATCCATACCACAAAACACTCAAGCAAGCCCCGGGCATCTTGCGTGGCTTGGGCCCACTTAAGCTTGAAGCATGGCATGGCATGTGTACAAGTGCATATGACAAACTTTCACATGCCCAAATCAGGTTTCTTCTCGATAAGGTATCGCATTGGGTCGGGAATATATTGGGCCAAGTTGTGGATTTTTTGGGCCTCAACAATATGCAATGCTTCAAAACGATCGATCACTAAGATGGTCGCAACCGGTCACTTGGGTCTGGAACTGAAGATGATAAGCACAGCTTCAAATCGACCAGTTGCACTACTTCTGAAGAACGCGACAATGATTCTTGTGTAGATGAGTTTGATGCAAGACCCCCCTCTGCCCTGCCGTTGTCCCAATCAACTCATGACAATAGTAAGGTAATTTATGGTGATGTGTCTACTTATCAATTGCCCCCACAAACTACTCGTGGGAAGCCTAAAGTACAATATTATCTTGATATACATGCCAAGTCCAAATATCCCATTAGCCATTATGTGTCAACTCATTGTTTATTTAAGTCAAATGCATCATATTTGTGTCAATTATTTAGTGTATGTGTGCCAACTAAGTTGCAGGATGTTTTATCTTATCCAAAATGGGTGGATGCAATGAATGTTGAGATGGAAACCTTGAACAAGAATGCCACTTGGGAGTTAGTTCCTTTACTGAAAGGAAAGAAAGTTGTTGGATGCAGATAGGTGTTTACTTTGAAGTATAAGGCTGACGGTTTCATTGACCGTTACAAGGTGAGATTGGTAGCGAAGGGCTATACACAGACATATGGAATGGATTACATGGAGACCTTTGCTCCAGTAGCAAGGCTCAATACTATGCATGTATGCTTGTCCTTGGCTGCCAATTATGACTGGTCTTGATTGCAGTTTAATGTCATTCTTACATGGTGACCTCAAGGAAGAAATATACATGGATCCTTCTGGTATCCATGTGACCTCCAAGGAGGATGTGGTGTGTAAACTACAGAAATCCTTGTATGGATTAAAGCAGTCTCCAATAGCATGGTTTGGGAGGTTTGCTGCATCTATGAAGAAGTTTGGGTATGTACAGAGTAACTCGGATCAAACTTTGTTTCTAAAGCGTCATAAAGGTAAATTGACAACTTTAATTATTTATGTTAATGATATAATTGTGACTAGAGATGATCAGGCAGAAATGAAAAATCTTCATAAGTATTTGGCTTTCGAGTTTGAGATGAAATCATTAGGTGACTTGAAATACTTTCTTGGGATTGAAGTTGCCAGTTCTAAGCATGGTATCTTTCTGTTCCAAAGGAATTGTGTTATGGATTTAATTGCAAAAACTGGAATGTTGGATTGTAAACTAATTGATACTCCTAGTGAACAAAATCATAAGTTGGGGTTATATCCTAATCAAATCCTTACTGATAAAAAGCGTTATCAACAGCTTGTGGGAAAATTGATTTATTTAGCTCATACACTTCCTGACATTGCATATGCATGAGTATAGGGAGTCAGTTTATGCATTCTCCTAATGAAGATCATATGGGAGCTGTGATGCGTATTTTAAGATATCTAAAAGTAACTCCTAGCAAGGGGTTAATATTTTCCAAGTATGGTTATACAATTATGGAAGGGTATACGGATGCTGATTGAGCTGGTTCAGTCACTTATAAGCGTTCTACGTCTGGATATTTCATGTTTGTTGGTGGTAATCTTGTTACTTGGAAAAGTAAGAAACAAAAGGTGGTGTCTCGATCTAGTGCCGAGGTCGAGTATTGTGGGATGGCTCAAAGTGGTTTTGGGCCACAGAAACCCATGGATTTATATTGTGACAGTAAGGCTACAACTGCGATTGCTCATAACCCTATGCAACATGATTGTACAAAGCATGTGGAGGTTGATTGAAATTTCATTAAAGAGAAGTTGGATGCAAATATTGTTTCCTTCATGTTCATAAGTTCTAAGTATCAGTTAGCTGATGTTCTTATGAAAGCTGTTTCTACTAGTACGTGTCGTCTTTACTCCAACTTGAAGGGGAGTGTTAGCGAGATCCTAGTTTAATTAGGAGATTTACTTCCTAATCTATTAGAATTCTATTTATTTCCTTTTGTACAGATATTATGTAATTAGGATTTTATCTTGTTTCCTAGTATAACTCTACTAGGGTTTGTAACCTTGTATTATAAATACCTCCTTTGGAAGAATGAAATATAACCTGAAAAGATTCTACCCATATTATTTGACAGAGGAAGGGTGAGAGAAAAGAGAGCTAGGGTTCTTGTGAGAGCTAAGGGGGTTCTTGATTGTAACCAAGGTTGTTCATACATACTAGTGAATTTCTCAGGTGGATCACCAAGAAGACGTAGGCACGAGTCCGAACCTCTATAAATCTTTGTGTTCTTGAGTGTGTTTTCTTTCTCTCTTCGGTGTGTGTGTTTTATCTCAAGGGGTTTGCGTGTGTGCCGTCACATAATCCATCAACGACAAGATCTTGGAGTGTTTTCGCATAACATGTATAACGTGGGCCACAAATTATCTCTTTCTCTGTTATTTTGTAAGGCTATATATAGCCAGTCAAGTTGTTTAATTCAATAAGAGAACATTCTCCAAATTTTGCTTGTGTTTACTAAACAAACACCCAGTTCTTAACACAGAGCGCCATTCACGATGTGGTGTTTGTGAAAATTTAATCCAATTTCATTCAGCTGGTCTTGTTGATTCTAGGCTACATCCTTTCTGGCTACAAAAATCATGTCCCTCTCATAAACACGACGGAACTCCTAAGTGTTGTACCTGTGGAAGATTACAGCCAAGGAACAGCATATATGAATATGATATACTTAATGATGCTCGGCAAAAATCTGTGCCTAATTTTTGCAATGAATCCCACATGTGTCGCAACATTTAGATATATATATTTGTCGTGTCAAAATCAAGTTATTTATATTTGTCACTAATTCATTTTTTTTTAATCAATTGAGAAGGATTGAAAATCTGGACCTCTAACAACATTGAGATGATCATGGTACTCGTGAACTTAATTCTTAGACTGTTAGATACTAAGACTAGTTGAATTTGTATGTGTGAAGAAAGAGGATGATCATATGGGTTACTAGGTATGTTGTTATGCCCGTTTTGTTATCAGAAAGAGGATGATCCTAGTTGTTTGGCCTTGTTGAATATTCCAGGACCTTACTTAAATAAAGCCTTTTGTTCTGTCTTCTGTGATTTAGAAAATAGATAAATAAATAAAATTCCTTAACCAATGACGGGGTATGAAAGGAAAAGCTTGAGAGCTGAAATCTCAAAGAGCGGAGAGAAAGGGTGGACCCATTTTCCACTCCCTCACGAAAGTCAAACAACATCTCTTCCTATGTCTCTTCTTTGGTTCCACCAACACACCCCTGCCGCCCTCTCATAATTTTTCTCTATGTTCTTCGACTCTCTCTGCGATTTCCAAATTCCTTGTTCCAGTTTCACTTTCGTGCCATTTACGATCTTGCTTGTATTAATTGACAGATTTGTATAGCAATCTTACAGGTTATTTCAGCATATGAAATAGTATGCAGTTTTATATGTTCTTTTTCTCTCTAATATTCTACCAGAAGTTCGTATCTTTTGTGTTTCTGGCAGATTACTTGGAACCACTGCCGAATGGCTATTAGTAGCCAAAGAGCCTCTACTTCTGCTCCTTCAGCTTCTCCATGGAAATACCATGTGTTCTTGAGTTTTAGGGGCATAGACACTCGCAGGCGTTTTACGGCTCATCTATGTCACAGATTGTGCTTTCGCTCAATTACAACTTTCAGGGACGACAATGAACTTGCAAGAGGTACAGATATTTCACCAAATCTACTGAGAGCAATCAAAGAATCACGGATTGCGATCGTTATCCTCTCACCAAACTATGCTTCTTCATCCTGGTGCCTAGATGAGGTTTCAAAGATTGTTGAGTGCAAGGACGTGGACACCATTCTACCAATTTTTTATGATGTAGATCCTACTGATGTCCGAAAACAAATGGGAGCTTTTGCGGAAGCCTTCAACAAGCACAAAAAGAACTTTAAAAAAGACAAAGCAAAGGTACAACGCTGGAGAGCTGCTCTTACAAAAGTTAGTAATATCTCTGGCTGGATTTCAAAAGATAGGTAAGCATGAACAAATGCACAGGTATTAGTTTTTCAAATTATGCTTCATATATGTAATCTCACCAGATGGTTTTTTCTTGGTTGTAGAGATGAGAGCGAACTTATCAATGAAATTGTGGAAGAAGTGTGTAACAAAGTGCATCCTACAATATTCACATTGACAGGTTCCACAACAAAGTTGGTTCACATTGATTTTAGAGTGAAGAAAATAGAATTGCTATTAGATCGTGAGGCAAAAGATGTTCGCTTTATAGGGATATGGGGGGATGGTGGCACAGGTAAGACGACTATCGCAAGTCATGTTTATGATAGAATTTTCCATCACTTCGATGTTAGCTACTTTCTTCCTAATGTCAGAGAAGTTTATGCTACACATGGTCTTATTCATTTACAAAAACGACTTCTTTCCCCAATCTTGAAGGAAAGAGTTAATGAAGTTTGGGATGTTCATAGCGGAGCCACTATGACCAAGTACTGTTTATCTAATAAAAAAGTGCTTCTCGTTATTGATGATGCGGATCAGTTAAACCAACTGGAAGTATTGGCTGGAAACAAAGACTGGTTTGGTTTGGGGAGCAGAATCATTATTACAACCAGAAAGGAACATCTGTTGATCGAACATCACATAGAGGTAAGATATGAGCTCTTGGAATTACAAGACAGTGAAGATTTTCATCCCGACAGAAGAGATGAGCCTGAAGGAGATCTTAACTTGCAACTGCCTAAGAAGCTGCCTAATTCAATTGAAGATCGAAAAGATGAGTCTCAACGAAAATATGATGAACCCACCAAAGTTCAGTCGAAGAACGATGAACAAGTTGGCAAAGTTCCCAATGCTGTTGAAGACGGTGTGAACATGGATTCTCCTCCTAAAGTCAAGGTCTGTGTTGGGTGCAAGCAGAATATTAAGGATAGGAAATATTATAGAAATGGGAAGGGTACTCATCAGTGGCATCCACATTGTTTTCGCTGTCATGCTTGCAATCTTCCAATTACTGAATTTTTGATGCATGAGAATCATCCTTACCACAGACTCTGCCACAGGGAGCGGGATTTACGATGTGGTGTTTGTGAAAATTTAATCCCATTAAATTCAGATGGTACTGTGGTGTATAGCCTACATCCTATCTCGCTACAAAGATCCTGTCCCAAACATGAGGACGACGGAACTCCTAGGTGTTGTGGCTGTGCAAGAATAAAGCCTAGGAACACCATATATCATTTACTTAATGATGGTCGGCATCAATGTCTGGAATGCCGGGACACGGCCATTACGGAAGCTGACCAATGCGAAGCCCTTTTCCTTGAAATACAAAAAGTGTTTGATTTGAAATTTCAAGAGAAAAAATTTCTAATACACTTCGTCGAGAAAACAGATTTCTTAAAAGTGAGTGAACATATTTTATTGAGCGGGAAGCCCCCTGAAGTAACAGCAATTAAGATACTGAGTGGTCTTCCTAGGCTGAGAACAGGGCTCACTATGGTTCGGACTATGATGGGAGCATGGCTAGAGGTTAAATGTTATCGAATTCGAAATATGAGCCCACAGGTTAAAATTGATATGAGCCAAGTGTTGGCCCATATGTGGCTGGAATTTGTGATGAATTCTGGGTCAGACTTTGAGAAGAAGCTTGGTAACTTTTATCAACGCCGAATTGAGTCAGATAGTGGGGAAGGGTTCAGCTTGGGTAGAAAAGCAGTACTCAAGCATGGTCTAAGACAGACACTTGACCATATTGCGATGACAGGAAGCCTTCCACTAGTGGATTGATATTCATTAAGTTAACAAATCCTATTCATGTCAATCAACATTTGTGCAGAACTAAAGTTGTTTGTGTCTTGAAATGCATGTTATTGATGAGACGCCCATTTCCAAGGTTTGAACTAACATATATTTCTTTTATTTTATATTTTATTTTTGTATACAGGCAATATTAGAGGCTTCAAACACATACAGGACCTTAGGTACATAGGTGACTGCTCTTAACCACTTGAGCTACAAGCACCTTACAACTAACATGTATTTCTAACATACATATATTTGCTCCCAATTTGAAACGCATGGCAAGAAAAATACACATGCTTAAACAATCAAACATGGTTTCCAAAATTACATACATGAAGCTTTTATTCACATGAAACACCAATATACTATGTGCACTATGTGAACTGTAAGCACATCAATACATTTAGTCCTCCTTAGTTATTTATTTATAAGGCAACTAAAAATCCTTATAAATAAATAAATAATCAATGCGAAAATTTCACTCAAAAATTGTAAAGTAAGCCAGGTTCGTATGAACAAGATACATACAAAATCGACATGTGGGCACACAACATGTGACATGTGTCATGTTGTATTGTACGGGCCAAAATATATAGTTCACCAACTATGGTAGAAGAAACGTGAAACGGTTTAAGCAAGAAAACAATATGAAGTCAACAAAGATTGTAAAAAAATGCCCCGATACTATTTTTAAAAAGGCTTAAAAGACACTGAGTGCTATCAATCTATTTTTCCTTCTTTAGGAATTGAAAACAGTACCTATTGTAGTATTATGGACTATTATATATCAGTGTCTTTTTTAAAGGGGACCTCTATTGATAATATGTTACTGAATATAAAAATCTGTGCCTAATTTTTGCAATGAGTCTCACATGTTGCAACATTTAGATATATGTGTGTCGTGTTAAAATCGAGTAATTTATATTTGCCGCTAATTCATTTTTTTTAATCAGTTGAGAAGGATTGAAAATCTGGACCTCTAACAACATTGAAATGATCATGGTACTTGTGAACTTAATTCTTAGACTGTCAGATACTAGGACTAGTTGAATTTGTATGTGTGAAGAAAGAGGATGATCATGGGTTACTAGGTATGTTGTTATGCCCGTTTTGTTATCAGAAAGAGGATTATCATGTTGTAGTTTTAGTTGTATGCCCGTTTTGTGTGGTAACTTCTGGTTTTAGTTCTGCAGCAGAATCAGAATTGCATAGACTGATGATGTACTATACAAACTGATAAAAACAAAATTTCAGATTATACGTACGTATAATACTTTACTTTCTACAACTATATATGCTTGAATTATGTATAGGGATCGGTGCAGTTTTTGCCTTATGGATTACTCTTGTTTGGCCTTGTCGAATATTCCAGGACCTTAATTAAATAAAGCCTTTTGTTCTGTCTTCTGTGATTTAAAAAGAAAAAAAAATGGAATGATGACATTCCTTTCACATCCAATGCAGATATCAATTTTTATTTTATTTTGGTTTTAGTGATTAATTATTTTTGCATATGTGTCAAATAGTAATTTGTTGGAAGGAGGAATGTAAGTTATTTCAGGTCTTTATTCAATAATACACCTTAGTCAGACATGATTTCAGTAGGTAAGATAGAAATCTTCTTCACTGTGCAGTCCTTAAGCTCTTTCTCTAATGGGGTGAGATTTCTGAATGAGTAGGTAATTGACTGCTAGAAAAGGGACCTCCACTTACATGCATTTACTTAAGTTTCCTGCCCATTAAGAAACAATTAAGCAATCTTGATTTGCATTAGGATAGGGTGTTTCAATCCATATGGAATTAGGAATTCAGCCTCCACACGGAGAGACTGGAAATCATACACAAAAAATGGAAAAGAATCTACAGCCTTTTCCACTCCTTAACCAATGACGGGGAAAGAAAGGAAAAACTTGAGAGCTGAAATCTCAAAGAGCAGATAGAAAGGGTGGACACATTTTCCACTCCCTCATGAAAGTCAAAACAACATCTCTTCCTATGTCTCTTCTTTGGTTTCACCGACACAACCCTGCCGCCCTCTCATAATTTTTCTCTATGTTCTTCGATTGTTTCACCTTTCACACACGTGATGTACCTTCTCTCTCTCTCTCTCTCTCTCTCTCTCTCTCTCTCTGCGATTTCCATTCCTTGTTCCAGTTTCATTTTTGTGCCATTTACGATCTTGCTTGTATTAATTGACAGATTTGTATAGCAATCTTACAGGTTATTTCAGCATCTGAAATAGTATGCAATTTTTTGTTTTTTTTTCTCTCTAATATTCTACCAAAAGTTCTTGTATCTTTTGTGTTTCTAGCAGATTTACTTGCAACCACTGCCAAATGGCTTTCAGCAGCCAAAGAGCCTCCACTTCTGCTCCTTCAGCTTCTCAATGCAAATATCAAGTGTTCTTGAGTTTTAGGGGCGTAGACACTCGCAGGGGTTTTACCGCTCATCTATATGACAGGTTGTGGTTTCGCTCAATTACAACTTTTAGGGACGACAATGAACTTGAAAGAGGTACAACTATTTCACCAACTCTACTGAGAGCAGTCGAAGAATCATGGTTTGCGATCGTTATCCTCTCACCAAACTATGCTTCTTCCACCTGGTGCTTAGATGAGGTTTCAAAGATTGTTGAGTGCATGAAAATCGACACCATTCTACCAGTTTTTTATGATGTAGATCCCTCTGATGTTCGAAAGCAAATGGGAACTTTTGCGGAAGCCTTCAACAAGCATAAAATGAAATTTAAAAAAGAAAAAGAAAAGGTTCAACGGTGGAGAGATGCTCTTACAAAAGTTGGTAATATCGCTGGGTGGACTTCAAAAGATAGGTATGCATGCACAAATGCACAGGTATTTTTATTTTTATTTTGTTCCAAATTATGCTTCATATATGTTGTTGAAGCTCAAAAATGGTTCGACACTTTTGAGCCCAACTTAATGATGAGGTATGATGGATGATGGGTGAAGGTGAGGACCTTCACCAAGTGTGTGAGGATTTGAGCAAGCGATAAACATACAAAAGACAAAAGATACGTGATTCACTCTTAATGAATGAGCTACGTCCACGGAGAAGTATATTCTCATTATTATAATATTGTGTATTTACATTTGTACATGGGGTTGGACCCAAATATAAAAGTAAAAAAGGAGAAGGTCATGACTAAAAATCAAGCCTAGCCCAAGGATCCTTTCCTAAGTGGAGAGTGGTCTCCTTTTATAAATGAGGGGGAGTCTACACATCTTGTAATATTTCAACGTGGGACTCTTTGCCTTGCATAGATTTGCTTCTAGTTGCTTGGTCAGATATGTTATAAACATATGTAATCTAACCAGATGGTTTTTTCTTGGTTGTAGAGATGAGAGCGACCTTATCAAAGAAATTGTTGAAGAAGCGTGTAATAAAGTTTATCCTACAATATTCACATTGCCAGGTTCCATAACAAAGTTGGTGGGAATTGATTTTAGAGTGAAGAAAATAGAATTGCAATTAGATCGTGAGGCAAAAGATGTTCGCTTTATAGGGATATGGGGGTAAAGTGCTTCTGGTTATTGATGATGTGGATCAATTAAACCAGCTGCAAATATTGGCTGGGAAGAAAGACTGGTTTGGTTTGGGGAGCAGAATCATTATTACAACCAGAAAGGAACCTCTGTTGATCGAACACAACATAGAGGAACGACATCAGCTCTTGGGATTACAAGACAATGAAGATTTTCATCCCTATGACGGGAATGAAAATCATCCACTTATGAAATTTACGAAGCTTGAGAATCATGCTTCACACATTTCCTGCTACATGAAGCTTCGTCATTCACTATGTGTTGTTTGTGAAAAAGTAATCCGATCAAATTCAGATGGTGGTTTTAATAATAAGTTTCTGGTACATCATTTCTGGCCACAAAGATCCTGTCCTTCTCATGAGGAGGACGGAACCCCTAAATGTTGCAGCTGTGAAAGATTACAGCCAAGGAACACCAGATATTATTTTCTTAATGATGGCCGGTCACTATGTCTGGAGTGCCGTGATTCGGCCATTAAAGAAGCTAATGACTGCGAAGCCCTTTTCCTTCAAGTACAAGATATTTTTTATTTGAAAATTCCAAAGAAAAATATTCGAATATACTTGGTGGACAAAGAAGAACTCTTCAAAGCCATGAATAAGGGAGAAAAGAATGGACGCGTGACTCGTCAATTCCTAGCAGGTGGGGCTACCCAGGGCTGTATCGTATGGAAGAAAAAAAAATGGAAGTTGAATCCTTTCCATGAAGTAACATCAATTCTGATACTAACTGGTCTTCCTAGGCTATTGGCAGGGTCGATTATGGCTTGCAGTACAATGGACGCATGGCTACAGCTCAACTTTTTTGGAACAGTACATATGAGCTCACTGGTTAGAAAGGCTATGAGCCAAGTGTTAGCCCATATGTGGCTGGAGTTTGAGATGAACTCTGGGTTTGACATTGAGAAGAAGCTTGGTGAATTTTTTCGACACCAAATTGAGGAACCGGTGTTCTATGAGGACGTAATTCAGAATCTAAATTATATGAAAGGGTTCAGCTTATGTAGAAAAGCAGTGCTCAGGCATGGTCTAAGACAGACCCTTGACCATATTCGAACGACAGGAAGCTTTCCACCTGTAGACTGATACAAACAAGTACTTACTAGATAAATCCACTTGCTGAATGATCTTAACTAGTAATGGCCATGGCCTTACTTATTAAGAGATTTTTGTTTGATTCTGTAGATGGCGTGGAAGTATAATTCTCTGAGGTCGAATTTGTGTTTGTGTTTTTTTGTTTTTATTACTTAAATCATCTTACACACTTTTGAAAAATATAGTACAAACCGAGGTTGACAGAAGCGGCTTGAGTGAAACGGCAGAGCTATGTAGCTTGAGTGATCTCGTGCTTAAAAACTCAAATTTGCAGGGCATGATATTGTTTGTATCAAAAATCGTATTTTTGCCTAAAATGGAAGATAATGTTCCATGAACATCAAATGGCCAAAATATGGCTAGACATGCATTGCTGCAGTCAGATGGAGAGTGAGCCCAAAATTCAACTTCCATTGCTCAAATCAAGTTTCGTTCTTCATGAAAGTTGTTCATCTCTATGTCTGCTGCAACATATCCAAATTTGAGATCATTTGGACAAATGTGTAATCCTAAGAGCTGAAAATACCGGATGCACAGCGTCAGTAAAAAGCTTATAGCAGCAATTCGGGCCTAATTCCAATCTCTAATGAATTTTCTTTCTTCATGAAAGTTTTTCATTAGAATGTCTACTGCAACATATTCAAATTTGGGATCATTTGGATAAATGTGGAATCCTTGCGATATCAAACATCAGAAGCATACCAGCAACAGCAAAAGCTGATAACAGTGGCAATTCGGGCCTAATTATGGCCCAATTCGGACCGGCTTCCAGTTCTCAAATGAACACTCGTTCTTCATGAAAGTTGTTCATTTGGATGTCTACTACGACATATCCGTATTTGGCGTCATTTTAACAAGTATTGAATCTTCAGGGCATTAAGCATGATTTCTGTTCGTGACAGCAGTCTGTGACGACCAGTCAGTTGCAACCATGCTAAATCAGATTTCCATTGCTCAAATGGAATTAAGTTCTTCATGAATGTTGTTCCTACTTATGTGGAGAACAACATATCCAAAATTTGCAGCAATTGGATGAATATAGCATTCCCAGTTTATTATGCATCAAGGCATGTTCGGAGGAGAAACTCAGGGGCTGCAAATCAAGTTTCACTTTATCAATGGAGGGACTTCATCACAAGTGAGTTGATTCAAAGAATAATAAAATGAAGATGTGGTTGATGGAAACAATTTAATATTCTTTGTGATGAAGAATATTAAAACAAAGCCAAAGCTCAACATACACGTTAAAATTCTACACTAATGTTGAAAGAAAAATAAAATAATATGCAAGTGGACTTAAAGAATAAATATAAAAAAAGAAGTAGATATGGTGGTCATTATCTCTCCATTTCTTTTTGTCTTTTAGTCAACTACTTTTGGCTGTCACTCCCCAATCAATAGCAAGTGGACTAATACTTTGGATTTCTTTAAGTCTAATAGTGACAACTTTTGTCAAATCACATCAAAGCCTCTTAGCAATTTTTTTGAGTTTACTTATATTTTCAACAACCCACTCAACAAAACCAATGGCAAGTGGGTACTTCAAATTGGCTGTTGGTCCACTCAACCGACCTCATCATTTTCTATAAATTGAAGGAGAAATCATCAACAAAGACACAGACAACTCAACCAACAAAAAACAAGACTCAACGTCTATAAACCCAGCTCAAAAGCTTGAAACAGCCTTCCTTTTTCAATCTCTGAATTTCCCAGTTGACAACTCCTAAGAAATTTTCTTTATTTTGCTCTGCCAACTCTTGGTATGATTTTTTCTTGTACAAGATTCAAAGAGAAATCTTCAATCTCCATTTTAATTTTATGTGCCAAGTCTGAATAGAGAAATCTTTGGACTATGTTGTTTATGTACTTCCTTTTTCTTTCAAGTTGTCTGAATAGAGAAATATTCCGATAAACTTCTGTCATTTCTATCACTGTTCAATTTCAGCTTCTGTCAGTTACCATTTTCGCACTAAATGAATATTGAAGTCCTCTTAATTGAGGCATAGAAAAGAACCTTATATTGGGTCAGTTTCCCGCCCAATCCACAATCGATTGATTAAAGTCAATATCGGTGTGCATTTTCCAGCGCCTCCACAATCTTCGCAACAAGCAAACTCCACGGCTAAACCCCACGCGAATGGCCGGCGGATCCTTTTTGGGGTAAACAGATATGAAGAAAGGAGAGCGAGACTCTGAGATGAGAGAGAGACTGCCAGTGCAAACAAGAAACACACGCTCTCATCTTCCTTTCATTAAAGAAACATACATGGGGTGACATTTCTTTCACATCCAATGCAGAGATCAATTTTTGTAGGGGATTCTTTAACTCCGGTGCAATATTAATATCTAGCATAATCTCAACACTCAATAAATAATTAGATTATACTCTTCCCTGAATAAATAAAAAATGTTGGCAGAGAATCACATTAAGTTTGTTCAAATTATGTAAAATTTGGAAGTTTACTCACAGCATCACATTAAGTTTTGCCATTTTTTTTAATTTTTAATTTTGCAAAATTGGGTGCTATATCGATCGTTTGGCCATAGAACCATAGAAAATAGAAGAAAAACTCCTCTTCGATTTTATTAAAATGCCATATAGAAAGTCAAACAACATCTCGACGTCTCTTCTTTGGTTTCACCAACACACAGGTATATGCCCGTTTTGTGTTGTAACTTCTGGTTATAAACTGATAAAAACAAAATTTAAGATTATACATACATATAATACGTTCTACAATTATATATATGTATAGGGATCGGTGCCCTTTTTGCCTTATGGATTACACTAGTTGTTTGGCCTTGCTGAATATTCCAGGACCTTAATTAATTAAAGCCTTTGCTTTGTCTTCTGTAATTCAGAACCACCAAAAGAAAATGATCTTGCGTTTAACTCATCATTAACAGAAACATATTTTATATCAAGTTCATAACATATAAAAGAATATGGAATGATTCCTTTCGCATCCAATGCAGATATCAATTTTGGTAGGGGATTTTTAGCTCATCTCTATCAGTAATCTCACCTAGAAAAGTACTTATGGCAACAGCATTATGAAAAAAAATAAAAAAAATAAAAAAAATCTAAGCAAAGCTAGGCTCTAACTATTGTCGGAGCTAAGATTTCATGTGTGGGGCCTCTTTCTCACAAGGTATAAACAATAAAAAATTCAAACTCACAGCATCATATATATCACATACATATAAAAAATCATATTGTCTATTCATTACAGTCATAATTGTTCTCGATGAGTTTTCATATTTTGAAATCTTTGCATAATAGCTTTGTCATCTATACTATTTCTCAATAAATGCAGCAAAACAATCATTCATCTACTAATTCAAGCTTTGATTTTCTTTTGAAGAATCTTTGCATAACTGAAAAAACATATATTGACTAAATTTAAATTGAAAAAAGTACGAACATCTTCTCAAACTTATAACCAATAGAGAATCATATATAACCAAAAATGGGTATTAGAGTTTATGGCGCTCGTATCTAGCATGCCAGTACTAACAGAAAAACATAGTGTGCACTAAAACATAGTGCAACATATGCACGTTGTATATGGCGCGCTGTAAATACTTAGTTTTCTTGTAGTGTAATAAAATTAAATAAAATTAAATAAAAAATTCACCAACACAAGTTCACAATTGCAACAAAAAGATAGACAAATACATATTAAGCAAGAAAAATTGCAAGAATAGTGACACAATGTGACAAAATAATGAGGCAATTAAACGATTATCTAAGAAAACTTGGAATCCACTGGAGATGAGAATACCTAAATCTTATTAACTCCATAATGATAACATAATGCCTTTACCACAAGCTAAAATTGATTTAAATACTCCTATAGAAACCTTAGGAAACAATAGGGAATTAAAAAGGGAAATTAACAAAAGTTTCTAATAACTTGCAAAGTATTAAATGGCCCATTTCAGCTGCTAAATGATCTCGAACACCCGAAAGAGCCCATACCTCATAGCAAAGCAATGAGTTTTATTCGTGGCGCCGTTCCCTTCGAAACGGTGGGTCATGCTCATGGGCACAAAATTGGAGGTTGGGGCCCAAACTTGTAACTTGCCAGTCTTGACTTTGCACACGCGACGCTCTCCAACTCCTCTTCTATCGCATGAGCCATCTGTTCTACATCAGATAGACAAATAAATACTATGTTGTCATAGAATATATTAAAATGCCTAACGTTGTCATAGTACTTTTTTTATATAAATAAAAACTGAGTGGATAGACAAAGTACATACTATGTTCCACTCCCTCACGAAAGTCAAACATCTATCACTTCCTATATGTCTCTTCTTTGGTTTCACCAACACACCCCTAGGCCTGCCCTCTCATAATTACTCTATGTTCATCGACTGTTTCACCTTTCACAATGGGGCGTACTCTCTCTCTCTCTCTCTCTGATTTCCGTTCCTTTTGAAACAATCCCTCTCTGGTATGATTTCAAGTTTCATTTTAGTCAACTTTGTAATATTTTGTACCAAAGTTAATGTATCCTTTGTGTTTCTAGCAGATTACCTGGAACCACTGTCGAATGGCTTTCAGCAGCCGAAGAGAATCCACGTCTGCTCCTTCAGCTTCTCCATGGAAATACCACGTGTTCTTGAGCTTTAGGGGCATAGACACTCGCAAGGGTTTTACGGATCATCTATATGACAGATTGTGGTGGCGGTCAATTACAACTTTTAGGGACAACAATGAACTTGAAAGAGGTACAACTATTTCTCCAAATCTACTGAGAGCAATCGAAGAATCAAGGTTTGCCATCATTATCCTCTCACAAAACTATGCTTCTTCCACCTGGTGCTTAGATGAGGTTTCAAAGATTGTTGAGTGCAAAGACGTAGACAAAATTCTACCAATTTTTTATGACGTAGATCCTTCTGATGTCCGAAAACAAATGGGAACGTTTGCAGAAGCCTTCAACAAGCACAAAAAGAACTTTAAACAAGACAAAGCAAAGGTACAACGCTGGAGAGCTGCTCTTACAAAAGTTGGTAATATCTCTGGCTGGATTTCGAAAGATAGGTATGCATGTACAAATGAACAAGTATTATTATTTAATTTACTCTTCATATATAATATCACCGGAGGGTTATTTATTTTTCTTTTCCTTGGCCTGTAGATATGAGGCAGAGCTTATCAAAGAAATTGTTGAAGAAGTGTGTCACAAAGTGTATCCTACAATAGTCACATTGCTAGGTTCCACAACAAAGTTAGTAGGAATTGATTTTAGACTGAAGAAAATAGAATTGCTATTAGATCGTGAGGCAAAAGATGTTCGCTTCATAGGGATATGGGGGGCTGGTGGCACAGGCAAGACAACTATTGCTAGACTTGTTTATGAGAGAATTTTCCATCACTTTGATGTTAGCTACTTTCTTGCTAATGTCAGAGAGGTTTGTGCAACCCACGGGATTGTTCATTTACAAAAACAGCTTCTTTCCCCAATCTTGAGGCAAAAAGTGAATGAAGTTTGGGATGTTCATAGCGGAGCCACTATGACCAAGTATTGTTTATGTAATAAAAAAGTGCTTCTCGTTATTGATGATGCGAATCAGTTAAACCAACTGAAAGTATTGGCCGGAAACAAAGACTGGTTTGGCTTGGGGAGCAGAATCATTATCACAACCAGAAAGGAACATCTGTTGATCGAACATCATATAGAGGAACGATATGAGCTCTTGGGATTACAAGACATGCCTGAAGATTTTCATCCCCACAGAAGAGACGAGCCTGAAGGAGATCTTAACTTGGAACTGCATAATGATGAGTCTCAACAAAAAGATGATGGACCCGCTAAAGTTCAGTCGAAGAGCCACAATAAACAACTTGGAAAAGTTCCCAAGGCTGTTGAAGAAGGTGGTGTGGACATGGATTCTCCTCCTCAATTCAAGGTGTGTGTTGGCTGCAAACGGAATATTGATGGGGAATATAAAAATTGGAAGGGTGCTCTTCAGTGGCATCCACTTTGTTTTTGCTGTCATGCTTGTGATCTTCCAATTACTGATTCGAAATTTAAGAAGCATGAGAATCATCCTTACCACCCGTCCTGCTACATGAAGCGTCGTCATTCACAATGTGTTGTTTGTGAAAATTTAATCCCACCAAATTCAGATGGTCGTATTGAGTCTAGCGTAAATCATTTCTGGCGACAACAATCTTGTCCCTCTCATCAGGGCGATGGAACTCCTAGATGTTGTAGCTGTGGAAGATTACAGCCAGGAGGGGACACCAGATATCATTTACTTAATGATGGCCGGTCACTATGTCTGGACTGCCGGGATTCAGCTATTACAGAAGCTGACGAATGTGAAGCCCTTTTCCTTAAAGTACAAGAAATGTTTGATTTGAAAATTCAAGAGAAAAATATTCGAATATACTTGATCGATAAAGGAGAACTCTTAAAAGCCAGGAAGGCCATTGTGGAAAAGAAGGGTCGCGTGAGTGACCAATTGCTAGCAGCTGAGACTACCGATGGCTTTATTATATGGACGTCGGGGCCTTTCCCTCAAGTAACAGCAATGGGGATACTGAGTGATCTTCCTAGGCTGGTGACAGGGTCAACTATGGCTTCCAATTTAATGCAAGCATGGCTAAAGGTTAAATGTTATAAAATTCGAAATATGAGCCCACAGGTTAAAAAGGGTTTCAGCCAAGTGTTAGCCCATATGTGGCTGGACGTTGAGATGAATTCTGGGTCTGACTTTGAGAAGAAGCTTGGTGAATATTTACAATACCGAATTGAGAAATCGTCAGATTGTGGAGAAGGGTTCAGCTTAGGTAAAAAGGCAGTGCTCAAACATGGTCTAAGAAAGACCCTTCACCATATTCGAAAGACAGGAAGCTTTCCACCTGTAGAGTGATACAAACAAATACACTTGCAGAATGATATTCATTAGGCTGTTAATTTTGTTCTTCCTATCTTAACCAGTAATGGCCTTTAACTTTGTAAGAGATTTTTGTATCCGTAGATTGCATGGAAGTTTTATGCTTGGTGGGGGGTGGAGGGATGTTGTTTTTTTTTTTTTTTTTTTTTTTTTTTTTTTTTTTTTTGTTGCGTTTTTTTTTTTTTTCTTCAATCGTCTTACACACTTTTGAAAATATAGAAATACAAACCAATTAAGGTTGACAGCAGCAGGCTTGAGTTGCACAGCTGTGTAGCTTGAGTGATACTCGTGCTCAAAAACGGAAATTCGTAGGGGATGAAAGAAAGGAGCGAGACTGCGAGAGACACATGGTTGCTCACATTTGTTTTAGGGGTTGTTTGGTACACAAGCTTGGACTAAATTTAGTACCATATTTGTTTCATTTAATTCTAGTCTTAGATGAGATTGCTAATACCGAGCCCACCAAAAACGCCTCCTTTTGAGCGGACTACTAAGTCCATGTAGAAAGGGAGGATTAACTAGTCATATGTTCTGTTTTTTATATCAAAAATTAACTAGTCATATGTTCACCAATGTATAAGATTCATATATTATATTGTAATACTAATAACATATATTACTAATATTATTATTATTATTATTATTGCATACACATATACTATAATGTACATATATATATATGTATATACACATATACATGTATATATTATAATATACATACATATATATAAATATATGTATATGTATTATACCCATATTATAATATACATATATACACCTATATATATACACACACACACACACACATATATATATATATATGTTTATATTATTTATAATATATAATATTATTATAATATACATATATATTATATATATTATAAAATGTATATATACATATTTATTTTTTTATTTTTTATTTTTAAAGAAAAAAATATAGTCCTAGTCCAAGCATACACCAAACGCAGGATAAGTGTTATCCAACTTAGACTAAGCCAAGCCGAGGTAAGACAGTCCCGTGTAACAAATGAGCCCATAGAGTATTAGACTCGACTAGGGGTCATTGACTTCATAGTAGCTAGTCCAATCTAATCCTCCATAACAAATGTGTGGTTATACGAAGGGATAGAATGAAATAATAAAAGTTTTAGGTTCGAACCTCATGGTACCTTTGTAGTGTGTGTGTGTGAGAAATTCACCATCTTCCTTCCTAACTTTGGCCAAAAAAATAAAAGTATATCAACATCGTCGAGTTACAACTGAAAACAATTCTAGCCGCACTCTCTTTTAGCCCCAAAGAAATATATGGGAGAGGATAAGATCACTGCTCCTCCTTTACTCTCCATTATCAAGTTATTAATTTTGCCACCAACTCAATTCTTTTTATCAATATAGAAGGAGATTTGAAATCAAGGCCTTTTTGAATTTTGGGAAGAGAAGTATCACCGAACTAAGAGATAGTTGGTCAACCTAACCCCAGCTTGTTTTTATTTGTCTTACTTATCTCATATGGTCATTTGGTACGGCGAACTATCATAAACTAGACTAAATCCTGTGACTATTTTGGATTAGCTTGGATTGACCTAAGCTGGATTAAGTACTGACCCACGTTTGGTGTTATATCAGACTAAGAAGCTGGACTGTAAAAATAGTGAAGACCTATGTTTTGTGCAGTGTCGGACTAAAAAATAATTATTGTAATAATTAGATTTAAAACAATAATATATATAAAAAAACAACTAAAATTCTGATATTTTTAAAGGCTAAAATTATGTTAAACAAAAAAAAATCATCAGATTCAGACCCAACCCAACCTCCTCATTCTTTTTATCTTTTTTTTTCTCTCTATTTCTTTTTCTTTAATCAGAAACCCATCTCCCCATTCTTTTTATCTTTTTTTTTCTTTAACAAGAAACCTCCTCTCTCTCTCTCTCTCTCTCTCTCTCTCTCCCCCATCGCAACCCAACCTCCCCATTCTTTTCATCTTTTTTTTCTCTCTATTTGTTATCTTTATTCAACAGACTCCCTCATTCTCTCTCTCCCCCATCGCAACTCACTTCCACATCCCTTTTTTCTCTCTAGTTTTTTTCTTTAATCATAAACCTCCCTGATTCTCTCTCTCTCATTCCCATCGGAACCCACCTCCACATCCCCTTTTTCCCCAATTCTTCTTCTCCCCCTTTGACTCCTTTTTATTCAATTGAGAAAGCCTTAGGCAAAGGCTTCAGCAAATGCGTTTTCCACACACGTCCTCTTCGATCTTGTCCAGACAGGATTTGAGTTTGTTTAGTTGCAGAAATTAGGTAAACTCATGGTGGTGGACTGACAAGTTGATTGTGGTAGGGGGTTTTGATTCGAGCCAAAGATCTGACTTCAGTGAATATGGTTGACTGAAAACACAAATCAAGAAAATCCAATTCCAGGTTAAGAAGAAGAAGAAACGGGTTTAGTTCGGACTCGCGTGTTCATTCTAGCGAGGGCACTATATTGCGAAACACTTTTTAACCTCGCTAAATTAGAGGAGCGAACGAGGGGTTTTGTTTACCGTTGGACAACAGTCTCATTTAAGTTAGTCATTTATCTTACCAAACATGATTTTCAAATGCTATTTAAGCCAGTTCAGTCCAGTCCAGTCCAATCCAGTGAAGCCTGCCAAACACATTAACTAACTAAGGAGAAGTATAATTTAGTCGAGTAAGACAAAATAATTGCTCACAAATAGGTTGAGGGATCAAAATGCAACTCGGGTATAAGTTTAAGGATCATTTGAATAAATAACCCTTTAATTACAAACAAAACATTGAGTATAAAACTTGATTCTTTCTTTGGGTTTTCGGAACTTCCCTTTTGGGCCGTAAATATTTTTAATTATTTTCTGCAAATTGGGCTTGGAAGCTAAACCCAAACCAAATTTTCTTTTCTTTCTTTTTTGTTTTTTGGAATAATTTTAAATTTGTCATCGTCCTCCCTGGTAAAAAAGCGCAGGCAAGCAACGAAGATTTGGTTCCTCATCAAAGACCCCAACTTTTCAAAAATTAAAAATAAAACTAAAATAAAATAAAAAGATGGAGAAGATGATGAATATGATAAAGCCAAAGCCAAATCCACAGCAGCAATTGAGAGATTGGCAGCGTAAACTTCGCCAAGAGTGCCGCAACATCGAACGCCAAATTCGAGGTAATATTTTCTTTATAATCCTCTTCCTCTTATTTAAGTTACCCAACTCAAATTTTCGTCATAATTTTCATTTTTGTTTGAAAATTTGCATTCTGGAGTAATTTTTGTGATGGTTTAGATTCATGGATCATGCAATTGGATTGGTGGGTTTGTTTAATTTTGGGTTTTCTGTAATGAGTTTGCTTCAGATATACAAAGGGAAGAGAAGAGTGTGCAAAAAGCAATTAAAGATGCTGCCAAGAGAAACGACATGGGTTCTGCAAAGGTACTCTTTTTGTTCAATTAAAATTTGATTCTGAGCCAAAGTTTCTACTTCCAGTTTTCCCAATTTATGCAATTTTTTTAGCTCTATTGGTTTCAGTGACTTTGTTGTTTATAAGCTTTCACTTGCTTCATACCAAATTCTATTGATTGCAACAAATACATGTTGTGGTTATATTGAACAGAAATGAAATAGAATATTAAAATGTTCACTCATCATGATATTGCTGTTTTTTTTTTCCAGGAGAAAGAAACTAACCCAGCATTTACGTGAATTATTATTAGCCTTTTTTTTTAAAGTTACGAAGGTTTGATACCTTTTCTACCTAGAAGGAACTTTAATCAGGAAATGTGTCATCAATAAACGATGTGGTTTGGAAACTGAGATTTTATAGGAAACTGAGGGGCCACCTGTGTGATTTTGATCACTTCCATTTGGTTCTGTTTTGTATCATAATCTACATGTTTGACAGAACATAATTCTGATTAGTATATCTATTAATTTCTGACTGTTGTCTTATTTGCTGCAGTCGTGCTTCTTCCCTTGTTTATATTCAATTTCTCTTTTGTGTTAATTATTTCAGTCACTTGCTAAAGAAATTGTGAGATCTAGAAGGACTGTGAACCGTCTTCATGAAAATAAGGCACAACTGAATTCGATATCGATGCACCTTGGGGAGAGTGTTGGTATGATGTTTCTAATACCTAAGCTTGTGGCTCACTTTGACTGTATTCCATCACCAGTGGAAGCTCTCATTAACTAATTGACGTTTGTCTCAGATTCCTGTTATTGCTTGTTTATGCATTTAAGTAGAATAGTTCTTGTATATTTCGAGTCTAGAATCTAATTTTAAAATTTTAACTTAAGTAGCTATTTGTTTTGTTAAAGACTAATGTCATTGTCTGTCTTAAAATGAGAAATTTTTGTAGGCTGTTACTTGTAAATTTACAGTAACATTGATGATGAAGGAAACTTTCTATTAGGTTGAATGACAACATAGGCCTCCTTTTAGAAGATGATTCTTAGATTAGCCACATTGCAACACAATGGGAAGTTAACTTAGAACAACTGCCCAGTTTTTTATAGTGCAACAAATAGAAAATTTCATATGTTCTAATAGGATGTTGGAGTTCGTGTAAATAGTTAGTTAAGAATAAGGTTTAGATTCAGGGAATGGCAAGGGAGAACTTTGTTTGTTGGGTTATGTTATTATGATTCTTCTTTTCTTGTTATGGCTGCCCATTCTTTATAGTCCAATAAGATAGAGAACTTATATCTTCTAGGATGTTGATTTGGACAAATTGGTAAGTTAAAAATAAGGTTTAGGTTGAGTGGGTGGCAAGGAAAAACTAAGTTTGATGTGGGAACTTTGGTTTGTTTAACATCAGTATCGTGTGTTGGTTTAATATCTTTCATGCTCATGTTTGATTTTTCCAGCTATTGCCCGTACCGTGGGGCATTTATCCAAGAGTTCTGAGGTTATGAAGCTTGTCAATAACCTTATGAAGGCTCCAGAAGTGGCTGTGACAATGCAAGAATTTAGCAAGGAGATGACCAAGGTACTCTTGTCATCACTCTTTCACTTACAAAGAAGCTAAACGTCTCGTCTTTCATTTCCGTCGTTTCTGAGATATCATATTCATGGATTATGATTTTTGCAGCAATAATTATCTTTGCCAATGTGTAGATAAAAATTGCATTGGAAGAGTCATTATTTACCCAAAATTCTTCCTCTTCCCTTTTTTCTTTCAGATGAAGTATTTTTGGAAAACAGGGAATTATTTATCCTACATTATGGCCTTTTTAATCTATTAGTTTGCCATCTGTAAATAGATGTTTCCTCCCAGAATAATCAGATGTTATTTTCACTTATGTTTGTTGCTTTAACTAGCTTTTCATTTAGATCTTATCAAACTTAATCAGGTCCTCTGGTGAATAAACAATGGTTATATTCGTGATTTGTAGGCAGGGGTAATTGAAGAGATGGTGAATGATAGTCTTGACACAGCACTAGACTCGGAGGATATAGAAGACGAGATAGAAGAAGAGGTTGATAAGGTTTTGACTTCTATAGCTGGTGAGACTGCTGCAGAGCTTCCGGAAGCAGTCAGGAAGGAGAGGTTGAAGCAACCTGCTACTGCACAAGCTGCACAGGAGGTATGTGTGACATGGTCATGTAATAAAGTCCCATTTCAGCGATAATTTTCTGCCTTTCAAAGAAGCATGAGAATTGATACATTAGTTTACTTCTGCAGGAAGAAGCAATAGCTGAGGGTGCTGATGATGAGGAAGAGTTGGAAGAAATAAGGGCCCGACTTGCAAAAGTTAGGTCATAAGATGAGTTTAAGCCTTTCAGCCTCTCTCCTTTGTCTTCCCCGGCATTATAGCATGAGGTGGTGAACGTGTGCGACTTGGATGTAGCATCTGACTGGATTGAGATTGCAGCAGTGAGGCCCACATTTACCGCTGACAGAGAACACCAGAGATGTGTTATCTTCTGTATATTATTTAAAAGCAGCTTCTTAAAGAGTTTACAAGTAAGCTGTTGTTGTGCAATATTCAAGTGCCAATATATGTTGGTGTGTAAATCTCAAACTTATAAGTCCTGTATGGAGATCCGTGTTGCATTTATGGTCTTGTAGCTGGCATTTGCTCCATATTATATCCAGAATATTTTTGCTCACCACCCTTAAATGGTGGTGAGCATTACCACCACTAATTTCGGATGGATGAGTCTGATTTAATCTACCTGCTACAGAGTCTCAAAAATTCAACTCATCCAACGGCATAAAAGTGAAACAACTCATTTCATGAAACTGCCATAAAATTAGTATCACGATATCTTGCGTTTGCTTTTCTGTTGTATCACTCATGCATAGTGGCATGATCTCTCTGGTATGCAATTGTTTTAAGAGATAGATGCCCCTGTAATTCCAAAGTCATACAGGTATGGCGTGCATCAGATTTAACCTTCTCATAGTCACATTCTCTCTTTTCTGAGACTGCTTTATAGCCAGTTTAGGCTTGCGGCAGATGGTCTTAAAAGCGATTAAGTTACAAATTTTGGTCGGAAAAGTGTTTGATAAATAGATTAAAACTGCTTAAAAGTTGTGGGCCAACGATGTCTAGACTAGACTAGTGGAAAAGGGAATTGACTTGCCGACCAGAAGTCTCAGGCTCGAACCCCAACAACATCTTGGTTGTGTATGAGAAACCTCAGCCTTGTAATTTAGAATATCGCTTGTACTAAAAAAAATTTAAAGTTGTGGGGTTCTTAACTGCTTCTTCTCAAAAAGTCTGCTCTACAAGAAGCATCCGGTTCAATCAAACCAAGTAAAACAAAAATGAAAACCTACATCTTCTTCACGGACGTTTGACTTTTTACTGACATAGCTGGAAATGAACCTTCATAATCAAAGCATCATGTTAGGCAATCATGCATCAAAACAAAGTCATTGCCTTTTGTACCAACTCAAACCTATAATAAAATTCTTGTTTAAATTTTGGTTGGTGGGTGATCTGATTCTGATCTCCATTATTTTATATTCCCCTTGCTTTAAGGTAGGAGATAGCTAGGAGATAAGAAGCAAACCAAGGATTAGGAAAAAAAATGTTGTCTTAAAACTTTCTCCTTCTATTTTGGGCTCTGAGAGAATTTCCTTATCTTCATTTTTTATCACAAGATTTGTGTGTGTGCTTTATCAGAAGGCAATGATGCCTTACACGCAACAATTTTCCATGCTTTTGCTTTATTCAAAAAAAAAAAAAAAAAAAAAAAAAAAAAAAAAAAAAAAAAAAGGAAAAAAAAAGCTAATAAATTTTCCTTTTTATAATCCGTACTCAAAAGCTATTTGGTAAATCGCAAAGATTATGTAGCCCAAAATAAATAATTATTTGAAAAATTAAATAAACCGCGTATAATGTATTTTAATTATCCAAAGAACATTATTTCATAACTTTTTTTCCCCTCATATCCCTGTTTTTTATTTCTTTAGGGTGGGGTGTTGAAGATTGCTCAAATCTCGTCTATTAAAATCCTATGTAAGGAGAGACGGGGTGAATATTTTTCAAAGGAAAATGTTAGGGAGACCACATTTACGTATCTCTCTAATAAATAATTGTGGTTTCCCTAACATTACTCTTTTTCCAAATCACATTTAAATCATAATAAAAGGGATTTTTTAAAAAGGGTCCAAACCATGATTATAATGTTGTTCTTTGTTTTAATTGAGAGCATTACTTTTCTTTTTCTTTTTTACTAATGAGAGGATTAGAATTTCTTTCCTTTTAAGCAAAACTAGCCTCTTCGAGGGCCTATCTTCTTCTATAGAGATTTTTGTATAATTTTTATTTCTTTTTTATTTTTTAATTATTTTCACTTTAAGGGTCTTTTGATTTAATAGGTTTTTCTTTTTAATTAATTTTTATTTATCTTATCTTTATCTATAGAGAAATGTTTGTTGTGTCTCGACATTTTGTTTTTCTTAAACGAGGGCAATTTTGGATTATTGGAAAAATTAACCCTCTGTTACTTTATCTATATGGTTTTATTCTTCATATTATTGTAAAATAAAATAAAAATAAATCCTGGAATATATATGACAAAAACTGCTGGATTCTCTCTGAATGAAATTAAATGGCTAAGATTGTGTTAGGAGAAAATATGGATTTTAAAAAAAAGAGGAATTCGAGGAAGAAAAAAAAAGAAAAAAAGAAAGGAAAGTTTGCCGCAAAAATAAAAATGAAAAGAAAAGTAATTTGAAAAATAACAAAAACAACGACCGTTACTTCAATCTCTCTCTCACCTCATGCGGTTAGACATTTCATACTCCAATTCTTTTAGCCTTATTAGCCAAGACTAGTTTGTTCACATTGGAACACTATATATTCCCTCCAAACCCACCACTGTTTTTTCCACACACAAAAACAACAAAACAACAATGGCATCTACTTTTTCTCACATTTCCCTTTCTCTTCTTTCCCTCCTCCTCCTGCCATTTTTCTCTGCAGCATTTCCCAACAATGGCCCCCTTCAATTATCTTCAACCCCGAAACTACAAGCCGAAAAATTCATAAGAGACCTTAACTTGTTCCCCATTGATGAGATCAACACTGTCCCCCACAAGACTTCATTGGATGAGGCTTTTGCTGGTCCTATGCTGGTTGAAAAGCAGTTTAAAATGCCTTTTCTTGGTGCTGCTTCCGGACCTTCTGTTCAAGAGCTTGGCCACCATGCCGGCTACTATCGCCTTCCCAATTCTAAAGCTGCAAGGTAAGGGTAAAGGGTTGATGTTCAATTGCCTTTGGAATCTGAGTAGTGCTTCAATGGCTTCAAATTTTGATTTGGGAAAGTGAAAAGTTTTGTACTAGTGTATGTCATGTAGTACAAAACCCTCATACCATTTCCAAATTTTGATTCTTCATCACATTAAGACAAAATTGCAGACAACTATCAATCTTTGCATCTTCAATTTTTCAATGAACATGTGTTCCTCTGTTTTAACTTTCAAGTTTCAATATCATATATAAACCTGTGAAAAAAAAACAAACAAAACAAAAACCAAAAACCAAATGCTAACATAAGCATCTGGAATTTAGTTGCATTGTTACATTGAATACAGACACAAAACGACACTCTGAACAGGGATGATGGTTACATGCCTCTTGTCCACATCTTTTGCTTGTATCTTTGTCTGAACTTGTCCTCACATGATCAATAGAAAGATGATGTGGCTTATTTTAATCTATTTTCTAGAAAATTCTTGCGCTGATTTTGATTTCAATCTATTTTGTTTTCGCAGGATGTTCTACTTGTTCTTTGAATCCAGGACTAACAAGAATAACCCTGTTGTGATGTGGTTGACTGGAGGGCCAGGGTGTAGCAGCGAAATAGCTGTGTTTTATGAAAATGGTCCTTTTCAAATTGCAAACAACTTGTCTCTTGCCTGGAATGACTACGGCTGGGACAAGGTATTTTCTTATTTTGCAATTCTTTACTGAGTCCACATTAAAGTTTCCCTTTGGATTGTGACCAAGGTTTTGTTTGTTTTGTTTGGCAGGCATCCAACCTTCTTTTCGTGGATCAACCCATTGGAACCGGTTTCAGCTATACTTCAGACGAGGGTGACATCCGCCACGACGAAGAAGGCATCAGCAATGACTTGTACGACTTTCTGCAGGTCCTAGCAATTCCTTTATGTTATATCGAGACTTGCTTTCAATAAATTATAACCCCTCACACACACATGGACAACTATCCTTAAAGTTTCTCTTCCTGATCACAGGCATTTTTTGCTCAGCATCCTCAATTTGCTAAAAATGACTTTTACATTACTGGAGAATCATATGCTGGGCACTACATTCCTGCATTTGGTTCTCGGATTCACAAAGGAAACAAAGCAAAGGAAGGAATGTACATAAACTTCAAGGTATCTTAATACTTACACTGGATTGACTGCATTTGGTTGCTTCATCATGATCATACTGATCCAATAGTTGCATCTGCTATCGTTGAACAGGGATTCGCCATAGGTAATGGACTAACCAATCCTGAAATTCAGTACAAGGCGTACCCTGATTTTGCACTGCAGACGGGGTTGATTAAAAAAGCTGACTACGATAGGATTTCTAAGACGATTCCAGACTGTGAACAGGCAATTAAGACTTGCGGTATTTCCTCTTCATTTCCTTTGTTCTTCACATACCTGTTAGTTACAATCTCATACGAGATTTGATGGTTGTCTTACAACATTATCTAACTCATGACTTTTCTGATATCTGAAACTGTCAGGCTCTGAGGGTGGAGAAGCTTGTGCATCTTCATATGAAGTTTGCAATAGCATATTCGAAAATATCATTAATATAATTGGTGGTACAAACGTAAGCAAGCGCAAAAATCTTTTTATCATCGTCAGAGAAATAAGTTCTAAACAAACCCACATACAAATTCAAGTATGCTGAGAGTTTACTTTATTTTGGTATATGCAGTACTATGATATTAGAAAGCAATGTGAAGGGGACATGTGCTATGACTTCTCAAACATGGAGACATTCTTGAAGAAGAAACAGGTTAGGGATGCCCTAGGAGTTGGAGACATAGACTTTGTTTCATGCAGCTCTACAGTATACGACGCTATGCTTATGGACTGGATGAGAAATCTGGAAGTGGGTATTCCTGCCCTTCTTGAAGATGGAATTAAGGTGCTTTTGTATGCTGGGGAGTATGATCTCATCTGCAATTGGCTTGGTGAGCCTCTTTGTTCTAGCAAAAAAGCTCATGTTTCATGTATTAGAGAGGATAAAGTACTTTTGGAACTCTTATATTATTATGCCTATTTATTTTGCAGGAAATTCAAAGTGGGTTCATGCCATGGAATGGTCTGGTCAGAAAGCATTCGGAGAATCATCAACTGTTCCATTCAAGGTTGGTGCTACAGAAGCAGGACTGCTAAAAGCCATGGACCTCTAACTTTCCTCAAGGTCTCTCTCTCTCTCTCTCTCTCTCTCTCTCTCTCTCTCTCTCTCTCTCTGTGATTACACATTGTAACTTCGGCAAATTTGATTGCATGTAACCAAAAACAGGTCCATAATGCCGGTCACATGGTTCCAATGGATCAACCAGAAGCCGCATTACAGATGCTGACAAGTTGGATGCAAGGAAAACTGGTCGTAGCTGAGCCAGTCGAAAGAATTGCTCCCAAATGATAGCCTCGGATCCTAGCCTGCCAACATGTGGTTTTCAAAGTGGTGTCTGTTCAGCAGGAATAATTACGATCTGCTTGTCCATAACGGTAGTTACCAAGCTTGCTTTGACAGACCTAAAAGTTACTAATCTAGAATCCAGGTTTCTGCCAAAATGGCTCGCTATACAATTTCACATTTTTCAATGGCATTTCTTGTCTTTCGTAAGTTCCACTGATTTGGTATTTAAAAACTTGCATATTCTTTTAAAAATTGGCAACCATATACAGCACAATTGGATGGATGATTCTTTGAAGAAGTATGAAAAAGGCCATGAGTTTCAGCGTCATTTTAGACAAAAACAGCTAAACTGTTACCAAGGGCTTAAATTTTCCTAGTATAAATGCAGGCAACCAAAATACCATCACGGAAATGTGGGCATTAACGCGCAGTATACTTGAAGTGTTAAAAAAGCCAAGTGCTTTGAGAAACCAGTGCAATTCAATAGTGAAGAAATTAAAAAAAGCAGATCAATAGCATTTGCAAGTCCATAGTATGCAGTAGATGAAAACAACAGTAGTCAAGAGCTTCTTACTCCATACAATTCCCTCAACGTCACAATTGCTGGCTGAAAACCAGACCTCAATGGAATAACTTGAACCGCTCGCAGATGTTGTGCATTCCCATTCTTTGGTTTGGATAGTGTCATTTTAAACATCTCTCCCTCCAGAATTCTACTCACATTAACAGCTGCATAAAACACCCCAAAACAAGGCATCACATATTGCATTCATCAGGAAAGCACCAGAAAATAAGTCAGAAATGAGAACATTAAGATTGGGTAGTTACAGTAACACAAACAAAAATCACATTTTTAATGCAATTGGGTTGGAGGTTTACCAGCAAACGGGTGAAACTTGGCAAAGTCAAAAAACTCATCAGCAGAACAACCAAACAGAACCTTGGCAGCCCTATCAAAGCATATCACAGTAAACACCTTTGTATCTGAGGCTATTGACATCTGCAAAAAAATCCAAAAAACCAACCAAAAAGAATTACTAAAAAGTACCTCAAAAGGGAAGTCTTGAAAAACCCAATTGGAAAGCAAGCAACTTTTTTTGGTAAAGCAAGCAACTTTTTTTTGTAAAGCAAACAGCTTTTCAAAAATAGGGTAAAGGGAAATGAGAAAGATTGAAGAAGAAGAAGAAGAAAGAGAAGTTACAAGAAGGCGGAAGAGGCGTTTTGAGCGAGGAAAACGGGGGTTGAAGGCATTGACGCTGCAGAATTTGCAAAGAGAAGTTGGATTGTCAGGGAGAGTCCTCTCGCAGACGGAGCACACTCTGTAAGAGAAGTCGGTGTGGTCTATTGCCAGCAATGTGCACAGCATCGCTGTTGGCTTATCGGCTTCCATGACTCCCTCTGTCACGGCAACGAATTTTTGGAAAACTCAGCAAAATTTATACCCTTTTCAATGAGTCAATATAAGCTTTTTTCAGTATTTGTTTTCCATAAAAAATTCATTTAACTTTCTTTTTAGCAGAATTATTTTTCTTTAATCTTACAAAAAAATTACAACCATTATTCCCAAAAAAATGACCATTGTTAAGTATAAAGTTACACGCAGAATAAACTAAATAAAAAAAATCAAGCACACAGGAAAAAATTTCAAGCGCCAAACAATTGTGCATTATCAAATCTATCATATATTTAGGACTATTTTTAAAAGAAAAAAAAAACCAATCTTTAATGGAAAAATCACAACCCTTTTACCTAAGAAAATAAAGGATTTGAAACTGAAGTAGTTAAGAGCAATGGTGAATGGAGCACATGATGGACATGTGCCCCCTCTCAAATGTTTTTTTTAGGCAATGGTCTTACTAAATATTTTTTTTCCCAGCAAATGGTCTTACTAATACAATCATTGTTTTTAATCAAATTTTAAGGTGGCCCTTCCTTTCTTTATATTTTTCTTCTTTTCCTTTCTCACTATCATTACTATCCCTTTCACATCTCTCATTGTCATACTTTGACTCTAGCTTTTGTAGTGACAAATTACCATTTGAATGTGGATCTTTAATAAAGCACATTGCATTAGATTTTATGCTATTATCGATGATGAGTAGATAGTTAATGTAACATGTGAAATAATGGAGTATATAAATTAAAATTAGGGATTTTGTATCAAGTAAAAAATTAATTGATTGTTACCCTAATGAAAAACATATTGCAATATACAAGGTGCTTCCTATTTGAAAATTTTCTGGCTCTGCAACTAGAGAAATTATAGAATGGTGATACTCCCATTCAAATATGCCACTTGTCTATTTTATTTTTTTAAGTTAAAATTAATTACAGCTGGATATGAAATTATATTTTTACCCTTTCAAATAAAATCTTTAAAATGGAAAAAAAAAGAAAAAAAAGAGAGAAAAGAGAACGAGTTGCCCAAACTATCTCCCTCCACTGCTGCACTGCTCTTTCACTCTCTCTCTCTTCTTCCCTACATCTCTTTGTCCTCTCTCGATAACATATGAGAAAACTTTAGACTTTTTAATTGAATATGCAGATCTCATTCAATTGAATATGACTTGCCCAAAAGCTGACGTGGGATCAATTGGAATATGCAGATCTCATTCTTCTAAGAGCATCTCCACCCACAAAGGCTAAGTCTAAGGCAAGGGCTGCCACTATTCACGTGAATAGTGTCAGCCTTTGCATTTGTGGTTCCACCCACAAGGGCAAAGTCTAGGGCAAGTCTAAGACAATTACTATTCATTGTACTTTATTTCCTATTTTTTTATAGTTTAAACCATTAATTTTGATAATCTTTTGTAATTAAATTTTCGGATAAGATTTTCACCCTCTAAAATTGTGCCACGTCTGATGTAGAACAAATGGCAGATTTTATCGCGGTTGAGCTAGAAAAAGGACGTAGCGGGAATTTGCAGATTTGTCATCCGAGCTCTGATTAGGACGCAAAATACCATTTCGGAAAGGGAACGATGCCACGAGTCAAACTCACAGCTTTGCTGTGATGTATGATGGATTTTGGCATTTTGAGGTCGTTTGGCCTTCCAAAACGGCATTTAAAGTTTCGTAGTTAATTTTCGGTATCTCAGATTTTAATAAAAATTATTCCAAGAAAATTCCTTCTAAAATTGTGCCACGTGTCAAATGTCAGATAACATTTTCAGATATTTAAAAAAAATTATAATCTCATATTTTAGATAAGATTTTCACCCTCTACAATTGTGCCACGTGTCAAATGTCAGATAACATTTTCAGATATTTTAAAAAAATTATAATCTCAGATTTCAGATTAGATTTTCACCCTCTACAATTGTGCCACGTGTCAAATGTCAGATAACATTTTCAGATATTTTAAAAAAATTATAATCTCAGATTTTAGATAAGATTTTCATCCTCTCAAATTGTGCCACGTGTCATCTCTATCTTCTAAATTCGTCTATAAACTACACCTGATATTCATACCTCTCACACCATCTCTTATCTATTCCTTCATTTCTCAGATTGTAGAAAACACATTCTACTCTCAATGTCAAACTTGTTGAGGGTGGTGGAGAGGCAACAGAAACAAAGGGAAGAAACAAGGCGTAGACGTGCTCAAGAAGATCGGGAAGCCGATGAAGAAGAGGAACAACTGCTTGCAGCAGCGGTGTGTATGATGGATCAATCAAGGCAACACCGTCGTCGTCGTGCCCCGAATGTGGACAGACGTAGGGAGTCTCGGGGTAAGAATCTCATGGAGGATTATTTTATCCCAAATCCGTTATATCCTGCTTCTAAGTTTCGAGAAAGATATAGAATGCAACCACATTTGTTCCAAAAAAATCATGCATGATATTTGTAATTACGACACATACTTCATTCAAAAGCATGATGCTGTTGGAGCTTTAGGTCTTATCCCGGAGCAAAAACTTACAGCTGCTTTGCGGATGCTTGCTTATGGGGCATCTGCAGAGCAGGTGGATGAGATTGCAAGGATGGGAAAATCTACTGTCCTAGAGTGCTTGGTGAGATTCTGTGATGCAGTGGAAAATTTGTACACGAGGGAGTACCTTCGCAAACCCACGCCAAGAGACCTGCAACGGCTTCTACAAAAAGGCGAGGCTCGAGGTTTCCCAGGAATGATTGGAAGCATCGATTGTATGCACTGGCAGTGGAAGAACTGTCCTACTGCTTGGCAAGGGGAGTACGGGAATCGAAAGGGCCAAAAAAGTATAATTTTGGAGGCCGTAGCTTCATTCGATTGTTGGGTTTGGCATGCCTTCTTCGGGGTTGCCGGTTCTCAGAATGACCTCAATGTCCTTGGTCAATCCCCAGTGTTCGATGAGGTATTGCGAGGTCATTCCCCCCCAGGTCACGTACCAAATCAACAATACCGTTTACTCTGGTGCGTACTACCTTGCCGACGGAATTTATCCTAGGTGGACGACTTTCGTGAAAACAATTCCGAATCCCCAATCCGAGAAGGAAAGAAACTTTGCTTCCTTTCAAGAAGGTTACAGGAAAGACGTGGAGAGGTGTTTCGGTATCTTGCAAGCTCGTTGGGCAATTATTAGAGGTGCTGCTCGGATGCTAGATGAGGAGGTGCTGCGGAGTATTATGATGACTTGCATCATCCTTCACAACATGATTGTGGAGGATGAGTATGACTATGATGCTCAAGAGGTGTTTGAACCCGATCCAATGAACACATCGTTGACAAGAATATATGAAAGGCCGATTGGACCAAATGGACTACCACTGGAGCCCGAACCCATACTTCGGGATGGTCAATTCAACAACCCCATGATTGATCGGTATCAAGAAATGCAATCTTCATATGTTCACGAGATACATCAACGTGACTTGATCGAGCACTTGTGGGAGATGAAAGGCAATCACAATGGATGAAGTCAAGATTAGTGCTTTGTTTGGAATTATGCTTTGTTTTTAATTATGCTTTATTTTGTGTGTGGTTTTGTTTGGAATTATGCTTTGTTTTTAATTATGCTTTATTTTGTGTGTGGTTTTTTTTGGAATTATGCTTTTTATTATTATGCTTTTATGTATGGTTTGTTTTGTGTGTTGTTTGCAATCAATGAAGGTTTTTTTTAATTAATATTTGTTTTGATGCTCAAATGTTTTTAATAAATAGTCATTTTATTTAATGCTTTTTTTATTGAATAAAAAGGAAACAATACAACAAATTAAAGGATAATACAACAATACAACATATGGCAAAGGTGTTTCAATACAACCTAATGGTTTTCATCATTTAACCAATCCGTATTGCTAGGTCCGTCGTCATGGAAAAGTTTTTTCTCATCACATCTCTTCGTCGTAGCTTCCAATAGGCCTTTGTTTCGGGAGACATATGGCTCGTATCCATGGCCATGATTTTCATCTCTCTATCCTCTATGTCTTTTTCTTGTGCCATTTGTTGTTGCAGAACAAATGCTTCCTCTCGTGCCATGTCCATTTCATCTCTTTTCAAGTCTCTCTCGATTCTTAGTGAGGTGCTCTTAGCTATTTGCTCCAATAATTGTACACAATCATTGGTCGAAGTGCCCCCTCTCTTGGCCTTTGCCGCCTTTCTCCCAATAGGTCTTGGCGGACGTGGCACAAATGGTGACTCCGTTTCCATTGGGGAGTCCAATGGAGAATCGGTTGATGTTGAATCGTGGAGTGGCGTCTCATTCATCACAACCGGCGGACCGGTGGGAATAATTTTGAATCTCGAACAATCCTTCACAATTTCCCAACATTGGAAATGCACGAAACTTTTTTTGCCTTGCCCCATGGCACCGAACCACATTTGTGCTTGTACCATCTATTAAAAATAAATAATTGGAAGTGCAAGAAACAAAAATTATTATGCAAGAAAATATAAACTATTTTGAAATGCAAAAATAAAATTGATTATGCAAGAAAATATAGACCAATTAAAGGTGCACCAAGAAAAAAAAATTATGCAAGAAAAACAAATAGAATATGCAATAAAAAAAAAGTGACATTGAATTGATTAAAATGGCAATTATAAATATTTTACCTCATCGGTCAAATTTTGACCGCTTTGAATGTTCGCCTTTGCTTTTGTCAAGGCATTTCTCCATTTCCCTAACTCTTTATTAAGAAGTTTCCATCTACTAGACAACGCCATTTCGGTCCGAATAGAACCCGATCTTTGACAAAATTCTCCATGAATTTTGCTCCACATGTGATGAAACTTCATCTCATTGCCCGTGATAGGGTCATGACTAATGTTCACCCAAGATTGACACAACGCAATATCTTCATTCGTTGACCACGAGCCTCCGACTTCAATAGAAGATGCCATTCGTTTTTTTTATACAAATGGAAAGTAGTAGAAAGAGAGTAAAAAATATTGGAAGGAGAAGAGTTTGTATGGAGAATTGGTGTGGAAGTGAAAAATGTGAGTGGAGATAAACAAAAAAATTGGAAGGAGAAAAGTTTGTATGAAGAATTGGTGTGGAAAGTGAATAATGTGAGTAAAGAGTAAAAAATATGGAATGGAGAAGAAATTGTATGAAGATTTTAGTGTGGAAAGTAAATAAAATGGTTAGGTATTTATAGAGAAAAAATACAGAATTTTTTTAAAAAAATTTCAGAATTTTTTCGATTGTTTTTGCAATTTTTTTAGCCAAAAAAACGAGGACCGTTGGATTTCTGGAAAAAATCCATCCGAGAGTCCCCGTCGCGCCACGTGGCACATGCCCATTGGAGCTGTCAGATGGTGACGCCAGCGCTGACGTCACCAAACTCGGGCTTCAGCCCGGGCAAGACTTGCCCTTGGGCTTCCTCGGGCTCATGGGACCCACCACGAAACCGAGCTACGGGCCCTGTGCTGGAGCTTCCTCGGGCTCCCTCTGGCAGCCTTTCCCCCTGGCTGGGTTGGGCGCTGGAGATGCTCTAAATGAGAGAGAGAAACTGAGAGAGCATAGCCGATGGCCAGGGCAAAGCTGAGTGCAGTGGTTGGTGTATAATATTCTAGTTTTTTCGATTTTTTATTCTTTTTATTTTGAGGGAGATGAATAAATGGGCATAATTTACATGTGGAAATAAACAAAAAATGTAATATAAAGTAGTTGCTGGTACCGTAGAGAGAGATGGAAGGAGGATTAGAAACTCATAGAGAGGGGGCGGCGAACGGGAACTGGTAATTTCAGTCAGGTGGGAGTCCGGTGCAATTTTCTTCTTTGTGGTTTTTCTTTTATTAATTTTATTGTAAAGGTTAAAATTGGATGTGAAAGTCCAGCTGTATAAAAAAAAATGTACGTTTCTTTAAAAAGTAACAAGTGACAGATTTTAAATGAAAGTATCACTATCTGATATAGGGATACCGTACCATTGTATAAAGAGTAATGCTACACTTACCATATTTATATCCCACATTTTCATACCATCTTATGTGGCAAATGAAGTGGGCAATCACATCAATTAAAAAGTGTCAATAAATCATAAAAGATAAGAAAACTTTAAATTAATTTTAATTGATGTGTTGTCCACCTCATCTGCCACATAAGGTGGTATGAGAATGTGATATATAAATGTGGTAAGAGTAGCATTATTCTTGTATAAAAGCAATTATATTTGCACTCAAAATTTTAGATTCAATTCCCCTCATTATGGCTTGGAAAAAAACAAACAACAAAAAACCGCTCCAAGCCCATCATAGGCCTGAAAAATGTCACCCCAAATTTGTCGCACTTGGGCCTTTTGCCCAGTCAGTACACCTCTCTAATAAATCTAATCGTCTCGTCACTTCCGTAACATTTCTTGGCAATATCAATTCGGTGCATTTCCTTTCGGCCTTTCTTTTCTACAGAGTTTCGAAGACAACAGTGCACACTGCAAACGGTAAAGCTCGCCCATTTCAGTTTCAGGTAAGCTACCTTCTCCGTCAATCTTTCTTTTTCTTCACTTCGACTTTGAGTTTGATCTTCTCTTTGTGACTCTTGAGGTGCAAAATAAAAAGATTTTATAGAATATTCAAGTATGGCATTAATGAATTATTGCTTATGTATATGCATTTTGATTAATATACCACACTTCCTAATTCTGACTAAAAGTGATTAACTTTTTGTTTCTAATTTGAGCTAAAGTTTCTTGCTGCTTGGGCTCACTTAATTACAGTTGAAGCTGAACTTTTTTTTGTTTTTCTTAAATATTTTGGTAAGGTGGCACTTCAGTTGGCTTATTGAGTTGGGTTTTCAGCAGTGGATCATCAATTTCTTTTGGAATATTATAGCAATCAAAATGGAGCCTGACAGGTATTATGGGCAATCTTTACTTTCTGATTCTTTTACTTGTAACATTTTTGTATAGAATTTTGAAAATGTAGGGTTTATTATTAGAAAAAAGATATGCTTATGCAATTTGAAGAATGAATTACTTGGGAAGTCTTATATCAGTTCCTTATTCCTTTTTCCAATATTATGTATGTTAAAATAAAACTGTTCAAATTTGCTGTTGCAGGTTAAACTCCCCCACTACATTTACCATGAACTTAGAAGTTTTGGGCCATGACTTACAGTTCGCTCAGGTTTTTTATTTTCTCCTCTTTTTGTTTTTGGGATTAATATTATCGTGTTAAGAAAGATCTTCAGAATCAGAAAATATTAAGTTTAGTGTTTTTTGAAGAAGACATTCTCCTAATACTTAGAAATCAACGAGAGCTAACCAATTTAGAGTATGGTAATAGGAAGGGGCCTAATATACTTTTGTGCATATGAACTGTTTTTGCTCTATACTTTTTCTGTATGACTATTTTCACCAATCCTATGTCTGTTGCATGAGTTACCCATTATCAACTTTAATAATGGCTTTGTGATCATATATATGTCCTAATAACTTCTTGCCTGACCATGGAATGGCTTTATCTTTTCCATAGGATCCAAATTCAAAGCATTTAGGAACTACGGTTTGGGATGCATCACTGGTGTTTGTGAAGTTTCTGGTAATGATTGCTGCCCCCCCTAGGAACTCTTGTAAAGTTCCGATAATTTTAGTTTCCACATGTTTCTAACTCTAAACTTCGAAATGATGCATGTAAGTGACCTTTTATCGTTGAGCTTAACTTTGTTAAAGTTTGGGCCCAGTTGAATGCAATATTTGGATATGGAAGGAACAGCAAGGCTATATTCATCCTTAAAATAGATGTAATGCATTGATGATTTTGAAGTTCATCAAAGGAACCAAAAAAAAAAGGATGTTTAGAAATTGATCTTCGTATTAAACAATCTGCTATTATTTTTAAATAAAATTCTGTAAACCTGAAATGATGCAGTGATAAAAAAGAACTGCAACAGATATATTATTGGTCAGTTGCCATTTAACTTGATTTGGTTCATAGGAATGACAAAGGATATTCGATTCATTCATTCGGGGCAAAAGGGACTTACAATTACATATTACATTTTTGAATTGGAAGGGGCTTAGATGCCAAACCTATTGCTTCATTTACTAAGAAGGGGGTCTGACCAAAAAAAATTACTAAGAAAGGGGTGGGTGCAGCAGCTATATGGACCCCTTCCTTTATGTTGTCTGCGGTTTCCTCTGCCGAGCCAGAAAGTTCTTATCTTTTAAAGAGCAGGCAAAGCCCAAACTCTGCAACCTTTCCCACCGAGGGCAGTGACTCAGCCTGCAGCAAATTTTGTTAATCTTGAGAAAATAATTTTTCTGCTCTAGGTATATATTTTCATGCTGTAGCTGGAGTTAGGCTTTCCTTTCAGTTCAGTATGGGTTATGTTTTGGTTCCAGAGCTGATCGTATGTCAATATGTACTTTAACTTCATGGCATAGTTTTTTGTTTATAAATCTACATCTGGCTTTATTGGCTTTTCCAGGAAAAGAATTGCAGAAAGGGAAGGTTCTCCCCAGCTAAACTTAAAGGAAAACGTGTCATTGAACTTGGAGCAGGTTGCGGAGTAGCTGGGTTTGGTGAGTTTTCTTTTTCCTCTTAAATTCATGTTGAAGTTAATCTATACAGCTTTTTATTCTTTTCCTGCTTGAAATGGCTCAAGTTTACTTTGCTTTCTCAGGTGTTTTGCTCCTAGTCTTATCTCATTTTGCTCTTTCAGGCATGGCATTACTGGGTTGCGATGTGGTTACAACAGATCAAGTGGAGGTTTTGCCATTGCTAATGAGAAATGTTGAACGGAATACTTCAAGGATCACACAAATGAATTCTGGTCTGGTTTGGTTTGAATGTTTTGAACAATATTCAATACCATGTGCATGTATTAGTTCCCATATCCTCAATGGCAGAACCAATAATGTTTGTCACTTGCAGCTGTATATTTTATATATGGCCATTCGGTTTGTGTAGCCCGTATTTAAACCCGCCAACTGCAACAATTGTTTCTGTTCATTGAATGTTTTGAACAATATTCAATACCGTGTGCGTGTATTAGTTCCCATATCCTCAATGGCATAACCAATAATGTCTTGTCACTTGCAACTGCATATTTTATATATGGCTACTCAGTTCATGTAGCCCGTATTTAAACCCGCCAACTGCAACAATTGTTTCTGTTCTTTGAGTTTAAGAAACTGAACTCAACAAGAACACATTTCAATTACAAAACAAAACTGGTTTTTTTTATTGGTTTGGTCAATTTAATTGCCATTTCTAGATTTTTGCTCACAACTCATGAAAGTTATGTTCTTTGTAGACTCGTTTGGTTCAATCGAGGCAGCGGAGTTGAGCTGGGGAGATAAGGATCACATAAGAGCTGTTGGTTCACCATTTGACTACATTATTGGCACTGATGTTGTAAGTTCACTGAGTTTCAGCTGAAAATTGAAAACTTTAGTTTTTACAGTTTTCTTGACCTACATTGACAAATGATTACAACTATGGTAAGGGCCGTATGGCATAAACAAATATGTAAACTTAGGATTCCTTTCAATCAAATTTCTAAAGGTTTCTTACTTGCGTTGTGTTTATAATTTATTTCACCCTGATGTCCTAGTCTTTTTATGTCGTTATAACTGTTCAATTTTCAACTTACTTGGCTTTAAGGTGTATAAAGAAAATCTCTTGGAACCACTGTTGCAGACAATATTTGCATTATCAGGGCCTAAAACTACAATTTTGGTATGCTACTTCCTAGGTTTTAGCTTTAATTATTTTTTCCTAAAAATTGTTATTGATGCACTGGTCGTTTCGATTGGGAAGATTGGGTATGAGATTCGGTCTACAAGTGTCCATGAGCAAATGCTTCAAATGTGGAAAAGAAACTTCGATGTGAAAACTGTTCCAACTTCTAAGGTACAGTTTAGTTTTTGTAATGCAAATCCAAATACTTGTCCATGTGGTTTGCAAGTGAAATTCCTGGTTCCTGTGACGTGTAGATTGCATGGATTGAATTGTTGATGTTCTTGGGGGCTAACTTATTGCAGGGTCTTGCGTCATTCATAATGCACACACGTATAAGATTAATGCTTCCCTCTGGCAATCCACACTTTGCCTTGAGCTTCGGAGAATATTCACTCTTACCCTTGTTTTAATTTTCTTAAATACAAAGGATTTTCTTTTTTTTTTTTTCTTATCTCTGCAGATGGACAGTACCTACCAGCATCCAGATATTCAACTTTACATTATGACATTAAAGCCTCTGGAGGGGTATGCAGACAACGCAGTTGAGGTGATTGATGAGAAAGACGATGAAGTGGAGACTGGAGAGGAAGAAGCGGCTAAGGTGATTGATCAGAAAGTTGATGAAGTTGGGACAAGTGCAGAAAACACAGTTAAGGTGATCGGTGAGAAAGATGATCAAGTCGAAATCAGCAAGGAAAAAGGTGAAAACGGTTCTCTTGATGAAGAGGTTGAAGAAGATTGTGAGCCAGTGACAAGACCTCAGAGTGGTAAACTTACTGATTGGGAAGCTAGAAGATATGGCTCAATGGCTGCAAGACTTCTGCACGATATCAAAATTACTTAGGTTATAGGTTTATATTTGATGTATCTTGTGCTGTCATGTTGCTTGCGTTGTTGGGTTTCAAATACTATTCTAGTTTCTTGCTTTAATGTTCGTTATTAAGATATCAAGACATAATGCTTGTTAGAAACACAATGGCTTTCCTTCATTTTTTTTGGAATGCCATTCTCCGAAAAGAATCTTTGATGTATAAATCTTGTTTTATATATAAGGCGATCACTATAATCTTGATGGTTTCCTTGCAAACATCTCAAAGGAGATGTAGATTAAAGTTTGAAAAACCAAAGTGACGAATTCATAATAGAAGTAATTCTTTAATTAATTTTATGGTCATCAAAATAATGCCTCTAGAATATTTCCACGCAATGGAAATATACAAAAAAACACTATATGGCAGCAATTTGAGAATGGTTGGATTCAATATACACGCACAAAAAGAAAAGGTTAAGACAAGCCAATTAGAAAGGAGAAAAAAATGAAGATGGTAGTACATTTACATTCAATGGAAATATACAAACACTATATGGCAGAAATTTGAGAATGATTGGATTCAATATGGCCATGAAGAACTTGACTGCCATTGATGCCTGCTTGTGAGGTTGTATTAGATAAGTTGCTCAAGATGGAAAATTCATCCATATATATACCCAAGTAGGAAATAAGTGGGTCTGCCCGGGCCTTGTCGATAACAAACCTCAAGTACTGAGATTTTACCGTCGGAAATTGCAGAAGCCTTTGATATCCGATTGTGGTGCCATTAATTACTTCATTCCACTCCCCATCTTCATTCAGGACCTCAAGATGGAACTCAAAAACCCGCTGTCCCATTTGAATTGGCTCTTGAACTTGCAGAATGTTGAATGATACTATTTCTTGAAGGTTCAAGTATAGAATCCAATTAGACTGATTTACCTCAGGGGCCCAATAGGACTGAATACCTTCTTTGACGACATTGTAGGGGTTGAACCAAGAATGGCTACTACCTCCTCGCGTACAGCTTGCGTTGATAAGGGCATTTATGGCCAGATTATGTGAGAATATTGACCTCCGGAGCTCACTGAATTCTTGAAGCACTTGGATATCTTCTGCTGATATGAGACCTGAAGAGTTTGGGGGTACATTGAGTAACAAGAGACAATTTCTGCCAGCTGATTTGTAGTATAGGTCAAGAAGAGTCCTTGCAGATTTTGGAAGTTCCGACGAATGCCAAAACCAACCAGGCCTGATTGAGACATCACACTCAGCTGGTACCCAATCATGACCATATGGGTCTCCTCCACTTGAATATCTGTTAGATATGCCCATCATATTAACTCATAGCTCTTGGAGAAGAAAAGATGGTGCATAAAAAGATAGGTGCTGATTACAGCCTCACAGGTTCTCTCAATAGGATCTTTTAAGCATATTGAAACAGTGCAGATAAATAGATGTCTGTGTATCTGAATGCACGCATACGTATACATACATACATATATCTCCATACATATATCTCCAACTACTAGAGAAACACAGAAAAGCTAATGGAAGTTAGAAGAGTGAACTCACTGGTAATCAGTGTCGCCAATCTTTGCATCACTCCGATTGAAAAGAGACCAACAAGTAGACCCGGCAACGCCAGCTTCATCCCCAACCCACCTGGTGTCAGGACCAGCATCGGAAAAAATGACAGCCCCTGGCTGGAGTTGATGAATGAGACTAAACCAAGAATCAAAAAAATATTCCATGTCTTTCTCCCCCTTCCCCTTTGCACCATCCAACCACACCTCCTTCATCTCTCCATACCTGTTTATAATTAAAAAAAACCACCACAAGTCATTGAACATCTGTCCAAGAAATTCATCAAAAATCAAAGAAACAAAAGTTCAAACAAATTCTCCAATCAGCCAACTTGAAGCAACACAGATGAATTAAAACATAAACATTGATAATCCGTTAAAACAAACATCACAAATATTGTGACAAAATACATATCAACTCAATTCAAGAGAGCACATAAAAGACTGAATTGTACAGAACATGAAATGCTAAAACAAAACCATCAAGCAGAGGTCTGGGAATTTAATTTACATAATTGCACAGAACACTTTGAAATCCATAACATCGATTCCAAAAATGCAAAACACAATTCCAGTTCCACACAATAAGAAAAGAGCTAACGTTCCTTGATAATAAAAAAAACTCAACCAAATTAACAAAATTGCAGAGAATGCAAATTGATCATGCTTAAAGAAAACCACTTAGAGAACTCATCAATAAAATAAAACAAACCCAATTCACAAAAACACTAAAACATCCAAAATTCAACAGAAAAATGTACCTTGTCAGCAATTCTGTCATTTGCCCCATGTAGAACTCGTTGTACTCCAAAGTCTTCCCATAGAACGGTTCATGCCGATCCCACGGCGAAAGGTAAAGCCCCAATCCAATACCTGCGTCCCTAGCAGCCATAGCAAGCTCACCAACAACATCACCACCACCATTCCTCCAGGGGCTGGAGCTCACCGAGTAGTTGGTGTACTCAGTGGGCCACAAGCAGAACCCATCGTGGTGCTTTGCAGTGAGAATTACGCGGGAAAAGCCCGAGTCTTTGGCCACTTTGACCCACTGAGTGGCATTGAGCTTGGTGGGGTTGAAGGCTGAAGGGTCAACGTGGCCTGTGCCCCATTCTGAGTCTGTGAAGGTGTTGGGTCCAAAATGGAGAAACATGGCCATGTGCCCAAGTTGCCATTGGAGCTGGGGAGCTGAGGGGAGGGGCAGAATGGGAAGAGGAGGTGGCTTTTTGGGTAGTGAGGATGAAGAAGAAGAAGAGAGAGATAAGGGTGTGAGTGAGAGTGAGAGAAAGATGAAAAGGGTGAGTTGTGAAATTGAATTTGTGAAAATTTGTGTTTGGGTTATTGGGTTGTGCAGGTGAGAGGTGGCCTCGTGGATGCTCTGCCTCTTCCTCTTCATGATGCTTGGGAGGCAGGCAGAGATTATGCACAGTATTTGACTTCCAGTCTTAAAGAGTTGTTTTTCTTTTTCTTTTTCTATTTCTATTTTTTTATTTGGATGAATGAAATAGAACTACTAGTGGGTCTTGCGGTCTGATATAGGTTGATCGCAAAGCAAAGCAAGGAGGTATGGTTGTTCACTTGTTACGTCGTTTGTTTATCTTTTAACGACATTTGATGAGGAGCATCTTCAAGGGGCTGCTGAGGTTTTTGTTGTTTGTTGGGGGGGTGGGGTGTGCTCCCAGTTTACCGAAACAGCAAGCACATTCAAGGGTGAGTAGGCGGAGGAAGTAGGTAAAATTGTACTCTTAACAATTTAAAGTGGCATGTTTTCTACTCATTTGTCGAATTTAAAAAGTTATCGCTGCTGATGGAGGGGTCCAATATACTTAAAGTGTTTATGATTACATATCATATTTTCACATATGTGATTATGTAACTTGCCTACTCTTTTATAAGGTCTCGTTTGTTACGGAGGATTAGACTATACAATCGAACGAGGCCCTGATATGATCAAAAACAGTAAATGAGGCCCTAGTCATTCCAAATCAACCCCACTTGAGGGCATCAATCCGGACTTTGCTTTCCAGTTTGTTCTTTTGTTTTATGTTTTTGGGTTGAATAGAAAGGCCCAAACTTTCAGGTTCTATATGCTCTCGTGTGGGTTTCAGGTTATATATCCTAGACTGTTGAGAGAGTCATGTATTTAAAAAAGGTTGAAGGATGAATTATATTATTTGCAGGTGGGCCTAAAGCAAACATGTTTTAACATAAATAAAGCAAGTCATTCAAGACTGATCAAGGATCTTGGATACTGCCATGGACATTGACCTTTCGCCGGATGGAGACAAATACCTCTGCTAAAGTGTCATTGCCATTCTTAAACCAAAATGCATGTGTGTTTGTCACAAGGGTATGCATAACGCTCCTTTTTCAAATAGGGCCAATTTCATTTTATCCTAAAGGTTAAGAATGGACCATAAGGTTTGAATTTTTCAACATTAAGGTTTTGAAGTCGCATCACTTTTGTTAAATTAGTGACGTGACAAGTGCATTATCAATATTTTATTATAAAGAAAAATAAAAAATGAGAAAACAAACAAACCTTTATATCATTTGAACAAGTTATTTCCTCTCAATCAAGAAGATTAACAAATTTAATCTCACTCACGAGAAGTTTTTAGAAAAAAATACATTGATTGAAGACATGCTATGTTTTTTTTCCCTTAAAAAAACATGTTATTGTTGATCAAATTAATAGGCAGACTGGGAACACATGCATTATACATAATTAGAAAAAAAAATTTCAATATATTGTGAATAATCTATACCGATAGTAGAGGATGATAAATTTATCAATCTAACGGCTACAATCCCGTTCACTTTAAGTATAAATCCTACTATAGAAAAATTCCAAATGAACATTTCTATACCTCAATGTCAATTGTCAAACAACTCCATAACTATATATACCAACCTCAACCACCCAACTAAAAGGGGTATAGAAAAGGTTAAACTAGTTTCAAAACTCATTAGCTCCCAAAATACATGAAGAGTTTGACTGATTGATTGCTTTCCTTCCTCCCAAAACTGTACGAAAATCTCAATCAGAAGCCAACAAACCCCAAATACTTCCCATATAATTCAACTACCAAATCCCACTACGATGGCATGTCAAAGAGCCCGAAATATAGACCACAGTGCAATGCCAGAAAATTCCAAGGGAACCCGAAACCCGAGAAGCTACAGGTGCGGTGAGCCTAAGTGCGAATCTTGAAAACGATACTTCCCGCCATGCATACGCAATTTGTGACGTCGTCTCCCAACAAGACAGCGAGGCGATCTTTAGCAGTATCCTGGGATCCCAGTTAGGAGAGAACTGCTCTGACTTTTTTTTATTTTTATTTTATTTTATTAGAATAACATATCACATCTTGCCTTAACTGGGAAATTACCTACTACCCATTTTGTATTGGATTTAGATATATGTCTAAATTAAGGACATGAGAATTATAGAGTTTGTAAGAAAAGAGTGGAAGATTTGTTATGTTTGCGTTGAGGAATGTGATCTAGTTCTTAACATCTGTATGCGGAAATATAACTCTGTTAAATCTGATACACCACGTAGCATGTTGGCATTTTTATCTTACACAATTCACATACATGAGTGGCATATTTAGAGCTCTAGATATATGTTTTTCACCCATAATACATCGTTTTGAAGAACTTGGCATGCTGAAGAAAGCTCACAGATATGCTGTGGTACGAGTGATTTTAGCCAAATAAGGCTGGGAATAAACAGTTTGATAAGTTTTTAGTCAATTTGGCCAATTTCGTATTTTTTGCCATTTATTTTATATTTTCAGAAAACATTTCGAATTTATCTCTTCCGTAAGTATAAAAGTTATCTTATGGCTTGGTCTAGACAGTCTTCGGATGTTGAACAAAATCAAGGAGATTTTCCTGTAGTTTCTATCATCAATTTGGTATTTTGTAGGAATTAACAAGGTATAGATCCTTTTTGTTTATGGGTATTCTTACGCTTGGGAATCAACAAGGATTAAAGGATTAAATCAAGCTAAATCAAAAAATGTAAGGAACTTGGAGCTGAAATGATTAAGAACATTTATTCCCACACTCGATGTTTTGTGTTCAATATATGTACATGTGGCAATCCCATGTCAGCAAAGCTAACTCAACAGAATTAGTTGAGGAGACAAAAATTGTTAAGAGTAAGTTATGCTAAGTTGAGACAATTAAGCTAGTATAAAAGCTGAAATGTATTGTGCAATCATTTGACAATTCTAAAAGACAAAGCTCATTTCTCTAAATGAGGGCCAGCATGTTGCATTATCAAAGGCATACTTTAGAAGTTTGAAGGCGAGGATTTAGATTATTGTTCATTGGGGGAATCACGTACGTCTGCAATGACACAATATCAGACTCATTCAAGAATCTTATAATCCATGCATGCATCGGACACCCAATGATGTTTAGATGATGCAGAAGGCAATTAATTATTGATTAATTATATGTGGACAATGATAAAGATTTAGATTGTTGAAACGTATTAACATATATTATCTTACCATCTAGAAGATACAAGCTTACGTTTTATAGGCACTGCTGCCTTCAGAGTGACAACTCCTGAAGTTGTTTAATGTAATTAAGCAAAAGGATCATCAGTTGCCATGCATCCTTCTTGTGAGTACCAGTCATGGATTAAGTTTCTCTCTCTCTCTCTCTCTCTCTCTCTCTCTCTCAATTTTCGCAAAATAAAAAATAAAAAATTATATATACACACATAAAGCTTCATTAGTTGATGAATCCTCAAATTTGAGGGACACCCGTGTAGACCCACTCCACATTGTACTTCAAATCTGAACCGTCTATGTTTAGGATATTCATTCAAAGATCATTTCTGCAAAAAATCACTTGAATTTGAAATCATTTGACCACTCAATTAATAGTTGTAATCTTAGTGCTTTTAATTTATTTAATTTTTTGCAAGGATGACCAATGAATAAAGACTTGAAAAATAGACGATTTGGATAGTTAAAAAATAAAAAATTCGCAGTAACCCTAAAAAGTGTCCCTCAAATAAAATTATTGGAAGAATCTCTTAATAGAAAAGGTATATGCCAAGGCTTTTAGCACTGCATCCTTGAACTTAAACCTTCAGGAGAGACACATACTTATACTATACAAATTTCAAGGGGAGTATGATCAAACCACATTTAATTAGTAATTTATATTAATTGTATAAACACACACCAAAGAGGATAGCACAAGATGAAAAGTTTTTTTTTTTTAGTTTATTTACATACTAGAACGATGAAGCCATGTGCAATGAGGTATAACATTAGAGTAGGAATAAAGAATGTTGAGCACATGCCAACGAGGTTTAGCCCAATTGAAAAGGGTCTTGACTTGCAGATCAATGATCTTAAGTTTGAACCTTCACGGTACATTGGTAGTGTATGTGTGTGTGAGAAACTCCCATCCTTCATGTAATTAAAATATCGTTTGTATTCCAAAAACAAAAAATTTGTTGAACATCTCGAGATGAGAGTGACTAATTGATTTGAAGGAGAATACAATTTACCAATTAGAGTATTTTAATAAGACATTTATAATATTTTGAATAAAAATCCAATGGTTAATACTTGTTCGATTAACCATTTAGATTTTCAACCATGATAACTAACTTAATAGAACAACTTATAAAATTATACATGAATTCTCTACATATGTATAAGTATTCATATGGTTGCAAAAAGTCCTGAGTTCTTGTTAAATAGAAAATATGTACAAATAATTTCTGATTTGGTTTACTTAATATTCCTTATAGTGGTGGATCCAGGATTGGAAAGCCAATTGGGCGAAACTTACATACTAAACTCAACGGTACGAGTGAATTTTATTAATAATAAAAAAAGATACACCTAGTCAGGGGGGACGTAATAAGCCTTACCCTCAAATATATCTGTACATAAATAAAAGCTTAACAACAAAAACAAAAACCACAAGTAAATGTAATAAAAAATATCACTAATTAAATCTAAAATTTTACCCTGCGAGACTTAGAAGTCTTAAATTCCTCAATTATTGATGCATTAGTGATACTATTAGCAAACTCTCTTTCAATGTGGAGGGTCATGCAATCAGCAAGAAACTCATCATCAACTATGGTGCTTCGAAGCTGATTCTTAATAATTCTCATACATGAAAAAGCTCGTTCCGTTGTTGCTGTAGAAACGGGAAGAGTCAACACCTACTGAATCAACCTGTTGATCCTCTACCAAACTTGTTTCCGCAAATTGTTGACATAAATGAGGAAGAGTGTTGGTTTCCTTAAAACAAGGAAGGCGGTGTACATCATTTTGAAAATACCTCATTCTATTTCCAAATCTTTCAACTCATTTGGAAGGAAATCAGCATGATAGAATTTTTCAGCAAGTTTACATATATGCTCAATATTGAATGACTTTAATGAATTACGAGGATCCAATGCTGAGCTAAGAATAAGAAGTTCAACTGTTTGCTCTGGAAATATGTCATTTAACTCCCTTAACATGCAATCTATAACATCATTGAATACACCAACGCGATAATGCTCAAATGTAATAACAAGAACGATGTGTGCCCGTCATATAACGAGCACCCATAATAGGAACATCAACACCATGTAGTTCACAAAATGATATCACACTACAGAATAAATCACCCCAGCCATGTACCCTCATATCTTGAAGCTGTATTTTTGTGTTTTCAACAAAATTTAAAGCACTTACAATGTCTTGAGTTTTGGTATGAAATACTTGACAAAGAAAATTGGTCAATCCCATAATTTTATCCATCAAAACCAATGAAAACACAAACTCAAAAGACATAATAGCAATATAGTTACTCTCAGTATCGCCACGAAATTGTTGATTAGGTCCATGATTACTGATTTCTTGAAGAAGTAATTTAGTCTCTTTAAATAAACACATCAAACTTGTAATAAAGGCATAATGAGAGCCCCCTAATGAGTGGCTCCAGCTCATTTCAAACTACGAGCTTGATTAAGTCTTCTAGCTGTCTCAAGTTCTCCAGAATCCAACAACCCATTGAGTTCAACTTTTCGAATTAAGTTTAACTCACTATGGCGCTTAGCAGAAGCACTAACAAAATTCACAATGTTAGTCAACATTAAAAAAAATCTCCATAAAACTTTCACATATTTAGCTGCACCATTTAATGCCAATTGCAAGTGATGAGCAAAGCAATGCACTATAATATGCATATGGACAATCTTGAAGAAACAATGCTTGTAAGCCATTCCATGAACCACACATATTACTAGCACCATCATACCTTTGACCACATGTTTTCCACTAGAATGTTGTTATTACCAAGCACTTTGCATATCTCTTTTTTAAGAGTCAAGTCATTAGTGTCTACAACACTCACAATATCGAAGAAGCACTCACGAATAAATCCATCACAATCAACAAATCTTAGAATAATAGCCATTTGTTCCTTATTGGATTCATCAAGTGATTCATCAACTAGAATACAAAATTTGTTCTTCCTAAGTTCCTTACAAATTGTCTTCCTCACCTTGTTAGCAAAAATATGTAAGATTTGCTTTTGTATGTCATGCGCAATGTATTGAGTATTTTGAGGAGCCTTATCAACGACAAATTTCTCAACTTCTATATTCATTCTTGCAAAAGACTTTATGATTTCAATGAAATTACTCCATTTAGATGGGTCAACGGATTCATCTTGGCCTCGAAAAGCCAATGCTTGATTTGCTAGATACCTAATGCCCTTTATTATGGTCGTAAGTCGCAATCGATTTTCCATCACTTGTTGCTTTAATTGCTTTTCTACCACTTTTTCAATATGAAGAGATTGAGTTTTTAAGCTAATCCACTTTTGTATAGCAAAATGATGTGGTGAATTTAACTGGCCTATATGATGTTGAAATGCACATTGGTTCCCACCAATTCTTTTCCATTTTTGATACCCATCAACAATAAAGGTTGGTGTGACTAATTCATGTCAAAAATGAAACAAGGAAAACAAAATACATTATTCTTAGCAACTAAATACTCAAGCCAAGTGAATTGGCCAAACCACTTTTTATTAAATCGACGAAAGTCCTGCCCTTCTAAGTGGCTTGAATAATTTTATAATACAGGTTGACATGATCCTAAAAGAATATATGCTCTTCGCACATTATCTTATTCATTCGCCGGATATTTGCATATTAAATGACGTAATCTTGGATCACGCTCAAGATAATTGATATTAAAATCATGATAATCATCGACTCTTTGAGATTCAATTCTTTCAACTTGAGGCTTGATAATGGGAGACTCGGGAAGATTTTGCTCGTCGCATATTGGAATAGATAAAGAAGAGGTAGAAGGCAATGTACTAGATGATGACCCATCAATCTTTTTCTTAAAAAAAGAGAACAGGTTTTTTGTTCCGATTGTGATCCGACATAATCAAAGATAACCTATGAATAACATGTAAAATAAATAATTTAAATCAAACATATCAACAAAAAATCAAAAAAATTCTCATAATAATAGCATCTCAACAAACAACAAATCAAACATTGAAATATCTCAACAAAATTCCTAAAATCAAAGCCCTAATTAATTTCAACAAAATCACAAAATTATAATTCAATCTCTAAGTAAATTCTAGAATATTGAATTTTAAATTAAAACTATAATTCAAGATATATAGAAAATGTGAGAATTAGAAAATACTTGTTGTTGTAGAAAGGAGAGGAGAAGATTTTGCCACATTGCCACTGCCCAGCCAATATAATAGGAACATGCAGCAAATAGAGAGGGAAAAAGGATGCTGTCGGCGGGTCTGTAGAAGAAAGAGAGAAAGGCTGGTGTGCCAAAAGAGGAAGGGACCACTTCCTCTTGGAAGTTGGATGGGCAACATGTGTATATTAGGTTAGCTTTTAAGTTTTTAAATTTGGGCTGGCCTTATAACATATATAGGTTTTTTTTTGAAAAAAAAACTTTGGATGGGCGGGCACCCACCCTGTTCTTTACATAGATCCGCCACTATGAGTATCTAAAACTTGATGGTTTTGTCAACGATTCCTAGTTCAGTGGTAAAGGGCCTTAACTTGTAACCAGTGGTCTTTGAACCCCCACGACACTTTGACAGTGTATATGAGAAAAAACTTCCTCCCACAATATCACTTATATAAAAAATTTATAAAAAGAAATTGACGGTTTTAATTATATGTTTTAAGATGAGTCGCAATAATGAGATTATTATTTTTCTTAAAATGAGGACATCCTTCATGCTACTCGTCCGAAGCCTCCACTAAGTCATGCCATCAAAATTGACTGAAATGTAGTAAACATTGTTTTACTGTGAATTATGATGGTTAAGCTACAATTCTGAATGTCCCAATCAAAACATTTTTGGCACCTTGCATGTAGTAACATCTTTTGACGCAGGGGATTTTAACCCCCATAGCCTGCACTGCACGGTTGCACCGCAAAGTTTCTTGCCTTTTTACTGTGCCATGCATGTTTTTACTGTGGAAACAATATTGATGATATCATCCATGTGAATGAAGAAGGTTCGTGAAAATGCCACTTTGATGGTCTTCGGGTTTTATACATCTGTACATGGTAAAGGTCAGTTTAACCGTGTGGTACACAGTTTTTACTTTATTGGAGCAGATCTTGAATTGGGAACGAGGATTATTGAATGAAAAAATAAATAAAAACTGAACATTTTTTTACCTATAATAAGAATAAGAAGAAAGCAATCAGACACAAGGCCATTTCACAGGGGGAAATGCTCTCTTGTTTAGGGCACAAGCCCAAGTGCTTGTAAATGAGATATTAAGTCTACACTAGAAAAACATATATTTTATCACTCATACGGTACCTACGTATAATTTGTCTGAATGACATGCTTGTCATATTGTGTAGTGTATCACCTCTTTAATAGATGGAATCCACCAATATAATGGTTCTCTCTCACTGCTATCGGAAATGTGGTACACAAGATGGTCTATAAATGTGGCATCTGTAACATTTCCCTTTTGAATAATATTTTTGCACTTCAAGAAATCAAGTTATGATCACGAGTAAATTGTTTAATAATACATTTATTTTCCATCATGAAAGAAGTTCCAAATTTGAATGTCTTCTTCCTTAGAAATAAAGAACTTGTGGCCCTAGCAGCTATGTAGAGAGTGGTCATGAATTCTGTAGCTAGCAGCATTGATTTCATGGCCTGCAAAATCATTTAGCTATATAGGGCCCCTCCAAGTGCTGCTAAATATATAGGCCTCTATTTCCTATTGGTTACTCAGAAACCTAAATAGTGAATTTAAATTACCAAAAGTATGTGATGTCTCCCAGTGAGGAAATGCCATGATGTACCTCGACCATCTCTGAAGATATTGTTTGCCTATTTTAACAAGTTGTGACAATAGCTTATGATGCATCATCATCCAGGAAGTGTGGCATCGATTAGTCTACGGTCCCAGTAGCACCTGATCAGATGAATTTAAGGGCAAAGAATCTGATTGATGGGTCCAAACTACATGATCACTCTCATCATCACTCACTCTGTGCATCTCATGGACGGTCAGGATTACTGTGTGATGATTATTGATTAGGATACAATTAATAATGATGTGATCTGGCCATTAACCAATGAACTAATTCAATAAGAATTGCCAAAAACATTAAAGAGGCATAGATGTGTGTGCGGAGAGTGATATTAAGGGTGGCAATTTCCGACCCAATGAATGGTTCCAAATCATGAAGGGAGAAGCTAAAGGTGCATTAAGTTAGGACAAACATCTCATCCTCTCTTACCTAGTCGCTTCAAAAAATTTATAGCAATATAATTAAGCTTACTCCATATAGATGTATCTCATAATTCTGTATTGATCATGATTTTTTTAAATAAATATTGGTGAATATTTTTTATTGAAAAATTTGACGAGTTAATGCAAAGAGAAATATCTTTAAATTTTTGAGGATAAAGGACACGTAATGAGTTAGAATTAGAATAAATTTAGAGAGTTCAAACCCCTTCATGTTATGTAACCAGAGATAGAAAATTGGAAAAACATCCTTCATTGTTTTTCAAATACGAAAAAGGCCTTGTTCATCATGCCCTTTGGAAAAGATAATAATATAAATATATGTATATATTTTGATCAATTTTCAAGTTCAAACCAAGTTATATTTATGTAGCTATTACTAGGGGAGGGGCTCTGGCCATCACTTCAATTGCCTCCTGTTTTGTATCTACTTATTAGCAAAAAGACTTTGGATGCTTTTAAGAGAGAAGAGACGTATGAGTGAGGTTAATGATGAAATGGGGATGCCAACCTATATGAGATAGAAAGTTAGAAAGTTCGATTTTTTCCTAATCAGCTAGCTAATTGACATTTATACGAGTTAGAAAAACTGATTATTGAACGTTGTCTCTCATTTTGACTAAAAATCATCACTCAATAATAAAATAATCTTTTTTCTAGTGTACTACGCTGTCCAAACTCTCAACACCATTATTAAGGCATAAGCACCTCCCCAACCAAAGTCCATTTTAAAAGGTGAGACCTTTGGTTCCTCAAAAGAGCTTTAGGGATATCCAAGAGATAAAAAGCCAGACGTCTCTCTCTGTGTGTTTGAGAGAGAGAGATATGGGTAGGGCTCCTTGTTGTGACAAGGCAAATGTGAAGAAGGGGCCATGGTCACCAGAAGAAGACTCAAAGCTGAAGGAGTACATAGAGAAGCAAGGGACTGGTGGGAATTGGATTGCTCTCCCACAGAAAGCTGGTAAGGTTACTTAATTCAAGCTCAAAATTATATAATAATGGAAACATGTGTTTCCATCTCTCTCTCTCTCTCTCTCTCTCTCTCTCTCTCTCTCTCTCTCTCTCTCTCTCTCTCCTGTTTATATGTATCTGCTTGTTTGTTTATGTATGGGTTGATTTGAGTGTGGATCAGGTCTGAAGAGATGTGGGAAAAGCTGCAGATTGAGGTGGCTTAACTACCTGAGGCCAAACATCAAACATGGAGAATTCTCTGATGAGGAAGACAGAATAATATGCAGCCTCTTTGCTAGCATTGGAAGCAGGTACTACTCTAGCTCTATGCAATTATATTTCCTTTTTCTTCTTTATTACCTAATTTCCATAGGTATAATAGAGTCTACCTCTTTTTCCTTATTTATCATCTCCTATCATGAAAATTGCTGATGAAATCTATCCAAAAATGAGTAACAAAGAACAGAAAAGAGGAAAGAGAAAAGACAATCATGAACTCATGTTTTTTTGTTTTCCTTATTTTATGTTGTGAAAAAAAAAAACCTTCATTTATCAAGAATCTGCTATATTTGGATAATTTCCCTGCATGCATGCCAAGTTTTGGATCTAACATCCACACCCACTTAGAGCTGTTAAGGGAAAGCCAGAACAGGTTTCTGCTTCTTCTGGAACTTAATCATAATTTATGTGTAATTAACAATTAATTATATGCAGGTGGTCAATTATAGCTGCTCAGCTGCCAGGCAGGACTGACAATGATATCAAGAACTATTGGAACACCAAGCTCAAGAAGAAGCTCATGGGGATGCATATGGCTCCTCCATCTCATCATCATCACCATCATCAGAGAAATTCATTAAAACCTCCCCCATTTCCTTCTTCCTCTCATCACAATTATCAAAACCAACCACTAATCCCATCTCAGCCTCTCTCATCACTGTTCAAAGACCTTAGCAGTACTTATAATAGATCTTTCTCATCAGGCTTTGAAATTCCACATCTTTCCATGACATCCAATAATTTTTCAAACTCTACCACCAACTCCTCTCTTTTCCCAACCCAAGAGTGCCTGGTGGGTTCCATGCAGTATAATAATTACCCTGTGAAGAAAAATAGTAATCAAAATAACCTCCTCATGTTTGGAAGTGAAGGAAGTTGCAGCACTTCATCTGATGGGAGCTGTAATCAGATCAGCTATGACAGAGAGAGCAACATCAAACAAGAAGAAATGGTTTTCCAGAGTTTTGATCAAGATCAGAATAATCAGCCCATGATGCTCAACTATGGTAATAACAATAGTGGTTGTAGTACTGGATCGGCAGGTCATGATCATCACCATGTGATCAACCAATGGTGTGAGAGGCCAGATGGGTTTGATCATCTTGGAGCAGAAAACACATTAGGGTACTGTGATCTTGAAGATGTTAAACAGTTGATTAGTGGTGGGAATAATCTTAATATTAGTGTTAATGGGTCTAAGTCTAACAGCCTCTTTTCCAATGTTGATGAAAACAAGACAGAAGAGAAGGTCATGTATTTCTACTGAGAACTGAAATGCTAGTAATTGAGTACTGACTGACTGCTGTTAAGTAAAATGATCAGAAAGATTTGATGGGGTATGGGGTGGTAGGGGAGATTCAAAAAAAAAAAAAAGAAAAAAAAGAAAGAAAGGAAGAAAGACTGACTCAGTTTCTTTCCTAGGGGTCTGGTCTATATGTGTTCTGAACTTTGAAAAAGTACTACTTCTGATGATATCTGAAATGAAACATTTCTTTTTTTGACAGTACATGGTAAAAGCCTCTTTTAATTTTGTGCATTTCTTTTTGGGAGGTGATTGATGATGATGATGATGATGGTGGTGATGATGTTATGTTGTTGTTGTACGGTCCTTCACTGCAACTTCATTTCTGAAATTGTTTTTTTAATTTTTTAAGTGTTATGAAAACTAGAGAGAACTTGTTCTCATCAAGATAAGAACAAGAATCTTTATGTAAAAATAAACCAAGCATGCAACGTTTGCTTTGTTAATATTTTAATAGTTTCCATTTTTATAATTGGTTAGCGGTACCCTAAAGCCAATAGGTCTAGTACGACTACTTTAAATGACAAAACCACCCTACTTGCCAATAGTTTTTCACATGCTTACCATCCTTGAAACTACTATAGTCAAATCATTTGTCTTCGAAAGTCAAGATGACTCATTTTACTCCATTGAGTAATATTTTGCGTCTCACTTACCCTCTTTAGTCTTTCGTCAAATCGACATTGGATACCTGTTCTTGACTTGGCCTTCTAATTTTATGCCATGTAGTAGTGGTTTACCAAAGTTTTTAAGAGACTTGACAGTGGAAGAAAATTAAGTCGCCAAACATCGGTCAAGATGAGATATATTATAAGTTCGAGAGTGTAATGTGAGATTCAAATGCAATAAGGCGTAATTTTGGTATTTGGAGTATGTGCATCACTGTTGCTTGGTAGTAAGGTTAATCAGTCGGAATCTTTTATATATAAATGAAGCAGGTCAGACTCAAGATGGGAACTTGCTTACCAGAAAATGAAAGACAAAAACATAATGCTGGAAATTTTGGAGTCTTGCAAAGGCTTCAACTTTAAAATATAGGTTTTCATTTTTAATACATGATCTCAGTACACTCTCGATAAACGACATGTCTCATATTAAATTTAGCAAGATAGTTAGAAACCCAAAGGCCATGGAAGTATTTATATATAAAAATTATTATGTGTTGATCAGTGCACAACCGATTGTCTGTATACAAAACGTTGAAAAGAAAAATGCAAATTTAATTAAATCGGTGAGGCGGGCAATGGCATGCCATGATGTAACAAGGGGGGTGCCTGCAGGAACAGTATAATTATTTGATTAGACTACTCATTTGGGGAGGCAATATTTGTTCATGAGGTTCATTGAAATAAAATTGTTTTTTTCTTTCTTTCCATTGAAATAATTAAATAATTAAATCTTTAATCCTCAAATCTTACTCTAAATTCGAAAATAATCAATCACGTTATTTTTCTTTTAGAAGTTCATATTATTATTGTTTTTTTTATATATATAAGCGATATTAAGAAAGGTGAGAATTGAACTTAGGACTTCAGTTGCATAAGTCGTAAATGCTTTAAACCTATTTAAGCTACAAACCTCTTGCATTATTGTTAGTTCTCTTTCATAATCCATTATTATGCTTATGTTCAAGGGCAACACATTTCAAGGACGTCCACACTTCCATCAACTCACTACAAACCATATAAGTTGAGGTCAATTTCTTGTAAGATAATGGAATTGAAATTAGAGGTGACAATTCATGTTGATGAGTCGCATTTGAATTATGTCGACAGATTGGACGCGAATATGCATATGAATATGATATGAATCTAAGCAAGTATACATTTGTGGCATGTTTATCCAATGGTAGCAAACGACGAAAACATAAGCCAGTAACCTTACTTAGCCAATGTAATGAAGTAGTTGCCTTGATAATGTGACACCAACAATAGTGAATTCAACCCCCTTAATTCTTAGAAACATCGTACATTGTAAAGAGTGTTTAACTCAAATGATTAAGAGTATTTATCAATACATTTCAAATTATGTATTCAAAATGCAGAAACTCTCATGGTTGAAAATCAAAATCTTTTTTATGATAATGAAAATGGTAGTGATTGTATGGTGGAGAAACAAAATCGTAACCAGCAGCACAGTTATGTAGACAATGTATTTTATTGAAGTGACAGGGAATCCCTATCGGGAAGCAGTCCAAAGCACTCCAAAATTACATGATATGCTGCACAATATCTCTGTCAGTGCATATGCCCAGATTTTTATTAGAGTGGGGGCAGTTGACGTGAGGCCAATTGGTCTCTGCATCCTTGAAATTTTGTTTCATTTTAATTATATATTCAACCATTTTGTCAATTTTTTTTTCCAGTAAAATATTAACAATCCAATAAAATCTCACCTCTTATAGAAACTACATTATTTGGAAATCTGCATCTACTTCAGTTTCAAATTAAATAATTGTGGTTCCACTTGCTAGTTACAGTGTGTTTGGATGAGGAAATTTAAAAATACAAATAATTTCATAAATAATGGAATTTAAAATAACGGAAATTAATGTTCTTAAATTTGTAAAGTTTCTTTTTTGGATGATGAATTTAAAAGATGGAATTTAACCTTCATTTGTAAAGTTATCTTTTTAAAAACTCAATCTCTCTTGAGATTTTAGAAATGACGATTTTTAGATATAATTTAAAGTTGAGATTTATGATTTCCAAATTCCATGTTTTATTTCAGCATAATTTCTAAGTTTCTATATTTTTTTTTTATCCAAACAAGGGAATTGTTTAATGTCAATTTAGAAATTCTGACTTTTGTCAAAATCCCAAGTTTATTTCCCTCATCCAAATACATCGTTAGGGTGTTTTTAATAATTTTTTTTTTAATAATAATTTTCCAACTTGATTTTATTTTAAAAATAATGAGGGAAAAGGTTTTCTAGGAATGTCTTTTCTAGTGAAGTGTAATGGTCAAAAGGTGTGGAACCTACTGACAGTCTGACACCCAAATATTTTAAGTTCAAACTTTTTTTTAAAATTAAAAACTTGTGTTTAATTATTTAGAGGATGATCTGTTGTCAACAAACTGAGGTTTTAACAGATAGGGCTTTGAAGTTTGTACACAATAGGTTGCAGCAAGTATAATATAATTAGAAAGAGCCCAACACAATACAGATATTTTCTTGTTTATTTATAATGTAATTGTCCAATGAGTGGAATTTGCTTGACCATTGTCCGTGACCTTGTTGATTTTATGTGGTCTTCGACTTTAGCTATTTGTGTCACATTTTTCGAAAGAAGCTGTAAAAGTTGATCTTTGAGTACAAACATACCTACTCTTAAGGATAAACCCTTAAATATCATCATAGCCGTTGGGATAAAGATTAATTCATACATATTCGGAAACAATTTGCTTTAATCACAAAGGATAAACCCTTAAATATCATCATAACAGTTGTGCCCCAACAGACTTTTCAGCCCAATTAATACTGTTTATTACTTTAGCATTGTCAATGTAGGTTTCTTTGAAAACAGGTGAAGAAAGTCTGTATTTGTTATCTGAAGGAGGGAAAAAGAGAGCATATTTTTAGCATTTTCAATGCAGGTTTTATTCTTCTAAAATAAAATAAATGGTTACAAGAGCCACGATCAACTTGTTATTTCTAAAGAGAAAGAAATAAGTTGCAACTTTGGTGACTGAGTTTGACAAGTCTGTTGGAGAGAGCTTTGCTTTTGAAACTCACCTATTTTAACATTCCAAAACTATTGAAGAGATTGTAAGAAAACGGTACCTTGACTTTTGATAGAGTTGCAATGATTCAGGGCACCGAGAGCGCTTCATGAAGTTTTCCTTTAATGTCACATTTAGTGTTTTGGATTGAATTGGATAACTCGCTAAAGTTCAACAATTGTAGGATAATTTCCTTTCTTGAAAGTTAAGGAACTATGTTTATATTCAATTTCACATTTCGCGAACGAAAATTTTCCCCTCCTCCATTAATTTAAAAAAAAATATAATGAATTATTTGACTTTTTTTTTTTTTTTTTTTTTTTTTTTTTTTTTTTTTAATAATTATATTTCTATATATAACATTTTAGAAACACACATATTTCACAATAAACTACCTCAAAATCAAGAGTGACAACTGAGTCGTTTGGGGATCAGCCTCTGATCATTCGGGACCATTGTTTATACAATATCCGCAATCCCTCTCTACTTGAATGCTTCACTTTTCGTTGTGATAAAAATCAGAAACCTAAACAAAAGAAATGCAACAAAGAAAACGGTGGCTACATCTAAATAACTACTGGGTCACTTTTCAACTAAAGCTACTGAAATTCCAGCTGCTAGTTTAACCAAAAGCAAGCAATTTTATAATTACTGGGAAATGTTATTATGATGAGAGTACATTTCATTTATACTGCGAGTTCATTCCCTATGTTTAGTTAGAATTTGTACCCAAAAAAACAAATGTATCGGTCAAAAAATTACAAATTTGATTGCTTTAGTAATGATTAGTATGGATGGCTTTGGAGATATAAGACTTGCAAAAGTGAGAAAGTTTGAACACCACATTGTGATCAGAAAGACCAATTTTGTACTGAACAGACAGAAGTAACTCGTACCAAGTACCAACTTACAGAATACAAAACTACACGAACACCAGAGGCAAGTGAAAAATAAAATACGTAAGAAAATCGCCAAACAGGTCCATTTACGAGACTCGTATCTGAACCATGGACAAATAGGAAAACCAGAAATGATGTCTGACTGTAAGTTGTCACCACGGTTCACCTGCACAATATCTAATCCATTCAAATTCTGATTACAACTATGGACGTCTCTAACCTTCAGCATCAACACAAGAAATGCAAGGGGCTAATACGAATGAAAAAAGACCAAAATCAGAATAAACAAAAAGCAGCACCCAGAGAGTAGTTACAAATGTAACTGATTGATGACTGGAAAACACAAGGTAGAGCAACTAATTAATAACTGATTAAGCTTGCGATACACATGATGTGGAAGGCAATCAAACCAAGTGTTAGATAACAGTATTGTCACAATCAATTGACAGCAAGCATAAGAAAACTGAGAACTAACCTGAAGAAAGGGTGCCATGACCTCACGAAGCACCACCTGTAATGCTTCCTATCATTTTAAGGTCAAAGATTTCAACCCAATAACCATCAGGATCCTTAATGAATGCTATCCCTTTCATCTTTCCTGCAATCAACATCACAAAATTAAGGAACCGAGAATCGGTAAATACTGAAACCAAACTAAAACTAACTTTTCACAATTATTTATTCTTTAAATAAAAGGAGGTAAAATTGCGAATTACAGGAAAACGAACTCCCACAGTGAGAATAAAAAATACTGGTCTTGGTCATCCATGATCCTCCCCAAGAAAGAAAACACACATGAATTTGCTCATTCCTTATCTTCACCACAGTTTGGGAGAGCAAGATTGAACTAAAAGATAATGCTGGTGCATAATGAGCACAACTAAATATACACATACATGTATACAACCATAGTGTTCCATATGAGCATATATGAGCACACACCTAAATAAACACATACATGCATACAACCAAAGTGTTCCATATGAGCATATATGAGCACACACCTAAATATACGCATACAAGCATAAAACCATATTGTTTACTAGTGTCCATGGAAACCTCAACAACAGCAAAAATCCAGCTTATTCTTTGGAAGCCAGAACAGAGAGCGAAAGATTATAATTATAGAGACCAAGGTGCTGTTACTAAGCTTGCTAAATGGGCACAAGGAGCTGGAATGAAAATCCATCAAACTACAAAAACCAAGAACAAGGCCATCAATTGCGCATGACAGTGACTTCAGTATCAGGAAAAAATATTAATTTGTTGAAGGATGTATTTGCAATGTCCAAGTTGGCATTAGAGACAGAGAATAATGTCAAAAACAGTTCAAAATGTCAATCATCAATAGTAATTTTTCACAATCTGAGTATAGGCCATCAGACCACATTCACACACCAGCAGACCTCATTAACAGCTTAGATATCCCGATTGGACAGGGTACTTTTGGTTAACTAATGAAGATAGCATATTGTTTAAAAGTAACGGTGCTGCTAATTCAGGGAAATTCACTGTCTATTGTTTAATTGAAACCATCTTCCATCACTTATAAATAGCCTATTTATACAACAGCATCAATCCTACAGACTGATATTGAGATTTATCACTCTACTTATACAAAAACGAATCAAATGTGTCCCAATCAATCCCCATTATATATGCCAACGTTCAATGACGAGACATCTCATAAATCACAATAGGTTCAACAATATGGATGTTCTTACCGTCATCTGGCTTTTTCACAAACTCCACCCCGAGACGTTCAAATCTCTCACATGCCTTGTAAGTATCATCAACTGTGACACCAATGTGTCCTGAGTAACAAAATTAGAGGTTAGGCCAGCCAGTGTGCCAGAATCTGAGAATCGCTAGGTATAAACTAAGACATGTACATGCTTAATCGTTACAGATGCATTAGCCATCAGGCAAAGCTACAGGGACAAATGTAAATGATTGGCAATATTCAAATTATTGACATTTGCAGAAACGCATGATTTCATTTCCACAACCCCCCCCCCAATTCACATGAATACCATCCCGTACGATTTGCATTGGTTGGTTATGCTGTCTTGTTATTTTAAAATGGTATTGAAAGTACAGATTCCTGTAAGTGAATCAACCATACCTAAAAGTTCGGTCAGTTAAGGAGTGGAAGCCCCCATATCTTTTGTATAATAATATCATACAAATCTTTTACCTAAATAGGCTATAGTGTACCAACACTAACATATAATGATACACACTAAATGCAATACAATGAATACACTCTTCCCTAAAATTTTGTTTATGCTTGAAAGAAATGTAGCCTTTTTTTTTCTTATCGAAGTAAGCATTTGGAGTGTTTCAAAATTTATCGTTCAGGACAAGTCAAAACAAATTACTCAATCAAAGCCAATCAATAATACTGACTTTCTTGGAACCATCCATACTTGCCACATAAGAAGACAAGACATCATATGTGGCATTTGGCATCAAATGGTCTAGTAAATCTAACTCCTAAGTAAAAGAAGAAACAAATGCATCAAAAAACACCGTATGTTTTGACATATTCATAGGACAACTTACATACCAAAGCCTCGAGGTTCCGAATTCCCATTGTGATATCCTTTGAATTCTGGATCACTTTCAGTACCCCAATTACTGTAAAAGGTAAGCGATTGTCAGATATCACATTGGACAGAACATGTACCAAAAAAAGAAAAAGAGAAGAGCATGTAGGCGAATTAAAAGAAACTCACTGTGTTAACTCAATTGTAGCCTTCTGGCCAAAGGTCCAAACTGTTCTATCAGCCGGGTTAGTTGGAGCTGATGTAGGATCCTATTCAGTAAAAGATAAATAGAATTAAATGTCTCTGTTAACAGGGAAATTTTTAGAAACATAATCCCAACCATGACTGTAAAATCAAACAATGAACTTGGTAAAAATTTTGTTATTGTAGAAAGGATATTACGAATTTTACCTCATAGCCCAAAAAGTACAAACTAAACTTCATTTCTGGAAAGTCCAGCCTCTTAAGCAAACTGAAAAATAGAAGAAATCACCATCAACTTCACTCAAACAGTCATTTTTGGACAAGATCTCTACTCACAGAATCTCTTAGCCATTGTAAAGTGCATGCATGCATGTGCACATGCACACTAATATGCAAAACAATCTAACTGCATGCTATATTTACTGCAGAAGCATATATCTCATGATAACACAAGACAATCCAACTGAATCATAAATTGGTCCAAAATTTGACTTAGTATGCATGCATAGTCCTAATATTGTGTGCCAATAAATTCAAAGAGACCGTGCCACAAGTCAACATCAAGAGTTACATGGTAATCTTTTAAAACATTAATGAAAGATGTTATAAGGCAAAACAGGCATGAAAAACATGTATGGTGTTACAAAGACTCAAAGGTACACACACTTCTTGGCCAAAATTGAAATAAGAACTAACACCCTAAATGTCAAGTGAGGCATCTACAAGACTATTATATGCTCAAACAGATTTACAAATTACTTCTATGCTCGTATAGGACCTCCTTCGTTGTACAGGGATCGTTTAGCACCTATGTGCTCCGAGCTGGTCATAAAATTGTATAACTTAAGAAAAGCACAATCTACTGACTCGTTAAAGTCCATCACTTAAAAAATATAACAAACACTAAACACGTGACTATTTTCTTCTGCCATTCGTAATTGAGCCTATGAACATCCAACATATTACTAACAATAAGTCTACTGGTAAATCCCAAGAAAGCACGTAGGGATTTAACATGCCCACCTGTTCTTCCTTTTATCCATTTTTTCCGAAGTTCTAGTAATAAAAGAGACAGCCAATGCACCCAAACTATAAACCACCAGATATTAATCAATGTCGCACTCATACAAAAAATGCAAAATCTTAAAGAACCAAAACCTTCCACTTTTTGAGGAAAGAAAAACTTGCTCGATTTAAATAAAGGAAATGTTCATATCAATTAATACAAAGCGAGCACCTATACTATTTTCCACCCAAACACCACACGAAAGTATAACAACAAAGAAAATTAGAGAAGAATTTTCGAAACCCATTAAAAGAAACTTACGACATGCCCAACACACGTGAATAAAAGTCAAGACTGGCTTTAGGGTCCTTAATCCGAAACATCTGCAACCAAATTACAGAAAGAAATTATCGCTAAAGTAAAATCAAAATGCAGAGCAAATGTCATAGCAGAAAATAAAATACATATTTGTGACAAAGGTGAATGCTTACAGTTTGTTGCATGAAGTAACTCTTAGTGGCTTCATCTGGGGTGGCGTGGAGGCCCGGATTGTTGGCGAGTGATTCTTTCGGCTCGGACGCCATTGAAAACAAGCGGAACCGGTATTTCGGAGCCTGTAAGAGACATACAAGTAAGTATAACATCAAATGACAAATTTGGGAGATTATCGAAGAGAAAAATCGCGAAGGTTATATAGTGTATGGTTGAATTGGACCTTTGGTTTAGTGAGAACAAATGGGGTTGTGTGTGGAAACGACGGAGAGAGTTTTAGAGAGAATCGGATTAGGGAAAAGCGAGATAGGGCGGTTGTGATTGAAGCAGAATAAGCCATGGAGGTTTTCTGTGAGGGAGAGAGAGAGTATTTACCTTGTGGGAGAAATGAAAGCAGAGGAGGGCAGGTGCCGTCTGTTTGCCTTCTGATTTGGAGGTTTTCTTCTACACTTCGTGCGGCTATACTACGGTCTTTCACGAAAAAAGAAAAAAAGGGTCTAGCCCCGCGGCTATACGTTTTAAATATAAAAAAATTCGTATGTTTTTATGCAAGGGCACTAGGCGGGCCCTTTTTAAAAAAAAATCGTATAGCCGCTCGGCTATACTCTTATTTATAAAAATAGTATAGCTGCGCGGCTTTATGGGGATATTTTTTAAAACATAAATAGTATAGCCGTGCGGCTATACTCTTTATATATATACTATGATTCCTTTTTTTAACCAAAACAAAAAAAATTCCTCAATTTTGTTTTATCGATAACAACAGTTTAGAGTATTATCCATTACTATTAGGTTATTACCCAAGTATCTATGGTCCCCTTTTGATTTTTTACTTTTCCAGAGTTATCACCCGTAAGGAATTTAGTTTTATGACTATATTTGGCTTGTGATCAATGACTGGAGATAGCCTAAAGCCATCTTCAACCATGGGCTATATCCCAAATATAGTCCTAAAATAATGCAAAACTCATCTTCAGCCATAGGCTAAACAAAATTTTGGCCAAATTTGGAGGGCCCTATTTGACCCTTTCGCCCTCCAGCCGGGCCACATGTAGCCCAACTTTGGCCTAGGCCAAATTTTTCTGTGGATCCCATGCATGTGCTTTTAATGTTTTCAATTCATGTTGTTCAAGAAAAAAAAAAAGTATAAAAAAGTATTGGTATGAACGTTGCAGGTCAGACCATTGAAAACCAATCCTTTTTTTTTATTTTAATTTTTTTTAATGTGGTCACCTTTTTAAATGTCAATTCATGTAATTAAGTAAAAATTATAAAAAAATTATTGGTCATGACGTTGGAGGTCAGACCATTGAAACCCATCCTTTTTTTAATTTTTAATTTTTAATTTTTTATAATTTACATGTGGTCACCTTTTTAAATGTTTTCAAGTGTTGTTTTAAAAAAATTATAATTAAATTAAACAATATATAGTTGCAGAATGTATGAGTATTGTATCATAGTTTTTCTCAAAATAATAAAACATGAAGGATCCTCAAATATAGTCCTGAATGGCTGGAGATGGAAAAATTTAGCCATGCACTATTATTAAAAAAAATTAATATTTTGAAGGGCTAAATTTTTAGCTATTGACTACATTTAGCCATATGACTGAATATGGCCTAACAAGATATGAATTGTCACTTTTTAATTTTAATAACATATTTATGATCCGAATTTGATAATTTTTTTTGTTTCTAGGCTTTTCCTTGCTGATGTTTTTTTTTTTGGTAGTAGGACTATAAGTAGCTTAGATATTTTTTCATTCATTGAACAGTGAAAGAGATGTTATGGGAAGGAGACGCTAACTACATAAAAACCACCAAATTATTTTGCACTTTTTTGGTGCCGTAGCAGTTAACGTTTATTATTATTTTTTCACAAAAAGGAGGTTGGTGATAATTTTTTATTTTTTATTTTTTATTTTTAAACTGAATTTTAAATTTTAAATTTTATATATATATATATATATATATATATACAGTCCCCTTTTATTGAGGGATCCCTCAAATAATTTTATTTGAGGGACGTCCTTTAGGGTACCCTACAATTTTTTTTTAATAATTCAAACCATCTATTTTTTAGGTCTTCATTCATAGATCATCCTTACAAAAAATTAGACAAATCTGAAACTGTTTCGACATCTAATTGTGTCCTACAAAATCAATGAACACGGTATTTCAAGAAAGTACTAAAATTTCAATAACTCAATTAAATGGTCAAATGATATCGGATTCAAGTTATTTTTTGTAGAGATGATCTTTGAATGAGTATCTACAAAATAGACAGTTTGGATTAGTGAAATACAATCCGAAGTGGGCCCTACAAGGGGTGTCCCTCAAATAAGCTCTCAATGGAAGCTCTCTGTGTGTATATATATATATATATATATATATCTATATTTTTAGTTCACGTGGCGGCAGTGTGTCTTCTAACTAAGGAAAAAATTGGATCGCCAATTAGGTCTAGCCTAATGGAAAATGGTCTGGACTTACAGACTAGTGGTTTCAAGATTCGAACCTTCATGGCACCTTAGTAGTGTGTGTGAGACCCCCCATTCCCTTATAGTTTAGATTATTACTTGTGTTAAAAAAAAAAAGTGATCTTGCATATGACACGTCGTTACTTAAGAGTCCTAATGACAGTACCATATTGTCACAAATTTGAAAACTACATGTATAAGTGTTCAAATTAAAAATATGTATACTACCAACGGGGATAGCCCAATAGAAAAGAGCCTTGAATTGTAGATCAAAGGTCTCAAGTTCGAACCCCCATGGCACATTGGTAATATGTGTGTAAGGAATCCATTCCCCTTATAATTTAGACTATCGCTTATACTAGTGAAGAAGTCAGAGTATTTAACTAACTCTTCAAAGTTATACCAAGTATCTATGTGTGTATGTGAACCCCCTCCTCCTTCCTAACTTTGACAAAAAAAATTTATTTTTTTCAAGGGAAGTTTACAAGAACCGTCTCCACAAAGGGAGCGCACGAAATTCAAACTTTCTTCATTGGCAGACGTTGATGTTTACCAAGAAAGACGTTGACTTTTGGTGCTCCATTCCATTAATTTAAGTGTTATCCGAACACGTTATGACGCATTTCTCAGACGGATCGTCTTCCAACAATTAATATTGTAGTGATCATGCCCTTAGAAAGTATTCAACATCAAGGGAGATAAACTAATCCACTTGTTTATTTGCAAAACCAAAGACTGAATGAACATGAAAGTCGAAATACTAGAATTTCCTCAAATGATTAGTGGACCCCACTCTACAGGATGGTGATTGCCCCGTTAGTTTTATCGTCGATCATACTATTGTCCTGTTTTCATACCCTAACCTTCCCATTAATTAGTCGAAAAAAAAAGGGGAAACAGTACCTCATCATGTCTGAGAAAGAAGAAAAACAAAAATTCTTGATCATGCATGACGTGCAAAACCAATTGCCGTTGTTTAGCCAAAAAGACTGAGTATCTGCAGAAATCTTAGCCGTTTAATCATATCAAAGACTGAGTCTTTAACTCGACACACATGCGCCATATCCTCTTTTGTCTTGTTACCAAGTATCCATTTCCATTAGGTTTCTTTCCAAGTTTCAATCCTTTTGTTTATCCAACCGAAGGAAACGATATTCACTCACCCATTAGGTAACAATCATTCACAGTGCCATAATTTCGACCATTTTCCTCATCAGATTCATCACCAAAATCTATACAATTTGATTTGTGTGCTCTGCTGCACCACAAACTCTCTGCTATCAATAATAAGAATAAGAGCCTCCCATCATCTTTAACTAAATCCACTATAAAAATCCTCATCCAAAACTGACATACCCACACACCCAATTGCCCATTTGAATTTCTCTTGGATAGTTTTCGATGGAGAAATCTGGGTATGGCCGTGATGGTATTTTCAGGTCTCTTAGGCCACCTCTGGTCTTACCCAGAGACCCAAACCTCTCCATGGTCTCTTTCCTCTTCAGAAACTCCTCTTCTTACTCAAACAAACCTGCCCTCATTGATGCCGAGTCTTCTGAAACCTTGTCCTTCTCTCAGTTCAAGTCCTTGGTCATCAAGGTCTCCCATGGCTTACTCCATTTGGGTATTAAGAAAAACGATGTTGTTCTCATTTTTGCTCCGAATTCAATCCAATTCCCCATTTGTTTCCTTGGTATTGTTGCAAGTGGTGCCATTGCAACCACTTCCAATCCTCTTTACACTGTCTCAGAGTTGTCCAAGCAAGTGAAAGATTCAAATCCCAAGCTTGTCATAACTGTTCCTGAATTGTTTGAAAAGGTCAAGGATTTCAATCTCCCAGCAGTGATTTTGGGGTCACAGGGTGCTTCCCACATTGTATCCAGGTCAAAGATTCTAACTTTCCATGATTTGGTTGAGTCAGCTGGGTCTGCCTCAGATTTCCCATTGGCCAATATTAAGCAGACCGACACAGCTGCGCTTTTGTACTCTTCTGGTACAACAGGCATGAGCAAAGGGGTAGTTTTGACACATAAGAATTTCATTGCCTCATCTCTTATGTGCACAATGGAACAAGAAATGACTGGAGAAATGCACCATGTGTTTCTTTGTGTTTTGCCAATGTTTCATGTGTTTGGGTTGGCAATTATCACATATTCACAGCTGCAAAAGGGCAACGCTGTTGTGTCCATGTCTAGATTTGATCTTCAGAAGATCTTGATGGCTGTTGAGAAGTATAAGGTGACCCATTTGTGGGTTGTGCCTCCTATAGTACTTGCCCTGGCAAAGAACAGTGCGGTTAAGAAGTTTAACCTTTCTTCATTGAGGCATATTGGTTCAGGGGCAGCACCTCTGGGGAAAGAGTTGATGGAGGAGTGTGCCAAAGTTATTCCTCAAGGTTTAATTGCTCAGGTACTTAATCATGCTGGTTCCAATTTTATAACTGTGCACAGTTGGAATGTTTCAGATTTATAATTATTTTTGTAGTGTTTGTCTCTGGAATGTGATTGACCCAAATGGATTTAGACTACAGTTTTATTAATCTTTCCAACCTCTGTGAAAGATTGAGAAAATTTAAGTCTTGAACAGAACATTTGAATTTGGCACAAAGTTAAACATAAGTGACAGAGTTTGGCAACTTATGCCACAATTAAATTGATGTGAACTGTGATAATTGAGTGGTGGTAGGGGTTTTGGCATTTCACTGCCTTCCTCATCAATTAGTCGTTGGTAATATAAAACTTCTGTTAGAGCATATTGATTGTTAGTGCATATGGTGTAATTGGCAATTTCCTACCGCAAACCTTTGTAACCGTAATTTCAACTTCGTCACTGATTTAGAAGTTTCCTTGTTTCTCAGGGCTATGGTATGACAGAAACCTGTGGAATTGCTTCAGTGGAGAATACGCTAGTAGGGCCTCGGCATACTGGTTCAACTGGCATGCTTGTTTCAGGAGTTGAATGTCAGATAGTCAGTGTAGACACCCTGAAGCCTCAGCCTCCTAATAAGTTGGGAGAGATATGGGTTAGGGGGCCTAATATGATGAGTGGTAAGTGTTTTTTTCATTTTCATGTATTTAACAATCATGATGGTCCTGCAAATTCAATTGCCAGAATAATTTTTATGAGAGGCTAACTCATATTCGAAATGGTAACAACTCAACAAAACTTGAGGTACCTACATCCTTAATGGGAAATTCTGCAATAGAAAATTTGGTCAAAATTTTTATAGCTTCCAATCAGGATTTGATGACAAGTCTAAGAATTTTAACTTTTAAGTGTCAAAGAAAACCTTTTACCCTTGGTACAGGTGTGATTAACAGTCGGTGCGCAGTAGAAAACTCAAATAGGTCAGTTTAGGTGATTCTATCAAATCTGATTCCAGATATTGGCCATGGAGGTAGTCTGTCAAACTAAGAACTTGTTAAAGTAGCCTCATAGTTCTCATTATTTATATAAGATGCAGAGCTCTTCTACTGATGCTTTCTCCATCTCAAGGAGGGCATTGCATTTTCCATATACTAGCTTAAATGAGCATTGGAGACTCTTCTCCACATGGATCTTGCTCTCGTCCCTCAAAATACTTGGATGTGGAGCATTTCTAAAGTGAAAATTTAAGTTGGGTCTGCCGGATGTAACTAAACACTATGCCATTACAACAATAACAGAAGCAGGGATTGAGAGCATTGTTTGGGCAGTCACCTCAAGATACATCGATATATGCATATGATGCAAAGTTCTAACTGAAGAACTATTTTTACAAAACTCATTTCAGGGTATTTCAACAACCCACAGGCCACCAACGAGACAATAGATAAAAATGGTTGGGTACATACGGGAGATCTTGGATACTTTGATGAAGATGGACAACTTTATGTAGTCGATCGAATCAAAGAGCTCATTAAGTATAAAGGTTTTCAGGTAATTTCTCTTGGTAAAGTTTGAACAATTAATGCTCAAAATTTATACTGGTATTCTTGGTTCTTATGTTCACTATAACCAAAATTTCGGCGATAAAAAAAGAAGCTGTTTTGTCCTTTTGTAAAGATACATCAATGTATCTATATAATAGCAATATCTCCTGTCATTTGGTTAATCTTAATAATTTGAAATAAGGCAATTTATCAGGCCAGAAATTAGAATAACTCTTCTCATGTTTGTTTTTATTAGTACACGTCCTATACATAAAAGAAACACACTTGCATTTTAGTGTTGGCTGATTACTTTTTAGATAGAACAGATTTCAGCATGCCTATACCTGGCCCTGATATCTGTAGGTCCAGAAGATATATGCAGGTTTTTCACTTAATATTTCCTGACTTTGTTTATATGCTTATACTTATTTCTGTTATATTTATTAGGAAAGAAACCTAATTTTGAGTGCCAAACAAATATTCTAGCTATTTCTATTGCATAATAAACATTGATCCCATGCTTAAGTGCCTTTAACTTTTGCTTGTCACTGCAACTAGAATATTTGGTCAATATGATGGATGTTAATGTTGTCAGATTTAGATTAACAGTTACTTATTATCTTTCTGGTTGTTGTTGGAATGCTTATGTATGCTCCATACTTCCACTATTCTATTGAATCATGTTTTGTTTGCTTTGTTTCTCCTTTGCTAGGTGGCACCAGCAGAACTTGAAGGGCTGCTAGTTTCTCACCCTGAAATATTAGATGCTGTTGTCATTCCGTAAGTTTGACACAAACAGAATTTGCACTGATGATGGCCTCATCTTAAGATTTAACTAAATGATCGGATTATTTCCATCCTACAGGTTTCCTGATGCCGAAGCTGGTGAGGTTCCAGTTGCATATTGTGTACGCACTCCAAACAGCTCACTGACTGAAGAAGATGTCAAGACTTTTATAGCTAATCAAGTAAGTAGAGAATTTACAAGGAAGGATTATTATCAGGGACCTGAACTGATTTCCTTGATGCAAAAATTGCTCATGTTTTTGCACTCATAATTCGTTTCGTGACAGGTTGCACCTTTCAAAAGACTACGAAGAGTAACATTCATAAACAGTGTCCCCAAGTCAGCATCTGGAAAAATCCTAAGAAGAGAGCTCATTGATAAAGTACGGTCCAAGATATGAGATTGATGGTTCCTCATTCTAATGTTTGCTTTGGTAAGGCAGACTAGCCAGCAGGGAACACAGCATGTTCCTTGCACACGCTTTAAAGTTGCAGGTATCTTAAGGTATTCAGTTTGGTTGCCATTCTATTTATGGAAGAAGAGCAGGATGTAGCTCGAAATACAAATAATGTAGGATTCTGTTCAACATCTGAGCAATAAGTCTTTGCATTAAAATTATAAGAGCATTTTCATTATGTTCAAATAGCAACTCTCAATTTACATAAAACAATAGATAGCAATAAGTCTTTAGGTGGTTTCTTATAGCAATGTCTTTATGTATTGTTGAATTCTTTATTGCTCAAACCGGCCAAAGCCAATTCGAGCAGTTTGACTAAATGTGTAATCTTGGATTGAATTTAATCAAACTGCAATTATTTCGTCTCTATTCGCTTTGGCCTATTATATTTTACACTTGACATTTTCTTATTGGTTATAACCATTGCAATTACGTTTCATTTAACAAATTGGTATCAACCACGTGATACAAAAAAACTAATCCATAAACCATTCGAATTTGACATCAACATTTCAACGGTAAGCAATATTTCAATTATTGTTCAATTTACAGTACGAGGTTCCCTTCGATATATGCAGGATAATATAAAATATCAAAAACGCAATACGGCGAAGGATTGGTCCTTAGTTTGAGTCATAGTGTTTTGGAGCAATTACTCCTTCAGGAAAGGTCCTTAGTTTGAGTCATAGCATATATGTAATGTGTGTAAGTTTAGTATATTATCGCTCCTCTCAATAGAAAAGGTCTTTAAAAAAAAGACATTCAACCACACAATACCAAAAATAAACCCATAAAACCATTGCAAAGGACCCATCAATATAGTGGTTTGGAGCAATTGCTCCCTCAAGCAGGTTCTGGGTTCGAGTCCTAACATCTATATAGTGTATGTGTGAGTTTAATAATATTATCACTCCACTCAATAGGAAAGCCCAACATTTCAACCATAATAACTTTTTTCCAATTATTGTTCAATTTAATGTAGAATGTTCTCTTTAATATGTATAAGATAATATAAAATATAAACTTAATTGCTCATAAAAGGGAAATGAACGAACCAAACTAGTCACTAAGGGATTAGTTTGGTTTGATTATGTTACTAGTTTGACGTTTAAATTAGAGGTAACAAATGGGCCGTGTTGTGTCGGCCTGACTCATTTAAATTTCTGTTACTAAGTTATTCAGGCCAGCCCATTTAATACTGTGCTAGCCCATTTATCAAAACCATTGATCCCAGCCCAACCCAAAGTCCAAGTCCACATTAAACTGGGGCGTGCTCGTGCCGTGTTTGGCATATTTAACTTGAATTTCTTTTTTGTAAGTAATCAATAAGTAATATTACAAGTAAAACTTGAATTTCTTATATATATACAGAGAGAGAGAGAGAGAGAGAGAGAGAGAGAGAGAGAGAGAGAGAGAGAGAGAGAGAGAGAGAGAGAGAGAGAGAGAGAGAGAAATTCTACTATGTGGACATCCGTACATTATTATCATGTTGATGCCATGTATTTTGTATTACCCCTCCTTACTTTCCTCCATGTTTTCAATAGCATTCGCACGATAAAAACGTGTGGACATCTGAATAAGAGAATAATTGATATACAGAAATTCTCCTATGCGGACATGTATAAGTTATTATCGTGCAGATATCATACATTTTGTACTACCCCCTCCCTGCTTTCCTCCTTGTCTACAATAACATCCACACGATAATAACGTGCAGACATCCAAATAAGATCAACCAGAGCAACAACTAAATAACAATAATTATGCGAGGAGGGTATAGTGGTAGACCCAGAATTTCACATTAGAGGGGGCCCCAAAATTTTAAAAAATAATTATAGGGTTCTTATTTTATTCAGTGGCTCAAGCTCTTATCGGTTAATTAGTTAATACTACATTAACTCCTCGTTTTGGCCCACTTCATACTATCATTTCATATTGATTAATAATATTTTCATTCATCACAATCATATAATTGTTTTGAATTTCAAATTTAAAAATGGTAAAAGATTAATCTCATCATCTTCACTATTCAGACTCATAAGAAATATAAAAAAATGTTCATAAATCCCAAAGTTAAACAAAAGAGGAAGGTAAAGATTTTTTAAACATTACAAAGAAAACACAAGCTACAAGTGAGAGAAACCAAAGCAAAAGCACAAAAGCCAACAAAAACTAAAAGCTACTGGGTGGGGGGGGGGGAATTAGATCAACCAGAGAAACAAATGACTCAAAACACCCAATTCGTGTATGCATATATATATATATACACATACATACACATCTAGTCCTTTGTTGAGAAAGGGCATGGGCCCACCCTGGTCCTTAGGTGGCTCCACCATTGGTGGGGTATAGCTCAGTTGGATGAGCTCTTTCATATCCATCTATGTGGGCAAAAACACTAAAGATAAATTATAGAATGATACGGTATCATCACGTCAACTTGTGATACTCTCATTCTTAATTTGCCATGTGTCTAAAGTTTTTACAAGATGGATTTTACCCTTTATTTTTATTAATTTAAAAATTGAAAAAAAAAAAAAAAAAAAAAAAAAAAAAAAAAAACAAACCACCAACAATCACTCCCCCTGAATGACAACTCAACACCCCAAATGCTTGCCATGGAAATCTATCAAAAGATTTTAGACTTCTTGACCTTCGAACTATATGTTCTTGGCCTTGCAAGGCCATAAAGGGTTCAACATATCCCTTAAAACCATAAATCCACCTCCTTCCAGATCCTCAGTATATTTCGTTGAACCCTAGATTGAGAGAGAGGCCTAGGTGTAATTATTAGGTCTGCTAGATTCTCAAGCATCCTTTCATGTTTAAGGTTGTATTGAGAAATTGAGGCGAATAAATATGAAATATGGGAATAAACAAAGATAGCGACATCCATAGCAGGCAAGTGGAGGGTTCTGGAGGGCATTGTGAGGGAAGTGGTGGTTGTTAAGGTTGGTAACTGTTAGGGCTGCTGCTTTCTTTTTTTTTTTTTTTTTTTTTTTTTTTAGTTTTTTTTTTTTTTTTTTTTTTTTTTTTTTTTTTTTTTAAGAAAATGTAAAAATAGATTTTTAAATCCAACGGTATAAATTATTTTATTTTATTTATATAATAATATAACACGTGACAAATTTTAGATGGAAGTATCACGAGGTGATGTGGTGATACCTATCTTAATTCTTGATAAACGTGCCCTAGTATTAAGCTCTTGCTGTAAAAACAACCATGCAAATAATTTAACTTTTGGAAGTAATTTTAATTTCTAGATTTTACTCAAATATGATTCTATTGCAATTGTGTTGCCAATTTAACGGTAAAAATTCTAATGAGAGAAGAACCTTGATACCATACAATTCTATAATTTCTTCATAAGAAAGAGAAATATATTTATTCTTGATAAACGTGCCCTAGTATTGAGCTCTTGTAGTTAAAACAACATGCAAATAATTTAACTTTTGGAAGTAATTTTAATTTCTAGATTTTAATAAAGGGTTAATCATTTTATTAGTCCCTGAACTTAGACCTGATTTGCATTTGAGTATCTCAATTTCCAAAATAGTTCTCATAGTCCTTTAATTTCACTTTCGTTATGACAAATGGTCCTTCCGTCAATTTTGTTAACTTTTTCTGTTAAATGCAGGGGCAAAATGGTATTTTTATATTAAAATAAAAAAATGAATAAAAATCAAATAAAAAACCAACCGAAAAAAAAAAGAAAAATTAAGTTTGGGGGGAGTAGAAATTGGGATAAAGGGAGAGAGAGAGAGTTTAATTTAATTTTTAATTATTATAATTATTTTATTCATATTTTAATCAATTTTGATACAAAAATACCATTTTGCCCCTATATTTAACAGAAAAGTTAACAAAATTAACAGCAGGACCATTTGTCCTAACGAAACTAAAGTTGACGGACCACGGGAAAGATTTTGGAAATTGAGGTAATCAAATGCAAATCGGTTCTAAGTTCAGAGACTAATAAAACGATTAACCCTTTTACTCAAATATGATTCTATTGCAATTATGTTGCTAATTTAACGGTAAAAATTCTAATGAGAGAAGAACCTATATAAAACAATCATAAGTATCATGTAACGGTAAAAAACAAAAAATCCCAATTGAAAACTCCAAAATTTAATATGAGTACCATCTCCCACAATCCATCAAATCTCATTTAAAAGAATTTCTCGTACACTTAAAATACCTTAACCTGAGTTAAAATTTTCAACCTAACTTAGCTAAAACAGCTTTATTAAAATGTTCCAAATTCAAAAATCCTAAACCACCAAACTTTTTACCTGTAATCAAGCTATAAGTGGATGATTTACATAATACCCAAAAGAATTTACGTGCCACAATATCGATTTCTATACTTGCTTTGGTGCCAAGTTGTTACACAAGTTTATCTCTTCACTTGTCATGTATTCTCTTCTCTTCACTTGTCATCAATTGGTCAAAGAAGTTGGTCACTTTAAGTTCGTACCGTAAAGGGAGTGGTTGGAACATTACATAGTTTTAGTGATTGGATTTTAGTAAAAACTCACCAAATGCCTCCTCTAACCACATTATGACGTTGCCTCAGTTTTGGGCTCGATCCAAAATCAATTGGTCAATCAATTTGGATACTTTAAGTTCGTACTATAAAGGGAGTGGTTGGAACATTGCATAGTTTTATTAATTGGATTTCAGTAAAAACTCACCAAATGACTCCTCCCATCATATATGATCTTGCCCATGTTTTGGGCTCGATCCAAAATCAATTGGTCAAAAAAGTTGTTCACTTGAAGTCTATACCAAAGTTCGTACAGTAAAGAGAGTAGTTGGAAGATTGTGTAATTTTATTAATTGAATTTTAGTAAATACTCACCTAAAGACTCCTCCCACCATATTATGATGTGGTCCAAGTTTTGGGCTCGATCCGAAATCAATTGATCAAAGAAGTTGGACACTTTAAGTTCATACCGTAGAAGGAGTGGTACGAACTTAAAGTATCACTCCCTCTGCTTAATTAGTTGAGATGATAAATCCTTGATCAATTAGTCATCTAGTTCATTTTGCATGCAACTCCTTCTCAAATACGAGGGCATGTCAACCACATTATCAACGACCCGAGTGGGGTAGCGGTGAGTGGATAGTAACTTATTGGGGTTGCCTAGACAATTTTTTATTATAAAAAAATCATCAAAATGAAGAAGAAATGCTTCGTTGCCTTCGATATAGTGGGCGAGTGGAAAGTCGGAGTGTCATCGGTAAAGTTTAACCTTGGTGTGCACGGTTGTTTTTAGAAACTCAACCCAATAGCAAGGACGTTGAAAGTGACATTCTTATGAGTTGCAAACCCACAAGATTTAAATAACTTTTTCAAAAAAAAATTCAAACCCACAAGATTTTAAGAACTTTTTGAAAAATTTCTTCCAAATGACACATTTTTAATCATTGGCAAGTGCTCAACCCCAATTTGCAACTATCCATTCACCATCACACCACACGGAGCGAGAATGGGTGAATGGTGTGCTTCCCGAGGTTGACATAGACAATCTTTTGCATGCGAAGAAATGTCTATGCCAATCCTAGGAAGCACACCATTCACCCATCGTGTGGGTGACGATGGGTTGGCTTCAGATGAACTTTAGCTTGGGGTTGTCCTCGGTTATGCTTTTATGTTAAGAGTATGACACATGATTTCTACATGAAAACCCAAATACACTTTTCGGGCATGCCAAAAAATCCACAACACAAACACATGATTTCCATGTTGGCTTCATTAACATGCGCCGGAAATCCCATAGCAAAAGAGAAAAAAATGGGGGAGAGAGGGGGGGAACTTAAAAAAGGTTTAAAGTGCAAACTTACCCAAGAAAATAGAAAATTACAACCCTTTTTTGGATTTTTGGTTCGGGTAGGAATTAATTCGAAATTGAAATAACCCCTTGTGGGCGGAGGGAGGGTGCGCAATGTAACCCCTAAACACCATGGGCATATCTTAACACAATGCATGTATGTGTCTGTTTCTTTGAACTCAGTTGGCCTTCGTAACAACAACAATACATATAGTTGTAGTTTTCTTTTTCATGCGTGCGTTCGTTTGTGTTGTGGGTTTGTTTTTATGTTTTGGGTGGTGAGATTTTAGTTATTGAGCCTCGAACAGATCATCAATTCAACGCCAATGCCATTGTCCATTGTCGAAATCGAACAAGAGCCTTTTCTCTTCGAATACCTCCAAATCCCTCCGTCCCTCCACACAACAAACACACTCTCCCATACTGATATATGGCAATTAAGGCAATTAACTATTTATAGAATCAAAGTACTTCTTGAATGTGTGATGTAAGTACTTCTTGAATGTGTGATGTGGTTGTAGCGAATTAAGGCAATTAACTACTTACTGAATTCTTTAGATGATTCTTATTATGCCCTAACAATCAATTGTAATTTTTTAATTTTTTTGTCTTCTGTTTCTTTTCCATGCAGATTTGCAAGACGCAAACATACCAAATTGTATATCTACTGATCTTAGAAATGTTGCCTACACCCATATACAAGCTTTTAAAGTTCCTTCAACTAATGGAAGATAGTGTTTAGTTGGACATGTTGCACCTGTTTTGGAGGCTTTAAAGATTTTACAACAACTCCTTCCCATTTTTTTCCCACCTGAAAGTAAGTTATGCTTGCAAAATGCCACAATTTAGGGATATTGTCATTCATCAAGTTTTTACTTATACCACATCGCTCCATTAATGCTCGTTTGATGGCTCTAAATGGACAAGACCGGAAGTAAATCCAGTCCCTTCTCATAAAACCCAAGAGATGACTTGTTGCTTGTCCAATTTAATAAGTGCAGTCCGGAGCACCAAGAGAATCACTTAATTGAGAGATGATTATTTGTTAGGATACTACGTCCCTGCCCTTTGTACACATCGTCTGTCGCTCCAACCAGTTGAATGGTCCGGTGAAGTGTTCGAATTGTAGTGACGTGGGTGGTTCGTTGCCCGCGACGCTGCAAGAAGTCCATTGAACCTTATCATTTGGAGGAAGAAGAAATTGTAACAAGGTTTTCATAGGTGAACCTGCAGAAGGATTATTGTCGAAACCTGCCTAACAGAACGACCCAAGAACTAGTTTCAAAGAAGGGGATGAGTGGTTTTACGAATCCTTGTCCCTTTATCTCGGGAGCATTGCGTTAGCGCAACCGACCCTTTCGTGGTGTACAAATGAGCACAGGCTCGAAATGTGCCAAGGAACTTGAATGAGAGAGCGCATCCCTGTTGCCCCAAAAACAGAGTGCGGGCGGTGTTGTCATCTTCAATTGCAGGATCCCGTGAAAATGACTCTCGACAACGGATATCTCGTATCTCGCATTGATGAAGCACATAGAGAAATGCGATACTTGGTGTGAATTGCAGGATCCCGTGAACCTTATTAAAACATTCTAACTCAATTATATACTTGTTGAGTCCCTTGCTAAGTATATCAAATTAGTAGATTAGAGGTATACTTAATTCACATTTGAGAAAAGAAATCTGTAAGAAACAACACAAATAAGAGACTAACCCTGCAAATAGGCCAGGAAAGAAAATAATATCAAATAAACCTTATATGAAAACATAGTCCTTGAGATAGGCGGAGAATCAAAGATCTGCTAAGGGGAGAACGAAGAAAACACCATGTAACAATAACAAAACTAGCCTTGCCATTTAACGTGATGTTACATCCCGGGATAGGCTCCACTGTAGCACGATATTGTTCGCTTTGCGCCCCTCTCTCTGCCCTCACGGTTTTGTTTATGGGAATGCACGAGCAACCCAGTGGGTCACCCATCTTGAAATTGCTCTAGACCCAACTCGCTTAACTTCGGAGTTTCTATGACTCTGAAGCCAGTGAGCTTCCAAAAAGCCTCATGCTAGATGAAGGTGGGCATGTACATGTAAGACACATCACCCCCTTTCCGTTGGTCGATGTGGGATGTTACAATCCACCCTCCTTAGGGACCCAACATCTTCGTCGGCACACTCACACCACACGACAGAGTGGCTCTAATACCAAATTGTCACATCCCGGGATCGGTTCCGCTGTAGCATGATATTGTCCGCTTTGCGCCCCATCTCTGCCCTCACGGTTTTGTTTATGGAAACTCACGAGTAACTTCTTAGTGGGTCACCCATCCTGAGATTGGTCTAGTCCCAACTAGCTTAATTTTGGAGTTCCCATGACTCCGAAGCCAGTGAGCTCCCAAAAGGCCTCGTGCTAAATGGAGGTGGACATGTACATATAAGGCACATCACCCCCTCTCCATTGGTCGATATGGGCTGTTACACCTAAACATTGGGATTAGGCACAAGAGCATTCGCCGGATGCCAAGCCCACTAATGCTCTAAGAATATATTAAGGAAGGCACCTAGGAGACTCAACTCAACCAGTCTTCATAGGTTTGTTAAGAGGGACACCAACATCACCCGAATTTTCAATCCTTGTCGCAGAGTAACCAACCAAACTTATAAAGATGGATAAAAGGATGAAGTTGCCAAAAACCTGGCCAACACTATGAAAAGGAGGACCAAAGCTATAAACCTTAGGTGAAGAGCCACCCATACCAAATCTCTGGACATCGGTCATCTTCTCATAAAGGTAAGGCTTGAGATCACAAATCAGATGAAGGAAGAGGGTGAGGAAAGCGACCTTCACCGTGACTGTCGACCCTTATGAAGCAGCTTGCACCATAGTCACTGTTGACTTGGAGACTATCGGCCTCTGTTGCACCGATACGAGGGATTTTGGGGGTATGCGCGTATTCGATACGACACCGACACGCCCCCGATACTTATATGATACGCCAGACTTTTCTGACATGTTGACTTTATGATACGGCTCTGATACTTCGTCGATACGATCGCAATACGTCCTGAGGTAAAAACGGAAATATTTGGAAAATTTAGGGCTGATTTTGAAGGTTATTGAATATTTGGGGTTAAAATGAAAACTTAAAACTTAGAATTTCAAAGACTCTGCCTATGTTGAAAGGCTAGGTCTTTTGGGTCTCATTCAGACAGCAACCAAAATAGAAGAAGAAGGAAGAAAGAAGAGAACTCACCAGCGCCGTCGCACCCAGCTTCGTCGTCGCCATCATTCATTTGGTTGGGGTTTCTTACGCAGCTCAAGGTTTTCTTTCTTTTTTCTTTTAATAAGCTGCTGTTTTGTTATATGGGTTGGGTATATAATTTAATAAGTAGTTGTGTGGTTAGTTTGTGAAGTTGGAATTGTTGTTAATTAGATAATAGGTATATGGTATATAATATGGGTATGTTCTTTAAAATATTTTGGAAATAGCTGCCTATGAATTGTTTTGTATATGTATTAATTGTTTTATTTATTTATTTATCAAACTTCACTTAAATCATAGGAAATAAATAGTGTGGGTAATAGTTCTAATGATCGGAATAATAGTAATTATAATGGGGAGAATGAGGAGAATGATAATACTCCTTTATGGAAATACGTCAAGAAGCTTGACAAAGATGGTACAGCTGGTGGCAATACTTCATTCCAATGCAACTATTGCTGAAAAACTTTCAAAAGATCATACTTTAGAGTGAAGAGTCACTTGTTAAAACTCAAAAGCAGTGGAGTTACTTGTTGCACTAAAGTTACAAATTCTCATTTGATGGAGATGGAGAAAGTGGTGGAAGAAGCGGAATTGAGGGTGAAAATGGCACAACTTAGAGATGTACCCTTACCCACCTCTAACACTTCAAGTCAAGGAGGTTCAAGTAGTGGTTTGGGTGTGAGTTCAAATTGGTATGGCATCACAAGTAGTGACCCAAAGAAAAGGAAGGCTAATCCTATTGAAAAAGCATTTAACAATAATCTTAGAGAACAATTAGATGGTGAGATTGCAAGAATGTTTTACACGGGCAACTTGTCATTTCAATTTTCAAGGAACCCCATTATGTGAATGCCTTTAAGATCACTCGTAGTAAAACACTTTAGGGTTATCACCTCCTTAGTTACAATATGTTGAGTACACTTCTCCAAAAAGATAAGAATAACATCGAGGAGTCTTTACAACCAATGAAGAGGGCATGGCAAAGTAAAAGGGTCAGTGTTTGTAGTGATGGGTGGTCGGATGCACAAAGAAGACCTCTCATTAATGTCAGGCCGTTTGTGAAAGTGGGCCTATGTTCTTGAAGGCAATAAATTGTGAAGGTGAGTGTAAGGATAAATTTTTCATGGCGAACTTACTTATTGAATAAATCCGGGAAATAGGTCCTCAAAATGAGGTCCAAGTGGTCACCGACAATGCTCCAGTTTGTAAGGCGGCCGGAGATATTGTTGAGGCAAAGTTTAAGCACATCTTTCGGACACCATGTGTGGTCCATACCCTCAATCTTGCTTTGAAGAACATTTGCTCACCCGTGCCAAGACATCCGGAAGTGTGTGAGCAATGTAGTTGGATTTCAACAATCTCAAGTAATGCATGGTTGATTAAGAATTTTATTATGAACCATAATATGAGGTTGTCAATGTATAATGATCATTGTAAGTTGAAGTTGCTCTCCGTTGCCGAGACACATTTTGCTTCTACAATTGTGATGCTTAAAAGATTTAAGCAAGTGAAATAATGCTTAGAGCAAATGGTTATGAGTGAGAAATTGGACATTTATAAAGAGGATGATGTGGTAAAAGCAAGAACGGTTAAAGAAAAAAATATTGGATGAGTGCTTTTGGGAGGACATTGATTACATACTTAACTTTACTTCTCCAATATATGAGATACTTAGGTTGAGTGACATGGATATGCCTTGTCTTCACTTGATTTATAAGTGGTGGGATAATATGATAGAAAAAGTGAAGACAATTATATATCGGAAGGAGCGCAAGCAACTCAATCAGGATTCAATGTTCTTCAATGTGGTGCATGAAATTTTGGTGGACCGATGGACCAAGAGTAGCACACCACTCCATTGCTTGGCACACTCTCTAAATCCTAAGTAAGTCTTTACTTTAGTAAATTTCTCCTTGTGTTCATCATTATAATTTTATAATTCTTATCATATATAGTCTCCTAATCATTGTCCTCCACATAAAGACATTGAGACTACAAGGGAGTGGAAGAAATGTATTGATAGATTATTTTCTAATGAGGTGGAGCGAAGAACGGTTAATGAGGAGTATGCCACTTTTTCGCCATGTGTTGAAGATTTTTCGGGTATGGACTCTATGAAAGATAAAGGTTTCATGGCTCTGGTAAAATGGTAGGTTATCCATGGAGCTTCCACACCAAAACTTCAAATCATAGCATTGAAGCTACTTGGACATCCTTCGTCCTGCTCATGTTGTGCATAGCAATCTTCGTCTGATTTCAAGGAAAAGGCCCGAATATAAAGAAGGGGAAACTCATATGTGGGATGTTGGAGGAGATGCATTTGATTCCATGGATTTGGAAAATGCCGGAGTGCTTGAGATTGCAAACGTCTTTCTTGATGAACCGGACTTAGAAGCTATCATATTTACCCATGATGAAAGAAGTTAGAGCTTTGAGAAGTGATTTCTAATGTTTTACTTTGTGCTTTGTTTATGGATAGATCTGGCATTAAGGAAAGAAGCCCCGGGGGAACATAAATCAGTCTTACGTATTTTGTTTAATTTGTGCTTTGTTTATGGAGATTTGAATGAAGTAATGTGTTTTGTTAATGTTTTGAACTTATTATGAATGAAATATTAATTTTCTATTTTCTATTTTCTATTTATATTATCTTTTTAATATAAATTATTTTAATTGCCGTATCAGTGTTGTACCCGTATTCTACTTTTTAAAGATTTGCCGTATCGGCGTATCATATCATATCGCCGTGCTCGTATCCTTATTGATGCAACATAGCTGTCGGCACAATAGCAGTAGCAAACCAGCTGAAACCACTGTACCAAGGCAACCACATGAACGCCGACGTACTGAGGAGAAAGTGAACAACGAAACCAATGCCCACGACCTGAGAGAGACAACAATGAGGCCAGCACCCCGAAGTCGAAGAGGTGAGCGACGGCAGTGACTCGACGTGGAAGAAAAGTGACTCGATGCTGTCAATTCGAGAAGGGCGATGACGGCTAAACGTGGATGAAAATGATTTGTCCAATATAAAGTACCACAAGAGGAGGAAATGGATAACAAGAGACATCATTCCTTAATAATAAGTAGCCAAAACAGGAACCCATTAACCCACATAAGCCAATCTTGAAGCATCAATGACAACGAGTATGAGACGACAGTTTGATGTCAGAGCAAAGAGCCTGTCAGTGCATACAACCCATTCACCACTCACACGCCGTTGCTTTGGCAAAATTCAGCACCACCAAACGAACCGCACATCTCAACAAGCACAATGGCTACACATAGAATGTGGCTACACCAAGTGGAGCCAAGCCCGCACTGCTATGCATGACAAGAATACCATGAAACCTAGGCAACTAGGCAACCGATATGTTGTGGGTTTGTAACTCATAAGAGTGTCACTTTTAACAACACTGGTATTGGATTGAGTTTCTAAAAACAACCGTGCACACCAAGGTTAAACTTTACTGATGACACTCCGACTCACTACTCGCCCACTACTCCGAAGGCAACTGATACTTTGTGGCATCATTGCTACTTTTAAGAGTATCATCCTTGACTTTCTTGTGCATTGGGCTCGCATTGTGCACACACAAGTAATGCCTAGACAATCTTAATCATAGCTCAATCACCTCCGAAGAGAATTGGCTAGCTTCTTCCAAAGTCAACACACTGCCCACATTTTTGTGTGGCCGACAATTGTCTAGCTTCTTCATCAACTCTGCCGAAAGCCACTCTCGACATACTTGTGCACTGAGAATGTTTGGTGGCTGTATTCCCAACACAAAAGCATAACCGAGGATAACCCCAAGCTAAAGGTCATCTGAAGCCAACCCATCGTCACCCATAGACATTCCCTCGCATGCAAATGATTGTCTATACCAATCTTAGGAAGCATACCATTCACCCATTCTCGCCCCGTGTGGTGTGGCGGTGAGTGGATAGTTATAGATTAGGATTGAGCACTTGCCAAGGATCAAAATTTGCTATTTGGAAGAAAGAAAATGAAAGGTTTAAATGCAAGGGAAAGAAACTTGCAATAATGAACTAGATGATGAACTAGGAAACATGCAATAATGAACTAGATGATCAAAATCTAACCATCAAAAGAAATCGAAAAGGAAAGAAAATGAAAGGTTCATATGCTTATCAATAAGTATGTGATCATATATAATATGACCAAGATAATGTAAAAACAAAACAAGTAAACCATTGTACACATGTTGAAAATGAAACTACTCACTTTAAAGAAGTCTTCCCATATTTTTCACATGTGACATTATACTCCGAGGAATCTTTTTAGTAAATTCATATTTTAAATTATCAAGCAAAGCCTTAAAATTTCCTCAAGTAGTTAGTTTCTCATAATTTAAAAGTAATGCCCATAATAAAGGCATAACCAATTTGGAAAGTTCCATCGGTTTTAACATTTCCTCTATGATCTCTAATAACAAATCATGCAGGCGAAGGACCCATTAGTGTAGTAGTTTGGAGTAATTGCTCCACCATGCAAGGTCCTAGTTTCGAGTCCTAGCATCCGTGTTGTATATGTGAGTTTAGTGTATTATCGCCCTCTCAATGAAAGGGGAAAAAATAAAAAAAAAAAAAAAAAAAAAAAAAAAAATAAATCATTATTATGCTTTGCTTTAACATAACCATCAAAATTTAAATTGTAACAACCATAATTAGGTGGCGCCTAAGTAATCTGATTTCCATCTTTCAAAAAAAAAATCTTCTTCTTTTTGAAACAATGATGGGCATTCCTAAAATTAGAAATAAGGCTTTTAATTTGGAATATCATACTTTCCAGTTTTTCCAACAAATAGTAAAAGTAATTTATAAATAAAAATTAGTTAAATGAGACCTTTTCTTATATAGACGATATTGGAGGATGGGGAATCAAACCTTGGATCTCGAGTGCAAGGATAAATGCTATCACTTGAACTACAAGTCCTTCGTAAAAATAAAAAAGGGGAGGGGGGGGAGGGGAAGGGGTTTTTATAGTATATAAGAACAAATAGGAGGGCATGAAGACAAAAAGCGCCTCCAAATAAGAACAAGATGGTCCAGTTATTATAACCATGTCATTCTCCGATAGTGACATTGACCATAGGTGCTTTTTTTTATTTTTTTATTTAAATGATTGGTCTCTAATGGATTATTTTTTACTCACTTTTGTGCACTTGACATAAAAAGAAAAATTGCAAGGAAAAACATTATAATTAAAAAAAAAGGAAGCAACAAAAGATGGACAGTCTGCCCAATAGTGACATCCATGGATGTTATATTTAAAGTGGACCGGCATATCAATTTGTTTCCTCCCTCACATCGGAAAGGGATATTTTTAATTGCTTGAAATTCAAGGTTAGAAAGGGACTTTAAATTCATTTTCTCTCTCTCTCTCTCTCTCTCTATATATATATATATATAATTATAAATAAATAAATAAATAAAACCTCTTTGTAATTAATCAATATGTAATATTACAATTAAATTTGGCCAAAACATACGATTTCCCAAATACTTATAAGGAACAGTCCCTAAAAAGAAGAGAAATTCTTATATATATATATATATATATATATATATATATGAAACATGAGGGATAAACCCCATAACAACAACTAAACAACAATAATCATGTTAGGTTCAGTTAGTTGAGCTCTTCCATCTCTACCTATTGGGCATGAAGACAAAAAGCGTCTCCAAATAAGAACAAGTCATTCCAGTTATTATAACCATGTCATTCTCCAATAATGGCATTGACCATGGGTGCATTTTTTTTGTTAAATTGATTGGTCTCCAATGGAGTTTTTTAATTCATTTTTGTGCACTTGACAAAAGAATTGCAAGGAAAAACATTATAATTATAATAAATAAATAAATAAAAAAGGAAGCAACAAAAGATGGACAGTCTGTCCATATGTTTAAAGTGGACCGGCATATCATTTGTTTACTCTGCTCACATTGGAAAGGGATATTTTCAATTGCTTGAAATTCAAGGTTAGAAAGGGACTTTAAATTCATTTTCTCTAAATTTAAAAAAAGAAAAAAGACCACTTTGTAATTAATCAATATGTAATATTACAATTAAAATTTGGCCAAAACATACAATTTCCCAAATACTTCCAAAATACTTGTAAGGAACAATCCTTAAAAAGAAGAAAATTCTTTTATATATATATATATATATATATAGATAAACCCCATAATAACAACTAAACAATAATAATCATGTCAGGAGTGTAGTTAAGTTGGTTGAGCTCTTCTATCTCCGCCTATGTGGGCAGAAACCCTAAATCCAATCACCCAATGAATATTTAATATGAGTACCATCTCCCACACAGTCCATCAAATCTTCTTTAAAAGAATTTCTCATACACTTAAAATACCTTAACCCACCAATTATCTTTTTGAGTTAAAATTTTCAACCTAACTTAGCTAAAACAGCTTTATTAAAATGTTCCAAATCCCAAAAATCCCAAACCACCAAACTTTTTACCTGTAATCAATCTATAAGGAGATGATTTACATAAACCCCAAAAGAATTTACGTGCCACAATATCGATTTCTTTACTTGCTTTGGTGCCAAGTTGTTACACAAGTTTATCTCTCTTCACTTGTCATGTATTCTATTCCCTCCTTGGTGTCTGTCTACCGCTTGATACCCTGAGAATCTCACAAATCATATATATCATTATTGAAAGGATTAAAAAAAAACATGTTCCTTTATACCATATTAACACCAAACATATGGATTTGCCTTACAAACTCGTAATAGAAAAGAGAGAAATCGACAATAATCTCCATCTCTCTCTCTCTCTCTCTCTCTCTCTCAAGAATCTGTCAATATTCAGTCTCTAACACAGATCTTGAGAACTACCTTATATTCAGTCTACTGGAACCCTAATCTTCTGAAACCAGTTCCTCAGTTAACTTTGGAAACTGGCCTCAATCAATTCTCTCCCACAAATACAATGGTTTTTATTTTTGTCCTCACAAGATTAAAGACATGTATCATGTATATCCAAAAATTTTAGAAGAGAAGACAATCATGTTGATCCAACAGAAAACACACATCACTGTCAACAAATACATGAATGAGAGATAATTTATTATGAACCACAGACAAATTAAATTATATGATGTATATCTAATCTAAGCTTTCTGTATATACATCATTTCATTCTCCAAAGTTTAATATTTTTGATACTCCATGTCTTTGCTTTCCTTGTCCTCCTTTCCCTTGCATGGCTCTACAAACCCTACGAAAGTTTCAACGATACATTTCTCTCATAACCTTAATTAATTTCCTTAGTTTTCTTCTAATTAAGAAAAATATACAAGCATATATGCAGGAATTTCACTCCACTGGAACATCAGTTCTATCTTCTCTAACATCACTCATATTCTCCTTCAATATTGAAAATCATCATCATCATGCATACTTTCAAGGACACACACACACACACACATATATATATATATATATATATATATATGCGGTTGTGCTGATAGTCTTGCTTCCATTATTCACTCTCTTTGTGCACTCCATCCAAACTGACCTTTACGGATGGACTGATTTAAAAGAAATGATTTAAATTTCGACAATAAGGCGAAAATAGTTACAAAAGAAACTACAAAAACACTACACAGAAATTTGCAATGGATTTGAAACAATTACAAACAAAATATTTGAAGTGGATTCAAAATAACTATATGCAATTGATTATTTGAAATTCCTGTGTTTACAATACATATAACACGAACCATAAAGCTTCACAATTCTGATTATAAAACAAAACAAAAAACAAAAAGAAGAAGAAGAAGCCAAAGATCTTCACAAATAGTAAAATCTGGTGCTCATTACAACTCAAACATTTATTTCTTCACTTCTTAATTTCATGTTCTGTGATTCTTTAACAAACTTATTGATTCACTGTTCCCTTTCTTGCATATGCTTGATATTCAAACTCCAAGAAATGAATTGGTGTTGATAACATGTCAGTAAATTAAGACTACTCTTTATCCAGATCTGTTGTCCTGAAATTATTTCAAGCACGCGATCATAGATAGAAGGCTTAGCAAACTTAAAGGTTTCCTGCTGCTACAAAATTAGCTCATGCAATAATGAACTAGATGATCAAAATTATGGCCACATGATCGTGATATATATACACTCACATATTTGGGGAACTTTGGAACAGCTAGCTATAGGATTTATAATTGTCTAAAATTTGACCGACCTCTACATATATCTATAGCAGATCTCCAGATTAGGCTACAAAAATCTTTGTGCATCTACTGTGCATATCCATACTAATCTGAGAGGGAGATAAGAGAGTTTGTTACCTTAAAAGCCCCGAAATTGTTACCTTATGAGTAGGTAGGCCTCTTTTATGTGCATTCTTCGGTTAATAATTCAAAAGGTTCTGGACAATCAAAACCCTTTTGGATCTAACAGAAATTGGCAATATATCATAAAGAATTAAAGCATACACGCGCGCGCATACACACGCACATATATATAGTCATAATCTAATCATATATATGTAATCAAGACAAAGTGGATTCGTATGTTGAATATTGAACCAAGATGGCATTCACCTGCATTGGCACCTGCACCTCTTGCCTGTTCCTTCTCTTCCTTTCTACCTTCCATACATAAGTTTCCATTTTCTTAATTCTCTTTCCTTTTTTCTTGCCTTAGCCATGCTTTGAAGCTTTGAAGCAATTCGAAGCTTTGAAGCTCTGCTGTTTAAAATTTTGAGGAGATGAAGGAAGAAACAAGTGCAGGTGCAAATGCAGATAAAAGCAACATATTGGCATCTTTGCTAGTTCTGCTCCCATTTTCAAAGTTTCAAAGGCTGCAGTTTATTTTCTCTCTTGGTATAATAAAACTTCCACAAGTGCTAGGAGGATTTATAAGCAGATATTGGTTGATATTTCTGGAGAGAGAATGTGCGCGTGCGTCCGAATTTTTTTTCATTTATCAAATCTGATTAATTATTAAAGCAGAAATCGACACATCGGATTACTTTACTTCAATTCACCTGGTGGTAATTGATAAAATAAAAGGATTGCATTATTCTGACTTGATACATCACTAGTATGTGTTTATTTATTATTTTATATATATATATATTTTTAAATACAAGCGATAGTCTAAATTACAAAGAGATGAGAGTTTCTCACACGCACTACCAAAATACCATAAAGATTCGACTCGATTAGACCCTATTGGCTTCTTTCATGGATTTTAAGTGTTAGCGTACACACATTTTATCTAGATAAAATGATGCGCTATGTTATAAAATTATAGATCTGTACACACGTTGATAAAAATCTGTGTGAATTGATGGTTGAAATTGACTTGCAAAACATATCAAAGCGTCCTGAGAAGGAATATACCCGTATATGGCGAAGAATGCGTAGTTTGTATTGTTGTAAATGAAACATGTGCCTAACACATGGACCTCATAAAATAGAAAGTTCTTTCTTCTTTTTAATTTTCGAATAATACAAACAAAAAAAATAAGGTATTCAAATTGAAGTATTGAAATTCGTAACTACATGGTTAAAAGGTATCTCAAATTCGAACATGAATGAAAAGAAAAAAAAAAAAAAAAAAAAAAAGTGTGAAATTGGTACAAAAGCATCGAGGGATGGTGATAGATAAGAACATAAAGGCAACCATTTTTATGTGGTATGATGAACGGATAAGGATTTGACGAGCTCCATTATTATGGTATCATCCAAAAAACAGAGAGAGACATGTAACAGTATCCTCCTATTATTACTATATCTGCCCTAGTACTAAATGGCGCCAATCAGTCAGGGCCACGTGATGCAAAGCCCCTAAGCACGTGGGATTTGATGTCTCAAGTAATCAGAGGCTGCCACGTGTCTTACTGTACTGGAAAAACCCCTGGACATGAACAGGTGGACTGGAGAGTCGCGTGGGCTCTTCCTCTTTTTGCCTGGGCAAGGAGGTGGGGATGGGGGCAGGTTCTATGTTGGATTTAAAGACGAGGAGAGGATGCTTTCTTTTATTTATCACGGGGTGGACTAAAAGAAGCTTTTGCTGCCTGGCTGGCCATGCTATGTGGACCCAAACTCACTTCCTCGTGGTTTTTGCAATCACAGAGAGAGAGAGAGAGAATCTGTTGAGCATCATCATCGTGGACGTCTTCGGACCACAACGCCCCACAAACTGATTTCTTCTGGCTCATCAAATGAAATGATCATACAATTCGAATTTGGGCTTGTGCAGTAAACTCTGACAAATGTAATATTGGGCTTGCATTTATGGGCTTGAGTCTAACCTTACTCGACCCAAATGAACATGATTTGACTAACTTGAGTGGGCATGGCATAAATCCTCTTCGGGTCCCCAACCCTAACAAGGGTTGATTTCGGGGCAAAACGGGGATCGGATACGGGGATCCCCGAAGTATAAAAATCCCCGTCAAGTATGGGTAGGGCATGATATTGACATTTCCGTCTCCAAACTCGGCCCGATAATTATATATTTATTTTCAAATTAATAATTATATAATATAATACCCTTGTGTTACAGTGAAATAATTATTATATTTAATACTTCATTCCAAGTAAATAAAGAAGACCGGCATTTTGGTTCATACATCTTCCGCGAATGCATCTTGGAATCAATATTGTAAGTTTTTGTGAAATTAGTTTAAATAGATCTTAACTATTTCTTGTCCTCCAAAGTCCTAACGCTGTTCTTCAATTTCTAATTTAACCACCCAAAAATTGTCTTCATCACTGACAATAAATTTCATGAGATTCAGAACTATATTTATGTGCAATAGATCATATGATGCTGTGATTGGATCTAATTTGCAGTTTGTTCTATACATGTTGATTATCAATTCTTATCTCATAGCATATTATGGACATAGGTTTGCACCCTCTTCTAGAAGTGTAAGCAAGCTTCATGGATGATTGTCTTGGAAACATAAAGATCATTTTAAAAATTGTTTACACCATAATCAACTGAGTATATCTAGCCTCAAAACAACTAGAATCAAGGCAAACATGCCTTCTTCCCTGCCAAAGGAAGACACTCTTCTAAGGTGCCAGACACCTGCCGAAGCTCCCGACTGCCGAAGGGCTTAATTGCCAAACCTAATCTCCAAGACATGTGTCCACCACAGCAACTTGCACAAAATTCTACATCGAAACTTTGTGCAAACCTCCCACTTTCACTTCCCTATAAATAGGGAACAGTACCCAAGTAAAAAAGGGAACATCTCTATTACTTTTACTGTTACTCTGCTAATTTCACCATCCTTAGCTGACTTAAGCATTGGAGAGCCTTTGGCCGGCACCACACCGGTGTCTGAAGCTTAACGATTGCTTCTACTACTTTGTCTTCTACAGGCTCTTCCCTTACTGAAGGTCCTCACATTCTCCACTGCTGTCCTTTTCTCTAAGTTGACCTCCCAAAAAGAGCATCAATAGTTTGGCGCCGTATGTGGGAATCGACTACTGAATCTCATCTTTCTCTACCAGCCCAACTAGCTCCTTCTCCCATCAGGCCCCGTCGCCTCTTCTACACTTCACACTCTGCTATGCCGACCAAGGATAGCCATGATACTCAGCACCATACCCCCCAAGGGTACCTCCCGAAGAAAACCTTCAGCATATGCCAATCTCCAGGCAGAGGTAGAGCTCATCCGCACCAGCGTCGCCAAGATGTCCGACAAATACGAACATCTCCATACCAAAAATGTCGAGCTAGAGCTTGACTACCGCACGCTGAAACGTAACTGGAAGAGGACTCAAGCCCAGGGCTCCCAACGTGACTTCACCCAAGATGCTGAGCATACCCAGCCAAACCAGCCGGTGCACTCCCGCCATAGTGCCTCAGTCTAGTCTAGGCTCAGCAAGGGTAAAGGCCATTTCCATCCAGAGACTATCAAGTCGTGGCTTCTTCACATCTCCCTGCCGAATGACTAGCCCCATGAACCGATGAAGGTCTACAGAGATTGCAGAGACCATTTCTTGGACCGTCAGCAAGACCATATTCTTATCCCCGTTAATCTCCAAGATTCATGAGTGACACACCTAGGCCCTCCACTGAAGCCTACCCACTTACCCGCTGGAGAAGGCGCAGGGGACTCGGACGACTGGAAAATTATCACACCGAGGCGTTAGAAGATTGGGAATCTTACTCAACCCCTGCCAATCCACACCTCAAGCCTTCAGCACCCGAGACCCTCCGTCATGCCGACCCAGTCATGAGGCTTCTCTTCGAGAAAGTTCGGCGTTTGGAGAGTGAGTAGCACTGCAGCCACCAGCCCCTCTGGGCGAAGCCACGACTTGGGCCCTTTACCGAACGTATCCTCAATTACCACCAAGAGAAGGACATTAAGCCACTCCGTATCGCCTTCTACACTAGCACGGAGGATCCTCTCACCCATATCCATTTCTTCCGATCTGCCCTCGGATGCCATGGCCTTAGTGACGAAGGCATGTGCCTCCTCTTCCTTTCCACCCTCAGCTCTGCGGCCTTGAATTGGTTCTACAGGCTGAACCCCCGCACCATCAACATATTCGACAGTCTGAAGCAGACCTTCCTGGACCATTTCATGATCCAGACTGATCACCTGTACTCCGCAGACGACTTGTACGTGCTTCGGCAGGGCGAGAATGAACCCTTTAGGGAGTATGCAGTCCGCTTCAGCCACGAATACTCTCGTTACCCCAAAACAGACGATCGTGCTGCCTTTGATGCTTTCAAGAGTGGCATCTGCGAGTCCAACTTCCGGTACCTAGTCCACAGCAACCCTTGGAACACATATGCTGAGCTAATGAAGCATGCAACAATTCACGCCAAGGTTGAGTACTTCAATTCCAAGCGTGACTCAGCCACCTCTGCATGCAGCACCTTTGATGATCCTCCACCTGCTTCAGTACCCACTCCAGCCCTACCTCAACATTCTGCCCAGACACCAAGTACTCAGGGTGCCCAGCACCCCAAAAGGAAGGATAGCTACCAGCCCAGCGGAAGTAACCCTCCCAAGACAAGTGATCGTGCCCCACTCCCCTTCACACCCAAGTCTAGGTTTGAGGTCTTCACCACCCTGAACACTACCTATGAGAATGTCTTAGTACACGAGGCACCCATAATACCTAAGCCTCCCCCCAGGAGACTGACCAACAAACCTATGCCAAACACAGGTGTCTTTTGCCATTTTCATCAGTTCAGTGGCCATGATACCGAATATTGTGTTGCCTTGCGCAACATCATTGAATAACTTATTCGTGAAGGAAAGCTGGATAAATATGTGCACAACCTCCCACCCCTACCTAACCCTTACCAAAAGGCAGATCAACATGATCTCCACCATCAGTGATGGTCCTACCATGGCTGGAACCTCCAACAACTCCATCAAATACTATGTCTGCTCTTCCTATATGCATCAAGTCTTCAGCACTAAGCACGGACGCCTGCTTAAGACTTAAAATCAGGCTAGGCCCCCATCACCTTCTGTGAGGAAGAAGAACGTAGTGTTATTCTCTCACATGACGACCCACTCATTATTCGAGAAGGCAGGGATTTGGGCCAGGATGAGGGATCCCGACTAGTACAGGGACGGGGATTCCCCGAAACCGCTTAAACAGGGTGGGGTCAGGGGGACTGGGTCGGCAGTGGCGGAACTATGAATTTTTCAATGGGTGGGCTAGCTAAACATTTTTTAGCTTAAAATCTAATGATTTTTATTTAAACTTATGGTTTCTACAATTTTTCTATAAATAGAAAGTTTACATTAAATCATACAAATAAAAAACATAAATACATTTACCATAAGACGAATACATACTAAATGCAACCAAAAAATACATATTATCAAGGTGTGCCTATTCAAGTTATGTCATGTCGCTTATTGAGAGAATACAACCGTCAAAAGATAGCAGTGAATTAAATAGACTTCAAAAAAATATTTTTCTTAATTGTGTTGTATTTAGTTGTTTTTTTTTTTTTTTTTTTTTTTTTTTTTTTTTTTTTTTAATATAGAAATTCTATGATTGCATTCATAATTCAGCCAAAAAAGCCACTAGCCACAAAGGGCCAATACAAACTAGCCACAAAAGAGCCATTACAATAACGGAGCGGTCTAATATCAAAATTAAAACAATCTGGTGTGTCTCCACTAATGATCGGCAAGGATCGAAGAAACTCTGGCATAGACATCCCAACTAAGATTGCAAACTTAGAATAATAAAAAAGAGATAAAGCTTGAAAAAATCAAGCCATAACAATACAATTAAAACTCTCACAAAGGAGAGATGAAAAGCTCTCACAAAGGAGAGATGAAAAACTCTCACAAAAGGAGAGGTGAAAACTACACAGAGAATCCAAAGAGTCTCTGCAACTTATTCCAAACATAAAGAAATTGCAAAAAAGATGGTGGTGGAGATCCGACGCCGAAATGAAGGTGAAGATCCGACGCTAAGCCGTAGCCGCCTATAATGGTTGGATGAAAATTAGAACAAAACTAAGACAAATAGGGAAAATCCTGTCTCTGAAAAAGGAGGAAGAGGTGAAAGGAGGAAGATAAGAGGGGAGAGGGGGGAAGAACAATGGCTTCCTCCCCCCTCAAAGTGGAAAAGGCTCTAAGAGTGTTTTTTGGGAGAAAGGGGGCTAGGGTTTATGGTGCTCTATATAGTTTTATTTTTCTTCAAAATCCTTTCCTTAAACAACCATCAGAAATCAATTCGGTTTCGCTGATTTCATAGAGAAACAGCAACGAAACAGGGGAAAGACGAAAAAAGTGATAGAGAGAGAGAGTGAGAGAGAAGATATGGCTAGTGGGTGGGACAGTGACAGGGAATAATAGGGTACATTATTTATGTAGGTATAGTAAAATGATAGCAACTTCTAAAATAATAAACACCGCCACTCTTAGATTAGTGTGGACTCCACCACTTCTAAAATAATATTCAGAAAAATAGCGTTATTAGAGTTTTAGATTTCAAAGAAAAAGCTAGCCCACTCCACATACATTAAAAGTGGATGTTGGCATTTGAACCTTAACATCTTCTTAAATGATTATACAGTAAAAATTATACAAATGCATTTTCCAAGAAAGCAGCTTCTTAAAACCTTAACAACACTCATAATTATCAAAATTTGCCATTAGAGCGTTAGTCGAGTCCACTTCATTCCAACTGTTCCTAATGAGAAAGAAAACAAAGACCCTGTATGACATGACAGCATTTTCCACTGATCTTCCATTTTCAACAACTCAGCTACAAGAAAAGGAACCAAACCAACCAAAACGCACAGCACAATGGCCTGGGTGCGGAGTCAACCCATCCATCTCTCACTTTTTTTTTTCTTTTTTTTTTCTCTGTGTACATTTGTGTGCAAGTGCCTAATGGCTTTCATGTTTTAATGCAGATTTGGAACAAAGGAGCTGGGGATGAGAAGAAAGAGGTGCTACCCACCATATCGTTGTCTCTGCTACCCAGATTGAAAAAATTAAGCAAGATTTTGGAGGTTCTTATTCTCTCATAAACATAATCATGTTTTAGCTTTCCTTCAGCTTATAAGAGTGGTGATTTCCCCACTCCAATTTTATCCACTTACACTCCATTTTATAACTATAAAAAAATGTAAGTAGATAAAATTTGAGTGGGAAAATCATTACCTGCTTATAATTGTTTGAAACTTAGACATCACTTTGTTGGGGCCCACCTTGAGATGTGGTCCAATAATTTAGAGAGAGTTTATGGTTATTATTTGTAATTGGTAGAAAGCATTACCACCACACTAATTGTCGTTAAATGATTAAGTGATGTTTGAGATTGTTTCGGTAGGAGCTCGAAATACTTTCTAAACAACTAAAAGAGAGTTTCTCATAATGTTTGATAGAAGAACTTAAAACTAGTTTTGGCGAACAAAAGCGCTTTATGCTCTATAGGAAGTACTAAAAATTTTGAGGTTCATCAAATAGAAAGTGCTTTTAGACAAATATACTTATGACCAAAAGTGCTTCCTACATAAACTATCTCAAACATTCCCTTAATTCATTTAACGAAATCAATATAGTGGTAATGCCCCCAATATCTTCATTTGTAGAATTTTCTGTCTCTACAAAAACATTAGATCACCTCAAGGTGAGCACCGTGAGCTCCACTAATGCGATTCCTAATATGAAGGCGTTGAAAACAGTGGCACCTTGTCAAAGTGCCCATGGGTCAACCGCATGAAGAAGTTGATGCCCATAAAACAGCCTGAAAGAGAGGCAGGGGTCAATGGTAACAACAACAACAGCAGCATGGCAAATCAGATTCAGATGAAAGCTAGTAATGTGGTGCAAAATGTTCGACAAAGATTCCTGCCTCTAAAACCTTGGCATGATTTCAACAGGGATCTCCTGAAAGCTCATCCACAACGTAAATAAATTTATGATTGTTTTATTTTTTTTATTTTTATAAATTTAAATTATGGGTCTTGTATTGTATTTCTATGATTTTATTTTTATTTTTACAGAGACATACGATGGGAAAAAAGATGAGCTTCCATGGCACACATTGGATGGACAAGGTAATGGGAAGAATAATGGAGGAAAATAAAAGATGGTTTGCCGTCGTCACACGAAAATAAAATAAATTAAGAAAGAGAAATGTAATTTAAATGTTTTTCATTTGATGTTGGGGTTCTATGTCATTATATGTAATCTGTGAATTTTGTGACAAATCCTAAATTTGTCTCTATGGAAGGAAAAAAATACTTAATTTTCGTACCAATGTATCATGATGAAAGAGGTTTTATTTATTTTTTTTTTTTTGGGTGACCAATCACAAATAAAGGACACATAATTCATAAAACACCATTTTGGAATTAGAATGCCAATTTTCTCTTTTAGTCCATCTAATTTGCTTACATTGTTTACTCTAGTCCATGTACATACAAATATGAAGATTTTGACTTTAATTTAATTCCAACGGAATGGTCACTAATCTATTTAAGTGGGCAGCTATGTTACACAAATACTTTACTAAGTTGAAATATCGAAGTGTCGACACTTTTTTTTTTTTTTTTTTTTTTTTTTTTGTTACTGAATAATTCCATTAGGCACCCGCCATAAAAAAGGGAACCAAAACAGACAGAGCAGTAAAAAGGAAAATAGAGAGGGAGCCTGCATACAGGCTCTAGCAAAAACCAACTAAAAAGGTGCTAGCTAAAAAGCTCAAGATAGAGCCACAAAAACAAAGATTAGATCATAGCCATAGCAAGAAAGAATACAGGAATTCTTTAGACGCATTGCAGAGGCAACAGGCGTCATCATGGTAAGGATCTAAAAACCAGATGAAACAAGATTACGGAGGGCAGGGAAGACCATTCCGGGAAAGAACATGAACAAGAGAGGATGGGGGTCGATCGACCCAAACTTCCGTACCCATCCCTCGAATTGCAATCGCCGCTGCTGCATCAGCCACAACGTTGGCTTCTCTTGGGATCTAGTTCCATCGAACACTCGTAAACTTCGACTTCAGCTCCTGTATACGTCCCAATGAAGGATAGAGTTCCCAGGCCCCTTGGTAATTTTCCCCAAACAGCAATTGATGAGGGTTTAGAGTCAGATTCAACCCAAATGTGAGAATAGCCTTGGTCAGCTGCAAAGGAAAGGCCCTCAATAACAGCCCGAGCTTCGCATCCACAACAGACATAGACGTCGTCCAGCACACTTTACCACTTTTGAACTCCCCATGGTGATTCCTAATAATATTCCAATGCCAGTGTGCCCAGAGTTACTGAACCAAGCAGCATCAACATTTAGTTTCAAATAAGGGGTGAGAGGGGCTTGCCATAATGTGCTCCTCACCACCTCAGATTCCTTATCCACATCTCTGTTGACGGCCCCTAAAGTTGGAGCGGAGTTTAGAAAATCTGTCCAGGACTCCTTTGCACCCTGGATCACCAAGCCAGGATTTGGAAGCTGTTGCTCGAAAATGGCTTTGTAGAGAGCCTTCCAGATACTCCACATCAAGAAGGACATTATAGTAACAACACGATTAACCTCATCCTTTGATGAGCCAGCGAGCGATGTCAAAGATAACATCCAGCAATCAAGGCTTGTCACATGTTGCCTATCCCCTATAAATCCTAACAGGCTCCCAAACCAGACCCCCATCACCCATGGGCACGTAAGAAGGGCATGCTCAATCATTTCAGGATTCTCCTCACAGATCGGACATATGGAGGAGCAAGGAATGTGACGGCTAGCTAAGTTGGCCTTTGTTGCCAAACAATTTCTCAAGGCTCGCCACATAAAATGCCTAATCTTTGGTAGAGTTTTAGCATTCCAAATCAGTTTCCATATCTTCTTGTCCACTACTCAGGAACCAGATGGCCTACTAGCACTCCTCCTATTTTCCAAGTTACGTAAGAAGTGATAGCCGGATTTGATAGAATACTGCCTGTGTCTATTGAGAGGCCAGATAACTCGGTCCAACCCAACACTGTTGCCAATCGGGGTAGAGCAAATTGCTTCAATTGTTGGTGAGGTGCCTGATCGAATCTAGATTCCAAGACCTTGTATTAGGATCAATAATGGTAGCAATCCGTACTTGTTTACACATTTCATGATTTAGAGGGCACAGAGGCCAAGACCTCAAGGTAGTGTGAAGCCAGCGGTCATGCCACATGCTAATATTCTGACCATTTACCACTTGCCACTGAGCACCCCTGCTTATAACCTTAATCCCTTCCAGAATGCTTGACCAGCCCCATGAGGCCGGGCACCTTTTTTTGCATTGAGCACACTTTGGACACAACCAAGACACTTACCAACAGAGTTCAACCTATGGTCAAGAAACAATATGGACTATTTTGAAACTTTTACTTAAAACTAGGACCAAAACATAATTATTGAAAATCTTTTAGACAACATGACCAATTTGAGAATTAAAAAAGAACTGGGGTTAAGATTATAATTTCAAAACTCTTTTATACATATAACTATTATGGTTAATCATTTTATTAGTCCCTGAACTTAGACCCGATTTGCATTTGAATACCTCAATTTCTAAAATGGTTCATGTGGTCCTTTAACTTTACTTTCGTTAGGACAAATGGTCATGCTGTCAATTTTGTTAACTTTTTCTGTTAAATGCAAGAGCAAAATGATATTTTTATATTAAAACAAAAAAATGAATAAAAAAATCATATCTTTAAAATAACAATAAAAGAAAATCAAATAAAAAACCAACCAAAAAAAAAAGAAAAATTAAGTTTTGGGGAGTAGAAATCGGGATAGAGGGGAAGAGAGAGAGTTTAATTTTAATTTTTTATTCATATTTTCTTTTTCTTTTTCTGTTTACGTGAACAAATTGAAGTGGATGCAACCAAATTATGTCGACTGTTAAAATTGGTCATTCTAGAAAATAATTACAGATTATTTATAACTTTGAAAAAAATAAAAAATCATGCACAATTTTTAGAATAAACAATGACTCTTATCAGCAAAGGACCCACTAGTGTAGTGGTTTGAAACAATTGCTCCCCCAGGCAAGGTCTGTTGTGTGAAAATGCTCCAAGACCTTGTCATTGATGGACTATGCGACGACACACACATACAACCCCTTTGAGAACAAAACACATGCACACCGAAAAGAGAAATCAAACACACAAGAACACAAAGATTTATAGTGATTCAGCCTCATGCCTACGTCCTCTTGGTGATCCACCTGAGAAATTCACTAGTATGTAAGAACAACTTTGGTGCTTGCACCAATACTCTCCACTCCCTTCCTCCTTGTCTTTGCAATGAGATATATATATATATATATAGAGAGAGAGAGAGAGAGAGAGAGAGAGAGAGAGAGAGAGAGAGAGAGAGAGAGAGAATATTTGTTGAGTTGCTTGAGCATCACCACACTAGATTTCTTCAGACCACAAGGCCCCACACACTAATTTCGTCTAGCTCATCAAATGAAATGATCATACAATAATTCAAATTTGGGCTTGTGCAATAAACTCTAATAAATGTAAGATTGGGCTTGTATTTATATGCTTGGGTCTAATTTGACTCGACCCAAATAAACATGATTAAACTAACTTGAACTCAATCGGAACGAATTTAATTCTAACCCTGGATAAAGCAAACACATAATAACACAAAGATTTATAGAGGTTCGGCCTCGTGCCTACGTCCTCTCGGTGATCCACCCGAGAAATTCACTAGTATGTAAGAACAACTTTGATGCTTACACCAATACTCTCCACTCCCTTCCTCCTAGTATTTGCAATGAGAGAGAGAGAGAGAGAATATCTGTTGAGTTGCTTGAGCATCACCACTAGATGTCTTCGGACCACAAGGCCCCACAAACTGATTTCTTCTAGCTCATCAAATGAAATGATCATACAATAATTTGAATTTGGGCTTGTGCAATAAACTCTAATAAATGTAAGATTGCGCTTGCATTTATAGGCTTGGGTCTAACCTGACTCGACCCAAATAAACATGATTCGACTAACTTGAACTCAATCGAAACAAATTTAATTCTAACCTTGGATAAAATTATTTAGACTTCAAATTAGGGTTGGGCAACCCAACTGGACTATATCAATTGGTTGGCACTGGCCACCAAATTCACATCGTTTGTGTGCCTTTTCCAATGACTGACATAGAGAAATCAGTTCGGTTTCGTTAATTTCACAGAGAAACTGCAACGAATAGAGAGAGAGAGAGAGAGAGAGGAGAGAGAGAGAGAGAGAGAGAGAGAGAGAGAGAGAGGATATGGTTGGTGATAATATCTACATCATTAATATAGATATAGTAAAATTATAGATAAATAATGGGCATTGTTACTTCCTAGCACTCCAATATAGTCATCGCACTCCTTACTCTTTATTTTTCATTAGGAAGAAATGACAATAGTAACTTCTAAAATAATAAACACCACCGCTCTTAGGCTAGTGTGGTCTAGCGCAATGCAATATTCAGAAAAATAGAATTTATGAGGGTTTTAGATTTCAAAGAATAAGCCGAACCCAACTCACATGGCTCACACACACATCACATGTATGTGAAAATGCCTAAACCACCATAAATGATATATAGGGATATCAACATCATACACAACCGCCATCGCCATCATAAACCGCTTGAGGAACTCGACAACTGCCCCAGAAACTCACTCACCCTCTCTCTGCCTTTGAATACCACCCACTGGCCTCACCACATTTCCTTCTCTCTCCGCTCACAATTTACACAAGAACAAACAAAGAAAAAACCAAACAAGGTGAGAGCCAATTCCTCCACCTCTACTTCTCTATCTTTTAGTTTAACCTTATGCTTCTCTCTATTCTTGCATTTGCTTAATGGGTTTTGTATGTGGTTTATGGGTTTTTTGTTTGCTTTTGGATTTAGTGCAGAAAAAGAACAACAACAATGGCAACAAGAATTGGACGGAGTTGAACAATGCTAAATCTTTCCCCAAGCCAAACTCCAAATCACCTCTCTTTTCTAGGCCCATTTACTTTCATTTTCATGGAATTGAGCCATTTGTGAATTTTAAGCCCAAAAAATTGAAATTTTAGTTGGATTTTGTAATTTAAAAAAAGTATGTCCAAAATCGGAAAAATTGAAAACCAAACCAATTTATAGGCAAACTGGACTAGATAATTTTTTCGTCAAAACTAAACTAGATAAATAGTATCGATTTTGATTTGAGATAAGAACTGGACCGAACCAAACCATACCCATCCCTAAACTTTTGAGTGTGAAAGAGTGTTTAGATGAGTTGATATGCATCATGAATATTTTTGAAATTTTTGTGGGGAAGAAGAGAGTATTATTTTTCTTTGAACTTTTCATGACTTTTTCCTCCTATGCATATGGGAAGAAAACACAGCAATAATAAACTCCAAGTCCATGAAATACCACCCACCCTGGCAGATGGTTAGCCAACTTTAGAATTCTAAAAACTCAAGGGGCATGAGGTTCCACCAGATGTCAAGATGAAATCTCGGAGGTCCAAGCCCAAGCCACAGATTCACGCCCAAGATTTTCGGAGGTCAATGTGCACGTGACGAAGGCCTCACAAGGAAAGAAATCAAGGAGGTTGATGACGATTCAGAATTTTCCAAAACGAGAGAAAATCAAGCGACCATAATATCTCTGCCAACGTGATCCACGGATTCATGGGGCTTCAAAAGGAAAGAATTTTGAAAGAGTGGACATTTGGCCATTTAATGGCTAGCCCATGGGCTGACAAATGCCCTATATAAACCTCACCAAATGAAGACAAAACACACAACATCAGACAGACAAACCTATTTTTTGTCTCGCACTTTTCTTTTCCTAGACTTAAGATTTTACTTTTCATGCACCTAGTGTAGCGAGTTCTTCCTTTTCTTAGTGTAAGTTTAAATTCTCGTTCAATTTATATTTTCTTGTAATTTAAATTCAAGTTTATTTCAATTGCTTTAGTTTTCATTGTTATCACATTTCAGTTAAGTTTAATTTCAAGTTCATTTTACTTTATTGTTCTTATCGCTTTCATTTCGTTCCTGCTTTATTTATAGCTTTGATTCATTTTATCGCACTTTAATTCTTGTCTTTACATTATTTATCTTTTGCACTTTATTTTACGCATTTGTCTTTAAATTATATTTTAAGTTTAAGCACCTTTATTTTACGCACTTATTCTTCGTTTCATTACGTTTCACCTTCAATCTTCATCTCCACCCACTCCACATCATTTGGTCGCTCACATAAAGCCTTGACCAAGAGGTAGTGAAAGAACCTAGGCTGTGAAGAGCTTCCTTGCTTGGCCGAACAATCGTTTGATTAAAGTAAGATCTCGGACACAACACATCCATCTACTCACATTCCATTTAAGCCCAAATTCGAGGCTTGGTGATGGCACGCCCTGCATCCAAAAGAAGAAGGACCAAAAGTTCCTTCCATCGATCACCTTGACTGAAAAGAGGGAAACATAATTTGGCACGCCTAGTGGGACACACTCTATGAGCGACCGAAAGGAATGGCAACATTCTTATCAGCTGATGAACAACAATGGCTATGATTCTTATGGCTCGAATAGCCAATCCATCGGCCAATACTATGGTCAATATAATTTTACCCATAAAGGTGGGCCTTACAACCAATATGGCTCAAGTAGTCAATTTGGTGGCCAATATGGTGGGCACAACTATATGGGAGGATTTGGTGACCAATATGGTGGGCAGAATTATATTGGCAGATATGATCCTCTGAACCAATCCACATAGTGTCTTCATCAAATATCACATCCCTGCTTACCACTATCTTCTTTGTAACTGGATTGTATAATTTGTATGCTTTTGAGACTTCACTTACACCAAGAAAAATACATTTTTCACTTTTGTCATCCAACTTCTTTCTTTTCTCATCAGGGATGTGTGCATATGCTATGCACCCAAACACCCTAAAGTGATCAACCGCAGGCTTCAATCCACTCCAAGCTTCTTGAGGAGTCATATTCTTAACAGAAAATGTGGGACTTCTGTTTAAGATATGAACTGACCATAGCACAGCTTCAGACCAAAACTTCTTGGGAATTATTCCTTTGACTAGCAGACTTCGAACCATGTTGAGAATGGTGCGATTTTTCCCTTCACTTACACCATTTTGTTGTGGTGTATAGGCAGTGGTCAACTGTTTCTTGATCCCTTTCTCTTTGCAAAATGCATCAAACTCCTTCAAACAATACTCTCCCTCACGGTCAATTCTTAGTGTTTTAATCTTCTTTTCTAATTCATTTTCAACTAGAGCTTTGAAGCTTTTGAATGCTTCAAATGCTTCTGATTTTTCCTACAAGAAATATACCCATGTCTTTTACTAAAATCATCAGTAAATGAGATGAAATATTTCTTGTTACCATTTGAGATGGGACTTATTGGTCCACATAGATCAGAGTGAACCATCTCCAAGATTGATTGAGCCCTTGCTGCCTTGCCACTTGAAAAAGAGTATCTTTTGTGGTTCCTAGTGATGCATTCTTCACACACCCTTGATGGAGGAGTTATCTCAGGTAAGCCAATGACCATCCCTTTCTGGTGAAGTGTTCTCAAGCCATTAAAATTCAAATGGCCATATCTGTAGTGCCATCTCCACGGGTCATCTTCTTTGGCAAACAAGCAAGCCTGCACAGTCTTGATTTTCAAAGGAAACAATCTGTTGGAAGACATTTTTACAACAACAGTGGAGCCTCTTTTTGGATCATAAACTTCACACTCTCCTTTCTAGATTGTAATCTTGTAGCCTTTATCTTGTAATTGACCAGCACTCAGCAAATTTGTCTTCAAATCAGGAATATAAAAAACATTTGAGATAGTTTCAATAAAGTCATTTTTAGTTTTGATTTGAATATCTCCCTTACCCATCACTTTCACTGTTGATTTGTCACCAAAACTGACTACCGTGTGAAATCTGATAAGTTCATAAATTTACACATTTATGTACTATTTATACTTAGTTGTTTGTAGGAGAATTTGATTTAAAAAAGACTTATTACTTTATTTTCTCAATTTTCAGCTTTCCAAAGCAAGTAATTTGTTTTCAATGGAAATATAACTTTTTGGTGGAGTTTTAGTACAAAACCAATTGGAGATAAAAGCTTAGACCTTGAAGATGATTGTGGAATTTTTCTAGAATTTTTGGAGCAGCCAATGAGAGCAGTCTTTGAAGTTAAGTCAGCATAAGGTGCAATCCCGTCAAAATGTGCTGCTGTAGAAGAATGACTATTTGAAGACTTTCCTGATTTTTCCTCAAGGTGTGTGATATATGGCTGGAAAGATAAGACAAAAATATACAATTTACATATTTTTTCCGAATTTTCTTGGAGGAGGAATAACCCCAAACGTGCCTGCAAAGTAACTGACTTGTTATCCCAGTCCAAGTAGGAAGATGAGTCAATTACTTACCCATTTTGGATTTATGTTTTAATTAGGTTTTTCTTTATTTTTGGGGCTGCCGTAAAAGCCCAACTAGGGTAGGAATAGACGTGGGGTGTTTTATTTAAGCATGAGAAACAACTCCTTTGGGGGGACGAAAAGACGAGGAGAAATTGTTGACGCTGGAAGAATACTGCAATTGGCTAAGTTTGATTGTTTTTTCCTTATGTTTTTGTTTATGTCGAATTCTATGATTATGTGTAACTAATTTTCTCTTGATAGGGCATGATGTAGCCCTAGTATGATAATCTAGTTTTCTTATTTTACTTATCTATTGATTGCCGTTTGATGTTGGATTCTTAATCACTGTGCTTAATAACTTGGTTGATTATCTTGATGCTTGATCACCATCTAGACTTTTAATTGAGTTAATCGGATGCAAATTAGAGTAAATACCAGACTTAATTTGAGTCTTGCTTCTTGTGATTAGGATTTGTAATTTGTCTAGGGTAAATACCATACTTCTAGGGTTTACATGCTTGTTCGAGGTTTTCACTGATCTTAATGAGTTTCTATGTGTTGATATTTGACCTAAATACCATAGGCGAATTGCATGTAGGAATATACGAGTTAGCCTAAATACCATAGGTAATTCATGAAAAAGGAAAACTAAGTGACGACATCAAATAGTTAGTAAATAGGTAGGTGAATAAGAGGCTAGATCGGAATACTAGTGGTGAATTCATTGTCCTAGTGCTTTTATCAATTTGAATTTCTCATCTTGTATTTCGTGACTTTCTACTTATTTTGTCTTTTAATTTCGTTGTTAATTAAATCATTCTTTCAAAAACCCCTTTTGTGTTTACGTGAGTATGCTACATGTTTAATTTCTTGTTCATATAATTAGAGTAGTTAAAGTATTTTGTGAAGTAAATTAGGTTAGACTAATTGGAAGTTGAACTCAATCCTCGTGGGAATGACCTCGTATTTTGGATTCATAGTGAAAAAACCAAGAACACTTGCGGACGAAAATACAAAAACTGCAGCGGATAAGAACAGAATTTGAAACAAAGACAGAGGACTGCTACAAACATTATGAAACCAAAGAACTCAATCACCCACGACTAAAACAAACATTGTCCTCAATGTTTAAAACAAAGAAAACTAACTCATGCAAAATCAATTAAAGAGAGAGAGGGTGTGAGAACTACCTGGCTTTCTGTAGGTGCATGGATGAGCAAAGCGTAGAATATGTCGAAGTGAGAGAGAATAGACAATGTGACGAACTTAAACACCCAACTTACTTCTTGGAATGTCAATGGACCCGTAATAGCTCCTAAAACTCTTGGAATGCTATGAAATTGAGCTGGATATGTAATCATAAAAATCTGGAAATCCGACTTTTAGCAACGAAAAATCTGATGAACAACGCTGCTAAAACTTCTTTCATGACGAAAAATCATGAACACCATCGCTAAAACCTCTTTGGTGACGAAAAAGCTTCAAATTATAGGCAAAACAGCAGCTGCCTTTTTTGTGTTTTAGGTCCTTTTTTTGAGCTTCAAATCATCCTAAAACATAATGTAGGCCACCGGAGACCCGCAAACTTGGTCCAAAAGATCATAATAACCACTCTAAATACGTTGGTCACTTCAGATTAACCTGAAAAACACCAAAAAAGACATTAGGCAAAAATTTTGATTTTGACCAAAATAAGAACCTACTAAGCTATGTTGCTATTTTCTGGCATTTAACTTCAACCAATGACTAAAAAAACTACTGTAACACATCTGAAACGTGCTGCAAACATCCTAGGGCTAGAAAAATGCGAAATTTTTTTTTGGAACACAAAATCCTGTGTTTGATGATTCAAAACTTAACAAAAATAACAATAACAAAAACGTGAAAAATGCAAGAGAAATCACACAGAAACTGAAGACAAAAAAACAGAAACAAACGAAAAACAAAGGTGAGAATGCTTGGGTTGCCTCCCAAGAAGTGCTTAGGTTAAGGTTGTGAGCTAGACTTTGATGCACGGAGACTAGATAGAATATGCTGTCTCACTCAAAAGGAGTGAGGTCTTCTCTATGACAAAGGGTGACTCGAAGTAAGGCTTCAAGCGATGGCCATTCACTTTGAAGGTCAATACATCTTTATTATTCTGAATTTCAACGGCACCATGTGGAAAGACTTGCAATATAAGGAAGGGTCCATATCATCATGACCTAAGCTTGCCAGGGAAGAGTTTTAGCCTTGAGTTAAATAGTAAAACCTTCTGACCAGGATGAAACTCTTTACGTAGTATGGACTCATCATGAAACAACTTCGTCTTCTCCTTGTAAATTTTGGAGTTTTCATATGCATCATTCCTTATTTCTTCCAATTCATGGAGCTGTAACTTCCTCTTTTCTCCAGCAGCTTGATAATCATAATTAAGTTTCTTGATTGCCCAAAAAGCCTTGTGTTCTAGTTCCACCAGAAGATGACAAGCCTTGCCATAGACTAAACGAAAAGAAGACATGCCAATTGGGGTCTTGAAAGCTGTCTGATACGCCCACAATACGTCATTCAACTTGAGGGACCAATCCTTCCTAGAAGCATTCACCGTCTTCTCTAGGATGCATTTGATTTCACGGTTAGACCCCTCCACTTGCCCACTTGTTTGTGGGTGATAAGGAGTGGCCACCCTATGTGTGATGTTGTATTTAGCTAAGAGTGCCTTCAAAGGCTTGTTGATGAAGTGAGGGCCCCAATCACTAATCAAAGCTCCAGGCGTGCCAAACCTTGGGAAGATAGTGCCTTGGAGAAACCATAGGACAACCTTGTGATCATTTGTTGGTGATGCCACTGCCTCTACCCATTTAGAAACATACTCTGCAACTATAAGAATATATTGATAACCACAGGAGGATGGAAATGGTCCCATAAAGTCGATGCCCCATATATCGACCAATTCTACTATGAGAATGCTTTGCAAGGGCGTCTCATTACGTTTGGAAAGATTACCAACACTTTGGCATTTGTCACACATAGCACACCAATCATGGGCATCCCGAAACAATGTAGGCTAGTAGAAACCACTTTGCAAAACCTTAGTTGCAGTCCTATTCGCACCAAAGTGACCTCCACATGCATAGTGATGACAAAATCGTAGAACACTCTCTTTTTCAGTGGCTGGAACACATCGTCTTATGACATGATCAGGACATTACTTGTAGAGATAAGGCTCATCCCAGAAATAGAATTTGATGTCATAGAGTAATTTCTTCTTTTGCTGGTAACTCAAATTAGTTGGGACAGCTCCTCCTACAAGATAATTTGCAATGTCTGCGTACCATAGCACCTCATGACAAATGGTAAAGAGCTGCTTGTCGGAAAAGCTCTCATTGAGGGGAAGCACGGCTTTCTTATCTTCACTAACTTGGGTGAGGCGTGAAAGATGGTAGGCTACAACATTCTCCGCACCTTTTTTGTCTCTTATTTCCAAGTTGAACTCTTGGAGCAACAAAACCCAACGAATTAACCTTGGCTAGCTTCTTTCTTTGACAAGAGATACTTGAAGGCAGCATGATTAGTGTACACAATAACCTTCGAACCGATGAGGTAAGACCTAAACTTCTCCAATGCAAAGATCATAGCCAAGAGCTCCTTCTCCGTTGTCGAGTAATTGAGCTAGGCATCGTTCAAAGTACGACTGCCATAATAAATTACATGCGGTAACTTGTCCTTCCTTTGCCCTAGAACAGCACCAACTGCACAATCATTGGCATCACACATTAGTTCAAAAGGTAAACTCCAATATGGAGCAATGATAATAGGTGCAGTGGTTAGAAGTTGTTTTAAAGTGTTAAAAGCAAGCAAACAATTATCATCAAACTCAAATGAGGCATCCTTAGCATAGGGGTTGCATAGGGGTTGGCTATCTTGGAGAAATCCTTGATGAAGCGTTGATAAAAACCAGCGTGTCCTAGGAAAGATCATATTCCCTTCACTGAAGTTGGTGGTGGCAACTTAGAAATCAAGTCAATCTTTGCTTTGTCCACTTCTATGCCCTTGTTGGAAATCAAATGACCTAACACAATTCCATGGTTAACCATAAAATGACATTTTCCCAATTCAAAATAAGATTAGTTGCCCTGCATCTTTCCAAAACCAAGGTTAGATTAGATAAACAATTATCAAAAGAAGAACCGAATACGGAAAAATCATCCATAAAAACCTCTATAATTCGCTATACCATATCAGAAAAGATACTTAGCATACACTACTAGAAACTGGATGAAGCATTACACAATCCAAATGGCATTCTCCTATACGCAAACGTTCCAAATAAGCAAGTAAATGTAGTCTTCTCTTGATCTTCCGGTGCAATGGGGATTTGATTGTAACCTGAATAACCATCCAAAAAACAGTAATGTGAGTGACCAGCTAAGCTTTCTAACATTTGATCGATAAATGGAAGGGGAAAATGATCTTTGCGAGTAGAAGAGTTCAACTTCTTGTAATAAATACAAACTCTCCACCCAGTTGTCATGTGAGTTGGAACTACTTCATTATTCTCATTTTGTACAACTATAATTCCAGATATTTTTGGGACGACATGCACTGGACTAACCCACGCACTATCCGACATGGGATAGATAACGCCAGCATCTAATAGCTTTAAAACTTCAGTTCATACAACCTCCTTCATATTGGGGTTCAATCGCCTTTGCGCCTCAACAATCGGCTTCGAGTTCTCCTCCAAAAGTATCTTGTGCATACAAATCGATGGGCTTATGCCTTTGATATTAGCGATGGTCCATCCAAGCACTGATTTAAACTCTCTTAATACACGCAGTAGCTTCTTCTCTTCAATGGAAGTGAGAGTGGCGACAATGATGATTGGTAATGTATCATTCTCTCCCAAATATGCATACTTGAGATGTTCAGGCAATAGTTTGAGTTCAAGCTTAGGTGCCTTCTTAATAGATGGTACAATTCGAGCTATTAGAGAGCCAAGGCTTTCCACCTCATGCCTCTACCTTTGAGGGTAAGTTGGAGCATAATTTAGTGTCGCCACTATGTCCAATGCTTCCTCTTCCGTTGCTGGTTGTAACTCAAGATTTGCTAAGAAAATTTGTAACAAATCATCGGTGGAATTTGCCAGAAAGTTTGCATGTGCAAGGGTCTCGACAATGTCAATGGAGTTGCACTCTTCCAAGTCCCCTGATTTTTTAATAGCTTCAAACACCTTAAACTCAACGAATTCGCCTTGAACTCTCAATCAATGTACCAGTTGTAGCAAGGAAGGGATGGCCTAGCAAGAGTGGGATGTCACGGTCTTCCTCCATGTTAAGAACTAGGAAATCAGCCGGCAACACAAATTGCTTCACTTTGATCAACATGTCTTCAATGATTCCTTTAGAATATGTGACTGATCTGTCCGCAAGTTGAAGAGAAACAGAAGTACTCTTGAGCTTTCCAATACCTAATCTTTGAAAAATAGGCAAAGGCATAAGGTTAATGCTTAGCCTAAATCTAAAAATGCTTTATCAAATTGAACATCACTAATAATGCAAGGAATTGTAAAACTCCCTGGGTCCTTCAGTTTTGGAGGTAATTTCTTGAGCAACATCGCACTGCACTCTTCAGTTAATAACACTTTTTCATGCGGTGAGAATATTCTCTTGTTTGTACATGCATCCTTCAATAATTTTGCATAAGAAGGAAGTTGTTGAATTGCTTAAAGCAAGAGAATGTTGATTTGAACTTTCTTAAAAATCACCAGAATATCAAACATGTGTTGGTCCTTCCTTTGCTTGTGAACATGATGTGGGAATGGCAAAGATGGCGTGTAACTCTCTTCCTTTGGCTTCTTGGTTGTAGCTGTAATAGATGATGTAGGTAGGACTATTTTTGGCTTGTTAGAAGTAATATCCACATCCTCACCACTCTTCTTGACATGATCTTCAGCGTGGCCAGCATTTGGTGCACCATTCTCTTGTGGACCATAAGATTTTCCACTCCGCAGCGTTCTAATAGCCTTGGCATGCTTAGAATTTCGAGGATTAATTTCAGGTTGGCTTGGGAATGTGCCCTACACCCTATCATGCACAATAGTTGCAAGTTGGCCTACTTGAGTTTCTAATTTATTGATGGATGCTTGCATAGTATTCTGATTTTGTTGAGAAGTCTGTTCAAACGGAGCAATTAAGTCTTCCAACGCTGGTTTCTTAGGCTCACTTGAAGGCTGCCCTTGGTGATGAATAGGACGAGTAGAGCTAGCTTGTTATTGTTGGTTGCTCCATGAAAATTTGGGTGGTTACGCCACCCCGAATTATAGGTGTTCGAATATGGATCATTCTGAGGTCACTGAAACAAATTAACTTGGAGAACTTGTTCAAAACCTTGCATAGTAGATGGAAAAAGTTCCATTGGATGAGTTGGGTCAGAACAAATGGCGCAAACTTGCTGTGGGGAAGGTGGAATAGCAGCACGCATAAGAGTTTCAAGTTTTTTCTCAAGGAAATTTGAGCAGCGACTGCAATATTGGTGTCGACTTCATGAACTCCTGCCTTCACTGCCCCATTGTTGATTATTATTCGCAAGCAAATCAAGTTGATCAAACGCTTCTTGAGGTGTCTTCTCCATCAATGCACCTCCGCATGCAGAGTCAACTATTCGTTTGTTTGTAGTTGTAAGTCCTTCATAAAAGATGTGCATCTGCATCCAATCAATAATGCCATGATGAAGGCATTTTTGCAGCAACTCTCTAAATCTCTCTCAAGCTTCATATAATGGCTCATGCTCGCCTTGACTAAAATGCATGATATCTCTTCTAAGCTGATTCGTTTTCTGCACAGGGAAGAATTTCTGGAGAAATTTTTGAGCTAATCCCTCCCATGAATTAATAGATTTAGCTGGCAATGAGTGAAGCTAAGCTTTGGCTCTATCCTTTAATGAAAATGGGAATAGTTTCAACCTAACCACTTCATCAGAGACATTTAGGATCTTGATTGTGCCACAAATGTCGAAAAAATCCCTAATATGCATGTTAGGATCTTCGTTCGACTTCCCATAGGAAGATGGTAACAAGTGAATCATTCCAGACTTAAGTTCAAATGAATTTGCTTCAACTTCTGGTACTACAATACATGATGGAGTGTTGGAAAGAGTTGGGATGGAGTACTCCTTCATAGCTTGAGTGGGTTGTGCTCGTTCCATTGCTTCCTCTTGCACTAATTGTTTTTCTCCAACGTTCTTGTCACTCTTCTCGTTTATATTTTCAACCAAACCTCCATCTTCTTGATGTTCCAATGAGTGAGTGAGTTTGCCTTTTTGTTTCCTAACTGTTCTCTCAATCTCAGGATCAAACGGTATGAGGTCTTGACCTTGAGAGTGTGTTCCAGTCATACACTAAGTCAAACCTAATAAACAAGACAAACAAGAAACACAAATCAATTCCAATAATCTGAAATTTTTCAATAAAATAAAATAAAATAAAAACTGAAAAACTAAATAAGATTGAACTAAATCGTAGTTGACAAAGCCAATCCCCGACAACGGCGTCAAAAACATGTTGTGATTTTAGACAACCTGAAAAATGGAGATTATAAATATTAGTCTAAACACAAATTATACTCGCAAGTGCACAAGGTCAATCGTAATATAGTATGGCAACCATATAAAGAACGTGAAGTTTGGCCAAGTATTTTGTGAGATAAATGTAATTCTTTTTGCTTGGGTCAGAACTACAGTTTTGTTTATTGATTTTCGATTCTTTTCAACTTTTGGTTTTTATTTAATCAGTTTTTATTTATTTATTTGATTTATTTATATATTTATTTGTTTTTTTTTCTTTTAAAAATAATAAATAAGTAAAAAAAAATTGAAAAATGTCATAAAACCCAAAAATATTTTATTTTACTTAGGGTCTTGTTTTTATTTGTTTGTGGTAGTCACTTCCCAATTCTATGATGAGATTGAATTTTATTTGCAATTAACTTTCAAGAAGTTTTGAGCGTGACACTAAGTCTTTACATTATCTTTGTGTTAATCCTATTTTTGTGATTAGAATTGGGAAATCCTTATGCACATAGCCATATTAATATGAGTTTCGATTGGGGATTTCACATGATTTAAATGGCTAAATAAGAGCTAGTGTAAACTTATATAACCCTCATTATGTGAATTTTTGAGCCTATGCCTTCCTTTCTTGAGTGTTAAACTTATATAACTTTCAAGATGTTTAAACTGTTTGCTAGAACTACTTTCATTATCTATTTTAGGCATATTTCATGAACCACATGGATTCTAGGAAGTGATATAGGCCTTGTTTCTTTCATTTGAGCCCTTCTAGACAACCCGTATCACTTTTATCCCTAGTTAACCCCTTTGTGCCTTTTGTGTAAGCCTTTTTCATTCTTTACCCAATTCTCCTCACCTTAATCTATCATATGTTTATCATATACCCTTCTAAGGAGTTTTGTAGAGTATTTTCGTTGTTAAGGGAGATTTGCACAAATTGTTCAATCACGTGGAAAGTAAGGGATACTATTTCAAAAAAAAAAAAATAATTTCAAAGCCTTTTCAACTCAAGTTATTAAGCCCTAGGAGTGTTTTACATTTAATTCCCTAAAGCTATCTAGCCTGGGAGTCACTAGCCTAACACTCGTTTATATTAGGAAAGATATGATTAGAAAGCTGGAGTTAGGAAAAAAAAAAAAGAAAGAAAAAAAAAAAAAAAAAAAAAAAAAAACAAGTATCAGTATGAAGTTTCGTGCTCAAAGTGCAAGATGTTATAGTTCTCATGGAAAGCTCTATGAATTCCTTAGAATTTGTTCATCCATATCTTTTACTTGCTTCACCCATCACCCTAAGCCCCATTACAACCTTAGTGAAAGTCCTACTTGATCCAAGGAGAAGTGTGGTTCCTCATGTGAAGAATAGGTGTGGAAGGACTATGGTCGGATAGTTTAAATGTTTTCAAGTATGTGATATCTTTCCATGAGATCTTTTATCTATGTCATGTGCCTTTATTTCAATTATGTGAGTACATCCTATTGCTTTGATTCCTCTCACATATTTATGAGTGACAATAACTAGTCAAATTTCAAGTGCTTTTATTGGACTGAATATCCTTGATGAGATTTGAAGTTGAAGCTTGTTCTTATTTGGTTATTTAACTTGTGTGAAGCTTAAGTCGTGGGTTGCATTAATGTTGGCTATTTCACGTACTACATCCAAGTTGTTCAATTAAAGTTTAGTTAACCCCTTAATAATGTTTTGAGTTATTGTTGCATATTTCTTGGAAGTTAGTTAATAGTTGCTGATTATCTCTGAGATCAATATTGGGAAGTTAGTCGATTGCTTGTGTGCGTTGTCTTTGTTCTTTTGTTTTTACTTTTCGTTTTGTTTTGCTCGAGAACTAGCAAAATCTAAGTTGTTTGTATTTGATAAGTCCATAAATTTACACATTTATGTACTCTTTATACTTAGTTTTTGTAAAAGAATTTGATTTAAAAAGGACTTATTAGGCCATCTCCAGCCATAGGGCTAAATGTAGTCCAAGACTAAAAAATTTAGCCCCCCAAAATATTAATTTTTTAAAGAATAGTGCATGGCTAAATTTTTCCATCTCCAGCCATGCATGGCTATATTTTAGGGTCCTTTATATTTTATTATTTTCAGAAAGGGGAGTGGGGAGTGCTTTAATGATTGGTTGTTGAAAAGCACATGTATGGGGCCCACTATAAATTTGGCCTAGGCCAAAGTTGTGCTACATTTGGCCCGGTTGGAGGGCTAAAGGGCCAAATGTGGCCCTCCAAATTTGGCCCATGGCTGGATATGAGTTTTGCATTAATTTAGGGCTATATTTGGGATATAACTCGTGGCTAGAGATGGCCTTACTTTATTTTCTCAATTTTCAGCTTTCCAGAGCAAGTAATTTTTTCAACGGAAATACGACTTTTTGGTGGAGTTTTAGTACAAGACCAATTGGAGATGAAAGCTTAGACCTTGAAGATGATTGTGGAATTTTTCTAGAATTTTCGGAGTAGCCAATGAGAGCAGTCTTTGAAGTTAAGTCAGCATAAGGTGCAATCCCGTCAAAACTGTGCTGCTATGGAAGAATGACTATTTGAAGACTTTCCTGATTTTTTTCTCAAGGCGTGTGTTGGAAAGATAAGACAAAAATCTACAATTTACGTATTTTTGCTGAATTTTCTTGGAGGAACAACCCCAAACGTGCATGCAAAGTAACTGACATGTTATCCCATTCCAAGTAGGAAGAGGAGTTAATTACTTTCCCATTTTGGATTTATGTTTTAATTAGGTTTTTCTTTATTTTTGGGCTGCCGTAAAAGCCCAACTAGGGTAGGAATAGACGTGGGCTGTTTTATTTAAGCATGAGAAACAACTCCCTTGGGGGGACGAAAAGATGAGGAGAAATTGTTGGCGTTGGAAGAGTACTGCAATTGGCTAAGTTTGATTATTTCTTCCTTATGTTTTTGTTTATATCGAATTCTATGATTATGTGTAACTAATTTTCTCTTGATAGGGCATGATGTAGCCTAGTATGCTAATCTAGTTTTCTTATTTTACCTATTTATTGATTGCTGTTTGATGTTGGATTCTTAATCACCGTGCTTAATAACTTGGTTGATTATCTTGATGCTTGATCACCATCTAGACTTTTAATTGAGTTAATTGGATGCAAATTAGAGTAAATACCATACTTAATTTGAGGCTTGCTTCTTGTGATTAGGATTTGTAATTCGTCTAGGGTAAATACCATACTCCTAAGGTTTACATGCTTATTCGAGGTTTTCACTAACTTTAATGAGTTTCTATGTGTTGATATTTGACCTAAATACCATAGGTGATTTTCATGTAGGAATATACAAGTTAGCCTAAATACTATAGGTAATTCATGAAAAAGGCAACATCAAATGGTTAGTAAATAGGTAGGTGAATAAGAGGCTAGATCGGATTACTAGTGGTGAATTCATTGTCCTAGTGCTTTTATCAATTTGAATTTCTCATCTCGTGTTTCGTGACTTTCTACTATTTTGTCTTTTAATTTTGTTGTTAATTAAATCATTCTTTCAAAAATCCCTTTTGTGTTTACGTGAGTATGCTACGTGTTTAATTTCTTGTTTATATAATTAGAGTAGTTAAAGTATTTTGTCAAGTAAATTAAGTTAGACTAATTGGAAGTTGAACTCAATCCTCGTGGGAATGACCTCGTATTTGCCATACTATATTACGATTGACCTTGTGCACTTGCGAGTATAATTTGTGTTTAGACTAATCTTTATAATCTCCATTTTTCAAGTTGTCTAAAATCACAACAAAAGCTTTCATCCAAATTAATAAAGGAAGACTTACATCCACTCATGTGATTGCTACAATCTGTGTCCACATACCATGTCTCCTAATCAGTCTCTGTTGGTGCATGAAAGCCCATCAAAAGTGTCTCTTCCTCCTTATTTTTCTCCATGACTTTTCTCCTTTTTCTTTTGGTAACTTTGTGTAGCACTCATTCTTGTAGTGCCCAAAATTTTCACATCTATAGCACTCCACTTTTGACTTGTCAAAGTGGTATGCTCCTTTTTCTTCAGAGTCATCATCTCTTTTGAAAACATGAAATGACTTGCTGTCGAGGATTAAAATATCAGCCATGTAGATAATATCGGGCTTTTAATTTACAGATATTTCGAGGGATATATTGTTATCGTTTTAGGTATCTGGAAAAAATCAACAAAAAAGACAAATATAGGCATTGAAACACATAATTTTGGTGTAAAACTTTCATAGATGTTATGTACATTATCAATGAATGTATTGAACAAATAAAACTCAAAATTTACTAATAATAAGATATACATTGATGAAATATAAGTGGTATGTAATGCGCATTAATGAAAAGTTTGAAAATAAAATTTTGATTAGAATGAATAAACCATGCATAAATCCATAGTTTGTTTAAACATTAGATTACAATTTAGATAAGTGTCCACCTACATAAATGAAGAGCTCCTATGAGGTTCAAACAATGAGGAACAACCATCCAGATTCATACAATAGTCATACCAAGTCATGTAACCCGAGCAGTTTGTAAGCCATGTTAGAACATGGTGCACATAAGTCTCTCTCGAGCTCCCTACTATTCTCCCATATATGGGATAGTTAGGATTAACCCAACTAGCAGGTACATAATTTGTTTCATCATCTTGAGCTCCATAACTAGTTCTACTATAATCAGACATGACATAACCATAGCCATAATAAGATTCATTTGAGTTAGTAGTAGGTCTAGTTCCTATGCTCATAGATCCAAAATTGATCGCCATGTCCTCTTCAGATGGATTGGAGGTATGTGGGCAATGGACTGTGCATAGATTCTTCATATTAATAAATTATAGGGTTCTGGGCAAGGATTAGCAATTTTTGGGTTTCATTTGCTTTAATTGCCTTCAAAACTTCTGAATTTTTTTTGGGTTCTATTATGGGTATCGGAAAATATCGGGGATATAGACAAAATATCGGGAATATCGCACTTATCGGGGGATATATCGTCAATACATGGGAAGATATGGCCTTACTCCCCAGTATCGGTGTCGATAGTTGAAAATACCGATATATCGGTGTATCGGCCAATATTTCAATCCTTGCTTGCTGTCATCTCTATGTCCAAACCGTCCCCCACCTCGATGACCTCGACCACCTCTTCCTCTACCACGTCCACCTCTTCCTCCTCGAGAACTTGAGGGCTCATAAAAAGTGGAAGCTTTCAGAGCTGTTTGTTCTTCACTGGCAGTGGTGCGATTAAGTCTTTGTTCATGCACTAACAAAAAGCTTTGTAGTTCATCAACTCATAACTCAGCAACATTCTTTGCCTCTTCAATTGAACAGACAATGTAGTCAAATTTTGGAGTCAATGATCTCATAATTTTCTCCACAACTTTGACTTCTTCCATGGTGCCACCATTGGATCTCATCTTGCTTGCTATTCCCAGAGTTCTAGCGAAGAAATTAGTGATGGACTCTCCTGATTTCATTTGTAGAGTTCAAAGTCCCTTGTTAGAGTTTGAAGCACTGCACGATTCACCCTCTCTGACCCTTCATATTTCTTCTTCAAAGAATCCCATATTTGTTTGGAGGTCTCCTTCTCGAGTTAGTCTCCAAGATAGATCGATCAAGTGCCTGAAAGAGGTAGTTTTTCACCTTCAAGTCCTTCAGCTTCTGTTCAGCAAACCTCTTTTGTTGTTGTTTAGTCAACACAACTCCCTATGTTGGGGCGTCAATTCCTGATTCCACAATATTCCAATACTCCTTTTATCTGAGAAAATTTTCCATCAGCATGCTCCAATGGTCGTACTGACCATCAAATCTTGGAATCGCTGGTTGAACAAAACTCTCAGTGGCTTTGTCGGTTGCCATTGTTTCTTGTTGCTGCAAGACACAATCTCTCACCTTTTTCAAGTTTGTTCAGGCCCAGAATGGGCTCTAATACCAAATGTTGAGAAACTGGAATTAACTTAAACGTAAAAGGATTCTTTGAACAAACGTATTTCACAGTACAAGGATACTGCAGTTTTCCTCTCTTATATATATCTGAAAAACAAAGCTTACAAAATAACAATCTCCACAATAACCATTAACACAATAAGTGCAGATTTTGTAGAGTTCAACTACCTTAAGCAACGGAAGCAAATTTGAACGTGGTGAACAGACTAAACCACAACTTCTACATTCTAGGACTCCAGCTTGACTTTGTCTCTACGTGGCCATGTTAGCATTATTTAATTAAAAACTAATTAAACCTAACTAAATAACTTTTAACAATAAATTTATAACACTACCTGACATGACATGTGACGACAATCTTAAAAATTTCTCATCAAGTTGGTTCAAATGTGGACGTATTAAGTGGACTTCAAAATTGGCCCCTCTGGCAATTTATCATTATTTTCATAAAGGCTTTTTATTACAAATGGTCCCTAACATTTGCAAAATTATCACCTTTCGTCCCTAACTTTTTTTGTGACACTACTAGTCCTTAAGGTTACCCTCAACACATCAAAGTGGTCCCTGCCGTTAGCTTCCGTCAAATTTTCTGTTAAATTGCTGACATGGCACGTGTGGAGCCCACACATCCAATGGTATAAAGCCACGTGGCTTTAAATAAAATAAAAATATATTTTAAATATTTTAAAACTTAAATCCATAAAAACAAAAACAAAAATACCTGCACCCTCTGCATTCTCACTCTGCTAGTGCCCTTCCCCCCTTGCAAAAATGCATCTCTTTTTATACAGAATGCTACCAACAGAAATAATCTGATTCCATGGAAACTCACCAAACAAGAAAGGAAAGATATATATCAAATGCATCCTAAACGGAGCCTTAATAGCCAAAACCACAATGAGCCAACTTCACAAAACTCCAAGCACAAATCAAAGAATCAAGGCCAACAAACAAAAACGCACAAAAAATCATAAAAATTGTGAATTTGAAAGAGAACGAGGAATTACCTTAGAGTAAGGCACGATGTGATCATAATCATGACAGAGGCAACCTGGGCAACCGACGAGCTTCCAGAACACGGTGTTTCCAAGAGCGTCTCGATGCCACCGGTCTGGGTCTCGACCTCTGATCTTCTCAACCTTTCCCAGCATTGCTGCTTCACATTGTACGGAAAGATTTGTGGGTTGGTGTTAGAAGAAGTCACGAGCTCTTGAAGCTCTTCCAAGTCCCGATTGAGAAGAGAGGAAGAGGAGGGAGAGAGACAAAAGGTGGGTCTGCAAGGGAGAAGAGCGCTGACAAAGTGAGAATGCAGAGGATGCAGGTATTTTTGTTTTTGTTTTTATGGATTTATGTTTTAAAATATTTAAAATATATTTTTATTTTATTTAAAGCCACGTGGCTTTATACCATTGGATATGTGGGCTCTACACATGTGCCATGTTAACAATTTAACAGAAAATTTGACGGAAGCTAACGGCAGGGACCATTTTGATATGTAAAGGATAACCTTAAGGACCATTAGTGTCACAAAAAAAACGTTAGGGACAAAATGTGATAATTTTGCGAACTTCATGGACCATTTGTGATAAAAAGCCTTTCAGAAAACCAAAAGGTACATACGCGCTGTTTAGCATAAACAATTACCCTAATTACATACCTAAAACTCAAGTTCATGACAAAAAACAAAAAGGAGATTCGCTATTATACCCAATATAGGGACTCATATTATAAAAATACCCTAATATGAAATGGAGAATCGGTCTTTGTTTCTTTAAAATGGCCACCATATCTCTCCTGATCTTGCACCCATCTCACATTTGGACTCTGTTGTTGACAAGAAAGAAAGAAAAAAAAGCAACCAAAACTACTCAGGATGGCAAACGTTCGTCGGCAAACTTGATCCGGCTTAAAGTCTCAGTTTTCTCTTTGTGTACGCTTGTGTTGTGTGTGATTATGGGTTTTCTGCAATTTTTTTAATGCAGAACAAACGCGCTGCGGCTGGCGACAGAAGCAAAAATGGTAATAGAGGATCACTCTCTCTCTCTCTCTCTCTCTCTCTCTATATATATATATATATATATATATGTTCTTTTTCTTTGTCAAATACTGTCACAACAGAAATTACTTATTTTTTTTATTTTTTATTTTGAATCTTCTGCAGAACGTAAGGCCGCAAGAAAAGACAGTCGGAAAGCAGCTCCGCGAAGTTAGTCAGCTGTTTTCTTCACTTAGTTGACTTTTCTTTTTTGGGTCGAATTCGAATACTTTGCTTTCTTCTATATGCTGCGTAGCTTAATTAAAGGAGCACAATAGTGTATGTTTTTTCTATAAACAATTTTGGAGGCGGAGAGATGATTTCATCTCAAAATAATTTCGGGTTTAGTTTTTCTTGAATGCAGCCAAGAACGTTCTCAAAGAACCTTAGTATGCCCTGATTCTAGGATGGGGTAGCCGTCCTTCTCCCTAAATTTTTTGTCATAAAAAAAAAATAGTGCTCTGAATTTCGGTGGTTAAGCACCTTTGTTATTTAATTACTGATGAGTGGGCAAACTTTGTTATTTAATTTCGGTGGTTAAGCATCTTTGTTATTTAATTATTGAATTTAGGTGTCTTGCCTCTGGTCTTAAGTTGCTGAAGGGTGCTGCTATCGTGGCAAAAGCTGGAGTGGATATCGCAAACAAAATAGGTAGTTCGTAAAAACTGTTTTGTGAAAATTGCTTCAATTAAAAAACAAGTCTATGAGTAAAGTATTGAAAATAAACTGATATGACGATATGATACAGAAACCGTTCAAGAGTCCTATAACCCAACCCGAGCCCGTATCCAATATCATACACCCTCTCTCAAACCTGTGAATATCACACTCACACCCAAGAGATATACCCTCTATTAAATTCTCCCTTTTGTTTTCTGACCTAGAAAACCCTTTTCAGTTTTTTCTTGAGGATGACAGAAACGTACAAGGTTGGTGCCTTTTATAAGCATCATCGCATGCCCTGCATTAAGCAGAAAAACTATGCTTTTTCTTTCATCCATTTTCTCACTCTCCCGTACACCATTTTTCTTTTTCCTTTATTTTATTTTTATTATTTTCTATTTCTTACAAAGTTCTCTCGTTATTTTTCTCTCATCCACCAAAGGAGGGACAGCCATCGTTCTTTGCAACGTCAATATCAATTTTGACAAGAGGAGCATTTCGACCCAAAAAAAAAGAACTGACGAGAAGGCAAAGAGAAAGCCCGACGAAGACAAGGCAAAGAGAAAGTAAAGGCATAGGGCATAAAAATGGGATCGATCTTAAATATCATAAGAAGGGTGGCAGAACAAATGAACATGAGGATGGCAATTCATGCGTTGCAGGAGTGAGGCTTCTTTTGTTTATATTTTTACGTGCGTTTTGAGTTGTATAAGGTTCACAGTCTATATTTCTCACTACTGCAATTTGGGGTTTGCCCCTTTCTTGTTTCAGATATAATGTTTTACTAATAAGGATGTGATAAATGAAGTATTCTTTGTTTTGCTTTAGAAAAAGCTCAATCAAGAGGCCCATATTCAGTTTGCTCATCTTCTCTGTTTTGCATTTCACGCTTTGAGCACTGTTCTTATCTTATCCATTTCGTACGTCGATTTCACACAGCTCACACAAAAATAATGATTCAATAGCGTCCTTTCCCTTCCTTTCCTTTTGCTCGTTTCTTTTTCTCTCTCAGCTTCCTATGTGAATACTTAACCTCTTTTCAAGTCTCTCGCTCAACACTTGTTCTGTGCTCTCTTTTCAATTCCTTTTAGTGGCGATTTCTCTTTTCAATTTTTTGTAAGAGTTGAGGTTCTTTTAGTGTGCCATCGTTTTGTTGAAGGTTTTGGAGTTTCTTGTGGTTTTTGAAGGTGGATTAGAGCTTGCATTGATGTAGAATGGGCCTACGCCACTATTACAATCGAGATGATTGTTGCTAGAAATGTTGGGGAGCAAATGTTAGAAAAGGGATTAAGGATGGTTGATCAACTCGACCGGTCATCAGTTCTTTGTTCCACGTTTGCTGCTCTCTGACGAAATCCGACCAGTCACCGTGGAGTTTTTTTTACCAGTCCTGCATCATGGTAAACATATCACGAAAATAATATTGCTTAACAAGGTTGTGAATCAGACTCCACTCGGCAGGATAATATGCAAAAATCTAGGAAGCAACAAGGTAAAATTCCTATCACTTTTTGGTGTAGGATGAAGAGACTTCTTGTGAAACAATTCTTTCCTTTTGAATATGATCTATATATGTTAAGGTTTGGTTACAAGATTGATCAATCAAAAATCATGGTGAGCCAAGATGGAGGAGAAAGTCAAATAGGAAGAAATCGTAATGGAGGCTGAATTAATTGATTTTTATTTAAACTTATTGTTTCTACAATTTTTCTATAAATAAAATAAAAAGTGTACATTAAATCATATAAACTAAAAATATAAATACATTTAACATAAGACAAATGCATATTAAATGCAACCAAAAAATACATATTATCAAGGTGCAGTCCCGATCTCTTGGACTACAGGGGTCCAAGAGATTTGTGATCACTCTCCGTTGGATGTAAATTTAACGGTTCACTCACTCTTGCACTCTTTTTAAGAAACTTTTTTGAACCGTTAAATTAACATCCAACGATGAGTGACCACAATCTCTTGGACTTCTGTGGTCCAAGAGATGCCTATTCAAATTGTGTCATGCGCTTATTGATAGAATACAACCGCCAAAAGATAGTAGTGAATTGAATAGACTTGAGAAAAATAAGATTTTCTTAATGTTGTTGTTTATGGTGGTTATATAGGTGGTTATTTTTTTTTTTTTTTTTTTTTTTTTTTTTCTTTTTTCAAATCCTTTCCTTAAACAACCATTTGACTTCATATTTCCTTAATGTTTTGTAGTTGCTAGTTTGCCATATATATAGGTTTGTTTTTAGTTCAAAAATCAACCTGGGCTACAGCCCACCATAGCCTTATGGGTGATTCCGCCAGTGGGGGCCGGGGATGCGAAGTGGGGACGGGGATGGTATTGCCATACCCGGTCCATTGCTATCCCTGAGCTTGAGCTCAATCAGAACGAATTTAATTCTAATCCTGGATAAAATTAGACGTCAAATTAGGGTTTGGCAACCGAACCAACCATATCAATTTGTTGGCACTGGCCACCGAATTGACATCGTTTGTGTGCCTTTTCAGAAGACTGACATTTAGAAATTAGCTCAGTTTCGTCGATTTCATAAGAGAAACCACAACGAATCAGAGAGAAGACGAAAAAGGTGATAGAGAGAGAGAGAAAGAGAGAGAGTGAGAGAGAAGACATGGCTAGTGGAAGGGACAGTGACAGAGAATAATAGGTACATTATTTATGTAGGTATAGTAAAATGATAGCAACTTCTAAAATAATAAACACCGCCACTCTTAGATTAGTGTGGACTCCACCACGTCTAAAATAATATTCAGAAAAATAGACGTTATTAGAGTTTTAGATTTCAAAGAAAAAGCTAGCCCACTCCACATACATTAAAAGTGGATGTTGGCATTCGAACCATGTAAAAATTATACAAATCCGTTTTCCAAAGAAAGCAGCTTCTTAAAACCTTAACAACACTCATAATTATCAAAATTTGCCATTAGAGCGTTAGTCGAGTCCACTTCATTCCAACTGTTCCTAATGAGAAAGAAAACAAAGACCCTGTATGACATGACAGCATTTAAATTGAAAATGGGAATTAATCTTGAATACAATCCTTAAATACCCGCCATATATCTCTCCTCATTTTCCACTGATCTCCCATTTTCAACAACTCAACTACAAGAAAAAGAACCAAACCAACCAAAACGCACAGCACAATGGCCTGGGTACGGAGTCAACCCATCCATCTCTCACCTTTTCTTTTTTTTTCTCTGTGTACATTTGTGCAATTGCCTAATGGCTTTTATGTTTTAATGCAGATTTGGAACAAAGGAGCTGGGGATGAGAAGAAAGAGGTGCACCACCATATCGTTGTCTCTGCTACCCAGATTGAAAAAATTAAGCAAGGTTTTGGAGGTTCTTTATTCTCTCATAAACATAATCATGTTTTAGCTTTCCTTCAGCTTTTAATTGTTTGAAACTTAGACATCACTTTGTTGGGGCCCACCTCGAGATGTGGTCCAATAATTTAGAGATGCTTACTATTTGTAATTGGTAAAAAACATTATCGCCACACTAATTGTCGTTAAATGATTAAGTGATGTTTGAGATTGTTTCGGTAGGAACTCGAAATACTTTCTAAACAATTGAAAGAGTTTCCCATAATGTTTGATAGAAGAACTTAAAACTAGTTTTGGCGAATAAAAGCGCTTTATGCTCTATAGGAAGTACTAAAAATTTTGACGTTCATCAAATAGAAAGTGCTTTTAGACAAAATGCTTATAAGCAGAAGAAATGTTTCTAAAAAATATACTTATGACCAAAAGTGCTTCCTACGTAAACTATCCCAAACATACCCTTAATTCATTTAACGAAATCAATTTAGTGGTAATGGCCCCCAATATCTTCATTTGTAGAATTTTCTATCTCTACAAAAACATTAGATCAGATCAAGGTGAGCTCCACTAATGCGATTCCTAATATGAAGGCATTGAAAATACTGGCACCTTGTCAAAGTGCCCATGGGTCAACCGCATGAAGAAGTTGATGCCCATAAAATAGCCTGAAAGAGAGGCAGGGGTCAATGGTAACAACAACAACAACAACAGCGTGGCAAATCAGATTCAGATGAAAGCTAGTAATGTGGTGCAAAATGTTCGACAAAGATTCTTTCCTCTAAAACCTTGACATGATTTCAACAGGGATCTCCTGAAAGCTCATCCACAATGCAAATAAATTTAAATTAGGTGTCTTGTACTGTATTTTTACTGTTTTATTTTTATTTTTATTTTTACAGAGACATATGATAGGAAAAAAGATGAGCTTCCATGGCACACATTGGATGGACAAGGTAATGGGAAGAATAATGGAGGAAAATAAAAGATGGTTTGCCGTCGTCACACGAAAATAAAATAAATTAAGAAAGAGAAATGTAATTTAAATGTTTTTCATTTGATGTTGGGGTTTTATGTCATTATATATGTAATCTGTGAATTTTGTGACAAATCCTAAATTTGTCTCTATGGAAGGGAAAAAAAAAACTTAATTTTCGTACCAATGCATCATGCTGAAACTGTTTTTTTTGGTGACCAGTCACAAATAAAGGGCACATAATTCATAAAACACCATTTTTAGAATTAGAATGCCAATTTTCTCTTTTAGTCCATCTAATTTGCTCACATTGTTTACTCTAGTCCATGTACATACAATTATGAAGATTTCGACTTTAATTTAATTCCAACGGAATGGTTACTAACCTGATTAAGTGGGCAGCTATGTTACACAAACACTTCATTAAGTTCCAAGTGTCGAAGAATCGGGCACTCGTACATGACTCAAACACGCTTTTGGACACAACCAAGACACTCGCCAACAGAGTTCAACCTATGGTCAAGAAACAATATGGACTATTTTGAAACTTTCAATTAAAACTGAGTTCAAAACATAATTATTGAAACTCTTTTAGACAACAGGACCAATTTAAAAATTAAAAAAAAATTCTGGGGTTAAGATTGTAATTTCGAAACTCTTTTAACTATTACCTCATCATCCGCTCCTCTCTCCCAACTTCCTCCACCTCTTTTCGTCTCTTATTTTTTTCTTAGTTTTCATTATATTTGCTTGGAAGTTGGATCTAAAAGAACGTAACCAAAGAATTGGATATTAGAATTTGTGACAATTTCTTCTTCGCTTGTTTGATGATATCTAGTTCATCTTCTCAACTGGTTTTTTTCATTTAGAATTTCAATTGGGGTTTTCTTAGGGAAAATGAGTAATGAGGGCTTCTCCTCTTTTCATACTCAATCCTACGAAGATAATGCTCCTCTATAGAAGTATGGTAAAAAAGTTGAATCAAATAAGACAGGAGGAAACATTAGCTTCAAGTGTCATTATTGTCAATGCAACTTTTAAAGAGTCAAACTCCAGGGTGAAGCATCACTTTTTTGAAAATTAAAGGAGGTGGTTAGAGCTTGCAACAAAGTTAATGAATCATAATGAACATTATTTTGGCACAAACATGATATAATATGTATCATTTTTTCCTTCTTCTTTTTTTCTGTTTACGTGAACAAATTGATGCGGATGCGACCAAATTATGTCGACGGTTAAAATTGGCCTTCCTGGAAAATGGTTACAGATTATAATTCAAAACAAAAAAAAAAAAAAAAAAAAAAAAAAAAAAAAACAAGCATGCACAATGCACATTAGAATAAACAATGACTATTATCAGTAAAGGACCCACTGGTATAGTGGTTTGGAGCAATTGCTCCCTTAGGCAAGGTATGTTGTGCGAAAACACTTTAAGATCTTGTCATTGATGGACTATGCGACGACACACACATAAACCTCTTTGAGAATAAAACACACGCACATCGAAGAGAGAAAGCAAACGCACAAGAACACAAAAATTATAGAGATTTGGCCTTGTGCCTACATCCTCTTGGTGATCCACCCAAGAAATTCACTAGTATATAAGAACAACTTTGGTGCTTGCACCAATACTCTCTACTCCCTTCATCCTGGTCTTTGCAATGTGTGTGTGTGTGTCTCAGAGAGAGAGAGAGAGAGAGAGAGAGAGAATATCTATTGAGCTGCTTGAGCATCATCATCCTAGATGTCTTCGGACCACAGAGCCCCCACACACTGATTTCTTCTAGCTCATCAAATGAAATTATCATGCAATAATTCGAATTTGGGCTTGTACAATAAACTCTAACAAATGTAAGATTGGGCTTGCATTTATGGGCTTGGGTCTAACCTGACTCAACCCAAATAAACATGACTCAACTAACTTGAACTCAATTGAAACGAATTTAATTCTAACCTTGGATAAAATTATTTAGACTTCAAATTAGGGTTGGGCAACCCAACCGTACCATATCAATTGGTTGGCATCGGCCACCGAATTCACATTGTTGGTGTGCCTTTTCCGATGACTGACATTGAGAAATCAGCTCGGTTTCATGGATTTCATAGAGAAACCGCAATGAGAGAGAGAGAGAGAGAGAAATAATGGGCATTGTTACTTCCTAGCACTCCAAAATATTCATCACACTCCTTACTCTTTATTTTTAGGAAGAAATGACAAATAATAAACACCACTGCTCTTAGACTAGTGTGGTCTATAGCGCAATGCAATATTCAGAAAAATAGAATTTATGAGGGTTTTAGATTTCAAAGAATAAGCCGAACCCAAATCACATGGCTCACACGCACATCACATGTATGTGAAAATGCCTAAACCACCATACATGATATATATATGCATATCAACATCATACACAACCGCCAATCGCCATCATAAACCGCTTGAGGAACTCGACAACAGCACCGGAAACTCACTCACCCTCTCTATGCCTTTAAATACCACCCACTGGCCTCACCACATTTCCTACTCTCTCCACTCACAATTTACACAAGAACAAACAAAGAAAAAACCAAACAAAAAACTCACCAAGGCCAAAGTGAGCCAATTCCTCCACCTCTACTTCTCCATCTTTTAGTTTAGCCTAATGCTTCTCTCTATTCTTGGGTTTGCTAATGGGTTTTGTATGTGGTTCATGGGGTTTTTTTTGATTTTGGGTTTAGTGCAGAAGAAGAACAACAACAATGGCAACGAGAATCGGACGTAGTTGACCAATGCTAAATCTTTCCCCATAACTAATCTTTCCCCTAGCCCATAACTAATCTTTCATCAAGCTAACCTCCAAATCACCTCTCTTTTATAGGCCCAATTACCTTCCTTTTCAGGGAATAGAGCTATTTGTGCATTTTAAGCCCAAAAAATTGAATTTTTAGTTGGGTTTTGTAATTAAAAAAAGTTATGTTCAAAATCGGAAAAATTGAAAACTAAACCAATTTATAGGCACACTAGACCACACCGAACTGGATAATTTTTTCATCAAACTCAAAACTATACCAAATAAATAGTATCGATTTCGATTTGAGATAAAAACTGGACCGAACCAAACCATACCTACCCCTAGACTTTTGAGTGTGAAAAGAGTGTTTAGTTGAATTGATATGCATCATGAATATTTTAGAATTTTTTGTGGGGAAGAAGAGAGTATTATTTTTCTTTGAAATTTTCTTGAACTTTTTCCTCCTATGCATATAGGAAGAAAAAACAGCAATCATAAACTCTAAGTCCATGAAATACCACGTCATACACTTGTATTATAACAAGTAAACTTGTAACACTACCTGCCATGTGACGATAATATTAAAAATTTATCATCAAGTTGGTTCAAATGTGGACACATTAAGTTGACTAACTTATCAAAATTGACCCTTCTGACAATTTATCATTATTTTCATAAAACCAAAAGGTACATACGCGCTATTTAGCATAAACAATGACCCTAATTACCGCGCCCTCATCCATAAACAATGACCGTGCTGTTTAGTCTTGAGGAATTTGCAAATTTACAATAAACAAAGACTCTCTCTCTCTCTCTCTCTGTCTCTCTCTCTCTCTCTCTCTCGCCTTAACAAATTGATTGGAAATATTTAAAAAAATTGGGCTGTGATATAATGGGTGTAATTCAATTACAACCTAATTAGTCGAGACTGATAAATCGGTCTTTGTTTTTCTTTAAAAGCCCACCATATCTCTGCTGATCTTGCACCCATCTCTCATTTCGACTCCGTAGTTGACAAGAAAGAAAAAAAAAGCAACCAAAACTACTCAGGATGGCAAACGTTCGTCAGCAAACTTGATCCGGCTTAACGTCTCAGTTTTCTCTTTGTGCATGCATGCGCTTTTGTTGTGTGTGATTTAATGGGTTTTCTGCAATTTTTGTGTTAATGCAGAACAAACGCACTGCGACTGGCGACATAAACAAACGTATTCAAGTGGAACGGCGCAGGGGCTCGGTGGTGGAGAAAATCGAGGGCACCGCTAGCCAGATTGCCAGATGCGATAACCATTTAAATGCTATTCAAGTGGAACGGCGCAGAAATTACTATATACATATATATATATATATACATATGTTCTTTTTCTTTATATATATATACATATTTGACAACAAAAAAACCTAAGTAATTTCATATGTATATATATATGTATATATGTATATAGTAATTTCTGTTTCGATTCTTTTTCTTTGTCAAATACTCTCACAACAGAAATTACTTAGGTTTTTTTTTTGGGATCTTCTGCAGAACATAAGGCAGCAACAAAAGGCGCCACTAGTGGAACAAAAGGCGCCAGTGGGGGAACAAGAACGGCTTCGAGTTTCAAAGCAGCTCCGCAAAGTTAGTCAGCTCTTTTCTTTTTGGGTCGAATTCGAATACTTGGCTTTCTTCTATATGCCTGCGTCTGCGTGGCTTAATTGAAGGTGCACAATAGTGTTTTCTTTTTGGAGAGATGTTTCCATCTCAAAATAATTTCGGGTTTCGTAAAATTGCTCTATTTTTAGTTGCATCTAGTCCAAAAACCATATGGAGGAGCTCCTTTGTTAGTTTTTCTTTTGTAAACTTAAAAGAAACTTTAGTATTTCGGTGGTTAAGCATCTGTGTTATTTAATTACTGACGAGTTTGTTTGTTTGAATGGTCAGGAGTAAAGCATCCCCCCAAACAGGGTGAGGATGATGGCGTCGGCAAACTTCTCGCCGGTGGTCTTAATTTGCTGAAGGGGGCGGCAAAAGTTGGTGCGGATGCCACAAACAAAATAGGTAGTTCGTCAAAAACTGTTTCCATATGGCCTTCTCCTTCGTACCAGCTACACATAACCTGAATCAAATTTGTCGTCCAAACTCCCCCTTGATTCGTAACGGCCAATGCTTATGTGTAACTTCACCGAGTCGACAATCACTAGTCGGCTCTGAAAAAGGACCCCAATCTAACCCCTTCCTCATCATGATTTTTCTTCTCACCATCGTTTGAACCTTGGAAACATTTCACCCGAGTCTCTTCTATGCCCACAAATGACAACCGCCTCAGGTACCTATTTTCCTGTGCACGCAATTTCCAAACCACCATCGAGATCGAAGCTTTAGCACACCCTATCTGACGATATAAACCACCACATTCTTCTCCCTTTATTAGGACCATACAACCACGTGTGATGTTCATGACTCCTCTGCAAAAGTACATTTGCAGCCTTTTGAGTCTAACTGGCTCAAAGATAATAAATTCCTTCCCAACTTTGGGACATACGTCACCACCCAAAGTGGGTACTACTCCATCAAACATTTCGATCTTTACTATTCCTACACCCATGACGTCACACTTAGACTCATTGGGCAAGGAGAATGATTTACCACTTCCTTCTTGGAATGTATCAAAATATTCCTTCATGGAACAAATGTGATGAGTCGAACTTGAACTAATATCCATTCACTTTGATAAGAAATGTTACCTGCGGAGAATGTGAGAACATCTTCACCAATATCCATATAATTTCGTGTTGCTATCGTAGTTGAGTTATCCTCATTAGAGCACTTCTAGCAGCCAGCCTTGGTCAGGGCAGGAGGGGGCCCAAGCCCCATTTCGACGTTCCAACAGGCAGCTGGTGGGCTCCATAAGCTTGGGCAGGCTTAAAGGCAAGAACAGCCTTGGTTGTTGCTTGCTATCGTCAGCAACGAAAAAAACTTTAAAAATTTTGAAAAAATACTAAAAATTTCAGAATTTTTTAAAATAAATACTTATTCATATTCTTCACTTCTCACACCAAAACTCTATACAAAATTTCTCTCCTCACATCTCATGTGAATAGTGGTTGCCCTTGGGTTGCCATGACAATGGGTGGAAACACCATAAGCCTTTTGAAAGGGCTGTTACTATTCATGTTAATAGTAACATCCATTGCCCTTTGCCATAGCAAATGGGTGGAAGTGCTCTTACTATTCTTCTTAATCCAAGTTGGATAGTCCCATTTATGTGGCCCCATTCCTTACACTTGTAGCACTGCTTGTCCTTTCTACCATCTCTGGATTTAGACCTATTGGGGCAACTAAATTCCTTGACGGTTTGTCTTCCTTTTTATTCCGACCTTGAGCAGCAAAGACGGAACTCTGGCAATCTTCAACCTTTCTTCTCTTCTCATGTGACAACAGAGTTGCCTCGACCTCCTCCATTTTGAGAGTATCTTTACCATACAACGTTGTAGTAACAATATGCTCATACGAATCGGGAAGTGAGGTAAGAAGTAGGAATTCCACTTGATCATGGTAATTAATTGATGGAAGTAAAAATAAACTGAGATTAATTACAATACATAAAAACAAATGAGAACACACAGGTTAATTATACGTAGTTCAACAATATGCCTACATGTCCACAGAGTGTTTTCATTTTCACTATAACAAGAGAAAAATACAAGTACAAAAATAACACCGCTCAAGAGTTCTCTCGTTATTTTTCTCTCATCCACCATCATTTGTTGCATCTTTAGTTGCAAATTTGAACAGAGAAGGAGAAGGAGAAGGCAAAGAGAAAGTCAAGGGACACGGAAAAGGCATAGGCATTCATAAGAAAGGGTGGCAGAACAAATGGACATGAGGATGGCAATTCATGTGTTTGAGGAGCGAGGCTTCTTTTGTTTATATTTTTACGTGCGTTTTGAGTTGAATAAGGTTCACAGTCTATATTTCTCACTACTGCAATTTGGGGTTTGCCCCTTTCTTGTTTCAGTTATAATGTTCTTTGATTATCTAACTGATTGTCAAAATGTCAAAATAGTTCAGTTTTCTGGATTTCACTACATTCATTTTGTTTTACTTGGGTAAAATTGTGGATTCGTAAACATTAATAATGGACAGAGTTCTTTGTGTTAATGTTTTGAGGAGAGCTGGAAAAGAATGGGCCTACGCCACTATTACAATTGAGATGATTGTTGCCAGAAATGTTGGGGAGCAAATGTTAGAAAAGGGATTAAGGATGGTTGATCAACTCGACCAGTCATCAGTTCTTTTGAATATGATCTATATTTGTTAAGGTTTGGTTACAAGATTGATCAATCAAAAATTATGGTGAGCCAAGATGGAGGAGGAAGTCAAATAGGAAGAAATCGTAATGGAGGCTGAAATAATTGAAGCTCCAGTAACCCGCAAGATGGAGGAAGAGATTCAAGCAAAACAAGAGATTGAGCCTATGAAAACTCCTATTGTTGTTGAAGCAGATATTCCAAAAAATGAACAATAATTGGATTTATCTGAAATTCTAGGTATTGATACATATGAATTTGGAGAGGAAAATAATTCATACAAGGAGTTTGATTCACAACTAGCATATTCTAATCTTATTTGTGGAATTAATTATATGATTATTCCATCCAAGTATATGTTCAGACGCCACAAATTAAGAGCTTATCCACACATCAAGTTCTTTGTCTACTCAGGTTCATTTTAAGGAGAACTCGAGGTCGAATTCTTTATAAGTGAAGGAGTCTGATGTAGGACAAAATATGGGTAAATTCTTACTAAGGAAAATAAAGAAAATTAGTTGGTTTGAAATCGCAATCAAATATCAGTTATGAAGTTAAAAGACGGAAGTCTTATAGTTGGGATTTTCGAGTTGCTTGATTAAGTTTGGAGCGTAGATGATGCACGATTTATATTTAATTTTATATGAAATAGGATATTATTTTCCCGATATGCTTTTAACTATGATTTTTATTATGTTGTTGCTAGTTGAGTTTTATGAACATTCATGAACTTATGGTTTCTTGCGGTTTTAGGCTTTCTTAGTTTTCTATTTAAGTCAAATCATGACATTGTATTTAACAATTTATTCATATTATCAATAAATTTTGGAGACTTTTCTCTATTTTTGGTGGACTCCATATCGTTAATGGATTTTGACATTGTTACTGTAGAATGACCACTTGATATCCCTTAACCCGTACTTCCGTGATACATCAAGAATTAATCTTCCGTATGAGATGCCTAAGAATGAGCAACCTAGCCCGCAGGTTGATGATGAATGTTTTGAAATCTGAAGGATAGAAACTTGTTTTATGATGCATGTCAAGGATACAAATTTAATGATGAATGTTATGATTATGGATTGGAATTGTCTTTCTTTGGGCCTAATACGGGTTATTTCAGTTATGAAAAAAAAACAAAAAAAAACTAGTCCAATTTTGAAGCTAGCCCAAATTGAAACCAAACCAGACAAAGTCACGTTTGGTTTTGGTTTGGAATTTCGATAAACCAAGCTAACCAGTTCTGCTTTCAGTATGACTCAAAATTGAATCAACCCCAACCATGGCCAGCCCTAGTTACCAAAATCGATTCCATTTGGTCACAGGGTTCTCACATTGAGTCTGATGAAATATTTGGGCCAATTAGTGTGGGTCTCTACATCTTTCATTCCTCAAATCATATGAAAGACGGAAGAAAAACATGGTGCAATTCCGACGAAAGTCTAGGACGAACTAGAGTGAGAAACAAATTTCCCCTTTTACTTTACAAATCTTCTTTTTCCCATTTTAAAGAAATTAATTTAAATTGTGTATATTGGTTTATTTTATTTAAATTGGAAAATGTCTGTTTTGTAGCTCTGGAATGGAATAATTTAGCAGAACGGAAAAAGAAGGGAAAAAGCCAAAGCCAAGTCATGAAAAGCCGAGGTGGGTCGACGGAAATGACAACCCCAGAAAGAGCCAAGTGTCTATGGGCCTATTGGTTTATGAGCCCGCAACCCAACCTCACCTTCCACCAAAATTACAACTTTACAAGGAAGTTTCTTTCGTTTCCCTTGTCTACAACGCGTAATAATGATAATCCACACGGCTCACACGCACATCATATGTATGTGAGAATGCCTAAACCACCATACATGATATATATATGTGCACATCAACATCATACGCAACCGCCATCATTGCCATCATAAACCGCTTGAGGAACACCACAACTGACTCCGAAACTCACTCACACCCTACCTCTCTCTTACTCTCTCTGCCTTTAAATACCCACCCACTGGCCTCACCACATTTCCTTACTCTCTCCACTCACAATTTACACCAGAACAAACAAAGAAAAAACCAACCAAACACATCACCATGGCCAAGGTGAGTGAGCAAATTCCTCCACCTCTGTTTCTCTGTCTTTTAGTTTAGCCCTTTGTTTCTCTCTATTCTTGCGTTTGCTTAATGGGTTTTGTGTTTGTTTCTGTGTTTAATGCAGAAGAAGAACAACAAAAGTGGCGGTGAGAACAACAACAACAACGATGTGGCTGAGAAGAAGAACGGCGATGGAGGTGAGAAGAACAGCGGCGCTGGGGGTGAGAAGAAGAAGGAGGACGGCCCCATCCCCATTGTGTTGAAGGTTGACATGCACTGTGAGGGCTGTGCTACTAAGATTGTCAAATGCGTCAAAGATATACAAGGTAAAATCATTTTCAAACCCCCCTGTTTCTCAGATTTCCTTCAAATATTTTCTTCACAGATTCTGATCTCCCTTCATTTTCCTCATGAATTTCCTCCAAATTTTACAAAGCAATGTTCATATCCTACTTTCTGCATCTCGGTTTCTATTTTCCACGTGTTGTAGATTTAAACCCACTCTCTATTTTTCTTTCTGGGTTTGGGTTTTTCTCAAATTTTGTAATTTTTTTTTCTTTTGTTGCATGGAAAATGTAATATTCCAAACGGATTTGATTCAGAATATGCTCTGTTTCTACTTTATGGGTTGAATTGAATCTCATCCAAAACCAGATTCATTTCTTTTTTGTTTTTTGTTTTGTTTAATTTCTGGGTTGGGTTTTAAGCTGTGTGTTACGCAATGAAACGTAGGCGTGGAGTCGGTGAAATCTGAGTTCCAGGCGAACAAGCTGACGGTGGTCGGAAACGTGGACCCCACACAGCTCAAAGACAAGCTGGCCGCCAAGACCAAGAAGAAGGTCGACCTCGTCTCTCCCCAGCCCAAAAAGGACAACAAAGACGACGCCAAGAAAAACCAGCCTGAGAAGGGAAACGACGACAACAAAAAACCCAAAGAGGTGTGTGTCGTCTGCGCACTGGTCCCCCCCTCCCCCTTCCCTTAACGTGCGCCTGTCTTGTTCTACGCACCTGCCTCAGATTTTATTTATTTATTTATTTATTTGATTTTATTAATTAAACGGGTCATGGGTTTGTGTAGGTTCCGGTGACGACGGCGGTTCTCAAGCTGAACTTGCACTGCCAGGGATGCATCGGGAAGATTCAGAAGACTGTGAGCAAGACCAAAGGTGGGGTTATCAATTTCCCCATTAATCAGTTTCTAGTTAACGGCGTCGTTTTTGTCATGATGAATTTGTTTGCAAGTTTTTTGACATGGGTGACGTGGCAGGGTTCCATGATATGAGCATTGATAGGCAGAAGGATTTGGTGACGGTGAAGGGCTCAATGGACATGAAGGAATTGGCTGAGACTTTGAAGGAGAAGCTCAAGAGGCCTGTTGACATTGTGCCACCAAAGAAGGAGAAGGAGAAGGAGAAGGAGAAAGGCGAAAACAACGGCGGCGGCGGCGGCGGTGGAGATAAGAAGAAAAAGGAGGAAGAGGGGGGCAATGGTGGTGGAAAAATGGAGGGGCACAAAATGGAGTATCCAGTGGGTCTACCCGGATTCGGACAAGTTCCATATGGAATGGTATATGGACCTGGATTCGGAGCAGGATACGGGTACCCGCCTCATGCTCTGCCTCCTCAAACTCTGCCTCCTCAAGCTCCTTACATGGGGAACCCACTTCATGCACCTCAGATGTTCAGCGATGAGAACCCAAATGCTTGCTCCATAATGTGAGAATGGTCAATCAAGGAAGAAGATGATAGAGTTAGAAAATCTGATATCAGACGAAAATAAAAAAATAAAAAAAACTGTAAATAAGAGAATAGACAGGTTTAGATATGAGAAATCTCAGGGGGGTCGGGTTCATCCATCTTTCGACCCGGAGCTCTAGCTATTAGAAAAATCAAAATGGTCATTTTGGGTTTCCTTTGTATGTGTTTCTTGTCATGAAACTACTATTTGTTTTGTTGTTGTGATTTGGTTAGTGATATTAATGCTGTGTTGGCTAAAAACGCTTTTTGATAATCAAGTTCGGTTGTTATCTGAACGTGCCGTATCATGAGTTTATGTTACTTAAACGTTGCCGTGTCTTGAGATCTTTTTTAGAACGTGTAGTTTAAATTCATGAACGGTAAATATAACGTGGTTTAATTTTTTTAATATGCAAGTGGCAGGGTGGGCTTAACAGTTAAGCACTCTACATCTGGTGAGAGTGAGGCACTAAGATGGGGGAAAATGTTTGTAGTGTGCTGTGAGGTTTGGCTTATTAGTGATGTACAACCACTTGGACAAGGACATGTCACTAATGTCACACTCAAATCATTTACCCTACATTAAATAAATGATCTAGAAGATTCTTAATTTCGAAATCTTAATACAAAATTAGGGTCAGTTTGGTATTGCTGTGCTGTGAAAATAATCGCTGTCAGATTTGCTGTGAGAGAAATCAGCTGTGAGAGAAAGCAGTTTGACGTTTGGTAAAATTTTTGTTAAAAGTGTTGTTGGTATTGATTTTACGCAAAATCAGAAAATGATTGTTGTATAATTATTAAACCCAACACCTCTTCGAAACTGATTCCTGCATAATCAGAAAATGAAAGCACCTCATTAGCTGCTTTCCCTTATAACTTTCTCTCACAGCAATTTTTAACAATAAGTGATTTTTTCGCAGTTTATCGAACGGGTTGGGCTTCTCAAAAATTTTTAAAAATCACTTATCACCCCAAATAAGCAATGCCAAACTGGCACTTAGTTAATCATATTCTACTATATAGTTTTTTTGTTCTTGAATATTCTATACATTTCAGGTCAAAGTTGTTGAATATGCTACTCCAAAGCATTTTGCGGTTCCAATTTTCAATTATAATAGCAGTGAATTTGGTCCTATGCGACATCCTCGTGATGACGGAACCAACTAATCATTTTTAGGTGAGGATTACAACTTCGATATGCACCATTTTGCTTTTTAAATCCACGTGTGTACCTAATTATTTTCTTAAAAAGAACACTGCATTAGCAAACGATCTATTATTGTAGTGGTTTTTTTTGTTCGAGTTATGATATCTGTGTAGTGTGTATAAATTTAATATATTATTGCTTCCTCTCTTATATTAAATAAATTTGATGGCTCTACTCAATTCAACTACGTAACCAGAATTGATGAGAATAAATAATTAATACATGCACAATGACAAGGTATTGAAATATTAATTAATGTAGTAAAGATGTCTTAATCTCATTAATGAAGTTTCCAGGATGAGTTAATTAAATAGTGGTAATTAAAAGACATTAATTACTTAGAATTGAATGTGAATGGTAAAAATAAATAGTTGAATTGATAGCCTGCTTTCTGTGTCGTGCACGTTTCTGGGTGCCTACGACGCGATTGCAATCAACACTCCCTCCGTCCAATTTAAAAAAATATTTTCCAATTTCCAAAAGCTGTGTGGAGTCTGTGTCCATACCGTAACACATTTAACACGTATCAAGTCTATGAAACTGTACATGACTAGGAGTAGTACTATTGGGCTGCAGAGCGACCACTGCACACAATAACCGATGACCATGATCAGACCAATGGCCACTTGGAAATTTATTCGGGAGCAGCGACTCACGAGTCACAACTATTTCTTCTTTTGGTTACAGACAAGTCACAACTATTTCAATTATTGGAGTTAAGGTCATTCTCTCATTTGAGACCCGCAATACATCAACGATCGAGATTTAATCACGTCTGAATATTTCTACGAACTTAATATTTATCGTGTATTTTTAACCATTGATGCATATAGAGTTCATAAACAACGGTTAAGATTTGGGAATGTCCTATGAGCCGTGTTAAGGCAGATTTTCTTGTCTTTGATGCAGCTTGGTTAAGGCCCGACCCGACTATTTCTACGAGCTAATTGTACATTTCTGATCCTTAATGCATGTGGGGGTAGCCAAGATTCAGAAATGCTTGTATGGACAATTATTTCTATGAGGAGTGATAAGGTCAATGACAATTTCTTATTTTTGAATCATATATTTGAAGTGTACAATGCATCAACGATGAAAATTTGTCCCTACGTGCATCAACGATTAACGGTGATATTCTTTCACATTACTACACATGACTAATGAGTTGTGGGGTGGGTCATAGACTGATAGCATGGGATGGGGACCCACAAATTATTTGATATGTGAGAGTCATGACCATGATTCCATGGGAAAGGAAACTTTTAAGAGTTTTGAATTTTGAATAGGTGTGTCTATGTGTCTCATTAGGTGTCCTTTGCCTAGTGAGCTGGCAGGCAGGAGTTTCGAGCGCACATACATTTCCTCACTTGCTGCCGTATCAAATAAGGACTAGCTACCTAAAGGCTGACCTATGCCCTCCTATATGTCCTACATAGTACTGCCATGTAGGACCAGCCATAAGCCACAAGCCATGAGCCATGAGCCAAGAGCCAAATGGCCACACACCCTTTCCTAGAACGAAAATACTTCCCTCTTCCTTCTGTAAAGCACAGTACAAAAATTTGTCCCTCTTCCTTCTTTAAATTGTCATAATATCGTGATATTATCCATTATATTGCGATTTGAATTGTGTCAAAAATGAAACAATTTAAACTCAACGCATAGTGGGGTTCGAACCTCTCCCAACTCCAAATTTTTGCAGCCACTTAATCACCACGCTGCTCATGACTTCGTAATTATAAACTATGGAATCTAGTATATATAATATCGCGACTTGAACTTTCAAAAATTAAACAATTTAAACTTAGCGCACGTAGTGGGGTTCGAACCCCTCCCAACTCCAAATTTTTGCAGTCACTTAACCATCACGCCAGTCATCACTTTGTGATAATAAGCTATGGAATATGTATTTATAATACATGCGATTTGTTTCTCAAAATAGAAATTAACATAATTACTTATTGTTTTATATTGTTGATCAGTTACTTAATTACTTAATATAATTTATTTCTTTTCTATTTAATCTATTTAATGTTATTGATTATTTTATTATTCATTATAAGTACTTACATTACTAAATTCCCCTTCAAATTGTTGCTTAATTACTTCAATCTCTATAATTATTTTCTTTGTTTACTACTTAAATCTTTATTTGATAAATTTATTTATGTTCTTAGTTAATTTTCAATCTTCACTATTATTTTTTAAGTATGGTAAAGTGCCTAATTTTCATGAAAAGTCAAGTTGGTTTAATTATTTTTCAATTTTTGATAAATAATAAATATAATAACGTGTACCATGTCCAATGAATAATATGAAATAAGGTTACACATGTATCTTACCATGCAATTTATAAAGTGTAAAATATTGTACTAAAAAATGATAAATAAATTACTATGGGGTGTTTAATTCTCTTCATTAATTACTCAATATTTTCTAAGTCATAGAGTTTGTCAACTCGCAATATAATCAACTTAAACTACTCGAACCCACTATGCAATGCATTTCCTTCCAATTTTTTGTGTCAAAATAATAGATGATTGACTAAATAAACTTCTTCTAAAGTTTCATTAAAAAATTTCATGTATTTATCACAATTTCCATGGTTTTTATCCAATTTTTATCGATATCGATATTTTCCCGATATTTCCATCGATATTTCCGTGTTTTTGAACCACCGATATTTTCAAAACTATCGATATTTAAGACCTTGCTGTAAAGTAAGAATTGATATCTTCTTGCAATAGAAATATGACAAATGAGTAGAAGTATTTTCTGTATTTTTAATAAATTAATTTTACATATATGTCAAACTGTGATTGGAAATAAGAATATTTCCTTTTAATATCGAAACAATGAGGATTTTTCCCGGAAGGTATGTATGTCGCTGGTGGGTGTTGTACCCTTATATCCTGTGGGGACACTACACATCACAACGGACGCACCCTACCCGCATCTGCCCGCAAAACAAAACTTACCCAACAAAGCAGCCTTTCTTTTTGCTCCCAAAATAAAATAAATAACGAAAGCGTGCCTTGCTTTTTCCTTTTTATTTTTTCCTTTTTTTTTCTTCTTTCTTTTCTCCTCCTAAAGTTAACAATTCTCCTACAAAAAAAAAAAAAAAAAAAAAAAAAAAAAACCAAAAAGAAAAAAAAAAAAAAAAAAAAACCTTTTCTTACAGACTTGCACCGCCTTTATCCAAAAAAGAAGGATGTTGAATTCTCAAATAGCCAACATTTAACATTGCTAATTCTCTCCATATCAAACTAATTTATTTGTGTTTTGTCATTGGAGATGTTGTATTCATATTTGACATTGCGGCTACTCTGTACTTTTTTATGTGTCATAAATAAAATTACTATTGCTTTTAATAAATAATAAAAAGGTGGGTGCTTCTATTTGTATTATATTTATGGGCTATATTGTTAACGATATCTCTAATACAGGTGAGACCCACGTAGATTGGTAAGATCCACATTTATTAAAGAAGTAGCCAACAATGTGATACAAATAATATTATTAAATAAAAATAAAAATATTTCTCCAAATTTAGGTTTCACTATTTCTTCTTAATTAAACTATTTTCAAGTTGAGGGAATTTATGTGGGTCAATAGTCAGGAGAATTATAATTAATTGGGTTCAAAAGGTTGTAGACTCTAGTGAATACAATTAATTTTGGTTTTTCATAAACAAAGGAATTTCTCTTTGTTTAATGCATAACTTTTTTCTTTGGTAATTAAAGTAATACACTAACCAAAAGGATGACATTATTATTATTTTCTGAATATTTTCTACTAAAAAGGAGAGCATTAAATAGCGTACCACTCTTGCAAGTTGCGAGTGTAGAAAGCACACACGAGCTTGCATTAACATGACCCTGTAAATTTTTTTATAAGGATGAGAGGAACATTCATCGTGTCACGTGTGTCCTATGTTATGCATGTACCATCAACCCATCATGCATAATCATCTTCACATTATGATGCAACATACCATCCCATGATGATGATGATGATAACCATGCCCTCAATTTTGTCTGCCTCTGAGAAAGAGATGTGAACTTTCCCTAAAGCTTACGTGGGCAAAAAGAGGACGAAGGAAAAGAACACAAAACGTTTTTTTTCTCTAAATTTTCAACCCAAATGATGCTTCTTCTTTTTTTGTTTTGCATCAAAATTTCAAAATTTCTGTATCAATCTGACATACTTGTCGGTCAGGAAACCAAAAGAATTGAGGGAAATAAATACAAGAGAATATGAATATTCTACCAACTCAACTACCTCACAAGCACTAGTCAACCTCATTGAGAAAATAATTTGTTCTAGTATATATAATTATATATATATATGAGTATTAATTTAATTCACAATTTAAGAAATGGCTATTATTCAAAATACCAATTGCAAATGCATGTGATCAAAGGGTTTTCTTGGAATCTTCTTTCATAGGATGTGATGATTGCATGAGCTCAAGCCCATGTGAGTATTGGTAGGGTGTGTCAAAAGGGTTAAAGGTGGAAGAAAGAAAAGAGAGATTTGTGATAGATAAGTCTTTTTCATGGGGTTTTCTCCCATTGCCTTATTAGAAAAGGCAAGTGCTCTTTCTATTTCTACAAATGTTAGACATATAGCTAAGCTTCTTTTTTAGTAAGGCTTACAGCTACACAGTTATTGAATATGTTTTTCGCCATCTTTATAGAGTAGTGTTTCTACCATATTACAGATATTCAACTTATCATTCTACACTCTCGGAGAAAAAAATAACAGAATCCGTCATATATACTGGTCAAAAGATGATATATATGTTACATTGGAGTATGATACTCACATAAATTTTCCTTTTCAGAAAAAGCGACAATCACTTTGTATAGTTAAGTCTTTGCTAAATCGATCAAAAATTTAATATTTTGTTTTGGTAAGGTTCAAATGGGTACTAAGTCGGTCAGTAATTGGCAAAATTCAGTGAATGTGATACACCAAATCATCATGATATATACATGGTGTAAATGCTAAATAATTTCTCCTATCACATCTATGCAACGCAAGAAGACATATGATCTGAATTGTGTGGTGCAAATAGTTGCTGAAAATATCTAAAAAGCAGGTTCATATCGTTTTCATTGGTTGAATCAATTGTTTTCAGCAATATTGGAAAAGCCATTCATGATTAAAATTCAGTTTACCAATGGAATCATGCATACGTTGCTCATGATGAAGGCTTGAGGCCAAAGAACAAGCTCCTTGGTGTGTCCAAAAACATTGAGCAAGGACATAATGAGGGTGTTCTAGAGTTTAAACTCTCTAAAAGTTAGCCACATGCATGCAAACCTTAATCATTTCATGGGCATCAAAACTTCCTCCTAACCTCTTGATTTTGCTTGAAATAAATAAATAAATTTTTTTTTTTTTAATTTTGATTTGATCTCTAGATTTTAGTTAGCAGGAAAGTTCCAAGTTAATGTGGGCTTGGTTTTTGAGGCAATTAGGTCAAGAACATAAAGTCTTTCTTTATGATGGAACCCATTTCAAAAGAGCAAAGTCTCAAGGGTAAAAATACAGAAAGTGTCAATGGAAAGAAGCTTATCCCTTGCCATATTAATATTTTTATCCTAAAATTAAAATTATTGAGCAAGACCCAATGGGTAGTCATCATTAGATGAGATGCTAATCTCTCTTAAGAGTTCAAAGACAAAAAAAGATGGCTCAATTTTCTTTAATCTTCACACTTGATCACATCATTTGAGGGACAGAAAGTAGGCTTAATGAATATACTAGCTCTCTTTGTAGATAGGCGTTGTACAATTGAATGCTTTAGAAAAGTAAAACCATGACATGAGAAAGGAGTCTTTTCTTTTGTAGCCAAATTTCAAAGTTCCTTGACACTTTTTTCCTTTCCATATAATTGCATGCTTAGAAAAAAAGGACCCTTCATTAGACCATCAAATTGAATTAGGTTCGTTCGTATTTAAATGTATGATCGATATTGATGTCTAGTAAAACGACGTTATCAATGAGTGATAAAAACGGAATAAGAAAAAACAAAAAAGTGTTTCTGTTCAGATAGAAAGCAAACACCCTTCATTATCAATTTACAAACACCTAATGCATTTTGATGGAACCGCTAGTTTTGGTTTTTCTTAATTGCTGAACCTAAATGTGACCATTTGACACAAGATATCATATCTTGTCCACAAGATACGAAGGTAAAATCAAATTGATTTTCATCAACATACCGACAGTCAAGCTTTTTAAAGTTGGTATAAGTCCTCCCCAAGAACCCCACTCACTCACTATGAATAAATAGTCATGGAAACTCAGGACAAAAAATAAAAAATTGAATAAGGGAATTTCATGGCAATGGATAATATTAAATTTTCAGGTGAAGCATAGATGGCTCATATGTAATTAAATTTGTAATTTCTCCTTATTTAACAGAATGATCATCCACCATACAAGAAAGAGACCCCTTGTCACTTGTCAAGTTGTCATATGAAGATCCTCAGGGATTTGCTGGTAAAGGGTAGTTGCCAATAACACCTCAAACTTCTAGCCCAAGTTCAACCCGACTTCGAATAATGTTTTTGGTAGACTTTGATTACTTGAACCAACGGCGTTGACAAGAATAAAATGTCTCTCCATAATGGGATAATGGTCCCAAGGTTAGGTAAGTTATCTTTTCTATTTTATTTTATTTTATTTTAATAATTTAAAATACAAGCCATATTGAGGAGGAAAGTAATCGAACTTAGGACATCGGGTGCAAAGATAAATGATGTTAACCACTTCACCTACAATCAACTTGCCTTGGGCGAGTTATCTATCCTTACAGTTTCTTGGTAGCAGCCCCTAAGCTAGAGAATGCCATTATAAGACTTGTATTAGAAGCATTTGGAAACCCGAGCAAAATTATACTGTTGCATGTTTTCGATTTTTGTGGCCAATTCAATCCAGCTATAAGATCATTTTCTCTATATTCAGCACCCTGACTTGCACAACAGCTAAACGGAAGTGGGAAAAAGTTGGAAAGAACAAACTGGTTTTAATAATTTTCTGTAAGAAAGATGAGAGGAAGCAAACATGAAAATGACACAGTTTATGAGCTGTTTCTATGGCTATGTACAGACAATTTCCAAGTGGTTCTGGTTTTGCACGAATGCAATGCGGTATAATTTGCTGGTGTGAGCAATAAAAGGAGCTCATTGCCTCCTCCTTACTCTGTCATAAGAAATATATAGTTCAGCATTTAGACACAAGGAGTGCAAACAAGAGATTTCTTATTAGTAACTTGGTCGAGATGTATTTTCGTCGTTATCATCAAGAATGAGTTTGACTCCATTGTTCTTAAGAGCATTGACAATAGCCCAAATCTTGGTGCGGTTCTTAAAACCCTTCTTCTCAAGTTCATTATTTACATTAACGTGAATCCCTCGTCCCTGCCCCTGGTCAAGACCATCCACCTTGAGTCTCTTAGCCAACACCTCTCCAACAACTGACGCTGCCTTTGCATTGCAAGACCGACCACACTCAAGCGAGCCCTTGATTGAATGTTCAACTGTAGATGCTGATGTAACAATCCGGCCATTGTTTCTGTCCACCACGTTTGCTGTAATGTACTTCAAGGATATGAACAGCCGCAGTACATACCGCTTCACAACCGTCATTCTTAGGCAGTCCTGATGTTTTATTGATAAGATACATTAATAAAAGCCAATTGGATATGAAACTAATATATGAGGAAGAAATAAAGTACTAACATTTATGTACCAAAAGAAAATACTAACGCTGTGGTATTCAACTCTCCCAGAAGGGTGTGGAGATATAATCCTAAATATCTCCCTTGGGCATGTTCTAACCAATAGTCATTTAAGCTGCTAACAGCACACTGACAATACACTTGCATCAAACTGGTAGCAACTTGAACCCACTTTTCATCAAACATGTACAACCAAAGAGTTATTGCTTCTACACCCTTAACTCAACCGTTACAAAATCTTTCAAAGACTTATGGCTAAACAGTTCATTGTTGTAGGCCTGTTTGCCACAATGCATAGGAGTAAATAAATCCACGTTCCCAGAATTATCAGTTCAGATGCATCTCAATAGAAAATTGGTAGCAATCAGTTTGAGTCCCACTTAATTTTTGACTCTCACTCCCACAAGAAAACAATCGTTACTGAAACCCTCAAACAATTAAGCATGCTAAGTTGCTCCCAACCTCAAGAGCTTTATAAGGATACTGATTGTTAGTGCTCAGTGGTTGTAAGACATCTTTGTAGCAGGGTCGATGATTGTAGACAGGGCAAAGCAACTATATCAATACTCTCAGAGGGATTCTTCCATGACACTACTTGAAATGAAGTGATTATGAAAACTATTTTCCTATGCTTCCAACAGAACAATTTCATGGTTATTGCCTCAAAAATTACAGCCAGTACATTCCAATAAGAACACACTTATATTTCATTTCCATATCCAATGCACACACCCAGTTCAATAAAAGAAAATGGTCAGCCAACTGTAAAACTACGCAAGAACATGCTCAATTCATTCAATGGAAAAATCCTAGCTCAATATGCCTAAATTTATCCATCAAATGGCTTCACTAGAAAGGCGTAACAATAATAATACGAAAAAGATTTCAAGCAGCTAGACATTATCTCTTGCTATCAAACCTCCAAAACTCTAGAAAGAAGGCTCTAAACTACAGATTCTAACTTCAACTCAAACAGTAAATCGCTCACCTCCCTATGAATTTCGATCTGGAACGAAAGATTTAACGACTCAGTTCCAGAGGAGAGAACAGTACCTGATAGACGACGTCGCTGCTACAGAACACTACCTGACCGCCCACAGCACACGAGCAATCGAGGGTACATGAGGGAGAGTGCTATAGCTGATGAGCCCACGTTTGATTCTCGGTCTCTTGGAAGATATTGGGTTCGGAGAGGATTTTTTTGGACGAATGGATTCGAAGAGGTGGGATGCGTGATAAATGGATAGGCGTAAGAGCAGTTCCAGCGGATAGCTCAGCCCAGGCAAAAGGTCCCTTGGTCTCCCAAAATAAGCTCCAGCGGTGACATCTAACCCGCGCAAGAGCTGGGTCCATAAGCCCGTGCAAGGCCCAAGACAAGATAGGCCGAGCTGCTGTCTGAGAGCAATGACGTTAGTGAAGAAATTTTTTTTAAAAAATTGAAACAAATTCTGAAAAATTACCAACAAATTCAAATTTTTTTATTTATATATATACAAGTAGCAAATTTTTATTAATTAATTTCATACATAAAAATAAAATGAATAATACTAGTCTTACTACATTTTTTATACCACAATTTTATACCACATGATGTGGCAGCTGATGTGTACATGCCACATCATATAAAATACTAGTTTCTGTTTTTCTAATTTTATTTATTAAAAGATATTTTATTTATTTAATTGATGTGGCATATGATATGTACATGTCACATCATGTGGTATAGAAATGTGGGATAATAATGTAGTAAGTGTAGCATTACTCAAATAAAATTAATCCCATGTGAATAGTAATTGCTCTTGGGTAGCCATGGCAATGGGTAAAAAGGAAAAAAAAATTGCTAGGGCAGATACTATTTGCGTGAACAATAACTGCCCTTACTTGTCCTTTCCCTTGCCATTTTCTATGACAAATGGGTGAAAGTGCTCTAAAACGGTGGGTATGTCAATATAACAAAAGTACTGTTTCTGGTTTCAAGAATTCAATCCTGTTCTCTTGGACCCTATGGTCCAAGGAAGGTGTGGTTATCTACCCTTAGATCTAGTATAAGAGTTGAGAAAAAAACTAGTTTAAATATCAATATGTCATATTTTATTTTACTTTTACTACAGTAAAATACTATTTTGGTTATTAAAACTAATTTTTTAAAAAGAAGAGTTTAATATCAGAGATGAAAAACATGAAGGAAAAAAAACTCATCTGCATCAAAGATCATTGTCTTTGACACCAGACATCTTTCCTCCTTCATGCCTAAGAAGAATAAGAAAAACATGAAAATACAATTCAATGAAAATACAATATCGTTGTAGAAACCCAAATTATGGGTTAAAAAAAAAAAAAAAAAAAAAAAAAAAAAAAAAACCCAAACAACAAAAACAAAAATTATAAAAAAGTGAAAAGTTTTCCCAAAACTGAGTTCATGAATCATTCAAATCTAACATTTATAAACAGAAAATTGATCACAAAGGCAAAGAACAACAGGAAACTGACTTGGTTGTGGGTCCTTGAAATTCAATCACGTTAAAGTGTGAAGGGATGGCTTGATGGCTCCGAATTTGGATCAATAATTTTTTTTTGTTTATGAAAAAATTGAATGTTTGAGTCTAAATCGAGAGATGAAATAGATAACCAATAAGAATTAGAGTGAATTATAAACGACATGTGTTCTTGATTTTCGTCTATAACATTGGAGTTGAAGGTAGTTGTGGACGAGAATGGAGGAAGAACTGCTAAATGTAAAGGTAATCAGGGCAAAGCATTGGTGATTTCTGACCAACGTGATACATGTTGGATTATCGATTCTGGTGCTACTGATCATATAACCTATGATAAATCATATTTCCATTATATGACTGCTCCTACCAAAACAAGTGTGGTTAGTGATAATAGAAAATCTAACTCAGTCACTGGGGCTGGTTCCATTACCCTTACCCCTACCATCTCTTTACATAAAACTTTACTTGTTTCCGCTTTATCACATAATTTATTATCTGTTGAGCAAGTTACAGAACAATTAGATTGAGGTGTGCTCATGTTCTCTTCCTTTTGTTTGCTTCAAGATGTTCAAACCAAGGAGATCATTAGGCTTGTTACTAAAAGAGTGGGGCTTTACTATGTTGATGACATTGCACCGGGTCGTGTTCATCAGGTTTGGGGCGTCACTAGTGAGAAGCATAAGAAGCTTTGGTTATGGCATCGACGATTGGGACATGTTTCATTTGGTTATTTGCAGTCTTTGATTCCATCTTTATTTAGTGGAGTAAAAATTTCTGATTTTCAGTGTGATACTTGTATTCTTGAAAAAAAGCACCAAACTTTTTATCCACCTAGTTTGAATAAAAGCACAACTCTTTTTGATTTAATCCATTCAGATGTTTGGGGTCCATCTTCGATTATTACTGTCTTTGGTGTTTGCTGGTTTGTGATCTTCATTGATGATTGTACTTGGTTAACATGGCTTTCTATTATGAAGCATAAAAGTGAAGTTGGTTCTTTATTCAAGAATTTTTACAAGATGATTCATATTCAATATTCTCGTTGGATTAAAGTTGTTCGATCGAATACTAGAGGAGAATTTGTTAATCTCACACTCTTAGACTTTTTCATTGAAAAAGGGTATTCTCCATAAAACTACTTATCCACAAACTCTTGAACATAATGGTGTGGCTAAACGCAAAAATTGCCATATTCTGGAGATTGCCGAAGCTCTCCTTATTGGGGGGCGTGTTCCCCAAACTCTTTAGGCCGAAGCTATTCAGTATGCCATCTACCTTCTTAATCGTATGTCTTCACATGTTTTGGGTTTTAAAACACCATTGCAAACATTGGCTACTCATGTCCTTGTCAGTTCACATCTCAATCTCACTCCGCGCATTTTTGGTTGTGTGGCGTATGTCCATCTCCGTAAAAATAACAAGAACAAGTCGGATCCATGTGCCTTCCGTTGTGTATTTGTGGGTTTTTCCCCCAACAAAAGGGTTATCGATGTTACCACTCATCTATTTGTCAGTTTTATGTTACTATGGATGTTACGTTTGTGGAAAACGAGATGTTTTTTCTGTTTGACGTGCCCAATCATGTCATTCAAGGGGAGAATGAAGTAAGAGAAGCATAAAATTGGTTTGAAGTGAAAATAAGGGGGATAGAGCAAGGTTTTGTGACTGAATAAGGTCCAGTCAAGATGCCAACCGAGCGACACTGTCTAGCCCAGCTGAACTAAGCAGCCCAACTGCTAAATTGAAAAAGCCCTCGCTTGAACATCGATATACCCGATCATGCTCCATTGAACATCTCTGAGGTAAGTTATTCGAATCCTAATACTGATCAAAATATTGTTGAATTTGTGAAAAAATTACCTGCAAAAGCAAACATGGGAATACCACTAAACAGGTTCTCACTAGAAGGCAAAGTGAAATATGCAATTGCTAATTATGTCTACACACAGATTGTCTCCTCAAGTTAAGGCATTTGTCAATCAGATGGAAGGAAGTAAAATTCCTAATAGATTGGAAGAAGCTTTGCAAGATCCAAAATGAGAACAATCAATGAATGTGGAGGTGGAGGCTATACAAAAGTATAGAACATGGAAAATTATTCAGCAACTTGAAGGAAAGAAACCAGTTGGATGTTGAAGGGTGCATACAGTTAAGCACAAAGCTGATGGGACAATTGACAGATATAAAGCAAGACTTGTAGCCAAATGGTATATGCAAACGTATGGAGTTGATTACCATGATACATTTGCTTCACTGGTGAAAATGAATACAGTGCGAGTTCTATTGTCCTTAGCAACTAATTTAAATTGTCCTATCAAGCAATTCGATGTGAAGAATGCCTTTCTGCATGGAGATATAAAAGAAGAGGTGTACATGGACCTTCCACCTTATTATGAGCTGTCTAAGAATGGTGGGAATGTGTGTAGGTTTTTAAAGGCTCTATATAGCTTGAAGTAGTTTCCATGAGCATGGGTTGGGAGGTTTACTAAAGCAATGAAAAAGTATGAATATCACCAAGGTAATTCAGATTATACCTTATTTATCAAACGTAGGGATGGTAAGGTTACTTTACTGATAATTTATGTAGATGATATGCTTGTTATAGAAGTACTTAGCTTTAGAGTTTGAGATGAAGGACTTGGGGGTTTTAAAGTATTTTCTAGGAATCGAAATGACTTGTTCTACTACTAATATTTGTCTTTCTCAAAGGAAGTATGTTCTAGACTTGTTAACAGAGACTGGTATGTTAGGGTGCGCAACAGTCGAAACCTCTATTGTGCAGAATCATCATCTAGCAATCTATCTTGATCAAGTGCTAACCAACAAGGAAAAATATAAGAGGTTAGTGAGAAAACTAATTTATCTTTCATACACTCAACCAGACATCACATATGTGGTTAGTGTTGTTAGCTAGTTCATGCCTTCTCCTAGTGAAGATCACTTAGTAGTAGTTATGAGGATTTTTAGTTATTTGAAGAAAGCTCTAGGAAATGGCTTGATATTAAGAAAACTAGAACATTTGGATGTTAGGGGTTATACAGATGCAGATTGGGCAGACAATATTACAGATAGATGTTCTATATCACGTTACTTCACTTTCATTGGGGGTAATTTGGTTACATGACATAGTAAGAAGTAGAATGTAGTGGCTCGATATGAAGCTGAGGCAAAGTACAGGGGTGTGGCACAAGGAGTTTGTGAGCTTCTTTGGCTAAGGATGCTTCTTTTTGAAATTGGTTTTCAACCATAGAAAATAATGGAGCTTTTATTGTGACAATCAAGCTACTACGAAGATAGCAAATAATCCAGTTCAACATGACAGAACTAAGCATGTTGAAGTGGATAAACATTTTATCAAGGAGAGGGTAGGAAATCTAATTGATACACCGTTTGTAAGGTCAAAAGAATAGCTGACAGATGTCTTAACACATGTAGTGTGGGCATGAGAGATATCTAAGCACCAACTTGAGGAGGAATGTTGGCGTGAGCCTTGATTTCCTTGTGTCATTCACGTTATCTAATTAGAGTAGTTACCTAGTTAGAATTCCTTGTAATTAACTAATTACTTTTCTTGTAGGAAAAGTCAACTTATACATGTATATATATTCTCTTTACGGAGAAATATGAAATACAATTCACAAATACTCAACCGTGGGTTTTAGTTTGAGTCTTTAATCCAATGAAACCCAATTCTATATGTTAATTCAATCCCAATCACCAAATACGGGTGTCTAGAGACCAATTTATGATGTTCATGGAATCAATCAAGTTTGTTCTATGGGCCTAGAAATCCAATAATATCAGCCCAGTCCTTTGATCTCCTACTTAAAAACGGCACCGTTTGCACCGATAGAAAAATCAAACACCAAGTCCCAACCGCATACGCAACCCAACCCACATAGTGTGGAGAGTGCCTCTAACTCCATAACACGTGGAAAGCCACCCCAACCCTAACCCTCCTTCCTTCCTTCCTTCCTTCCTTCTCCTCTTTATAAAATCTCAAATCCACACCTCCCATTTTCTGAAAACCTCGAACCCAACCACACCGGGTTTTTGCTTCTCTCACCCGACACAGCACAGCAATATCTGTACACCTTCACCCGGAAACTCAATCCCAGATCTGATACCCACCGCCCTCGCTCTCTTCGCCGATCGTCTTCTCTCTCCTCAGGTCCCTTCCCATCTAAATCCCAAATTTCTCATCGTATAAATCTATACATGTATATATATATGTTATGAGATTGGTCTCACTTTCTGATTTTAATGATTTTGGGGTTTTTCAGGTTGATTTTTGATAACGATGGTGTCTGACGCGAGCAAGAAGAAGGCGGCACAGAAGAAGGCGGCGGCGGCGGCCAAGAGAGGTGGAAAGGCGGCGGCGTCGTCGAAGTCAGCTGCGACCGAGTCGCAGAACGGAGCTGATAAGCTATCGAATGGCGTCGGGGCGATGCATATTTCGGATCGTAACTGCACCGGCGTTCTCTGTTCGCATCCTCTGTCTAGAGATATCCGGGTATTTATACGAATATGATGTCGTTTTCACATTTTTCATCTGATTTTGTCTTGTTAAATTCCTATATGGTTTACATAAAGTTCGCGTCTTTTGTGTTTTGGGTAATGTAATAGCTGTTTTTCTTACTAAAAAAAATATACTGGAACCTTTGGTCTGGATGAATTATCTGATAGAGCATGTTCAGGAATCTTTGTCTCCCTTTTGAAAAATAAAAAAACACTGTGGCGAAGAAGCCTTTAGGTGTTCAACGTTCCATTCAGGTCTATATATTTGCTTAGTTTGTTTTATTTCCTTTCAAAAAATTAATGCAAGCCTATTTGGGAGAAACGGGTTAGTTTGGTTAAGCTGTAAATATGGTTGAATGGGGGAAGACGTTAGAGCACCATCCGTTAGATTCAGTGTTTATTTTCTTTTATATTTTATATTTTCATTTTATTTAGTAAAATTCTTATAGCATTTGTTTCAAGGTTTTAGGCATATGTAGAATTCTTATAAATTAGTTTTAATGTTTTGTGGATGTAGTTGTTTTTGCTCTCCCTCTATCAGGAGGTTCTCTTGTTGATGGTGTGTTTATAATTTTAAAACTTGATCCTAGTTTGTTAAAAGTTCTGGTCTGGTTTTAGTTTCCTATAATGGTTTAAGTTGTAGATTAATCCATCTTCTCTTTTCATTTTCTGAGTATTGGTCTATAGGTGACTTTCCCAATTGAAATGGCTGGTAGTAGTGATGAATTAACATTTTTTTCTTTTGATCATTGCAGATAGAGTCTCTAACAGTTACCTTCCATGGACATGATCTGATAGTTGATTCTGAACTGGAGCTTAATTATGGCAGGTTTGTTGTAGATGCTTCATTCAAATAAGAGACAATCAAAATTGGATTAATTTTTTATATGTATATATGACACTTCTGTATTTTTTCTTATTTTTCAGACGTTACGGTTTGCTTGGTTTGAATGGGTGTGGTAAATCTACCCTCCTAACTGCAATAGGCTGCCGAGAGCTTCCAATTCCAGATCACATGGATATCTACCATCTCAGCAGGGAGATTGAAGCTTCAGACATGTCTTCACTTGAGGCTGTCATTAGTTGTGATGAGGAGAGGATAAGGTTGGAGAAAGAAGTTGAAGAACTGGCAGCTCAGGTAAGCTAGATTGAATTAACAGTTAAATTCAACCTTGAAGAATACTTTGCTTTTTTTATTTTAAAAGAATTCTGAAGTACAAAAACCAGTGTTTGATTATACAAAGTAATTTGCATAGAGTAAAAGTTAAAAGCTAAAAAGTCTGCATAAGGATAGAATATGAGAATCGTGTTTAAATTTGTAGTTTTTTAGCCCTGTGTTACCTTGAATTTTTTAGCCATATTAAAATAGCTACTTTTAAATCTCCACCAAATCATAATTTTTGAATAGTGAAAAGCAAAGAAATTATTTTCAGATGTGAATTATGGTAGCTTTGTTAGGCAGCTTGCTTCTTTAGTATATAATTCTTATGACTTCTTTTACATTTTTCAGGATGATGGTGGTGGAGAGCAGCTTGAACGCATTTATGAGCGCCTTGAAGCATTGGATGCAGCAACTGCAGAGAAGCGTGCTGCTGAAATTCTATATGGTCTTGGGTTTGACAAGCAGATGCAAGCAAAGAAAACTCGGGATTTTTCTGGTGGTTGGAGAATGAGGATTGCACTTGCACGTGCTCTGTTTATAAACCCAACCATCCTGTTGCTTGATGAGCCCACCAATCATCTTGGTAAGCTTAAAGTTTAACTGGCTTGATATTTTAGTTATTTTGTTATAATTTTTTTTTTATTTAATTTTGATTGCACTCTTAATATGCATGGAGCAGTTAAATCTGTAATGGATCTATGCTAGGTGGTTTGATAGTTCAGTTGGTTCCAATTTTTTTTTTTTTTTTTTTTTATTTTTTTTTTTGTTTTTTTTTTTTTTTTTTTTTTTTTTTTTTTCTGCATGCATTGTCTTTTTTTTTTTTTTTTTTTTTTTATGGCTTAAGCAAATTTGTGGTTTTAGATCTTGGAAATTCCCCACCATATATTTGCAAATTATAGTTTGCTCCAGGACCAATTTCTGATCTTTGAAATGGCCTGCCCTGTACTGCCAAATGATAGTCTGCTCTAGGAACCAATTTCTGGCAGTTGGTAGGAAATTTTTCTGAACTGTCCTTTTTGTTATCAACATTCATTTTGTTATATAGTTTGACTTTCACATTGCTACTGATTTTTAAGAATTTAGTTGAATTTGGTCTTACATATGTTTGTGAACTGGTTGTCCTGCTGTAGCTGTTTGACTCATTTCATCTGTTAATGTGCTTGTCTTTTGTTTATGTCAAGACAGCATATTTCAATGACTTTAAACTCATGGTTAGTTGTCTTCCTTTGGTAACAGATTTAGAAGCCTGTGTGTGGTTGGAGGAGACCTTGAAGAACTTTGAGCGCATCCTGGTGGTGATTTCACACTCCCAGGATTTTCTTAATGGTGTGTGCACAAACATCATCCACATGCAGAGCAAGAAACTGAAGATCTACACTGGAAACTATGATCAGTATGTTCAGACCCGTTCTGAACTAGAGGAGAACCAGATGAAACAGTATAAGTGGGAGCAGGAACAAATTTCTAACATGAAGGAATATATTGCTCGGTTTGGGCACGGGTCAGCAAAATTGGCTCGTCAGGCACAGAGCAAAGAGAAAACCCTAGCAAAAATGGAGCGCGGTGGGCTTACGGAAAAGGTGGCCAGAGACAAGGTTCTAGTATTCCGTTTTGTTGATGTGGGAAAGCTGCCACCGCCCGTACTTCAGTTTGTAGAAGTCACATTTGGTTACACTCCTGATAATCTGATCTACAAGAACATTGACTTTGGGGTTGATTTGGACTCGCGTATAGCTCTGGTTGGGCCAAATGGAGCTGGAAAGAGTACTCTCTTGAAGCTGATGACAGGGGAGTTGTTCCCTACTGATGGCATGGTTCGGCGGCACAATCACCTTAGAATTGCTCAGTTCCATCAGCACTTGGCTGAGAAGCTTGATATGGAACTGTCTGCCTTGGCGTATATGATCAAAGAGTACCCAGGAAATGAGGAAGAAAAGATGAGGGCTGCAATTGGTAAGTTTGGCCTATCAGGTAAGGCACAGGTAATGGCAATGAAGAATTTATCGGATGGACAGAGGAGCCGTGTGATCTTTGCTTGGTTGGCATTTAGGCAGCCCCAATTACTTTTGTTGGATGAGCCAACAAATCACTTGGATATCGAGACAATTGACTCACTGGCTGAGGCACTGAATGAGTGGGACGGGGGTCTGGTTCTTGTTAGCCATGATTTCAGGCTCATAAACCAGGTAGCTCAGGAAATTTGGGTATGTGAAAATCAAGCTGTGACCCGGTGGGAGGGCGATATTATGGACTTCAAGCGGCACCTAAAGGTTAAGGCTGGTTTAGGTGAATGAGGCTGCGGCAGACACCCACTTCCATCAAAGTTTGTAGTAGTTCATTTGTTGGCCTTGCTTTACACTTGTATGAGACAATGTAGTGAGGGTACTTTTTACTATTTCTGAGCCATGTCTTCTCAGACTGACTATGACGGAAGACGTGCGGAATGGGCAAAAGGCTTGGTTATTGTTTCAAGCCGGCGGCAGTTTCTATGCCCTTAGCCCAACGCGTAGGTGGGATTTTTTGTTTACATTGCGCATGTTTGGACTTTTATATTTTGCTTGGTTAGTAGCCAAGTCGATTACATTATAGTTATTTTAGGTAGATACATTGCCTATGTCTTGTTCTTTTCCTTGAAAATGTTGTACCTGCATATTATTTATAATATTGGAAATTCTATCTCGGCTGGCCTCACTGTTTCATGTCATGGCATGTGGCTTGGGATCATTTTATTTCGTTGTGGATGTGGCTCTTGCAATGTGTTACATTTACCAGAGAATAATTTCTACGGAACAGAAATGGTTAGAGACCATTTAAGAACAATGGAAAGGAGGGAAATTGTCGAGCAGATTCCTGTTACATGATTTTGAGCGGTTTGGTTGATGGATTTTGTTGGAAATGTGACCAATTTTCTCTCTATTTGCGTGATGCTCTGTCTATGGGGGTTGTTTGGCTGCCTGGAAAATCTAGGAAAGTGGCCAACGATCATTTAACCAATAACATTTATGATTTGTCTGAGTGCCAGGAATATGAAACAGAATTGTTATTTGATGGCATTAAAATATGAAACAGAATTTAAAAAAAGTAATTAATTTGCCCAAACCCTATGCCAGAGAACCTCAGTGATAGTGATGATGAAGACCCAACGCATATCCACCGCCAACAAGCTAAAGCAATCTCAACCTGAAGACGGATACGAACTTTGCAAGAAGAGGAAAAAGTAATAACAGTAGAAGAAAATGAAAAAAAAGGAACCGAGGAAAAGTACCAGCCATTAGAATCACCCTAATTTTGCCTCTAATGGCTTAACCCTTTCCAAAAGTCGAATTTACCCCTAAATAGTAAGTCATGTGCCACTCACGTGATTAAAACTAACAGAAATTGTAACGAAAGAACTCAATTGGAACTAATGAGAGAGTTGGATGACCTAATTGTCTCGAAAAAAAGTTCTGGGACTCAATTGAAACTCGATTAAAGTTCAGGAACTTCTATAGTTAATTAAAACCCTAAAATATATAAGGTACCTCAGTGGAGCCCAATTGGGTGTTGGTTGACTGGGCGAGCACGGCAGTGAGGACTGTGATTCAAGGGGCGTCATCTTTCAATCATGGCGGCTGTGAAGTTAAAACAAAATAAATAAAAACTAAAGTTAGAATCTAGGGGTATGATGGGTACAAGGCTGGAGTTATATTGAAAAATAATAATAAAAACAAAATATTTGGCGGGGTTAGGTGGACATAAGAATCAGAATGGCAATAGCTTGACTAAAACTTTCATATAAGAAATGCTTCTATGGATCACAATAGCATTTTGCTTTTCATAAGGAATCACATGTTTACCTTGATTTCCAGTTTTTGTTTTCTAAGACAAATATTAGAAAGGTCCTTTATAAAAAGGCAGAGATCAAAGCGGTTGACCAAAACAGTGTTATGATAAAATAATCCAACCACAAATATACTTGTAATAAAAAGGCCCATCAAGGCAACAGTTAGGTTCGACAGCAATTAACTGGACCAATTAAGTGTAGTTATTCATTTATATTTATATTTACTATTAAGCCTAATTAATATTCAAATCACAATAGTAATTAACCCCGAGTAATATCTAGATACTTTAGCTCAATTAATACCCAAGTGTCTTAGTCCCAACTTATACCAAATTAAATAACAACTCTAACCCCACTTCTTTTTCTTTTTTGTGAACCATAGTTGTTCTTCTTGTTGCGCTTCGGTCTCTCTCTCTTTTCCACCTCTTTCTTTCCCTTTCTCTTCCTCTTTATCTCTTCTACAACTTTATCTCTTCTTCCTATTTTCACTTCTTTCTATTTCTATCTTCTTCACCTATTGCCCTTTTTCTCTTATTCCAAACCAAAAATTGGCCGAACCGAGCTGAAACATCATCATTTAGACACTTTGTATGAAAACCAAACCGAACCGAATTGTGTATAAGTTTCAATTTCGATTCAATTCAAGAAGTAAACCGATCCAAACTGACCGTGCCCACCCCACTTCATACCCGATTTTGGCATTTGCACTGCTGCTTCTCCAAAGATTCTGAAATCATGGCAATCATTTTCTAGTTGCCATGGTCGCTAGCTTCTCTTATGTTATATATGTTGGAATCTGAGCCCTACTCCACCTGGTCTAACTGTCTCTAGGATTTCCTTGAGTTGTGCTCTACTATCCCGATGGGCTGTAGTTGAACCATACTTGGATACCAATTGTTGTATTATGCACCGATATTACCCAAACCTTAACCATCTAGGTTGAATACCTTGGGTGGGTTCAAGCCCAGTGTACCTCTAGGTAGGGTTGGGCATGGTCCGGTTTACCCCTCAAATTAGAACTGAAATCAAAACTTATATAAAGTCTAGTTCAATTCGGTTTTCATACGAAGTGTATGGAGGAACCAAACCAAACTGGACCTATGCGGTTTTGGTTCAGTTCGATCGATTTGGAATAAGAGAAAAGGAGGAAGAGGTGGAGAAGATAGAAATTTAAAGAAGAGAAAAATAGGAATAAGAGAAAGATGTAGAAGAGATAAGGAGGAAGAGAGGGAGAAAGATATAGGTGGAAAAAGACTGAAGCACAACAAGAAGAACGACTATGGTTAAAAAAAAAGAAAAGAAGTGGGGTTAGATTAGAGTTGTTATTTAGTTGGGTATAAATTGGGACTAAGACATTTGGGTATTAATTGGGCTAAAGTATGTAGATATTATTTGGGGTTATTATTGTGATTTGAATATTAGTTAGGCTTAATAATAAATTTGGACATAAATGAATAACTAAACTTAACATAACTAGTCCAGTTTAGTTTAGACCCATTTTTTTTAGGCTTAAATGCTACAGTACCCCCTGGAACATTGGTCAATTCTCACTTTACCCCCTCAAAGTTAAAGTGACCCACTTTGCCCCTTTGGCCAATATTTCGTGTTTCACTTAACCACTTTTCGTCAACGCCATTCCAAATTCCGTTAAACCAATGACGTGGCAGGGGTAGTTTGGTCCATTCAATTGAGTTGGGATTTTTCCCACCAATCTGAGGGTGTGACGTGTACATGTGGACCCCACCTCTAACATCTGATATAGCTCAAACGGCTTGATTACCTACTGATGTGGAATTGGGGACCCATCTAACAAAACAGCCACGACAATAAAAAAAAAGAACTAAAAAATGAAAACAGAAAATCAGATTGGGAGGGAAAATTGAGATTTGGGGATTTTGGAGCTAGGGTTTGAGAATAAGGATCGAGAGAGGGAGAGCGCTCTCAGTTGGTTTCGACAACTTGAAGGCAAGAAGAAGTGACGCGACGCGACTCGACTCGACGACGATGCCCGTTTGGTGAGAAGCAGGAGCATGATAACCTGTGTACGGTAAGTGATTCTTCTGAAAATGGACATGTTTTTTGAAAAGGAATCTTGTCCTTTGACGTGGAAAAGAATCTTGACATGATAATGATGCCCATTGTGTAGAAATTGATAGGGTTTAGGTCTTTTTGTGTTATGTGTTGTCGGTAGAGGTGCTTCTAAAGCAGTATACCTTTCCTGATGTGGTCCCGTTTTTGTTTTCTTCTAGTTGGGTTTGAATATGTTAATCGAACTATGGTTGTTGTCTTGCTTTTAATAAGTGGCTTAGAATACTATTTTGCTTTTGTTAAAAACTAACCCTTTTTGTTTGTGTAGAGGACAAAGAATTGGTCACTTTTGAAGTGCATCATGGTGGCAGAATTGTGAAAAACAAACAGAATAAGTGGTGTTATACTGGTGGGTCTGTAGGATATTTGGATTGGTGTACTGTAGAGTATATAAATATGTTAGAGATGTGGGAGCAAGTGAAACTGCTTGGGCACATGGGGAAAGTATCTCTTAAATGAGTAGTAAATGATGAGTTACTGGATATAGACAGGGATGCTGAGCTGTTATGTTTGTGTGATAAGGTACCACTTTCTTATAAGAGAGTGGTGCTGATTTATGTACAACACATTGAAGAGGAAGGTGTTGCAGTGAATGAGGATTGTGAAGAGGTAGTTGTGGCATTGAATAAGGATAGTGAGAATATTGGGCATGTTAGTGGTGAAAATGGGGCTTCTACTGAAGGCAGTGGGCCACTGAACAATGATAAAGATGGCCGGCCTTTTACTAAGGATCATGGGCCTACTTGCAGAGTTGAAGACTGGGTTTCAAGTGATGATGATGGGCCCCTGAACAATGAGGGTAGTAGGGCTGATATAGGTGACACTGATGTGGAAGACATTGAAGACAATGAAGACAGTGAAGACAATGAAGAAGAAGACAAATAAGATGACTTTGATTTTGTTGACAGTGCTTATGAGTATAGTGAAAATGAATGTGAGTTGTTGATAAAGGACGATAAAGCATTTGAAAATTATGTAGACCAGCCAAAAGTAGTTGAAGACCCAAATGCCCATGTAAATGAAGATCGGGAGTCAACTGATGTAGCTAAAAGTGATGTTGAGAGCTTGGATAGTAGCTCATATGATGAGGATGATGAGAACCAGAAGAAAAGGAAGAAGAAATTGCCTAAATTTCAAGAATTTAGGCCTGAAACAGACATGCGCAACCCTATGTTTAAGCTAGGTTTAAGATTTGCAACCACTGACCTATTTAGGAAAGCAATTAGGAACTATTCAATTGTGAACATGAGGATGATTAAATTCAAATGCAATGATCGTGATAGGGTGAGGGCAGTGTGTGCAGGAAATTGTAACTGGGTTTGTTTTGCTTTAGCAATGAATGGGTTCAAGTGAAGAAATTGGTTGATGAGCATGATTGTGGGACAGTTGATCACAATTTTCATGCTAATTTAACATGGTTAGCTAAGAGATATGTTACTCAACTGTCTAGAAAACATAATTGGGATATGGGAACTTTTAAGCAGTAGGTACAAGAAGATTTGTCTGTGATAGCTTATAAATCCTAAATATAGGGCAAGGCAGAAGGCAACATCCATATTTGAGGGGACTTATGAAAAACAATATGAATTATTATGGGATTATGCTACTGAACTAAGAATGACAAATATGGGTAGCACAGTCATTATCAAATGTGAGTTGGAGGGTGAAAGGCCAAGATTTCAGAGGATTTACATTTGCTTGGCTGCAGTTAAACAAGGGTTTTTGCAGGGATGTAGGCCAGTTATAGGATTTGATGCTTGTCATATAAAGGGTCATCACCCTGGACAATTTTTATCTGTTGTTGGTGTGAATTCTAACAATGGTATGTATCCTATTGCGTATGCAGTGGCTGAGGTGGAGAATTATGAAACATGATCATGGTTTTGTCAACTGTTGGTAGAGGACCTTGGAATCGAAAACAGCAGCGGATATATCTTTATCCTAGACAAGAAAAAAGGCTTGATTGATGCAGTACATGATTATTTTCCAAATGCTGAGCACAGACACTGCCTCAAACGCTTATATGCAAATTTTTTGTTTGCTAGTCACAGAGTATTGATGTTGAAATTGCAAATCGAGAAAATCGCAAGGAGCACAATCGTCCCATGGTGGGATGCTGAGATGAAAAATATGAGACAGCTGAGCCAAGCTGCATTTGATTAGCTGGCGGTCTTAGATCCATCACAATGGTGTATAGCTCACTTTAAAACTCATTCCAAGTATGACATCCTTTTGAATAATATATGTGAGGCTTTTAACGGTGCCCTTGTAGAAGTACAAGAGAAACCTATTTTAACCATGCTAGAGAGAATTAGATACTATATTATGTTGTTGATGGCAACTAGAAGAGCATCTTGTGAGAAATGGAAACATGCCATTGGTCCAAGGATTTTTGGGATTTTGGAGAAAACGAAGAAAGAATCAGCTTGGTGCATTCCAAAGCTTGATGGGGAGAGTTTATATGAGGTCAAAAACCATGATGGAAGTCAGATTGTGGTTGATTTGGTAAGGCATCGTTGTTCATGTAGGAGATGAGATATTACTGAGATCCCATGCAAGCATGCTTGTGCTGCAATTGGCCAATTAAATGGGGACCATATTGCTTATGTTGATACTTATTACAAGAAGGAGGCCTTTATGAGAGCTTATAGTCCAATGGTTCATCCAATGACAAGTGAAGACTTGTGGCCTAAGTGTCATAGGCCTCCTTTGATGCCACTATTTTATCACAAACAACCTGGGAGACCAAGGAAGAAGAGGATGAGGTCGGCATGTGAACAACCAAGCAAATCTAATCCTACAGCCACCAAGTTGCAGAGGTATAATTTGGAAACCAAGTGTTCACTTTGTAGACGAGAAGACCATAATAGGAGTAGCTGCCCTAAGGCAAAAGAAGGCAGCAGCAGTCAGGTTTGTCTCTTCCAAAAAGACATTAGCAATGCATTTTTGTTTTGGATCTTTATTATGTATTTATTTTCAAGTGATTCTCTTCTTATGTTAGTTAGGTCCCATATAAACGAAAGGTGAAGAAATCTGCCCAATATACGACATCAACCAAAAGGGTTACAAGACAATCAACAGCCAAGCAACCTGTAAGTGACTTTATTTTTATTGATATTAAGAGGAAGAGGTATGAGATGTAGTTGATGTAAATTGGAATTCTTTTCAATTTTTAGGTGAGAAGAAGGTTGGAAACTGGCCAGTGTTCTCAAACTCCACATGGTTCTGAAACAGGCCAAACTGCCCCAACCCCAGCATCTCAAATTGCCCCACCTTCAGAAACTGCCCAAGCATCTCAAAGTGGCCAAGCTTCAGAAACTCCCAAAAAAAAAGAGGTTTAAGTTTCCTGCAAAGAGGATTAAATTTCCCAAAAAGAAGGATAGTTCTCAAACTCTGCAAGACTCTCAATCTGTGCAAGGAACTGAATCTGTGCAAGCTTTTCCGGTTTCTCAAACTAGCCAAAGTTCTCAACCTGCCCAAAGTTCTCAACCAAGTGCAATCTCATCACACCCTTTTGCCAGTGGTCCAAGCAAAAAGAGGTTCAAATCTCCTGCCAAGAGGAAGAAATTTATCAATCAGAAGGATTTGTTGGATGGTTATCAGCCTTGGAGATTATGATCATGTGCAAGTGTTTTGTGTTTTGTTAAAATGCCTCTTATGAAGACCTTTTCATTCCACTTTTGTTTTGCTTGTACAAGTGTTAAGGACAACCCTTTCAAATGGGGCTTTTGATTGAACTATTATTTTGCAAGTCCAACTATTAAGAACTTTATTAGTAATGTTATAAACTGTGAGGATTTGATCAGTGTTATAAAACCCATGATTGTCTGTTATGAATTGTTGCAAGTGTTTGTGATACTGTTGATTTGGTAATGCTTTTCATACCATTACATATGAGGTCAAAATCCAATAAGTAACTCCCACATTGTGTTCAACAACCACATTCATTATATAAATACCAATACATTGTTACATCCAGTTGCAAATTCAAACCATGTTCCTCCATCATTACATAGCTACCAAGACATGATATTTTACATACAGTTGCAAAATACAGACTTGTACAATCTGCCTAATTCCTTCATTGCAATGGCCACATTTTGTGCCAAGTTGTTATAGACATTGCCAAAACAACACCACCATTACTAAACCCCATGAAAGAATAAGCCAACCCATTAACTTTCTTTCTCTTGCTTGACAATGCCCAACGTCCTTTTCAAGTTCCTTCAATCTTCTAAGTAGCCAACTCACCAGAGCCTTCTCTCTAGGTGGAAATTCAACATCCACCCAAACAAAAAACCCACATCCTTTTTTCCTCCTCTGCATCAACCATTAATACCAATTAACAAAAAAAAATAACCAAATTCACAAACTTTCAACAACATAACTTACCCCTGATGAGTTTGGACAAACATGGAATCTTCGAAGTGGGTTCGCCTCAGTCCATGAAGTTTGTAAGCGAGCTATCTTCCCACAAAAGTAACGCGGTGCCGCCACATCCAACTCTTCCCCTCTGTCAACTATTTCAGTCTTCATCTTCAATTTTCGTGGAACCCAACCTCTGATTTCTAGGGTTTTAGAGGAAGCCAATTTGGGGTTTTTTTGTTCAATAGACAGCTCAGATCAATTGGAATGTTTGAGCTATATCAGATGTTAGAGGTGGGGTCCACATGTACACGTCACACCCTCAGATTGGTGGGAAAAATCCCAGATCAGTTGAATGGACCAAACTATCTCTGCCACGTCATTGGTTTAAAGGAATTTGGAATGGCGTTGACGGAAAGTGGTTAAGTGAAACACGAAACATTGGTCAAGGGGGCAAAGTGAGTCACTTTAACTTTGAGGGGGTAAAATGAGAATTGACCAATGTTCCAAGGGGCATTGTAGCATTTAAGCCTTTTTTTATTTATTTTTTTAATAGTAATAACCGAATGGGAACTGATTCAACATGGTCCAGTTTGGTTTTTGAGTCAGGTTGAATTTTCTGGTCAACACAGTTTTTTTGGACTCAGTTCGGCTTAGTTCACTAGTTCAAATTAAGAGTGAACCACTTATATTTGAACTGTAGATTATTATTGTATTCTTCAATGTGAGACTTACACATCATGACTTGTATCGAGCCACCTACATTAACAGCTCCTCCCTAATTTGAGCATTTCCTCTTGGATGATTTCTTTGTAACCTTTTAGCTGTCCTTCATATAAAAAATTCTGAGTCCCCAAATCAAACAAAAAGGGTTTTATACACTAAAAAATGGTGCATATATGATTTTAGTAAAATTTATATATATGGCTTTATTTCAGAGAAAAGTAAAGAAGAAATTTCTGGCTTCCCTTGACAGATTATTGAGAAATGAGAGAACAAGTCCAACACCATGAAAAATTTGGCAAAAAATTTCTGCCTCTGCTCGTGGGCAAATTACTATTGAGAAATGAAAACAAATTAATCTAATACACCATGTAAAAGATGACAGAGGTACAGAAAAGAGACATATATATATAATATATATGAAAAACTAAATCTGTTCATGATCAATAGCTCTGCACCATAGCTTTACAAGAACCCCAGTTCCCATCACTAGAGGAGCCTCTTTCTTCCTTCTGCCATTGCCGATCGTCATCTAATATCTTCTCAAGCTCTCGTGGCTGGCAAGGAATGGTGAGTGCGCCTTCATGATCAAAACCATACTCCTCAGCTGCTTGCTCCAATAGCTTCAAGAAAGTTGGGTGTGTTAAGTAACTCAAGGCCACCACAAATCTCTTTGGTTCATCTCCATCCACAGCTATCACAGCAAAGTGACCCTCCTTCACATCTTCCGGCACATGTTTTGAGTCATCGGAATAATTTGATGGTTTTGATCTTCCCAAATATAGACTTCTTTGTAGCTTTTCTACTACAACTTTGAGCTTGACAATGCTATTCTTCTTCTTGCAAGCACTACTAGTTCTAGACTTTGCCATGTTTGTGTTTGTGCTTAATTTTTCTTTGGTCTAGAGACTTAGCTATGTTTGATGGGATTTTTGGTATGTTAGCTCACGTTATTATATATTAGTGTTGGGGATAAGATTTGGAGTGTTTACATTGACATAGCATGAAATAGAAAGGAAAAGGTGCGTTGATGACGGTGTGGAGTTAAATTTTGGGGAGACCAGCCCATGTGAGTGTGAGTGACTTGTAGGTTCCAAGTTCCAACTTACCATGAGTCGTCTTGTCAACCTCTTTCTCTACCAAATTGGTTTATGTCGTTACTCAATTAATTTCTACCCAACTTCATTATGATCGTAAGTAGTTTTTTGCGCAAGTATTTTACTAAATAATTTTGGTCAGTGCATATATATATATATATATATATATTGAAGCATTTGCAGCGTCCATGGCTACGGAGCAAGAAGTCTTTGTATTTGTTTATACCAAAATGAACAGCCAATGAATGACGAACACGTGGGCTAGACCAGGGCCATGGAGTGCCTTCGGCACCCACCCTCGGTACAAAACCTACCGATCGCAACATTAGGGCAACCTCGCCCCCTTTGACGCGTGGCAGTCTCACAACTGACGCCCAGAGTCCCACATCGAAACTCTAAACAAATTGCACACCTCCCAAGGCCTATAAAAGAGGACAACCATCCCAGCTTGAAGGTAATCAATCAGAACTTACGGCATACTGCCTATTGATCTGCAGTTCAAACTTACTAAATCCGTACTTACTTAAGCATCGGAGAGCCTTCGGCCGGTACCACACCGGTGCCCTAGGACTTACCGTGTGTTTGCTATTTTACAGATCGCACACCCTACCGAGGACACCAGATACCGAAGAGACTAAATCACTAAGTTGCGCGGGAAAGTGCCAAACCATTTTTCTGCGTTAACATTATTCTTTTGTATTTCGCAGTAAGCAAGCTCTAATGGGGAGGTAACTGCTAGGCTAGATTGAAATCGAGCAAGGACCTTTGAAACTATTCGGTAAGACATTATTATTAATTTTCCGATGTTGGATTCACACTCTCAGCACATATTATAAAGCGCATAATCATATCCTATCTACAATTAGTTGTAGCTAATAAGGTGCACCGAGCCCTTAATAATTGCAATATAACAAGCTAATACTGGCCGACTCTCAACTCAAATCGCATTCCAAGATCAATTCAAGTTTCACAAGCATAAAATATAATATGTTGCTCACCTTATGGAAAAAGAATAAAAAATAAAAAATACTTACATGTTAACTCGTGTGAGGAAAAAAGTGATAAACACACACTTGATGCATAAGTAGGACGGGTGTGAGTGGAATGAAATCTATGTATAAATTACCAGCTCAGTACTGTAGAATAACCTAGAAAACGTCCTCTCACTCGCGCCCTGCAAAAGATCATACATCTGCCTGCAGATACCATGCATGGTAGACCTGGAGGACGTACGCATGCTTATTAAAAAGCTAAAACACATGGTGTAACACATTGACGCGGATCAGCCTCCATCACACAAATTCTTCGACGTGTTAAATGCATGTCAACACATATACTGCACAAGTTCCAAGCTTGGTTCTGTGGTTCTTGTGTGGAGTATAATAAAATTTAAGTTCATGCATTCATCGTGTTTTCTATCTAAAATAAATATATTTTTTTCCATGTCATTCTTATGCATACTCCTCACATACATATATGGTGATGAAAAGGCATCCTAAGCTGAGTTAACAGTTCAGCCTTTGGCTTTTATGAAGAAGAACTGACTCTCTTATGATCTTTGAGTGTTCACTCTCTAGCATTCTTTTGGTTGTGTTTTTCATTTATCCAACATTCTCAATTTGGTTTTCTCCATAATCTTGATTTCTTCTTCCCTAAAATAGTTAGCACCTACCGACAACTTGCTCTATTAACCTCCGTCCTTTTTTGTCTTTTCCCCACTTGAAGTTCTGCAATGATTTTAAATTAGGGCCCGTTCGGTAATGTTTTACGGGCCCGTTTTCTGTTTTCCCAAAATGAAAATAGGTGAGATTGCGTTCGGTAGGCACAGTGAGAAAACGCGGAAAACAAAATTGTGAAAATGAATTCTATTTCACGTTCAAAAGTTGAAAACAACAAAACAACGTTTTCAGCATTTTCAATGAAAATGCGGAAACACATTTTGCAATCTCCGAACAATATTCTTAGTCTCTCTTCACTGTCTCTTCCATTTATCTCAAGCTCACCCATTTATTTCAAGCTCGTCATTTTTCCACACTAGATCTTCTATTTTTCAGAAAATACATATGGGTCTTCTTTCTTTTTGTGGTGAAATTAGTGGGTCTTCTACTTTTTCCATAACAGTCTTCTTTTTGTATGATAATGAAGAAGATGATTGAGAGATGGAGAGAGGTGGGTTGATGGGGTTACTGCAATGTTAAGAGCATGTCCACCGCTGCACCAAACCTGGGCAAAAGGCCCCCCCCGGCAGCCCATTCCTGCCTCCAGCGTGCAACAATGAGCCCAGGCAAGGCCTGGGTCCCACGAGCCTGGGCAAGCCCACAGGCTAATCCTGCCTAGGCTGTTGCCCTCGGGCTGCTGACGTCATCAGTTGATTTTCAATTTTTTTTTTACTGTTGGACCCACCAGCCCACATTGCCTAATGGTTACAAGCCATGTGGCTTCTCCTGGAGCCTCCGATCAAAAAATCTTGCACAATCCAACGGTTGTCCAATTTTTGGCTAAAAAAAACTCAAAAAAATATCAAAAAATATTGGAAATTTTTTCTATACATACCTACCAATATTATTCACTTTCCACACCAATTTAATTTCAAAATTTTATTCGAAAATATTATCTTGATTTTTAGGTGAGGATTTTACGATAAATTTTATACAAATTTATAAATAAACCCAATCCTAGACATGTATTTATAAAAAAACTCAAGCACTATTTAAACATAGAAACACACCCAAAATCAACAATTGTATATTTTTGGGTGTGTTTATAAATGGGTTTTGAGTGTGTGTAATGATGAGTTTTGGGTGTATTTATAAAGTGTTTTGGGTGTTGGGTTTTTTTATAATTTCAGCCCCCATTTTGGGTGTTTTAGTGACACTCCCTAAATTTTAATACTTGGGAATTGAAAATCTTATCCGAAAAGCTTATCAAAATCAATGGTTTAAGTATAAAAAATAAAAAATAAATTTAAGTGAATAGTAATTGCCTTAGACTTGCCCTAGACTTAGCCCTCACGAGTGGAACCACAAATGGCAAGGCTGACACTATTCATGTGAATAATGGCAGCCCTTGCTTGCCCTTGCCCTAGACATAGCTCTTGTGGATGGAGATGCTCTAAGGGGTGGGTGTGAAGGCAGAGTGGGTGAGTTTTAATTTTGGAGAGAGAGAGGAGCAAAAGAGGGGAGGCGATAGGATTGAGGTGGGTTTTGCAGAGAGTGAAGGACAAGGTTGGCTTGTGGTTGTTTCATTTTAATTTTTTAAAAGATAATTCTAGTTTTATACTATCGAATTTTATTCTATTTTTTAAATGATTAAGAAAATACTTTTGAAAAATAACTCACATATTGATTACATAAAGTTGTATAATAAATTTACATAATTACATAATGTATTTTAATTAAAGTTGTACATTCTTTGTTTTTTATATTTTATGTACTATCAAGTTTGGACTGTTTTTATTTTTTGTTACCAGACATGTTTTCACTATTTTTATTTTTTGAATATGTTTTCCAATTAATCTACCAGACGCGTTCTCAAATTCTGAAAATGCAAATTCGTTTTCTCAATTGCATTCTCTAAAAATATTTTGAGAAAACATTCTCTGAAAACGTTACCAGATGGGGCCTTAATGAGTTGCTCTTTTCAAAATTTAAACATAGAATATATAACTAGCATATTCTTATTACTTAATTTGTTCACAACGCAGTCATCATCAGATGATAAGTTTTGGGGAATTGCAGGCACCTCAAAGGCCATAAGGTCATATAAAAAAGCTGCCCTAAATGCCTGAATTTAAATTTGCACATGAAATTGCGCACTCACTTACCCATCTAGTCTCATGTTTTTCAGTTTCAAGGTCCACCGTTTTGTCAATCACATGGAAGACAAAAAGATTGGCATGGAAAAAAAACAAAGGTGCTATATATTTGTGGGGATCAAAACCTAGCTGGATAGGGAGCATGATTGGATGTGGGTTTTTTCAATTCCTCCTTAAATTTTAGTTAAGGAGGTAGTTTAAGAAGCCCATTGTGGATAATTTTACACCCATATTTTTATTTTTCGTTAGAAAAAGGCCCAAACCCCCCGTAAATTAATTTCAAGATTGATATTTATTATCGGAAAAAGGTCTCGACAACAGGCTCCATTATGTTCTTTAGGCAATAAAACTAATTAGCATTGTTGCCACAGATGGGAGAGAAACTAATTGAGACTTTTAGGACTTTTCGTTGGGGTAAGGTACGAAAAGGGCTCTACCATTTTGATTGGTTTGAATGGTATTTTTCATGACATACGGTCATGAAAATTGGCACGTACGATGCAATTTGAGAGGATATATAATATGTGAACGCGGTTGTGAGAAAACCAATCAATCAAGACAAGGACAAACATACGTACAGGGTTGCAATCTATCTACAAACATATATTTCGGTAATGAATTGAGAGGGATTAGCTGTGCTCAATCTCAATCTACATTACCTGATTTATGACAAGAAGGTGCTCGTTCTGAGTCACATGAGATCCTAATTAACAAACGTCATGTTTATAACATACTTTCACATAAGGAAAAATTACTTTGGCCCTTGTAAAAGTCTTACAAGTCTAAAGATGTTAAGAAAAGTATTACATTTTAGGTTGAAATATTGCAAGAAAAATTATAAACTAAAGGCCTGTTTGATAACCATTTTAATTTTAGTAGATTTCATTTTTTGTGCTAGAGTATAGAGGAAAATGAGAGTGAGAATGGGAGCGAAGATGCGATTAAGAGAGAGGATGAGAGGGAGGAGTAACAAAAGTAAGAACAATTTTAATAAATAGATTTCAGTTTTTTATTTTTTAACCAAGGAAGAGAAGGGATTCGATTGATATAGCAAATAAGTTTGAGATTTAAAAAAGAAAATTCAAACCGAAAATCCAAGATAGCGTGTATCAAATGCCAATATGAATAGTTCTTTTTTATAAACTCTTACTATATATATTTTTTTATTACTCATAAATTCATAATGGGAGCGATCTTGCCAATAATTAACGTTCCGAATCTCATCTTTAGTAAACTACTTCTTAATCTCTCTCACCCTCAGTAACCCTCTCTTAGTGTCACTCTTAGGGTTTCCCCACTCCGAACACTAAGTTAACACGAGGCTGTCAAACACTTCTTCTTGCCGATTTCGACTCCAAACTTCATCCCAACACTTCTATGGTGAGCCAAAACAATGAGAACATGCATGAGCAAATGCGTACAATAGAGCACCATATTGCTGAAAAGTTACGAAAAATCAAACTTGATGATGATCAGCAGCTCTGCACCATAGCTTTACAAGAACTCCAGTTATCATCACTAGAGGAGCCTCCTTGTTCCTCCTGCCATTTCTGATCCTCATCTAAAATCTTCTCGAGCTCGCTTGGCTGGCAAGGAATCATAAGGGCACCCTCATGGTCAAAACCATACTCCTCAGCCGCTTGCTCCAACAGCTTCAGAAAAGCTGGGTGTGTCAAGTAACTCAATGCCACAACAAACCTTTTTGGTTCGTCTCCATCCACAGCTATCACAGCAAAGTGGCCCTCCTTCACATCTTCTGGCACATTTTTTGAGTCATCAAAGTTGGAATTTGATGATGATTTTGATCTACCCAATGAAAAACTTCTTTGTAGCTTTTCAACTACAATTTTGAGCTTGACAATGCTCTTCTTCCTGCAAGTAGTACTTGTAGTTCTAGACTTAGCCATGAATAGTGCGTTTATTCTATTTTCTTTTTTGTATGTTGGATTGATGGTATTTTTGGTACGTTAGCTAACTTCATTATATATAGTGTTGGGGATAAGATTGGACGGCTTCAATTTTCTTTGACATGGCAAGAAAGAGAAATGTTGATAAAGCTGTGTTGTGAGCGTGTAGAGTTAAATTTGGGGGAAACCAGCCCATGTGAGTAGCTTCCAACTTAGCATGAGACGTCCCTTTTAACTTGTCATGTCAACCTCTTCCTCTGGCCAAAATCATTAACGACACTGCTATTGCTCTACTGATCTTCAACTATCCTATTTCTCGCAGAAGTTTATACGAAACGAAGTATTTAATGCATGTAATATAATCTGCCTTCCAAAGACGATACATCTGCAGATTCCATTGCGGAGCTTGACCTGCAGGGCGTACTCATGCTTTTGATTGAAGTACGCAGTGTAAAATTTTGACGCGGATTCGTCCTCCATCACAAAATTTCTTTGAGGTGTGAAATGCGTGTCTCCATTCTAAAGTTTGATTTCTGTGGGTTCTTGTTTAAAATTTTCATCTATCTCATGGATGTGCATTCCACGAGATCATCACGTTTATTTCTGAAATAAATATCTTGTTCTTTTCTCAAACCGTGGAGACCTTTTCCATCTTCCCACATGGGCATGGTGTTGAGTTAACAGTTCCAGCTTTGGCTTTCATGAGGAAGGAGATCTTTTTTTTTATTTTTTTATTACTCTTATGATCTTTGAGCTTTCACTAGAATTACTTTATTGTGTTTTTCATTGATTCAAATGTTTACTTTAACTTAACCCAACTTTTTCCTCTCTTTTTTTTCCCTATTGTTTAAGGTTCGAAATCTCCAGGCACCCAATACACATTTGTGTAAACCCCCTCTGTTAATATCGCTTGTAAAAAAAAAATATACACCTTCGATAGATGTGGTGATAAAAGTGTTCTTGTAATTAACAATGTGTACATATAAGAGCCTCCACAATGAGAGGGTGTATAAGGGGGTGTATGTTAAATATACACCCTTTGTCGCCGGAATCATCTCCAATGGGAAGATGTAAATGGTTGAAAAAATACACCCCTACCATGGAGATGTAAATTAGATGTACATTTGCATCTTTTTTTACATGCTTTGTAGGCGAGACCCACAAGAGAAAAAGGGAAAGAGAAGGATTGGAATTCAAAATGGAAGGCCTAGATTTCATGCAATTTGCATTGCACTTCCAATGGCCCAAATTTCTACATAGATATTTTTATGTTAGTTTGTAGGTGAAATAATAAGTTCTCCAAATTTAAATTTTTTTAGGTCCATTTATTTGGAAAAATAAAATAAATCTAACACGCACAAAATTAATTTTAAAAAGTTAAAACATACCAAAAAAAACACACAAAAAAGAATTATCACAAACAAATCGAATATGCATCTTTGGATTTACATCGTTTTCCATTGGAGCAAAAAACGTATTTACACCCCCTGGAGGTGTAAAGGGAATGTAAAAGTGACTTTACACCTCCGAAAATACACCCCCCATTGTGAATGCTCTAATGCCTACATATAACAGCACCTGCATGGGCAACTTGCTCTAATCTCTGTTCTTTTGTATTTCCCCACCTGAAAAGTATATACAAAATAAAAGTGCTTTCTATAAATGGTGGTGGACCATACAAGCAACCAGAGCTTTCCGTATCCGTCAAAATCTATCATGTACTGTAACTGTACTACTCCATCTTTCTAATTACACATCAACAATTTTAAGTGAACAACTTTTAAAAAAAAAAAAGCAGAATATGGTCAGATGATTAATGAGATATAGAGCATTTGAAGGTCGTGTAAGATTGGATGAGCTTGTACGTATATTAGTACTCTAGAGGATCATAGGTGTTTGCACTGAGGTCCTGGATTTAGTTAATTCATGCAAATTGGTTGGATTTAGTAAACCCAACGAATTTTATACGTTTGGAAAACAACTGTGCTCATTGTTTCTGGGTTTCTTCCACGTGATAAGCTTTTGGTTGCAATTTGCAGCACCCCCAAAGGCCATAAGATCATTATAAATATTTATAATAAAAAAATAAAAATTGGTTGAATCTAAGATAGGCCCCTAATGCTTGCAATTTGCGCATGAAATTGCTCACTCACTTACTCACTCACTCACTCACTCACTCACTCGTCTAGTCTCATGTCTTTCGGTTTCAAGGTCCACTGTTTTGTCGATGATATGGAAGCGAAAAGATCTAAAGTTTTGTGATAGGCATGGAAAAAGTGATATTTGTGGGATCAAAATCTAGCTGGTTACACCTAGATATTTTGTTAGAGAAAGACCAACAATGCAGGTTCAATAAATGACGCCCCATCTCGATTAATTTCAAGATTGATTCATTATTGAATATAAAGGTCTCAACAGAAGGGAGAAACCACAGGCACTAGTTAGTTAAGGTTCGCTTTTGTATTCGTTGGGGTAGGTACGGAAAGGACCCCATCATTTTGATTACTTTGAACTCGGCACATTGCTATTTGAAGAGTTAACATGGAACATTGTTGTCAAAAAAAGCAATCACAACCGTAATGTATGATTGGCTGCTACTAATTATGTTGTCAACATTGATATTTCTAAATGTCGACCAAATAAAGACAAAAACAAAAAGCAATCAAATACCTACGATGTAGAGTGGTATTTGGTATCAAAACAATCTTCCCTAGCTAGCTAACGGAAAGTTCCCTAATCTAGTTTTAGGACTAGGAAGTGGTTACTCAGAAAATAAGATATGACTACCAACTTTTTCACCCAATGACTGGTCTCATAAACATCATATTCCAAATAAGTAACTAGATCTGATTAGGAACTTAAGATGTATTCAACTTATAAATATGCCATAAAATTTCTGGCTTTTGGCATGTATATATATGAGTATTTGCGCTCCATAAGAGCATCTCCAAGAGGGAGATGTTAATTTCAACGTGGCATCTTTAGCATGTATAAAAAATAGCTGAAACTTACTCCAACTGAAATGTTAAATCCTACGTGAAATAACATTTATATCCCATGCTGTTATTTTTGGCTGTTTGACTTTGTGATGTTATTTCATTATTTTTCAATGAATGTGCCTAGAAAGTAATAAACTAATAAACACTATGTAATAAGATAATATTTTAATTTGACATATCAAGTGGAATGTAAAACTATATTATATGTCAAATTGCCACTTACGTCATCAAATTCAAATTTAATGTTTGATATTAGGGAGATGCTCTAAGAGACACATCGAACCAAAAAGCAGAATGTGTCAAATATGAAAAGTAATAAAGAAATTAACATCCGGAAAAGAAAAAAAAACAATTACAGGTCCTATAGATGCATCATGCAATGGCAAGTTGTATGATTTAAGCCTGTCGCGGTGCTGAATAAGGTCATAGTTGTACCAACAGGCAAATATGAACTCCTTGGCCGACTGTATATATATGGACATTAATTGTATTATTTCCAGCATGAAAGTGTTAAAATAATTAAATAAGCAATCCAGTTTTGTCAGAAGAGAACATATCACTGATCGGATTCATCATCCCAAAAACGTCTTAAAATGCTTAAAGAAATAATGCAAACATATATGTAGAAGATGCATTTCACACATCTTTCGAGGATTCTTCTAGTTACTGTGCCTAGGGTTTTAGGTTTAGGGTTTAAGAAGTTAAGACGGGGCAAGAATCTATTCGTATTCATACAACAAATCTTATCAGTGTCCCAATAGAATCTACACCCCTCATCTCTACAGTGTAAGCCTCTCACTAGGCAAGGCTAGGTAGGAGAAGAGAGAAATATTGTTCCTGATCAGTAGCTCTGTACCACAGTTTTACAAAAAACCCCAGTTACTAGACGAGCCTTTCTTCCTCTTGCCATTGCTGATCATCATGTAAAATCTTCTCAAGCTCGCTTGGCGGACAAGGAATGGTGATTGCACCTTCATGGTCAAAACCATACTCCTCAGCTGCTTGCTCCAATAGCTTCAAGAAAGTTGGGTGCGTCAAGTAACTCAATGCAACCACAAATCTCTTTGGTTCGTCTCCATCCACAGCTATCACAGCAAAGTGATCCTCCTTCACATCTTCGGGCACATTTTTTGAGTCATCGCACTTGGAAACTGATGATTTTGACCTACCGCACAATAGACTTTTTTTAAGCTTTTCGACTACAATTTTGAGCTTGACAATGCTCTTCTTCTTCTTGCAAGTAATACTAGTAGTTCTAGACTTAGCCATGAATATTGTGCTTTATTTAGTTTATTTTCTTTTGATCTATGTTTGATTGATGGTATTTTTGGTACGTTAGATCACTTTATTATATAGTGTTAGGGTACTGAACGGTTTCTATTTACAGTATTGACTAGCAAGAAAAAAGAAACGACAAGGTGCTGCACTGTGTGGAGTCAACTTTGGGGAGACCAGCCCATGTGAGTGTGATGACTTATAGCTTCCAACTTAGCATGAGACGTCCCTTTAACTCTTGTCATGTCAATTCTTCCTCTACCAAAATCATTTACGACCCTGCTACTCATCTTTTCCATGCGTTATATTAAATGATTCCTCTGTCAAATTTCATTATGAAATTTAACGAGCTATGGTTAACCAAGCCTATAATGATCACGAGCTAACCAGTCAACTCGATCTCAACCCAGATAGCATCCCAATCAATTATAGTGAGCCATATGTTGCTCATCTTATGGAAAAAATTCTTACAGTTTTGCTCTTAAACGTGTTTTATGAAAGGCGTAACTTAAGCTTTATAAGGACAGATGTCGTTCTAATATCTCACGAGATTTGAGTTTAAGCTAAAGAACGATGGATTCATAACATTTTCAGTGTGAGAAAGATATCTACCGGATTAAGATTGGCTTAATATATTCGTAGAATAACCCAGCTTCAAATATCTTATCTCTCATGCAAAAAGCTTGTAGGAAGTACATATCATGTGCTTCTTAATTTAATCAATATCCATAGTATGATCTTCCGCTTTCCCTCCAAAATATGATGCATCTGCAGGGCCATGAAAAGACCTGGAGGACGGACGTACGCATGCTTATAAAGCAGTAGTACATGGTGTAAAATTTTGACACGGATTCAACCTCCATCACACAAATTTTGACACGGTTCTGTGGTTCTTCCTTCAGTCCTTTGAATTTTTCATCATGCAATCTCATGCATGCATCCAATCCACAAGTTCGATTCATAATGGTTCTGTGGTCCTTCTTTCTTTTTTCCTGTTAAGGTACCGAAGCATGCAGTTGCCTAGAACTTTCGAGAGATAATCGACACCGTGTATGTGGCGTATACAATGACGGGGCCACATGAAGACCTGGAGTGGTTATCGCCCCTTCAACCTACACGTGGTTCTTCATAAATTCAAAGATATATTTAATATTTTATGAAAGAATTATTTCCAAAAATGACCCTCCCATTTAAGCTATTCACACACTTAGCCCCATTGGAACCACCACCAACGGTGTACACATACAATAATAATACTTAAACGGACAACTTGCTTGCTCTAACCTCCGTCCTTTTGTCCTTCCCCACCTGAAAATAGACATACAAGTCGTTTCTATAAATGGTGGGGGACCGTACAAGGTACCTCAGGTCCACAGCTTTCGGTACGTGACAAAATCCAAATGCATCTATCATGTATATGTATAATGTATTGCACCTTTCTGATTAATAAGAGCAGTGGAACAATTTTCAACCAATATTTGTATTATTATAGTTATTTGTTCCCGAGACATTATCAACATATCATATGATTAATTGATCACTTGAAGGTCACGTTTGAAGAAATTATAGAATATTACGGCAGTATAGCCACGTGATATATTTTGTATATGTGTTATAAAATGGGTGGGCGACATGGTTTATTTTTCCCTCTTTTAAGGAATAGTATCAATAAATATCCACGTATATTATAACATGTGTACAAAATGTACCACATAGCCGTATTACCGTAGTATTCTATAATTACTAATGTAATTAGGAGGACAAACAACAAGGGGATTATAGCTGGTTAAAAGCATTTACACTTACACTCAAAGTCTTAGGTTTGATTATTCCTACCCAAATATCATTTGTATAAAAATAAATAAATTTAGGTTAGCCTAGTGGTGAGTGTATGTGGGAAAATAAATTACGATTTGTCTAAGGAAAAATGGGAGGACTGTATTGGATTTTTTATTTCAGTACCTTTAACAGAACTATGCATAGCTTCCTCTTGTAAGGCTTATTTATAAGGTTTTCAGTACCATATAAGGTTTCAGTACCTTATATGTGTGTGTGACCGTGAGTCTTTAAAAAATAAGGCTTATTTATTGTTTTACCTTCAGAAAATGATGTTCTATCTCACTTTATTCCCTTAAATTGAAATTTCCTCATTTAATCACTTCCGTCTATTTTCGTCCACAAAACCGTTAAGGGTGCTAACATGGCATGGGCATTCTAGTAATTCACTTTATTCCCTTAAATTGAAATTTCCTCATTTAACCACTTCCGTCCATTTTCGTCCACAAAACCGTTAAGGGTGCTAACGTGGCATGGCATTCTAGTAATTTTAACTATCTATTTTATCTCTCTCTCTCTCTCTCTCTCTCTCTCTCTCTCTCCAGACCCAACCCCCACCCCCCCACCCCACCCCCTCCCCCCTCTTTCTTCTATATACCTCTCTCTCTCACTCTCACTATCTCTGCGAAGAGAGAATATGGGGAGTGGAAAGGAGATTTTTTTTAAAAAAAATTGAGTGGTGGTGGTTTGGGTGTGTTGAGTGATTCCATGGAGGGTTAGGTCTAGGGTGGGGGTTGGGTGTGGCGAGGGGAGGGGAGAGAAGAGAGAGGCAGAGAGGAGAAAGAGACAAAGAGAAGAGAGAAGTGAAGGAGCTAAAATTACTATAATGTCCATGCCATGTCATCACATTTAACGGTTTTGTGGATGAAAATGAACGGAAGTGGTAAAGTGAGAAAATTTCAGCAATTTTTAGAGATTCAGGGGTTAAATGAGAAAATTTCAGTTTGACAAGATAAAGTAAGACCGAGTATCTATTCCAAGGGTGAAAGAGTACATAAGCCTAAAATAATAATAATAATAAATCATGATCAATGCGAAATCTTCTTGTCTTTTTTCATTGATCTCTAAATCCTTCTTGTTATGTTCTACATTTTTACGTTTTGTGCATTAAGTGGTAAAGTTCTGTTTCGTAAAAATTATATCAACCAACCATAATAGTCATTATAGATCTTGTGAGCTACGGGCATTCAATTCTTTGTTGAATAATTTAAGTCTCACATCGGAAACTTGACTAAATAAAACATAACATATAATGAATGGTTCCATTACTAATATCACCGAGGGCTTTTGTGATAAAACCCTACACCCCTACTGGGCTTTGTATATGGTTAAGTAGGGAAAAATATCGGTGAAGCTAGCAGTGGGCTGTTGGCAAAGGCTGACCTATGAAATTTTATAAGGGTGGACTAATATTTTCTTATGGGAGATCCATTATATTACCCTTTTTTTTTTCCTTAAAAACAAGTTTACGTGCAAAGGAAATGAGTGGTAGCAACTATTCTTCAATTAACAATTTTTAAATTTTATGGGAGTAGACATAGAAGTAGGGGGTGCAGTAATATAGATACAATTGCACAATCACAAGCTACAACCATTCAACAAAACCAAGAGACAAGTAGACTATATAAAAATAGCTGAGATCAAGTAATGAATAGATTAAACCAGAAAAAGGAAGAGTCATCAATAAGATCCTAGCAAATAGTATAAGAGAAAAGTCCCCAAAATTTAACATCCAAACCCTAAATCATAAAAAGCTAACAATAACAATTGAAATTGGAAATTAAACAAAAAGTAAGAGAGAAACTTACTAATAAGAACCCATTGGATATAGTTTGATACAATTTTAAAGAGGAGGAGACCTATTACTTCTAAGCTCTCAAGTTCAAATATAAAGTAATACATGGGTGGGTAATAGAAAAACATGATGTTTGATGTGTGTGGGTGTCTCTAGAGATGAAATCTTACAGTTGGGATAGGCTAATTTCAACAAAGAGAGGTGGACTATTTTTCATTAACCTGGATTTGACTTATAAAATTAACACTAATTTTTTTCATCTCCAAATTTAGCACTGAGCTAAAACCCACTTTAACCATTGACTGCTAGCCCATCTCTCTGAAATTTAACATTCTTATCATACGTTTTACTCCTATTCTTGTGTGTTTGTGTGTTCTAAATAATAACTCAAGTAATATGACACTCCTAATCATTGGACAATGAACTTGTGACTCACAAGTTGTGAGTAACTTTTAGTTTAAGTCATTCATGGTATATATGAAATGAACCAGCAGATGACTCTACTTCTCAGGAACTATACATGCAATTTCATCAAATATTCTGCACCTTTATTCTCACATATATACAAACACAATTAAGAAAGCTCTGCAATGTCCATAACCATGCTTCTCTTCACACTTAAGACAACACAATTCATTGTAACAAATTAAGGTGCTTAAACTTTATGTTATTGTCTTCTATAACAAAACTGAAACAACTGTAATTGCTTCCTCCAGGTGGTCATAAGGCTTGAATTTTGAACATGAAGTTGCTCACTTACTTGTCTAGTCTTTGTGCCTTCTCAATCTAAAGGTCCACATTTTGTCCATGACATAAAATATAAAAGATCAAAAGTGATATTTATGGGATCAAATCCAGCTGTCCATGTAGATATTTTTGTTAGCTAGAGAAAGACCAAAAATGCAGGTTTGAGATTGATTCATTATTGAAAAAGTTCTCGACAATAGGCTCCATATGTTTTCTGGGCAATGAAATAGATGGAAGAAACCGTCGGCTGTACTTGATGCCTCTTTTTATAATTGTCTGTTCACTGATTACTTTCTTTTAGCTTTTAGTTGGGGTGATGAGGTACGGAGAGGGCTCCATCATGTGTGACTAGTTTGAATAGTATTTCTCCAACGTATGAAAATGAACTTGTCACAATGCTATTTGAGAGGAGAATATGTGAACATGGTTGTGAAGAAACCCATGGATCAAAAGAGAAACACGAACATTTGAACGGTATAGTTTAATAACGCAAAAGAGGAGTGGTCGGCCGGTATCGAGTGCAAATCTACAATGTACATTGTAGATATTTGGGCCATGTTTTGTTGCTATTTCTGAATATCAATCAAGACAAAAAGTATATCAAATATCGGCAATATAGCATGCACTGACGGCAATATAGCATGCACTGACGGATCCAAGAATTTTAGCAGATATGCAATTTTGAAACGCTAAAAGCTTTATAATGAAAAATTGACAGCCAAATATTCTTATAATTTAAACAATACCAATGTCATTCATAAGTAATAGAAAAAAAAAATAGCAGTTCAATTAAGCTACAATTGTTTTCAACGAGGTTTCATATCATGAAAACCTCATACCAAAAAATAAATAAATAAATAAAAAGAATTGCTAAAGGGTAATGCTAGGCTTATCACATCTATTAGAGATGTGGTACACAATGTGGTATATAAATGTGTTACGCCTAGCATTTTCCACTACTTAAAGCCCACAAAATGCTTGCCTTGTTTAGGAAAGAGTTGTTGTTTAAAGCCCACGACAAAAATTGTTGTAACAAAGAATCCTTGTTTAAAGCCCACGAAATGCAAGCCTTGTTGAAAGCCCATGAATCCCCCTCTTTTTTGGGACTTAAAAAAAATATATATATATTAGCGCAATGCGTTGCTGCTTGCGTTGTCGAACACCTGGAGTGCACAACCATCAGCTTGAGCAAATGAGCAATTTGAAACACCTACACTTATTTATTTATTTATTTTTTAACGAGGGGAAGTGCAACTGCACCTCCTTGCGCCTTAATAGGTTCGTCATTGGTACCCAAAACCAAACAATCCATTCTTAATTAATGAAAAGTAACCTAATTCAACTTTACGGGTAGGAAGAAGTTAATTAGAAAATAATTGGAAATTGCTATCAAATACCAAGATTATTATAGCAAGTAGATAATATCGACAAAATATTGATACTTTATTGTCATATAAGACTCTATATGACTATTTCTTATCCAAAAAATGGGTCATATCGACAACATATTGAGATGATATTGATGTACTAAGGCTCTTTATTATAGTAATAGTGTTATTTGAAAGTAATAATGTTATTTGAAAGTAATAATGGTATTTGAGAGCCTTCCGCCAAATAATAAGAAATTTTATCACGAAAGTTTTATTCCAAATAATTCACTAACTAATTCCAATTATGAATTTTAGGATATGTTAAGCATATATATGTGCCATATTGTTTACGGCTTTTGCCACCAAAGAAATTAATAGCTATGTTTTCTTTTCAGGTAATTGCATGTAAACATGTAGATATATGCGCATTCAAATTTCTTGTGGGTTTTACCAGTTATTATGTCTCGTTTATCCAAGAAGCAGTAGACAGTTATCTTGGGCTACTTCTCTTCTAGACGTTCAATGTCGGAAAATGTCCCAAATTTGTATCTCCCTCAACCGTTGATTACAACCAAAACAAATTTAAAAAAACTTCAGCAATGGATCTCTAGATCCGTGTCTTTTACTCAGATTTTCAGTTTGGTCACTGTAAACCATTTTGGCCCTTTCCGTCTAATTCAAGCATGCGTGGCAGGGATAAAACACAAGGATCATATTGATCAAATTACAAACACCTTTTTTTTTTGTCTTAATTTTTTTTTTTTGAAGATTCCAAACACATGGACCAAAATGAAATTGGAGAAAAACAGATACCAAAGGGGTACTTAACCCTTATTTTGTTTCTTAATTGGTTTGAACATATGCAAACTTATGAATTCATAATGGATGAAAAAGAACATTGTGAAGTCAATTAATAATAATGTGCCAAAAAGAAAAGAAAATCTATTTGCATTATTAATACAACAACTTTCATCTGTATCGGAACAAAATCTACATCCCTCATGTGTTCATCTTCCTAACCAACCTCGGAACCCCCTTCCTTTCTCTCAGGGAAAAATAAAGAATTTTAATTACAAAAGTGAATTCTTGTATGTTATGTTGACACAGTTGAGTGAACTGCCCTTTATATGTATTCCTAAAGCCTAAAACAAAAATCATTTCGACCTACAAAGAAATTAAAGTACAACAGGCTGTTTGTATCCTGTGTCAGCAGATTAGTTGTATATGTACAAAAAGGTGCTCAAAGTATATACATGAATGTAAAAGAAGATGATTTTAGGCAGGTCTCATCACTGCCCACTGCCATACCTATATTCCGTCCAGGAGGTTGGAGCAGCATTCACAGACACAGAAGGCTGTAGAATATAAGTGGTATGAAAGCATTATCAAGTTGTGCCGTGTAAGCCTCCAACAAACCACTCACAGTCACGGCTACGAGAAGAGAGCCCCAATGCTGTAAAAGTTAGGCATCAAAATCATGAGCAGATGAAGGAACAAATCCATATAAGATGGGAATAGAGAGAACACTGGCTACCATGACGACATTCTGTATGCCTCTCTTTGTTATTTTGATGGGGAGAAATGGGGTGGGGGAACAGAAGATTCAGGCACCAATAAAAGATGCAATGCAAAGCATTAGCAAACCTCATACATAAATCACAAGCATTTTGACCATGCTGACAAAAAACCTGCAGCACAAAAACACGGCTAACTTGGCCTCAACTAGGTGCCTCCGCATTTTTGTTTCGAATTAGGAAACACTAAATGGACTTGAACTACTTGCACTTGCATAGCTACTCTGGTTCATAGAGTGCACCTCAACTCGTCTAGGTCACTTGACTCCATACTTAGGCGACTAATTAGGTATCTTATTCAGAAATTCCTTTTCTAAACCAATTTCAACCAAATAACCAGTTCCATTATCTAAGTAATAGGTTCATTGAGCAACGGTCATATGCTAATTTGGCAGAGAGAGAAAGACAGATATGCCTACCTCTGTAAGAATATATCCGGTTGATGCTAGAAGGGGAAGCAGAACTGAGCAAGCAGCTAAGACAGATGTTATACCAGCTGCAGTCCCTTCAATTGTTTTCTCTATGAACAAGGAAAAGTTTTGCATACATTAACAAAATTAATGGAAACACCTTCTTTGGTGAAGTTTATCAATAGAATTACTTACTGCCAGTTTTGCTCCACCTGAGAACACCATACTTGTGCCCAACAACTGATGCCTGGACATAAAAACAAACAAAAATTCAAATTAATAAATTAAGCAATAGGTGTAACTCCTGTCCTGGTCATCGAGTGCAAGCACACTCACCATTGTATCTCCAATTCCGAGGCTTAAAATTCCAGAAAAGGGGGCAAGGGGTCGATCATTGTACCCAGAAGACATCCAAATAGGAAGAGCACATCCCAATAAGAGTGAAAAGTGGCTGAAAAAAGCAAACAACATAGAAAACAACACAGTTGGGTTTGCATCAAACTTATGTGTTTAAAGCTTTGCTCTATCAGGAGAGGGCTTGTCATACCTGACAATAAGAAGATCTGAGTCACGATGATCAGTGAAAGCATTCATAAATTTATGTATGGATTGTCCCAATGGCCAAATTCTCCATACCTAGTCACAAAGATATGGTCAAGAAAAATGAAATAAGAAAGACAGACTTCTATCCTCGCTCTTTGTATACATTAACATAAGGTGCTAGTTTGGAAACTTACTCGAATAATTTCCAATGCCAAGAAAACTGCCAAAGCTGCACCGAATGATAGATCAAGAAACTCTGGCTGAAAAAGAAACATACAGTGAGCATATCTAAACACACACAACCAGAATGAACACGCAGATAATATACCAGGATGACAGTCAATCCTTAGTCCTAAGTCACCTGGAAGATAAGAGCAGGCAGAAACATTGACACAGCCATCAGATGGTAGTATTTTCGTAGTAGAATCCTCTCAATCTTGCTATTCTTTGAAATGTTGTAGAACCTTAGAACAGACACATATATCACGCACATCCAGTAGACACACAAAGATAGTCTCTTAAGTGGTTCCGAAAAAATAAATGAAAGTACCCTGCCAAAGAAAAAATATTTTATGCTGACATAAGATAGCCATCTGGCAGAATAGATTAGATATTTTTGGTAAATAGAACCAAAAGCAGTATCATTCACAGCAAGTAGCCAAGTTATGCAACAAAAGGAAAACTTAGATGAACCTTATACAAGTGATATCCCATACGAGTGATATCCCATGCAAGGTTTGCCGTAGAGTTACCAAATTGCGTACCCATCACAACCCAAATCCAGATCTTGTACCCAATTCATGGTATTTTGGCGATCCAGTTCTCCAAAACCGGAATTCCAACGTACCATGATACATGGGGAACTAAAAATAGATAAAATGTCAAACTTTTCAACACTAAAGAACAGAAGATGTTGGCGTACCATGGAATAGGAAATATATTGTGAGCTTCAAATTAAATATTATGCATATGTGCACACATGGATTGATGTACTTCAAGTTGTGTGCAAGCAACCAAAATGGCAAGCATAAAATTGGAGCTTGAAGCTTAAAAATAGCTAACCAATTAAGTATAACCCTGTGTGCCACACACCAGGGCTAATGGCACAATTCCCATGCCAGTACTGCAAATCCAAATATGAAAAAGACCCTAGTAACTCTGGTGTTGGCATGGAGCCTACCATTCAAACTACAGGAAATTCTTTTTACCAAAAAGAGACAAAACGCTTTTTAGTAAGGAAGTTGAAAACACAGAAAATATAGCATAAAGAAAGTCCAGTTAATTGCAATTCTAGGCCTACATCACAACCTATGGAAAGCAGTTTCGCTGGCATCACTGATCACAATCTCTCCCTCTAGCCTAAGTCATACTTGCAACTGCACAGACCTATAAGAAGTGATACTTGATTCAGATTTGTTATCTAGTTTTGCGCATTCATGTGGAGTCACAACCTATGCATGATATCAACATGCACACAGACCCTTTGGTATCTAGTTCAGACTTCAGAGCACTTGTATATTATGATTGCTTCCCACTCCAGCATATTTCATCATGTTAAGCACAGAAGCAACTTATGACTTGTGTCATTAGGGCCTAGTTTTTTAGTAGTCTTAAAAACGTATGTAATGGACTGCAGCATTTGATTTTCTATTAAATACCATGCAAAGCTTTCAGTCCATACCTGCCTATAGTGTTGGGTTACCACCAAACAGAAACCCAATAACCACGTTGGTTAGAAGATAATAAAAACAATCCAGTTAAAGTAAACAAGTATCATTAAAATCAAATTTATGAAGGGTAATACCATAGCAACGGATGCATATGAAAATCCTGAACCAACTGCATCCATGACGGAATGATCACAATCATGATAAATCCAAGGGCAGAAAAGAAGATAAGAGATCTCCAAATCTCGTTGTTTGTCCTAACTTCAGAACGGGCTATACTGAATGTGGATTCCCATATTCGAAGAACAAATTTAAAGACCATTGGAAAAAGAAGAAGGCCAAGCAGCAATCCCTGCACAAAAAAGGAACAACCTTTGGATTCCAGTCATGCCACTTGCAACCAATTTCACCTCTTAAAGAAACATACCTGTATAATAATACTTATCTCACTTCTTTTACTTCCATATCGTACCACCTCTGATTTCATAGTAAACCCAGACACCTGTGTGAGCAATGTTATCACCAATAAGATGAGTATATAAAGCAAATTTGTCGAGAGAAAACATAGCTAAATCGAGCAGAAACAATAACCTTTTCAATGGTATATGCCAACATGTCACCAAAATAGAGAACAAGACCTGAAGTCACCAGACATGATTCCCCTAGAAAAAAAATAATAAAGAAAAGAGAACATCAACAATTACTGAGAAAAGATCAAGAAATACCTCAACACATGATTTTCACAAAGAGAGATAGAAATCGAAAGAAAAAGCAAGCACAAAGATATGAGAAGAAGAGGAGAGAGAGTGATCTGATCATTTGGTGACGAATAATATAAAAATTGAACTACAAGTACTCAAGATGAGTTAACTGAGACAGTTAATGTTTAAAGAACTTAAATATCTGTCAGAACATATGAACTAGGTTGCATCAATTTTTAATTGTGTAACCGCTAAAAGCCAGTAAAACATGAGGGCAACATGAACACTCTATGGGCAGTTAACTGCTACCTAACAAGCTAAACTATTTCCATTTAGCAAGTTACATTTTTTCCCTTCTTCAATCAGTAAGAAAAACTCCATTGCATTTTGCAAGAAAGTGTAGGTGGAGTAGAAAAAGTAGCAAGGCATATACCAATGGAAGCACAAGATGGGAAAGTTTTAATAACATGCTGAATTAATTTTACAGCTGCCAATCCGTGACAAAGCATCCACAATAACTTCAATGCAGTCTCAAAGCCTGTATGGAAGGAGCAAATAAAGATTCAGTTGTCCAATTAATATTGGCTTAACCACAAGCAGAGAACAGTTTCCATGTTCCTAAATCAATTCAGAAAATAAGGATTTGAAAGAGATGCAGACCACTTACTAGTAAGAGATACTGTACCAAAAGTCACAAAGCTCACTGCTGTGTGTAATATTATGCAACTTAAGCTAAATTTTGCATGCCAAACATTATGTGCAGGTGGAGGAGGCATATTCTCAGGTGCCCGCCACAGAGTTATGCAGAGGAAGATAAGCACACTCAGACAGCTGGCAGAAGCAGCCCAGTATTGCAACGTCAAAGATTCAAGTTCTGTACAGTAATATTGAACAGATTTTAACATATTAGGGAGGAATCATATGGTGAACAGAAAAGGTGGGAAATTTGTAAAATCAAATAAAAGCAATAAATGAAAAGAGTTACCAGTTAACACAAAACGTTACAAAATCTTGCATCAAGAAAAGAAAAAAGGAGGGTTATGATCTCCAAAAGAGAAGAAACATACTGCTATAAGGACCTACGTACCCAGCTAACGGAATGCTAAAGATGTCATTTCTATCACCTCATCTCAGATAGGAAAATACTAATTTCAGCTACATTTTATAGTATGAAGAACAAATTGCCAGCATTAAATTAATTGTCGAAAATGAGGGCTTGAACCTTTTAGCTCATCCTTACAAAATTGAAATGAAATTTAAAATTTTAACTTAATTTGATGTCTCTAAATTTCAGAACTTTCAAACTAATGTTATATGCCACAAGATAACGGTCCAATTAAGTCAAAAAACGAAACCAGTACCTTCAATGCCAACTTGGTCCAAGGGGAACGCCCGTGAGAGCTGTATCATTTTGGAGATCACAACAGTGGGCAACGTGACGGCCCCTAACAGTATGCCCGACGAAGCACCAGGCCTGAAACAATGAAAATTACAATAATGCCCCCAGTCGTCATCTGAAGAAGTTGAAGAACCCTAAGATTTAGAAAAATGAAAGAGGAGAGAAGACCTGGTGTTGAATTGGGCGAGGGAAGTGGAAGAGTCGGCGAGGATGTCGAGGGAGAGAGCGGAGAGAGCGAGGAGAGAGAGGGCGACGCCGTGGAAGAGGAGAGAGAGAGGGAGCGAGAAGAGGACACGACCGATGAACAGAAGCACCACTGCTCTCTCTCCGTTCATCAACCCGGCCATCGCCATCGCCATGGCCGCCATTTGAATTGGTAATCGTAGCTTGTTTCAATTCCGAGACAAGGAAATTGAAATTGAAATTGATTGAAGAATCAAAGAGGAGATTCAGAAGGAGCTGTTCTTGTTTGGCATTTCGGGGGTTTTCGCGGGAATTGGGAATTTGGGAGCCCCACCATTACCAGCAAATGCCAAGCCTCCATAGAATTCAATGGGCTAACAATACAAGAGGCTCGCGTGTGAAACGCCTGACCAACTTGGAATATACGATTGGATGCCGTGAGGACTTTGGGAGGCGGGACCAAACTACACCAACGCGTTGAAACATCACCAAACTATTAATTATATTATGGCTTTTTTCGCAATGGACCTTGGAATTTAGACTTTAGACTATGAAAAGGTCTCTTTTTTTTCCTGCCAAATTTAAAAATTCTATATAGGTAAAATTCAACCGTTCCAGGAAGGTGTTCACGAAACGGCAAGAATGCAAACGGATCTAACCCAGTAAAAAAGGGCCTCGACTTCCAGACCAACGGTCTTAAGTTCGAACACTATTGCAGCTTACAAACAATGCATTTGAAACCCTTCTAAATTATAAATCTGAAAACTACTAAACTCTAAAGTTATGAATGTGTAATAGTCACCATAACATTTTTTGAATTTTATCTTGTTAGTCACATAAAATTTAAGACGGCATGTCATGATTTGTGCCTTCGTTCCGGCTCCATTAGTAAGCGAGTAGGGGAATGGTTCCTTCCATTCGGTAAGGCTCTCATCATATGATTCAATCATCCATCACATTCACTTATAGCAAAGGGAAGAACAAATATTAACAAATATCCTTGGTGCTATGTCTTTCATCAACTTTTCTAGTCAAACAAGAGGCCTTTTCATGGTGCTTTTTTCCATTGTCTTACCTTGAGGAGAAATTTGAATTTTGTTTTTGTTTTGTATACAAAGTTGCAGACGTGACGTTTATTGCCATGGGGCCATGCGAAGATTACAAGCCCAGCTGCAAACCAATGGTGCCGGGAACGTATAATCAGTCTAGAAAATGCTGGATCTTGCAAAGTGAGTGAAGCAGCAGAGAACTTATGTTACTGTCAAATTAGTTGAGATTGAGTGCATATATTATATGCCACAAATAAACAGAGATGGGATGCATACAACAACCCTAATTTCATTCTCACAAATTTAGTTCAGTTGTACCAACCCATATATATATGTTTAATTAATATAAAAAATGAACAACTGATTGTGATCAATGTCTTTTTCTTTTTGTTACGATTATATGAAGCCGGTATTGCTTAATATATAAAGGAAATTGATATTGACACTACAAAAGAGTCATCCAGCATTCTTTGAAGTGCAATTTTTCTCTTATGAAAAACATAAAGAACCAATAACACTTTCTTATATAAAAATGTGAGTGTCAAAATTCATCGTTGTAGTGACTTCAATGACCTTCGTGTGATCGCCCGACTTATATCCTGACACATAAAAATTCTATCTACAGGTACCAACTTATTTACCAACTTCTGGATACCAACACATATGGCATATGACATGGCATCCCCATGTCATCTGTCATGTCATTTGTATTAATTACATAATTTGTTAAATAAAATAAAAAAAAGAATTTCACACAGCAAAAATAAAAACAGAAATTAAAAAAAAGAAAAAGAAAAGAAACTCAATGATTTAGATTTAGGGATACGCTCATCTCTTTTGTCTTCCTCCCTTCCCTCGAAAAACCCCAGAAATTCAACAGTCCTCCATTGAAGAACTAAAGCTCTTACTGCAGCAGTCTATTGGGCAACATAAATAATAGAGCATGTTTACTCAAATTTATATAGGGGCTATGTTCATCACTTGTATCATTGTAATTCTTTTCATTTAATTGAAGGAAAAAAAACATATATAATATACACTTATTAGACGGAGAGATTGCAATGATAATGTACATGTTGGGGATGGGGATTGCTGTACAAATATGAAGTCTATTTCTTATGGCATCCAGATGTGTCAATATGAACTCTCCTTTGTACATCAGAAAGTGGAGGAAAAGAAAAGGCACAATGAAAATTCATAAGAAAAATTATAATACGATTCATATTAAAACATTCTATATGCTTCATTGACGACAGAGACTACTGTGATAAGAGCTTTAGTTCTTCAATGGAAGACTGTTGAATTTCTAGGGTTTTTCAGGAGGAAGACAAAAGGGATGAGTTTATCCCTAAATCTAATATCATTGGGTTTCTTTTCTTTCTTTTTTTCTTTATGTTTCTATTTTTGTTAGGTGAAATACTTTTTTTTTTTATAAAACAAATTATGTAATTAAAACAGATGACATGGTAGATGACATGGATTGTCATGTCATGTGCCACATGTGTTAATATCTAAAAGTTGGTAAACAAGTTAGTGTCCGTAGCATTATTGATAATTTTAATAAGATAAGTAGTATACATAAGTATAAAAAAAAAAAAAAAAAAAAAAAAAAAAAAAATCCTAACAGATCTAGGGATTAGGAATTTGATTTCTTAAAGATTTGTGCATAATCCATGTACGCTTTATCTTGATCGTAAGCTTTGAACTTTTAGAAGCCACATTTTGAGGGAAGATAAAGACACAAACAGCCGCTTGGCACTTTGGCATGCATGAATATTGTTATGCAGTTGCGGCTAACTTATCCAGGGATTGGGATATTTCCATTTTCAGAAAAGAAAAAAAAACCGAGAGAACCCTAAATGTCATTTGATCAAATAGTATCTAATTAGTGGAGACTAAACTGTCATCCACCAATTGATCATCGGCTTTTAACCTATTATCTTATCTTTAAATTTTATCTTATTAACCAAAATAAATACACCTATTAATCCAGTGTGTATACCTAATACCTATAGGATTAAGCTAGCTAATGTTTTTGAATTTTTTTTTATTAAAAAAAACTAAGATTTTTCTTAGTCACCACAACACAAGACACCTTATAAGCTTTTATCCCTTTTACTTCTGAAATTGAAATGTGCTTGGGTTTTTAGATATTCAAATATCAACTTTGCAAAAACTCATTTGAATTCAAGATCATTTGACCACTCAATTAGATGATTGTTATTGTAGTTTTTTCTTGAAGTACTGCGTTCACCTATTTTTTTACCAGGATGATTTATGAATGAAGACTTGAAAAATAGACGGTTTGGATCGTTCAAAAAATATTTGTCGGGTATCCTAAATGGTGTCCTTCAATAGAAGGGAACTAAACGAAGAGCTTTAGTTGAGCATCCCTCAAATAAGAACTTGAGTAGTAATTTGGAAATGGCTTAAAATTCAACATGAATTGATACCAATCATTATTCACCACTTGCTCTCGATCAACCAAAATGTATTTCCGCAAAGAAAGGCAAATTCAGTCATAATCTATTTGAGTCAAATCAAGTACCGTACAACTTGGGATTCATAACCTTAACACCCAAAAACCTAGCAAATATATATCTCTCTTTCCCTCTTTCTCTCTCTTTGCAACTCATCTTTAATTCATGCGTTAATGGCAGACTCGGTTCATAATACCCATCACCAAAAGCGCCCTCACGCCATCTTCATTGCCTACCCTCTCCAAGGCCATGTAATCCCATCTGTCCATCTAGCCATCAAGCTTGCCTCACGTGGCTTCAAGATCACCTTCATCAACACCCACTCCATCCACCACCAAACCTCCAAAGCCCAACCAGACTCCAGCAGCGATCCCTTTGCCTACGTACGTGAGTCCTCCAGGCTCGACATAGACTACGCTACGGTCTCAGATGGACTCCCCCTCGAGTTTGACCGGTCCCTTAACCATGACCAGTTCATGGCATCTTTGTTGCATGTGTTTTCAGCCCACGCAGAGGAGGTCGTGGGAAAGGTTGTTAAGTCTTCGGCTGACACCACACCAGTTACTTGCATAATAGCTGACACGTTCTTCGTGTGGCCGTCCAAGATTGCCAAGAAGTTTGGGCTGCTTTATGTTTCTTTTTGGACAGAACCTGCTTTGGTTTTCACTTTGTATTATCATCTTGATCTTCTTCGAAAGAATGGCCATTTTGCATGTCAGGGTAAGCTGCTGCTATTAATAGGATAATGATACCTAAATGTTGTCACCTTATCCATCTAGACCATTAATTGGATAGACATTTGACATATTGGTCAGACTCGATATCCTTTGTGAAGCGAATTCTTGTTTGAATGTATGGTGTCTAGATTATAGCATGATAATTTGACGTATCAATTTAGCAAACAAACATTAAATATATTTGTCCTTTTGCTATGTATATGAAATGTTATGCGTGCACTTGAACAAAAATTATATGACTCACAAACGCATTCATATTCTGACAACATATGCACAATCTAGCCAAAAAATATTTGCATCATGTGTACGACAATCATATCTGTCTTAGCAATAGTTAGATTCTACCGGAGACCAGAAACGTAGCAAAGTCTACATGGGTTTCGCATTTATGATGAATATACTAGCAATGCAGTCGATGCGGATTAAAATCTCGTCTTTGTTTATGAATTACTAAGATACATATATGATTTTGGTTTTCTTGTGAGTAGATGTGCGAGAGGACACCATAGATTACGTACCAGGAGTGCAAGGAATCGAACCAAAGGACATGACGTCGTTTCTGCAGGAGACTGATACAACATCTGTGTGCCACCACATCATTTTCAATGCATTCAAGGACGCCAGAGGTGCACATTTCCATCTGTGCAACACAGTGCAGGAGATTGAGGCCGAGACCATATCAGCCCTGCAATCCAAGACGCCATTCTATGCCATTGGACCCATTTTCCCTTCTAAATTCAACAAGAATGTAGTGGCTACGAGCCTGTGGTCCGAATCAGACTGCACCCAGTGGCTCAACACCAGGCCCCAGGGCTCGGTCTTGTATGTCTCATTTGGTAGCTATGCTCATGTTTCCAAAAAGGACCTTATAGAGATTGCTAATGGGCTTCTGCTGAGCAAAGTGAACTTTGTTTGGGTGCTTCGGCCCGATATCGTGAGCTCAAATGACACCGAACCGTTGCCCGCGGGCTTTAGAGAGCAGGTTAAGGACCGGGCCATCGTCATACCTTGGTGCTCTCAGAAGGCGGTCCTGGCCCACCCGGCTATCGGAGGGTTCTTGACTCACTGTGGATGGAACTCAACGTTGGAAAGTATTTGGTGTAGTGTCCCAATGTTGTGTTTCCCCTTGCTTACTGATCAATTCACCAATAGAAAATTAGTGGTTGACGATTGGAAGATCGGGATCAACTTATGCGATCGAAGGGCTGTCAGTAAAGAGGAAGTTTCGGAGAAAATCAACCGCTTGATGGATGGAAAATCAAAGGATGAATACAGGAAAGCAGTTGTCAAGGTCAAGAAGACATTGGAGGATGCATCGACACCCAATGGATCATCAGAGAAAAATATGGACAATTTTATCAAGGCCCTAAAGGCCAAGATGTGACTGTAAATATGGGCCTCTATGACCCAAAATATGAAACTTTTTAATTTCCAAAGGAACCTTTGTTTTTTTCCTGTACATACTACTCCTATGGCTTTGTTTATAACTAGCTAAAGGCTTGGCAGTCTTAAAATAGATATTGAAATACATATTGTATATACTCCTATGTAAATGAAGTTTGCATCTATTTTTGTTTTTACTTCAAAATATGTAGGGTTACTTGCCTTGCCTATATACAAAACTATTTTCCAACCGCAAGAAGAAGGTGATTCTCCTCTCACATCAACTTGGGATGAAAAAAAGCATGAACTGCAGATCTCAGCTCTGTAAAAATTTAGAATAACAAGGAAGAAAGGGCTCCAAGAAGTTCGCAACAAAAGAAATAATCAGCAAAAGCTCCCTAAAATATGCACTTTATCATTTCATAGATCATAGCAGGTTCTCACAGCAAAATTGCACTTGCCTACGGACAACAGGGAATTACAAAAATGTGACGGCCAAACAACACTCATTGCAAGTGAAGACTTCATTCATCTTGCATTGTTTGTTGTATCCCGATTACACTTGAAAATGTTATGTAAAGATTTTTTTTTCCCTACACGGAAGTACAGTACAACAAAGACGAGAATACGATACCCAACTGCCATTAGAAATAAGATCAATAAATTTTGCCACTTGGAATTTTTGTCCGGAGAGATGTCGTATGCACTACGAAGTGCCTGATACCCAGATATGGTCCTTACCTGCCCAACTGCAAAGGAAGTCCCTAGGTACTCATTCTCCAACAGCCCCTATAACATGTAGTCAACAGATTAAAAACCTTCAGTAAGAGAGGTTAAAATTAGCCAACTAGTTCCAGAATATGAAATATTTGAATTTTGAATGTGAAGAAGACTCTGAAATGCTTTTTTCCTATGTCACAAAATTCGAGAAATTTGAAACTGAACCAAGTTCCCTGAAAACAGTTTTTTAGCATTGTTATGCAGAGAGGAAAAAAAAATTGCAAATGACATTGTAAATTCTCTTGCCTGTATAGAGTACGTATGGAAAGCAATATAGGATATTGGATATGTCCACACTGGCCCAGGCAAAGCATTTCGAATTCTGAAATACCCCGCAGATAGCATCATTACCACCTGAAATTTCACACATATTCACTGTAACATTAGCGAAAGCTAGGAAATTGATTATAACTTATACCAGCTACCAATCATGACCAGAAGAACAGCAGATGGATAATACTTCACTAATATGTTACATGAGTCACTTTTATCACACACCATGTCGCAAAACACCACAAGTGCCATGTATTTTGTGATACACAATCTAGGTTTTGGTTTCACAGTAGTATTTATTCAAGTCCATACAAAATTAAACTATCTTCGAGCAGGCAAAAGCAGTATGACATGAATAAATGTAAAAGTTATTGTTGGGTTGCAGATGAGTCAATGCTGAACATGCTGACATTGGAAACTTCAAGTATATTCTTTGAATTGAGATAGAGGAACTTACTTGTACAGATACCAGAGTCAGGGAGCTCCAGAAAACATCTCGCGACAAAGAAACAACAACCAGCATTAATCCATCATTTACCAAGAGGCACATGAAGAAATTCAGCATGAAGTACATTAACAAGCTGAACTCATCTCGCAATCCTATAAGGAAATAGAAGACGACACTTGATGGAATGGAGATGAGAAACAGGAATGGGATGCTAGAGAGAAGCTGCCCAAACAAAAAGATTAGTGCCCCCAAATGGTGGTTTGATTCTTCACTTGTGTATACCTGCAGAATTCATAATCAGTTTGATCAGAAGAATCAAGAAAATGAACACAACATTACATTACTTATCAGAATGTCCTATTAAAAATAATACAAATTTATAAATAAACCCAATCCTAGACATGTATTTATAAAAAACCCAAGCACTATTTAAACATAGAAACACACCCAAAATCAACCCCAAAGTCAACTTTTTGGGTGTGTTTATAAATGGGTTTTGAGTGTATGTAATGATGGGTTTTGGGTGTGTTTATATATTTAAATAGTGCTTGGGTTTTTTTATAATTTCAACCCCCATTTTGGGTGTTTTAGTGAAACTCCCTAAAAATAATGCGTAAAAAGCTTAACAGGTTTTTCATTTTTGTTTTTTCTAGACTACTTTCGTATCTTTGGAACCATGCAGTTCATATGTTCTGTTAAATATATATTGAAAGACTCATATAAAGCCATTCCACCTCTGCATTTCAGGGAATTGATGTATTGAATAACCATGCCCCAGTTTGCATGTGATCATGAAGAGGCAAAGGGATCTTATACGTGAGCCTGGAAGACTTAATCACAGTCCAACAGCTAATGTTAGTTTGTAAGCTTGTCTATTATTTCCTTGAGAAAACCAGTCACTTAAAGTGGCATTAGTATACCTTTTTTATTTTTTATTTTTTATTTTTTTATTTTTTTTAAACCCAGAACTCCACTTTGTCAGCTTTGCTGACTCATCTTCCAAACTGACAAAGTGCTAGATAGGTAGTCCCCAGTTTGGAAGATGAGTCATCTTCCAAACTCTAGCAATAAATTGCTAGACAGGTACCTCAGTGAGTTTCGAACCCCAATCAGGCGGTTCCGCAACAAGTCCCCCAACCACTGGACCACAACTCACGGGTCATTAGTATACCATTATCATTGTCCTAAATTGATGAAATGTCTTTAAAGCTGCCAAAGTTTAAAAAGAGAGATCAATCTTTTACAGGATTAATCACCGAAGACTAGATTGCCAAGAAAAACCAGCACAAGATCTGGGGTTCTTCCTTAACAAACCATAATACGCATAATTCATATAATTATGTACAGATGTTAGCACTATATTAATCATAACTTGGGAAAATTCAATGCTTCTTCAAGTCAACTTCTGAGAAAGAAAACAATCAGGGTTACCTCGACTTCTTTTATAACTGCAGGTACTCCAGAAATGCTTAGTAGCGCAGTAAATGAAACAAATACAAATATTGCTGCAACTTTTGTCTGCATATAAAAGTTGAACAAAGAAGAAAGTGACTCAGATGCCACACAAGATAACAAATAATGTGGGTGCGTGAGGAGAAGACAAGCAGCAACATTTTCCTGAAGCAGACTTCAACAAGTACGTATCTTACGTTTGACATAAAAGGTTTAGCATTATAAAGAAATCAGTGAACAGATTTTATTATTACAGTTTTATACTGTAGAACTTAGTATAAAACTACTCCAGCAGTGTTTAGTAGTGCAGTGAAGAAACAAATAATACGTTGCTGCAACTCTTCTCGGCACATGGAAGGTGAAAAAAAACAAAGTCAACTCAATTACCACACAAACAAACAAGTTTTGCAAATGCATCTAAATAAAGACGGTAAGCAACAAGAACATTTTCCAAAATCAGACTTGAAGAGTAATTATTTTATGCTCGACGTAAAACCTTCATCATTAATTAAGAAAAACCATGAACAGATTTTGTTAAAAATTCTTATTTGGGTGCTAATGTCATGCAGCTGATATCCAGTGGAGGTTTATAAGCAGAGTGATCCATCAAATCTGCCATTGTGATTTTCCTTATAGCATCTGATTTTCCTATAGGAAGCCTTGCAGGTGACAAGCTACAACACAATTGGCTTCTGGGAAGCTGAAAGTTGAAAACCTATGGCACATGAAACATAGTCCAAAAAAGAGTATTCAAAGTAGATGCTAGCTACGTATTGAATTCTAAGGAGTTGACTTCTCATTTCAAAAACCTGTTATATTTTAACTTTGGCGTCCTTAATTAGTCTAAGTTATTTGAATAAATCCAACCAAATCACATAATGACTACTATTGATGGCTATCTCACATCACCCTTATTTAAAATCTCCTTCCGGATAAACTGACTATTTTTATATTTAACTCAAATATGAACTGAATTCTAGCTTATGTGAGTAAGGCATCTCCTTAAATAAAAAATTTCTTTGGGATCAAACAACAATTCCAGTAGGCGATATGGAGGCTATATTTAATAAAATTAAACTGACTGATCATAAAATAAAGCAGTACAGAAGACGTAACCATTTTGGTGATTTTTTTTTTTGGTCAAACCATTTTGGTTATTATGATACACACATTTTAGCTATTTAGCTACAGAAAAATGAAAAGAAGTAGGAATTCGTTTTCCAAAATGTGCAATTTTTATTTTTATTGTTTTGTCTAAATGATTGAAAAAAGTGATGTTATGTAACTCACCACAACTGAAGACAAAGAGTGCCCCGAGCCAGAAAATACTGTACCAACAGAGAGTGTAAAAATCATATAAAGAATAAGACGAAGCCAGTAGTATTTCCATTCCCTTGACATTATTAATAATGATCTCCAAGTTAAAACTGCAATTCGTGTAGCAGTTCCAGCCTTTCCCTTGCTTTTAAGTACTGGACCTTCCTATAGAAGCAAATGCACATTGGGAGTTAAGAAAATTACAGAAGCTAACCTATACATATATATCACCGAAGTTATGGAACCCAACATGCAAAAATGAAACTTCCAGTTATGATGCAGAATACCACAGCTGCACACTCATGGACGCACCCAGGATTTATGATGTATAGATACGAGCATATCAAACTTATACCTTCTCCGTAAGTCTCAATATCATAGTTTCAACTGCAGCAGCATCAGCTGATGATTTATAAGTTGCTTCAAGGGTACGTATTGCCACAGCTGTATCCATGTTCACTGATGAAAAATCACCATTGTCATCCTGCCATCATGTTGCAGTCCATGCAAAGCATATGTTAAACAAAGTAATAATGTAAATGTCCTGCTAAAGTCTATAGACATATTGGCCCACAAATATTGTTACACATCGTTCCACCTCTAATTCAAAATCAAAACATGTGGCTCAACAACTTTGAAACTATTTTTCTAATGGAAAATTATAGAGCAAGAATTAAAGAATCTTCAATACACTTTATGCAATGGGAATCAGAAAAAACTGCAATCCCCAAGTATTTACCTGCCAATTTTTGCACATTGCAATGATCTTGTCGAAATCTGTATTTATTGCGCGTAAAAAGTGATCAGAAGGACTTTGCATAATCGGACAAGGAAATCCAGCATTTGAGAAGTGCTTCATCAACATAAGGTATGTTAGTTAGCAATTACCTACAAAGCTCCAATTAGCTTCCAAAAATTAGCTTTTAAAGTTCTAATTTTTAAAACATAAGTTGTTTCTTAAATTCTTCTCTCCTTCCTTCAAAAAAATTCTTCTCTCTTTCAATATGGCAACCAGATGAAACATACAAACACTAACAACAAGAAAACAGCACCTGATCAAAATTTGCGTGACTCATATATTGTAGGGTCAGCAAGTCCAGAATTAAATATTTGATGCACAATCGGATAGAAGTAGGACAAAACAGACTTATTTACATATCACTTACCTGTAAGCAAGCCAATGTCTCTCCAAAAAATAGAGTATTTCCATTTGAAAGCAGACATATCCGATCAAAAAGGCCAAATACTTCTGTGCTGCTCTGATAAATGGTAAATATAATAGCACAACCTGTACTTGCTAGTTTCTTCAACGTTACCATCATCAGAAGTGCAGAGACACTGAACAAAAAAAAAGCACTTTAGATATGGTACTACAAGGAAGCAAATATATTCCAATAGAAAGAAAATCGCTCATGAGCATGCAGTCACTGTGGTGAGCTATATATATGAAGGACTATACAAAACCTTTTAATTTCACTGCAGATCCCTCAGGAAACAATGCAGCAATAATTTCACATTATATCAGTTATAATGTTAAACCAATTCATTATCGGAAAAAAAAATCATCAAGTAAATTCATTACAATATCAATTTTTCAATATCTCAGGCCAGTTGCGATTGCTTGGCAAACATGTAATGCAAAGAAACTGAGAGAGTTCAAGGACAATCATAGAAACATGAGTTTTAGTCGGGAATGCTCCCATGGAAAATATATGCTTGCTTATGGTTGCACACAAAACAGTGCTACATGTCAACCATGGTGTTAAAAACCCATGGAGTGCAGTTATCACAAGGCCATTTTTAAAATTTTAAATCTAACAAAATAAAGTTTACCTATCAAGATGATAAAGAGGCTCGTCTATGAATAAAATATGAGGCCTCATCACAAGCTCCCGGGCAATGCTAACACGCCTTCTCTCGCCATTTGAAAGGCCCTTCATATAACAGTAACCACCAATCAATTTGTTTGAACAGTCATCCAGTGACATGGCATGGATGGCATCCTCTACGACGCTCTTTTTCTGACAAAAGAAACCAGGAAGCTGAAGCAGCGCTGAGTAATACAGAAACTCCCGGACAGTGAGGGATCCAATTAGAGTGATTTCCCTCTCAACAAAACCCTGCAAATTGGATTAACAAGCATGAAGCTGGAATCACAGACACAGAGTTAAACCCTAGAGAGAGAAAAAAAGACCTTGTACACACCCACTTTGAAAAAAAAACAAAACAAACAAACAACTTTTTGAAGAAAAGCACATGTCACAGTGACTAAGGTTAAACAATTGAAATTCTATCGCGATGAAACTAATTTGAGAGCATAGGCTAATATAATCACTTGAATAAGCTTTTCTTATACAAATCACCCCATTCGTGTGAGAATGTAACAGAAATTGCAGAAAGATGATAAGAGGAACAATAAGGACACAGACTCATGAAAAACAAAATAATCTCTTAAACAAAACTCAGGATTAATTGGGTAATAGTAGGGAAGCATTAAAAGAATGCATGAGCTGAAAACTACATAAAAGACTGAACAAAATGCTGATGGTTACTTGGAACTTACATATGAACCATACGGCATGTGCGATTTTGCACCATTCACAAACACCTCACCATACATTCTGGCTGAGTGAGGCAATCTTCCTAAAGCAAGGGAAACAAACAACAGTTAGCACTCAAGCATCCCATGATAAGAGAAGGAAAAATTCTAAATAAGCAATTAGTAATTTAGTAGTAGAAGTGCATGCTTGAAGACCTGCAATTGCCCTTAGTAGCGTAGACTTCCCTGATTTAGCAGGACCCATAATTACTGTTATAGTTCCTGGCAATGCATAACCATTTGAACTCTTCACAACCTTGTCAGAGTACTTTCTTTTCCCCTTAATTGTAACAGTCAAATCTTTCCACACAACTGAAGCCCCTGCAATCTTTCTTACTGCAGTTGCACCCTCTGGTAATGGTGGGGATGGCAAAGACCCACTATTGAGTTTTGAAAGAGATGGGGAGACCGGTGTGGTTGCAATGTTGATAGAGTCACCTCCTTCCTCCACCCTAACATCAATGTCTGTATCCTCCCATTCAGGTGAATCTTCGAATGAGATGGGTTGTCTGAGTGAGCCAGGTTTTCGCAAGTAGAAAAAGTTACTTGAGGGCACCCTGCTTGCTGGACTGCTTGCTGAAGACGAGGAAGACCTATAATTATCTGATTGTGATTGTATTTCTTCCATTATCTTCTCCAAGATTACAAAACTTCAAGTCATTCTACAATAACTTATGATCAGCAACAAACTTGCATAACTACCATGCCAACATAATTCTCAATACTTGTCAAAAACACCCTGTTCTGTGGAATCTGCATAAAAAACACCCACCATAACCACTATCTGTTATGTTCAAACTGCGGGAACAGAAAGTCACTACATACTAACTAGAAAGACAACCCCCCAACCCAAATCAGTTTATTTTTATATTTAAGGCCGAATTTGATTTTGGAATTGAAAGCCATTGGGGTTTACAGAATATTGGAAAAACCTCACTGGCAACAACTACTTTTCTTCAAAAACCTTTCCAAATAGGCATTTTGTCATTGAAAGTTAATTTGGGTTGATTCTTTTTTATATTTCTTGGATGAGAAATCCAAAATGGAAAAATGGAAATACACAATTAAGTGCGAAACCTTTTCATTTTTAAGACGCCAGAAGGAAATACTAAAATGTTTTTCCTTATTTCTATAGTTTCTTCTCAGCAACCAAATTGACATCACGAGGGAGACTGCTTCTTAAACCTTAAAATAGAAATATTATCATATAAGAACCCTTAGAAATTGAAAAAAGAAAGCGATAAATTAAAAAAATAAATCTCAACCTATAAAAATAAATAATAAAAACAATAACTTGAATGTGAAAGAAAATCTACATTATTAGAAAACCAATCACCACTAAACTGAAAGTGGAAAAAATTCATGTACTTATCTATCCAGAACACGCACATAAATACACTAAATTTTTGTTTGGTAGCTGAAAACATGAAAAAATGGCTAAGAAAACTAATATAAACTTCGAATCTTAGTATTCCTATTTAACCCAAGAAAACTAAAGTACTTGAGCTTAGTACTTCAATCTGGAAAGATCAAAACAGCCCCAAAACACTAAACCCAGAAATGTGTAAATACTGTTTTTCTTTTTTCTCTTCTTTTCTCAGAGACCAAACAGAAGCAGAAGCAGAAGCTTATATCTAAATCCCAAAGTTACTTCAAACAGAGGTATTGGAAGCTTAAGAGAATGAAGAGGAGACAAACCTGGATCTGAGCAAGAGCTCAGAGAGAGTGTGTTTTGCGCAGAGAGAGAGAGAGAGAGAGAGAGAGTTCGCGTGTGTGTGTGTGGGCTTCAAGGACACTGGCAGTGACAAACAACAGAGCAAATAATATAATCAGCGGATTATTTGACGCGCTTTTTCCGGTTTATGTATGCTTTGCATCTCACTTTATCTTTTTTTCTTTTCGGTCCCTGTCTGCTTTGTTTTATATGTTTTTTGCCACTGTTTTGTATAATCCAAAGTGTTTAATGTTGGCCAATGAAAGACCGAAATGTAATGATTTATGTTGCCAGCAAAGCATTTTTTCAGGGGCAAATTTGCCATCAGACGGTCTCTTTGGTCCCACTCCTTCTATCTAACCCAACTTTTTACAACAAAAACATTCCGCAATTTCTACACTTCCTTTTTCTTTTATGTCAAAGTTTCCATTCCTTGTTTTCTATTTTGCCCTCCTCTAGTTTGTAATCTTAGAAAACTTAAAAATGAAAAAATGAAAAATCATGGTCATAAAAGAGAGGGGAGAGTACAGAGGGAAGTGAGAGAAAAAAGTTAGTAAAAAAAAATTTGAATGGGAAATTTAAATAATTATGGAATCATTATATTATAAACTTTTGGGACAAGTTTGGTGCGTAATATTATATAAGGATGTATTTTGTAGTGGTTGGAAATAATGCCTTTATTCATTTTGTAGATTGTTTTGGAAGTCTACTTTTGCATTTTAGATGGTGACAAGGAACATTTTCTTCTTTGCTTTCTGTATAGTGTCAAACATGGTCCCACTTTCTTTTGTAAATTTTGATACTACACAAATGATGGACAGTTGTTGCTTCTACTACTTCTATTATGGCTATTTCGATGATATGGTTAACGTGGATTGGTGCTGCTATTACTGCTTTTAAAGGCTTGTGTTGTTGGGAGATTTTTGTTTTTCTTACGCTTCCATCATGTTCTCAATATTGTGGATCTCTTCTTTTGCTAAATTATTTCAGTATAAGTTGTCATCATCTTTTGCTTCTAGTTGGTTTGCTAATTGATTGTACGTTACTTCAAAAGTCTCTTCTCCTATCTTGCTTAGCCTAAATTTATATGTTTCGTCAAGTCTTCATGCTAGAATCTAGAATATATCTTCATGGAATTGGACTGAATTGTTGTTGTTGTGCCAATGATGCTTCTCTATATCTCTTGATATCTTGTTTAGTAAGAATATTAGTAGTTTCAAAATCTGGATGAGTGGACAGTTCATTGTGAGAAATAATTAAGTCTCATCTTGCTCTATCTAGGTAAATATTATGCTTAAACTATTGTAAAGGAATATTGGTGAAATCTAGGTTTACTTATTCCTAGAGATGGAGATAGTAACTTATCACTTTTTTTAGTCTGGAAGGAAATGAATGAAGATGGTGGTTATTTTCAACAAAAAGTTGTCCTAAAGAACTTTGCTCGACTAAAAAACCTGATGTAACTATTTCCTGGTTATGCTCTAAATATAATTCTTTGTTTTACCATATTTATGTTGACTAAGTAAATTGTAAAATATGGGATGTTTTTCTTGACTATAGATTATTTTAAAGCGTAAAAGGAAATTATGTATCACAAACTCTAGTTTTCTTGAACGAAAGAAAAAACAAAATATGAAAAGATACAAAAACCTTACATTTTCTGCTTAAAATCTTTGTTGTTCATCTTAGCCTGTCAAAGATGATTATATGTGAAAATATGCCTAAAGTATTAGTTATTGATAGATATTTTGACTTACCTAAAGTTTGGCACAACTAACATCTTGGACTCTCTTTCGAATCGAACATATTTGTGATCATGCTTTGGAAAAACACAACCTACGTAATTTTTACGTGATTTAGGGGTTGCTCAATTCACTAAAGATGCACGGGTGTCCAGAGACAAGTTTTGGGTTGCAAATATAAGGAATATGAAAATTTTCTCTTACGAGGACGTCCGTAACTAACGTGACTTGCAGACAACAACAGTGGTCATTCAATGAACTTGGACAACTAAGATTAAAATATGGGTTTGAAAAGGTTGCATGTACAAACTTGTAAAAGAAACCCAAATTTGAAACCCCCAAACTTTAAATAAGGAACCCATCAAAAGTTAACAACGAGGTTTGAATACAGAATCGCAGAAAAGCGCCAAGAAACTATAAATTTGAAAGCCAAGGTGTTTTGGAATCCGACTAGTTGTGCGAATCCATGAAGGTTGAAAGGCAACCCCATACGCTACCAGTAAAATCAGTTAGATAGTTTGAGTAGAAGAGGAGAAGTCATTTCGTACAATCCTTGGAGCAAAGGTTACATTGAAGAGATTGCAAAAGCGAATTGTTTATTTCAGAAGTGGTAAGTGCAAATATCCTTTTATTACATTTGAGAAAACCCTAAGTTGCATTTGTGATCAGCATTTGGTAATATGTAAGTAATTTAGTGTAATTTAAAAATAATAAGATGTGCAATTGGCGTAATCATGGTTACACATTGTTTAAGTATTCAATAGTTTCCATTTGGAACCAAAACACTTATTCAATAACATTTCAATATCACCCTAAATCAGAAATCAGAAATACATACGAATGGGTCCACATGTCCCTCGTACGTGATGGAAAAGACGGCTTTTGATAACCTTCATTAATGGGATAATTGAGAGTGTATTCAATAGGACCAATTTTTTATAATAAAAAAAAAAAAAAAAAAAAAAAAAAAAAAAAAAAAAAAGTTAGTTGTTTTTATTAAACAAATACAAAAAAAATAAAAATATTTTGTTGTTTGGAAAAAATCAGTCATGTGGGTTGATATTGACATGTGTCATTGGAATATTAAAGGATTGTGGTTGCATAATACTCAACCTCCTTAAAAGACTATTTATGAATAATAAAAAAGTCTAGTGGGTTTAAGGAGAATGTGATGATTTATAAGATTTTATTTATGAATTTATATAATCAATATTTTTTACTTATAGATTTTAAAAGATTTGTTAAATTTGAAAGGACTATTTGGATTTAACTAATACCTCAAAAATACTGAACCTGCCTTAAGGATATGTAATATGCGAAATGCAATGGATGTGATGTAATCTCCATAGAGAGACATGTCATGCAAACAATAAAACCAATTGCACTTTTCCCATTTATACTGATTTATAGGTTTTTATCTTGAATTTGTATTATTGTTTATAACCTCAATGTGAAAATGAAGAAGCATTCAACAAATCATGTCTAATTATTTCCTATTAAAAGCAACAACAAAAAAAGTCTAGTTATTTATAAGGCAAGTTGCTTTTTTGAAACAATAGAGCGTATACTAACTTAGCGCCCATGCCTTTTTCTTTAAATAAAAGAATAGCAGCACACGCTGTTTCCAGTGACGAAGCCAGGAATATCACAAGGGGTCTTAGTGTAAAAGTCCAAATAAAAATGTAGGATGGAAAAACATATTGAAAATGAAATCATAGTTCTTTCATTCATAATTCATAACGGAAACAATATTACAAGCTATAATTGTCCACGACGAGGTTTCATATTTTGAAAAGGAAGCATTATAGCTTCATTTTCAATATAAGCAAAAATATCTCTCTCAATATAAACAAGCAAGTTATCACTCAACCATTGATCTCCCATTTTGTTCCTAAGTTGACCCTTAACAATATTCATGACAGAAAATGTTCTCTCCACTGAAGCAGTTGCAACTGGTAAAACTAAAGATAATGTAATGAGCAAATATACATAATTGAATACTTGATGCATCCTTGTCTCCACCTTTTTTTTTGCAAGATCACCAATCCATTCTAATTGAGAGAAATCATTACTGGAACGCACATAATGAATATAAATCTCAAGTTGATTTTTAAGTGCCAAACGATCCTCATCCAAAAAGTCTTGAGGATAAAATTGAGCAAGACGAAGTAACTTTGGTTTATCAAAAGCTACAAATGAATCTTTCGGACTCAAACATGCCAAACAAATAAGCAACTCGGTATTTACCTTATTAAAGCGATCCTCTAACTCCGTAATTTGCTCATCAATGACATAAATAAAGAGCTCCACACGATAATGATGACGATTTGTCTTTATTGGAGCATTACGCCTTGACCTCCTTGGAAGTATAAATGTCTCTTCCGTGTTAGGAACATCAATATGATGTTTTTCACAAAAAGAAGATACTTCATCAACCAATGCATCGAACCCATTATTCCTCATCCAATGTAGCTTTTCCTTGCATGATTTCACTAAAGCCATTGCATTCACAATTTCTTGATCTTTTTTTTTCAATGCTTGTGACAAATCATTTGTGAGTCCCAATATGACTTTCATCCAGAAAATGTGAAACACAAACTCAAAAGTACGTATTTCTCTTATTAACTTATTTTTTTCACCCGTACTTTCATTGAGATTATCATCAATAACCATTTGAAGCACATGAACCACGGATGAAAACATAGAAATGATGCTAATCAAGGTACCATAGTGTGAGTTCCATGGCACATTTGAGACTTGTTTCTTGATTTAAGCATCACCCCGTTATAAGACAATTATTTTCAAAAGCTATCACAAGCTCTTCTTGGAGTTGCCCTCTAAGTAAATCACACTGTTTACAAGATGCTCCAACATGATTAACCACACTGTTAGCCGTTGCAAAAAAAGAGGCAATGTCTATATTCTTCTTTGATAAAGCAACAAGAGCTAGTTGAAGTTGATGAACAAAGCAATGAACATAATATGCACAAAGTTGTTCTCTCAATATAATTGTTTTAAGGTCATTCAACTCACTTCTCATATCGCTAGCACCATCATAACCTTGTCCTCGTAGCTTAGAAATGCTCAAACCGTTGCGAGAAAAGAATGTGTCAATAGCATCATTTAGTGAACTTGAAGTAGTGTTGGTAACATGTTGGATACCCACAAATCTTTCAATTACATGCCCTTTGTCATCCACATAACGCAACATCATAGCCATTTGCTCTTTCACCGACACATCACGTGCTTCATCCACCAATATTGAAAAGAATCTATCTTTTAGACCATCCATGATAGCATCAAGTGTTTCAAGGGCACATGAATTCACAATTTATTTTTTAATGCAAGAAGCTAGTAATTTGAGATTCCCCGGAGCATTTTCCATCACAACTTCTCTAACTTTATCATCATTATCTGCAAGGAATTGCAATAGCTCCAAGTAATTTTCCCTATTGCTTAAAGTGACACTTTCATCATGGCAACGAAAAGCAAGACCTTGTAGCAATAAAAACTTAGTGCATTTGATTGATGCATTCAAGCATGTGCGATAAGCCTTACGAGCTTGGTCGGAGTGTTTGTTCACTGCCGTTTCAATATATGTATTTTGATTCATCAAATTTGTAGTAGCTTCTCTAACCTTATTATGAACACTCTCAACCGGTCCAACATGCATCTTAAATCTTTCTCTCCCTTTCTTCCATTTCTTAAATCTATCTCCAGTGAAAGCTTTACTACTCACTTGTTCAAAATTGGTTTTAAAGAGATAGCAATAGAGACAAAATGCCGCATCTTTAAATATACTATACTCCAACCAATCAAACTCATCAAACCATTGGGGAATGAACCGTCGATTAATTCCCGACATATTAGTTATTGGGAAATTATGACCTCTAGGTTGACAATGTCCTTTTTGTAGATATGATCTTCGAACATCATCTCTCATATTAGCATCATAATCTATCATTCGAGTTCTTAATCCAAGGTCCGCTTGAAGATTACCCAAAACATCATCTAACTGACTTTGTCTTGAACTTGGAGTTCTTGAACTACCAACAGTATTTGAACTATCAACATTATTCGTACTACCCGAACCCGATGATGACTTTCTCTTAAAAAACCGTTCCATAATAATTCTACATATACAAAATAATCAAAATAAATACTCACAATATAAACAAACCATCAACATAATCAAAATAAATATGAATTGAATTTCAATTAAATTAAATATATTCTACATATACAAAATAATGAAAATAAAAACTCACAATATAAACAAACCATCAATATAATCAAAATAAATATGAATTGAATTTCAATTAAATTAAATATATTCTACATATACAAAATAATGAAAATAAAAACTCACAATATAATCAAATCACCAATATAATCAAAATAAATATGAATTAAGTTTCAATTAAATTAAATATATCATACATAGGGTTTAGAACTTACTTGAATTGTGAAATTTCATAATAACAATGAGCAAATACAAAGAGAGTAGCTGGCGGCACTACCACCATAGCGACGGCGACGGCAGCACAAAGGCACCTCAATGGCGGTAGTAAGGGAGGAGATGAAGTTGAGGGTTTGGGAGGGATTGAGTTTGGAACTTAAGGTTGGAGGAGGAGAAAACAAAAGAAAATTGGGGGTTTTGGAATGGAGGAATCGGATCTGTGGAAAAGGAGAGGCTGGAGGATACGCTGGACATTTTCTTTTTTCTTCAGACCTAGCCCAAAATAACGTCGTTTTGGCCAAGTCATTTAAAAAAAAAATTCCCTAGGCCAAAACAACGTAGTTTTGGCCATGTCATTTAAAAAAATTCCCTGAGCCAAAACGACGTCGTTTTGCCCAGGTTGTTTTAAAAAAAAAATAGCGCGCTCTAGCTAGCCTCCTTCTTCTTCAACCTGCGAGCGAACTCTTCCTTCATCTTTCAGACATTTTGTCGACCACGTGGTGTGCAGCTCCAAGGGTCCTCTAAGCTTATTTCCATGGCTTCCAATAGGTCATGCGACCCCATTGACCCCACTGTGGCTCCGCCTCTAAAGTGAAGCTCTTTGTAGACTTTTGTCAAACACTTGGTGGGCATACTGTGATCGCTTACCAAACATCGGATTAGCAATACTTTGATTTTAAAGAAAATGACAACAACACACACATTAGAAATACTTTGTTTTTGTCATTGGTTTCTTCAAACTTCAAATCATTCAAATCCCAACTAGGGACTATTGTGTTTGTTTCAATTCTACAAGAAACAACAGTGAATGTATAAACGTTTACTCTTTAGAGATAGATATTAGTTTTTGTAACTTTAAATTGGGGAGTTAAAGTTGATGGAGAATTCAAAAGATTTATGCAACACTTTGGGTAATGGAGATGGAAGGAAGGCCATGACCTTTACTTCTTATACCCCAACAGCATGTGGCTCTGAGTATCGGTTGTTTGGTCATCAAGGGTCAGTGCATAACTGCTTGGGTGGAGGTCAAAGTGAGGAAAGAATAAAAAAATCTCACATGAAAATAGAAAATTCGGTATAAGTCCAATTCTTATGACAAAATTTGGGTGCAATCCACACATTTATTGTTAGTAATTCAAGTCCTCTGACTTTTGTGCCATATAGGATTACTTACCTTCTTTTAATTTCTAAGGTTTATATTTTATTTTCTTAATTTTTTAATTTATGTTGTGCTTCCCATTTTGCCCCTAAGATAGAAATCGGATAACCTAAAAGCCAGCAAAATATCAAAAATCGCGTTAAACAATCTTCAAACGCCAAGAATAGAAAGAATCGCAGAAATCGTATCTTCCACAATCAATTATGGCCATGTCAAGCCGATTTCTGCAGATTTCATGCTTCTTAATTGTCGAGGGTTTTGGGTTTCATTTTAAAGTTGAATTTGCCTTTCGTCTTCTTCAATTGCAGGCGATGGAATTTGCCGTCGTTTGGGGATTCTCATCTTGCTTCTCCATCAATTGCAGTGCATGTGTTCCAAGTATGTTGTATATTTACCTCTTTTGTAGGTGGAAACCTTTGACGTTAACAAAACCTATTTCTTGAACGAATTTGTATATGTAACTACTGCTTCCTGAACCAATTTCTTTTTGTTTTCGTTTTCTAATTGAGGACCCCAACTATGTATTTGACGATAACTAAACCTGCTTCCTGAACGAATTTCATATTCTCTCTCATGGGAATTGGTCCTCTACTTATACCATAGGAAGAAGATGAAGAAACCATTTCATCTTGTACTCTGTTCCTTGTATTCCACACAATGAATTTCGTTTTCATTCACACCAAATGGATGACTGCTTATCAAATGGATGACTGCATATCAAATGGATGACTGCATATATGATAAAAGACAACATGTTATAAGATATAGAGGTTTTGGGTGACGTTTTGCCTATATTTCATAGGCAAAGTTTAGCTAAATCCAAAGTCTATATATCTACAACATTGACAATCTTAAATTGTTAATCATGATTCAAAACAAACAATGCACAACAAATAAAACAGACGGCGACAAACCAAAATACAGGATGTTGAGGATTTCACCACAACATACCTATAACATAGGTACAAGATCGGAAATTACCTATACATCAGGTTCTAATTGATGATTAAACCCAGTTATGATATTTCTCTATTACAGATTCATAAGCCATCAAATAAAGTTGGATATGCCAGAACAAATTTGCAGCAAAATCATTCACCAATGATTGAGAAAAGCAACAACAAACACTCTCAGAAACCATCAGGAACAATCCATAATAGAAAAAGGATGAACGTACGCTGACCGAGAGAATTTACCTGGGATACAGGTACTTCAATGGACGTCGTCGTTTCTGATAATCCAACAAATTTGGGTTATTCCATCTGTAATCGTGAATTATTAGAAGAAACCCACAAATATTCCAATTAAGGAACCACAAAATCAGTGAAAATTGGGAAAGACGGAGCATGACTTTTGGGATTTCTGCAATTTGGGGGATCTGAGATATGCGATTTGGATTAACAGATTGGGAAAGACGTCCTTTACTTTCCATTTGTATAGAATGGCAGGTGTTGTAAATAAATTAAATTTTGTGGCCACACTATTTGCTTAGGTGGCTGCACGAGTGGGCTTTATGATTGGAATTAATAGGTAACAATTACTGTCCTGCAATCAAACTGTATTCTTGAAATTGGACCCATATCTAAGAGCCCCAAAAAATTAATGGGTTAGGGTGAGATTTGAGATAGGTATTTCATATTTTAAAGTCTGGATTGAATACCACTAGATTTGGCTACTATTTTTTAAAAATCCTAATAGTCTAAAGGGGGTATATTTAATTAGGATTCTAGAGCATTTAAAAAGATTTTGTTTAAGTGTCAACTTTCATAGAACTTGATGGAACTTTAGAATTCGTGTAGAACTTAATAGACTTTCAGAAGACTTCAACATAATTTTTTTTTATAAACTTTCATAAGATTTGTATGGCTTTTATTCCAGACTTCTATAATTTCTTTAGCTAATATGGTTCCTTGTTCTTTGTAGTCGTAATGAGAAAAACAAACAGGAAAAGATCAGTTGACTGCCATAGGCAAAAAATGAAGTATGATAAAGGCCCTAAAAAAACAAAAGACGTGCTCAAGTAGGCAGTGGCGGATCCACGTTGGGACAACAGGGGTCGGACGACCCCTTGGAAGGTTGGAAAAATGGCCTGGGACTCCATTGAAGCCCCCTTGGACAGCTGCTGGAAGCCCCCTTGGATGCACGCCATCTGCTCGATGAAAGTCTCAGGAGAAGAGGAAGCTTGCTGCGCAGCTGCGCTGCGCCTTGCGTAATTTTTTTTAAAAACTGCCTTGCCAAACGACGTCGTTTGGCAAAGGCTCAGTCAATTTTTTTTAAAATGACCTGGCCTCAAACGACGACGTCGTTTTGAGAAAAAAAAAATAAAAAAAAACAAACAACCAGCCTGCGAATCTGCATAGCAGCCCCAAACCCTTCATTTCCAATTTCACACTTCCTCTCCCCACCCTCTCAAACCCTAACCTCTCCCCCAACCTCCCAACCTCCAACAACCTCCATCATCAACTCTTCGCTGGGCCACCAATCACCACCGTTCGCCGCCGTCCTCCTCCCTCATCCTCCATTGTTTTCAACTACAAGTAAGCTTAGCTATGAAATTTATGGAAAATGTTTAATATATATTGTTGTTGTTGTTGATATTGAAATTTATTGTTGTTGTTGATATGAAATTTATGGAAAATGTTTAATTTATTGCTATATGATTATTGAATTTATGCTTTATTGAGTTAATGCTTGAAATTTATGGATATGAATAATATTGATATTTTTTGTATGTAATGAAATTTATGGATATGATATGAATCATAGTGATAATCATATTAATGTAGATTGATTGAGTTTATGCTTGATTGAAAATGTGAATTGATTGAGTATATTGAATATTAATTGATATTTGATATGATAATTTAGTATATTGAATATTGATTGATATGGGTTTAGGGAGTATATTGAATTTTGAGAGTGAGTTATTGACATTTTCATATTCATATGATAATTTGGGTGAAAATTAATGATTGATTGAATTAATTGATTTGTAGATTTATGAAACGATTCTTTAAAAGAAAATTATCTACGGATAGTCCTTCTCCGTCTAATCCGGGTAGTTCAAATGCAAGTCTAATTGAAGTAGATGAGATCTTAGCTAATCTTCAGGCAGACCCTGGACTAAGAACTCGAATGGCGGATTATAGTCCTAATATTCGGGATGAGATTCGAAGAGCATATCTATAAAAGGGACCTTGTCAACCTAGAAGTTATAAATTCCCACAAACTAATCAATCAGGAATTAATAGACGCTTCATTGCTAATTGGTTTGATGATCATGATTGGTTGGAATATAGTATTGCTAAAGATGCTGCATTTTGTCTTCATTGTTATCTCTTCAAATCAAATTTTGATCAAGTGGGTGGTGATGCATTCACTGGGGTAGGCTTCAATAATTGGAAGAAGGCGAAAGAAAGATTTAATCTTCATGTTGGACCAGTTGGTAGTGTTCACAACCAAGCTAGAGAAGTTGCTTACAATTTGATGCATCAAACTACACATATTGAAACAATTGTCATCAAGCAAACAAGCTAAGCTTGCACGGCTTATCGCACTTGCTTGAATGCATCACTTAAGTGCACTAGGTATTTGTTGCGACAAGGTCTTTCTTTTCGTGGTCATGATGAAAGTGCACAATCAAGTAATAGAGGGAATTATTTAGAGCTCTTGCAATTTCTTGCGGATCATGATGAAAAAGTTAAGGCTGTTATGTTGGAAAATGCTCCAGGAAATTTGAAGTTAATAGCTCCTTCAATTCAAAAAGATCTTGTCAATTCTTGTACTAAAGAAACCATTGGTCTTATCTTGAGTGATGTGAATGATAAATATTTTTCCATAATGGTGGATGAAGCACGTGATGTTTCAATAAAGGAGCAAATGGCGATGGTGCTTCGTTATGTGAATGACAAAGGACAAATAATTGAAAGGTTTGTGGGGGTTCAACATGTGACCGATACTACTTCAAGTGCACTAAAGGAAGCCATTGATGAATTCTTTTCTTCCGCGAATTTGAGCTTTTCCAAGTTACGAGGACAAGGTTATGATGGAGCTAGTAATATGAGAGGTGAGTTCAATGGCCTTAAGACAAAGATTTTGAGAGAACAACCTTGTGCATTTTATGTTCATTGTTTTGCTCATCAACTTCAACTAGCTCTTGTTGCGGTAGCAAAGAAAAACATTGATGTCAACTCTTTTTTCACAACGGCTAATAGTTTGGTCAATGTTGTTGGAGCATCTTGTAAGCGTCGGGATGCACTTAGAGCACAATACCAAGAAGAGCTTGTGAGAGCTTTTGAAGAAGATTGTCTTATAACGGGGCGGGGCTTAAATCAAGAAACTACTCTCAAACGTGCCGGCGATACACGATGGAACTCATATTATGGTACGTTGATTAGTATAATTTCTATGTTCCCATATGTGGTGAATGTGCTTCAAATGATTGTTGATGATAATCCTAATGATAGTTCGGGTGAAGCTTATAAGTTATGGAGAGAAATACAATCTTTTGAGTTTGTGTTTCACTTATTTTTAATGAAAGCTATATTGGGAATAACAAACACTTTGTCTCTAGCATTGCAAAAGAAAGATCAAGACATTGTGAGTGCAATGAGTTTAGTGACAACATGCAAGGAAAACCTGCAGTTCATGAGGGATAATGAGTTTGAAGAATTGGTTGAGCAAGCATCTTTGTTTTGTTACAAACATGATATTATAGTTCCTACCATGGATGAGGAATATGTAATTCCAGGGAGGTCACGGCGTAATGCTCCAATGAAGACAAATTATCATCGTTATCGTGTTGAGATGTTATTCATGTAATTGATGGACAACTTGTGAAACTAAATGATCGCTTCAACGAGGTAAGTACTGAGTTACTTACTTGTTTGGCATGCTTGAGTCCGAAAAATAACTTTGTAGCTTTTGACAAACGAAAGCTAGTTCATCTTGCTCAATTTTATCCTTATGATTTTTCGGATAGAGACTTATTGATGCTTGAAGATCAACTTGGTGTTTATGTTCATCATATGCGTTCGAGTATTGATTTTTCTCAATTGGAAGGGATTAGTAGTCTTGCGGAAAAAATGGTGGAGAAAGGAATGCATGAAATATTTCCTTATGTGTATTTACTTCTTACATTGGCTTTGGTTTTACCGGTTGCAACTGCTTCAGTGGAGAGAACATTTTCCGCCATGAATATTATTAAAAATCTACTTCGCAACAGAATGGGAGATCAATGGTTGAATGATAGTTTGATTGTTTACATTGAGAGAGATGTTTTTGCTTGTATTGATAACGAAACTATAATGCAATGTTTTCAGAATATGAAAACTCGTCGTGGACAATTGTAATTTGTATTATTGGTTTTGTTATGAATTATGAATGGAAGTACTATCTTTCTATCTTTTTAGCATTATTTTCTTTGTAGAAAAATTTCAGAACTTTTACACTAAGCCCCCTTGGCCACATAATCCTGGATCCGCCACTGCAAGTAGGCCTCCGTCTTCTACAAAAACTTTGAGCCTGTGGCCATCCTTGTTTTGTTTGCTTTAAGATCTCATCAAAGTCATGACTTTATTAAACTCCTCCCTATCAATGTCTCTGTTAATAATACACGTAACAAGTTAGCTTTCTATTAGAATCGGCTACACATGAAAAGATTTTTACTTATAACTTGACTAGAGAATACGATAAAGAATGTAAACCCACCTGCTGTTGTCAATGTATCTAATTGTGATCCAATTTCTAGAGATGATTTGATACTTGATTTGTACCAACATGAAATAAAATTTTAAACAACATGAAATAAAAAGTCAAATTCATAACATATTTTCCTTCAACAACATGAAATAAAATTATGTTTGACGAGAAGCAAAATTCAGAAGAAATATAGTGACAAATGTATTACAAATTTGGAAGAAAAGTTTAAGGAAAATAAATACAATTCCACCCAAACATTGATCCTAAAATATGTACATCAATAACCATAGATCCTAACAGACACGACACATCTTATGTTGAATACAAACATGGATGATGTAGAACAAATGGTTGAATGAATTGAAGAAGAATTGGAGTGAAGAATGGAAAAAGGACGCAGTAGGAATTTACAGATTTGCCTTCTGAACTTCGATTGGGGCGTATGATGCCTTTTTGAAAAGGGAACGATGCCACCAATCAACCTCACTGCTATGCTGTGATATATGGTGGATTTTGGGATTTTGAGGTCGTTTAGGCTCCCAAAACAGCATTTAAAAGTTGTAGTTAATTTTCGGCTTTTTGTTTTTTTTATTGTTTATCTATATTTGTCTCATTTTTTTGTTCGATTATAGAAAGGTTGTCAATTACTATATTTCAATTTCCTATCTAGTGATTCAATGAACATTCTCATAAAGTCGTATATAGATATTTCAGAAGAAAAACAAGTATAAACCCTAGCAACAAGCATAAACCCTAATAACAAAGCATAAACCCTAGTAACAAGCATACTCCCTAACCCCAAACTATACCCTAATAACAAGAAAAACACAATGAAGAAAAATCATGGAAAAAGAAAACCCAACGAGGTATTGATCAAAGAATAAATAGGGAGCATACCTTCATAGATGGAGGAAGGAAGCTGTTCGTCTTCTGTTGCAAAGAGAAAAGCTAGGGCAAGAGAAAAACGTATGATGAAATACTTGGGGGGGGAGGTTGGATTTATTATGGTATTTGTTATTTATAGCTCTCCCCCTTAAAACCTAGATAATTTAAAAGTCTTAATTGAATACCACAAGACTTATTTATCTCAAAATTGTCTTTTAAAATCTCAATTGAATACACCCGTTACTTTACATTGTTGGTGGTAGGGGTGGGCAAAACCAAACCGTTTGGGTTAGTTTGGTTTGGTTTTTTTAATTTTTAATATTTAATTTTGGTGGAAAACTGGACCAAACTGATCAGTTCGATTTGATTAATATTTAACCCGCTGATTCATTTAAACCGAACCAGCTAGCTCACAATACTGTGATGTTGCCACCATGAAGGCTCGAACTCAATCCGTCTTGCATGAAAGATAGTCTACATACCACTGCGGTAGCAATAATTGTTGTGTTTTTATTGTATAATTATCGTATTCAAGGGCTTATTAACGGAATTAAAAAATAATATAAAAGTGTTTGGGCTTTAACACTAACACATATCTTTTATTTTGAACAAAAGTGATGCGTCGAACTTCATCTCTCTACATATCGCCCTCTCTTTCTTCTTCCTCCTCCTCCCTTATTCCCTTTCTTTTTTCTGTCAGGTCTTCTTCTTCTCTCTTTTTTCCTCCATTTCTCTCTTCTCATGTCATCATGGTTATCATCACCGCAAGTCGTAGTTATCGTCGTCTACAGCCACGAAGTAGTCGTTAAGCCCATATCACACAACATGTCTCAGTCATCTCTACACCTCAAACACTGAAACCGAGCCAACCCAACCATTCAACCAGTTTATCGAGGGCTCTAGTTAACAGGAGGTGGTGGTTTAGCGTCGGTGAAAGAAAGTGCTACACCGAGGACGATTCGGGTCAAACTTGAACCAACCCAAACCGAGCCCACTCCTAGTTGGTGGTATTGAAAATTCAGTGAACTACTTTCTGATTTGAAAAATAAATATAAGTTTTTTATTATTTACGTCATTCACCTTACTTTTGCATTGAATATTAAAAGGATCTAGTTCTTTGATTAACCATGACATCTTTTCGACATCACTATTAGTAGTGAGAGACACTTCTCAAAATGGGTTTGACTTATTTATCACTCATTTAAGAAACAAAACATCAACTTTAACATGATATTAACAAAAAATAGAACTTAAACTAAACAAAACAAAATAGAAAACCAAAAACAAAACCTAAATACACTTAAATATTAAACTAAAAATAAACATAAATAACCTATAAGAAAAAAAAAAGAAAAAAAACTGTCAACATGTTCACAACTTAAATCACAAGTCCATTAGTCACTAATATATAGGAAAAAAAACTTCTCATCATGTAATAATTTTTTTTTGGTTAAAAGAAAAAAAGGAATTTGCTTATGATTTTTTTTTTTTAAAGGCTTACAATTTGTTTTTTTTGTCGTTTTCATTAAAATTATATAATTTTAATTATATGTTAACATGTTCCCCTTTGTGAGTGTAAATTGATCGAACCTTACACGTGGTATCCAACAATTGGTTGTAACACTGGTTCTCTAATGTTACAATAGAAATGGCATCACCAGATTGAAGCTCTAAACTAATTTATTTCGAACGACTGCTAAGGTTATATTTTGTGAAATTTTATTTCTTCTTTGCTCAGCTCTTCTCATCTCAATCTCAGGCAACCGTGTCTCTCTCATCTTCATCTCGAGCATGTCAACTCTCTTATATCTCTATCTGTCATCTCGTCCTGCATATCTCTCTTTTTATCATCCTCTTGCTCTCTCTATCATCGCGATCTTCTCAGGCCCTCCATCTTTGATCATTGTCGTAAACTCCTTCGAATTTTCTATCTTTGGAGTGGTCGGGGTCGTTAACTACTCGGTATGTGAAGATTGTTTAGCTAAATCGGGGTTATTCAACAGTCAAATTGAAAATACCCATCTTTATAAATTTATGTAAAGCTAGAGTCAAAATTAAGGGATGACCAACTAAAAATAGATTTGACATAAGATTTAATCAAACCAAAGGGGTTCTGAAGATCCCACCATTTCGATTGGGTATTGAATTTGAAGTAATCAGAAATATTATGGCATTTGAATAATGTGTCACATCCCACTCCCTATAGTAAGATATTTTCTGCATTGTGCCTGGGCTCTCATGATTTTGTTTATAGGCTCAAGCTTATGCTATCTTGGGCAAAACATGTACATGAAATGTAAACTACTCTTATAAGGCATTTCAAGTTTTCCTCCTTGAGCGATGTCGGATTCTTACCCTTCTTGCTTCTTAACATGCTCATGGGTCTTACATAATGTCATTACTCAATAAATTGTTACATGAGTTAGTATGCTTCATGGGTAATTGTTGGTTGAGAGTAAAGTTATGCTGGAAGATAAAATGTTAAGCGAAGGATTAAAGAAATACACTTCATCAGTTATCAAATGTTGTAAGCTCTAATGTTTACTACTCCAAGGTCCACCGTTACCAATTGATTGTAATGTGGATCCAAATCTTTGTAAACAAAATCATGGATCGGGTGAACCCTAACATTTGTAAAACAAGTGCAAAAATTTGTAAATCATTACCAAAAAATCTTGTAACTTACGAGTTCACAAATCTTGTTTACAATTTTATGGTGCCCTTGTATCCAAAATCTTGTAACTTCGGTCCGTAATCTTGTAAGCTCTAATGTTTATTGGAATAAGGATATCATTTACATCTCTAAGGTTCACCATTATTAATTGATTATAATGTGGATCCAAATCCTCATAAATATGGGATTTACACCATCATGGCTCGGATGAACCTTAATGTTGTAATCCGGTGCCAAACATTGTAAATAATTACCCAATTTTTGTAACTTACAAGTTCAGTGATCTTGTTTACAATGTTATGGTGCCCTGTATCCAAAACCTTGTAACTCCGAGCCTTAATCTTGTAAGCTCTAGTGTTTACTAGAATAAGGACATCATTTTACATCTCTAAGGTCCAACATTACCAATTCCTTGTAATATGGATCCAAATCCTTGTAAATTAGGAATTTACAACATTATAGATCGGGTGAATCTTAACATTGTAATCCATGTGCAAAAACTTGTAAATCATTACCCATATCTTGTAACTTACAAGTTTAGGATATTTACAAAATTACGGATCGTGTGAACCCTAACATTGTAATCAATGTACAAAAACTTGTAAAACGCTACACAAATCTTATAACTTACAAGTTTAAGGATCCTTTTGACGAAGTTATGGTGCCTTTATATCCAAAACCTTGTAACTTCGATCCTTAATCTTTGAAAGCCTTTATTTACTACAAAAACAACACCATTTTACATCTCCAAGTTCCACTCTTACTAATTCCTTATAATAAGAATCCAAATCCTTGTAAATAAGAGATTTACAACATTATGGATCAGCTAAACCGTAATGTGTAAAAACTTGTAAATCATGACATAAATATTGATTGTAACTTACAAGTTTAGGAATTCTGTTCACAAAATTATGATACCCTTGTATTCAAAATCTTGTAATACTGGTCCTCAATCTTGTGAAATCTTGTGTTTACTATAATAGGGACCCCCATTTACATCTCCAAGTTCCACCATTACCAATTCCCTATAATGTGGATTCATATTCTTGTAAATAGAAGATTTACAACATTATGGATTAGATAAACCCTAACGTTGTAATCTCGGTGGACAAACTTATAAATTGCTACCCAAATTATGTAACTTACAAGTTTAGGGATCATGTTTACAAAATTATAGTACCCTTGTATCCAAAACCTTGTAACACATGTCCTTAATCTTGTAAACCCTCATATTTACTAGAAGTAGAATTCTATTTTACATCTCCAAGGTCGACCCTTACCAATTCATTATTTTGTGGATCAATATCTTTGTGATAGAGGATTTACAACATTATTGGACTGGGTGAACACTAACGTTATAATCCATGTGTAAAAACTTTTAATTTGATACTCAAAACTTGATATACAAGTTTATGGATTATTTTTACGATATTATGGTACCCTAACGGTTATTAGTATTGTAAACCTTTTTTTACTAGAATAAGGAATTTTTAAAAATAGAGAACTTTGCTCTTCCTCTATTTCTCACTATGTTTTAGAAAGAAATACCAAAGATGTTGAAAGGTATATTTTTTTATAATTTAAATACCATACTGTGACTCTTATTCTGCAATTTAAGTATGCAATTGCTAACGTATGAGCATACTTTTACAATTTAAATATGCAATCGGTAACTCATTTGCATACTTTTGCATTTTTGAGATGCAATTACGAAAAGAGAAAACACTTTATTTCGCAGCAAGTGTTGTGAAATAAACGAGTTAATTGAATGAATTGTAATCAATTGCAATTTGAAATTTGCAATTGCATTAAACCCTTGACCGGTTACCTGGAAAAGCCAGTTAACAAGTATATTTATTATTTAAAAAGTTGGTGCACCGATACACCTGGTGCACCGTAGACGTAATTCCCATTCCAACTTCTATTCCTATTCCAAGTCCAATTCGGGTTACTGCTTCCCGATACAACCAAACAACCCAGTTAGAAATATTTTTCCGATTTTCGTGCCAAACAAGCCATAAAATCAGGCCCAGATATATATATATCCACCCACACACAAGAACACACAAACACTCTCTCTCTCTCTCTCTGTCTTTTTCGTTTACCATACTACCTGATCTCTGAAATCTCCACCATGGCTCACCCAGCCGAATCGTCCGACTCGTAAGTCAACCCACTGCCATTATATTCCAAAATCCACCATCAATTTTTTGTTTTTTGTTTTAAAGTAATAATTTTTATGTATTGAAGTTTGTTTTTTCAATTTTTTATTTTTGTAAATCTTCAGTTTTGATTGTGGATTTCATGGTTTTCAGGAAGAAGAAGGACTTCTCGACCGCGATTCTGGAGCGGAAGAAGTCGCCGAACCGTCTCGTCGTCGATGAGGCTATAAACGACGACAACTCTGTCGTTTCGATGCATCCAGAGACCATGGAAAAGCTCCAGCTTTTCCGTGGCGACACTATCCTCATCAAGGTATTTTTTGCTAATAGAAAATTATTGATTTGTTATTGGTAGCTTGTCAATATATTTTTATAAATAAAGTATCACGCTAGGGCTTTGTTAGGACAAGGTTTTAGGGCATTTAATTTTGCATAACCTGTATTTTCTTTGAAACTACTTACCTTAGGTTCGGAAATTGCAACTGTGTTTAAAAAACCATAGTTGGGTTGCTTTGTGTACTCATTGGTTTGGAAGGTCAAGCTTTTGAATTATAAAAAGTAAAGGTTATCAAATTTGCATAATCTGAACTTGTTTGATGCATGGCAGCATGAAGCCAATAAATGTTACCCAAGTTGTTTGACGTTGTTTTTTTAATTTGCAGTTGTTTTGATTTGTTTGTGTGTTGCTTATTTAATTATCTGTAATTGAGTTTTCAGGGGAAGAAACGGAAGGACACAATCTGCATTGCACTTGCTGATGACACCTGTGAAGAGCCAAGAATCAGGATGAACAAGGTTGTCAGATCGAATTTGAGGGTTCGACTTGGAGATGTTGTGTCTGTACACCAATGCCCTGATGTGAAGTATGGGAAACGCGTTCACATTCTGCCTATTGATGACTCCATAGAAGGAGTTACTGGAAATCTCTTTGATGCCTTTTTGAAACGTGAGTTCTTGATCTATTTTGCTAGTCATTATTTCCTTTTGGAAATTATTATTGACTTAGGGATCATCCTAGAGTTTCTACAACTTTTGCTTTCCCAGGGTCATTGTGGGGATTGTTGGTCTGGGAAGAGGTTAATGGCTTCGCTCATTTGTTTTTATTCCTTTCTGTAGCCCTTTCTATAAGTTCTTATCTCAAATCTGCAGAAATAGTTTGGCTTTTCTTTGGATTGCTTTCCATTCCATGTTATCTTGTACATGCCATTCATGGAGAATCTGAAAGGCTTCTGCAAATGAGTTTCACTGTCTCGACATGCTGTCTAGTGTCTGACTTTTTTGTCTAGGATAGGATTATATTCCTTTAGGCTAAATTTCTTTCGATTTATTTTTAAGACTTGACATTAAAACTTGGCTTGCCCTATCCCTTTGTTTTGTCTGCAGCTTACTTTTTGGAAGCTTATCGCCCTGTGAGGAAAGGAGATCTGTTCCTTGTCAGAGGAGGAATGAGAAGTGTAGAGTTCAAGGTTATTGAAACAGACCCAGGAGAATATTGTGTGGTTGCCCCAGACACTGAGATCTTCTGTGAGGGGGAACCAGTGAAAAGGGAGGATGAGGAAAGGTTGGATGAAGTTGGTTATGATGATGTGGGTGGTGTTCGGAAGCAGATGGCTCAAATCCGTGAATTAGTTGAGCTGCCACTGAGGCATCCTCAACTGTTTAAATCCATTGGTGTGAAACCACCAAAAGGAATTCTGCTTTATGGACCCCCGGGTTCAGGAAAGACATTAATAGCCAGAGCTGTTGCCAATGAAACTGGTGCTTTTTTCTTTTGCATTAATGGGCCGGAGATTATGTCTAAATTGGCTGGAGAGAGTGAGAGTAATCTCAGAAAGGCATTTGAAGAAGCGGAGAAGAATGCCCCATCAATCATCTTTATTGATGAGATTGATTCAATTGCTCCTAAGAGGGAGAAGACACACGGTGAGGTCGAAAGGCGGATTGTTTCTCAACTTTTGACTCTGATGGACGGATTGAAATCTAGAGCTCACGTTATTGTTATTGGTGCTACAAATCGTCCAAACAGTATTGACGTGGCTTTGAGAAGGTTTGGTAGGTTTGATAGGGAGATAGACATTGGTGTTCCTGATGAAGTTGGGCGCCTTGAAGTTCTTCGCATTCACACCAAGAACATGAAACTCTCTGATGATGTAAGTTGATCCTGTTCTTTTTCTCTAAGTTTGTTTTAAAGGTAAAGCATGTACTGTATCTGGAGTAGATGATGACAGTTTAGGTTCCCTAATATTAACTGGATCCGTTTAAACAAGCTAGTGACACCATAAGTTATCCTATAAACCAAAAGGAAACTGCAAGATATACGTGTTACATATGATTACTAAAGCATAGGTTTGATGGACCATACTGTAAGTTTGAAAAATCTGTTTGTGTTCGCAAAGTTGGCCTGGATCATTTGTAAAAGTTTCTTTCTTAAATGCCAATCTGGTTTATATTGTTCATTCTTTATCTTCCTTCAGCTGTTCCTTCAGCTGTTATAAATTATGCTTCCTGCTGTTCAGGTTGATTTAGAGAGGATTTCCAAAGATACACATGGGTATGTTGGTGCTGACCTTGCTGCTCTCTGCACTGAAGCTGCACTGCAATGCATTAGGGAGAAGATGGATGTGATTGACTTGGAAGATGAAACCATTGATGCGGAGATACTCAACTCAATGGCTGTAACAAATGAGCACTTCCAGACTGCTCTAGGAACAAGCAATCCATCTGCTTTGCGCGAAACGGTGAGTGTTATTCGGCTTGGATTCCATCTAGTATTGTATAGAATTATCATTTTATATTTTTGACATATGATTTTGTTTTAAATCTTTCTTTCTATTCTTTGATTTGGGTCAGGTTGTTGAAGTTCCCAATGTTAGTTGGGAGGATATTGGAGGCCTTGAAAATGTCAAGCGGGAGCTACAAGAGGTAATAACGTTTATTGTATTGGTATTCTGTTTATATCTTGTATGTTTTTTTTTTTACTTTTGCTGCTTAGTGCTTACAACCAAGTCTTTTTTGTTTCTGCCTTGTTTTCTTGAAGACTGTTCAATATCCTGTCGAGCACCCAGAGAAGTTTGAGAAATTTGGCATGTCACCTTCTAAAGGGGTCCTTTTCTATGGACCCCCAGGATGTGGGAAAACTCTTTTGGCCAAGGCAATCGCAAATGAATGTCAAGCTAACTTCATCAGTATCAAAGGCCCTGAACTACTCACCATGTGGTTTGGTGAGAGTGAGGCCAATGTTCGAGAAATCTTTGACAAGGCTCGTGCATCTGCACCATGTGTCCTTTTCTTTGATGAGCTTGATTCCATTGCTACGCAGGTCAGTTTTATCATTTATTGACTTTTATTTGCTTTTAACTATGCACATATGATTTTCATACATTAAAGTCATCAGAAATTTGAACTGCAAATTTGGTTCCACTTGCTTATTAGTTTGCGTAGGAGAAGTGTTTGCTTCAATATAGTTGAATTGCAGAATAGTAGTAATTTAACCTTGTTAGGATGCCCATAATTTGCTTTTGTTTCCTTTTGATTTGTTGATTTTACTTCACACTGATTGTTGCAGAGAGGAAGCAGTTCTGGGGATGCAGGGGGTGCTGCTGATCGGGTTCTTAACCAACTCCTGACTGAAATGGATGGCATGACAGCAAAAAAGACGGTTTTCATTATTGGGGCCACAAACCGACCTGACATCATTGACCCAGCACTTCTCCGACCTGGCCGTCTTGATCAATTGATTTATATTCCTCTTCCTGATGAAGAATCGCGTTTCCAAATCTTTAAATCCTGCTTGAGAAAATCACCTGTCTCAAAAGATGTTGATTTGAGAGCATTGGCCAGGTATACACAGGGCTTTAGTGGGGCTGATATCACAGAGATCTGCCAGCGGTCCTGCAAGTATGCAATAAGAGAAAATATTGAGAAGGTATCTCCTCATTTGTCCTTATTGCTTCTTCACCTTCCTAATATTGCTCATTTATACTGGTCATAAACGTTGATAGCTTACATTTTCATGATTGTACCTTTCCTCTTGACCAAATGTGAAGTACAAACTTGTTCTCGCATGAATAACTGATCCTGGCTGCTTAACTAAGTTATTTCTTGAAACTACAAGCTCTGCTTGTTCAGAGCTGTTAACTTGGAACCTTACCAATTTGATTTTCAAGCCTTGCATATCTGATTTCATTGTGCTCATCTCTTTTGGCTGTAGCGATTAGGGGCTTTATATGGCAATATTTTAATGCAAAATAGGAAAGGCTTTGAACAGGGTGGTTCCATTTGATGAAACATGCAAATCTCTCTGGTTCACATCCCAAAACTTGGGATGTGGTTATCTAGCCTTGTAGACATGGATTGACACTGCATGTAACGTAAATTCTGCACAAGTTCTATATATCATTAACGCATGATGTGATTGCAGGATATAGAGCGGGAGAGAAGGAGAGGGGAGAATCCGGATTCTATGGATGAGGACATCGATGACGAAGTGGCAGAGATTAAAGCTGCTCATTTTGAGGAGTCAATGAAATATGCTCGTAGGAGTGTCAGCGATGCAGATATTCGCAAATATCAGGCCTTTGCTCAGACCTTGCAGCAGTCCAGGGGTTTCGGAACGGAGTTTAGGTTTGCTGATAACCCAACTGGGGCAACTGGTGCTGATCCATTCGCAACTTCTGCTGGTGGGGCTGACGAAGATGATTTGTATAGTTAGTTAATATTTATTTATATATGCATGGTTTCGGGTGACATTTGTGTCTACTGATATGCTTTTGTCTGCTCCTCTTGTCACCCTGGAGGAAGCCTTTCCTTTTCATAGTTATGACTAGTCTTCTGTGTATTAAAGAGTTTGTGGGGTTTGCTAGGATGACATGGTGTTTCAAGTTTCATATGCTGTTAATCTATTTCTATCAATCAATGGATGGATGGATTGAAAAAGGCCGCTTGCTATGTTCATGGAATTTGTTATGTTTAAATAGATAAGTTGTCCGAACTGGATGAAGTCGAGTTAGATGCTACTGGTTTTGCTTTGTTGTTCCTCTTCAGATGGGATGGATTGCGACTTTGAGCGGTGAGTATAGAGTCCGCTGCTTCCGTGCCTACTTGACTTTGGTCTATGGATGATCTATGGTGGATTGGGAGGGTAGTTTTAATCTCAGCTCTAAATTATTTTGGAGTGGCTGGATTTTGTGGAATTACCCGAGCCTTCACCTAATGGACAAAAGAAACTGAAATATTGCAAGAATTGTAGGTATTTTATAGATCAAATTGCAGATGATGTGATTTTGCTTTAGGCCGGCCTCAAGTCAGGTGCATGACTTCTCACCCTTCGAGATGGGCCAGGTTTTAGTGCCTGGTGTCATGGATGATGACTCTCAAAAATTAAGAGAAATGTCGGAAATCGGTCGCCAGTTTTTAACCATGATGTAAACACAATCTTACTATTCACGTGAAATGAACTTTTTATTTATTTATTATAAAGAACTCATGAAATTTTTGCTGGAGATTCAAAGTCAGCCAAATATTTGCCTTTTGCATTCTGTGATCAAAACGTGGGATAGCTGTATAAAAATAAAGAACAGAAAAATGGCGCATGGGAGAATCTTTGGTTCAAAAACTTCTTGACATGGGTGAAAAATAAACGTAATAAATTAAATAAACCACTTCTCATTTAACCATAATTACTCATAAGTATACTTAACACTTATACGTTTCTCAATTCCATCTCTTTCTAAGAATCTTCGTAAGTGCCAGTTATATAAAATTACTCTCACAATACGTGAGTAAATTCACCACAAAATAGTGAGACTCACATGCATATTGTGAGAGACACTTTGTAATATGTATAATCCGCACATACAATCCATTAATCCACCACTCATAAAACGCGGAAATCATATGCAAAACACCACTTCAATCTTTTTCCCCAGTCCTCCCCATCAAGGTTTCTTGGAGCGCATAGAAGAACAGCCTTGGCCAAGTGCGTGATAGTTCACGTACCGGCTTGGAGCCGAGGCATGCCTAAACCCTTTTGGCAAGCAACCCTTCACTTCCCTCCCATGAAAAACTTGTTGCTTGTGATTCAAGTCCTGAGGCTTCATGCCCACATAGTGATCTAGCCCCTCCTTGACCAAAGGCCTCACCATCGTGCTCGGGGCGCTAGATGGGATGTTTCTTGCAGCCAAAGAGACGTCAAAACAAGTGAAGAAGAGCAGGGAATATATGAGGGCAATGCAGAGAATAGAGGAGGACATGTCTGAAATATGTTTTTGAGTGAGGGTTTTTTGAGTTTGTGAGGAATGTAATGTAATGTAAATTTGAAGGTTGGTTTGAGGATGAGAGGGGTTTATAGGGGGTTTTATTTATGGGGCTAGTGTTGCGGAAAAGGAGGTGAAATTGAAAAGGGGTCTTAAATGGGCTCGTGAGTAGCTGAACAAGGCAGAGGGTGCACAGCTCATCGCTAGCAAATTCAAATGCAAATATTAGTTTTGGGGTTGTGGTGGTGGTGATGAGTATGACTGATGATATGATATGAGTTGGTGTGTGGTGGGTGCTTTTTTAGACTGTTGAGAAAGGAGGATGCCCGTGAGCTTCTGTCATATGGCACGGTTTGCACCCGGCCCTCTATATCTTCCCATTATTAACTCCAGATCAATTCAATTTTTTTCCTTTTTCCAAACCCAAAAAAAGTGAAATTGATTTTGAGAGAGAGAGGAGGCGCCAAGTGACAAATTTTTTTTTTTTTTTAAATTTAAAATTTTGGTTGAAACTTCATAGAGGCCCAACAACTTTAGGATTTAAGAAGTATCTGCAGTGCACTCACCTTTTGTACCTTTGTTATAAGAAATCTGAAAAAAAGAGAACATAAATGGAACAAACATACAGAGAACGAAAACAGAGGTGCTTAATTAAAATACATGAAAGTTAGATTGAACTTGTATGACAAAATAATATTTAGGAAGTTCTCTTTAAAAACTTGTTAATAAGGATAATTTTTAAATATGACCGTAACGCCGCCACATGATCGCATTAGCAGCATCTACCCATAAGCAAGCAACTACTAAATAGTAGAGTAACAAGGATTCAAAAATTGCCCAACTACTTCCTTTTTTAAGATAATTAGGATGTTTCTTAATTCCAGAAGGAAAAAAAAAAGCATATTATAAATTATAATGAAGTCTATACCACCTAATAATTGCCTCTCCAACAAACAAAATGCAAATAATGAAGCAATTGAGAAGCTTTACTCCCACAGAAGAAGAAGAAGAAGAAGACATTAAAGATATTTATGAAGGAATTAATTTGATTGCTGCAACCACTATCCATTGACATCTTTTGCATCGTGGGTTTAACAACTTTTATGAAATTTAATTCGCCTCTTCTGAGAATTGTAGATCAGCAACTACATTTCACATAAAGATTAATGTTCTCAGTGCAGTAGGACATATACTTACTCTAGTGATATAGACAATACCAACTTTCAAGAATTGATATTATGGTAAAGAAGAGTATGTATGTGTTCTTTTTATTCTTCTTGTTGTTGGAGAAATATGTATGTTCAGTGTCAAAGACATCTTTACCCCTATATATACGGGAGGTTCAAAAGTAAGAATAAGCAAAAAACGAGTTATAAACTTAAACATCCTTAGTTTAAACTTCAAACCTAAAAAAATATATTAATTTACTTGACATGTTGTTCAAATATGATTGCATGTAAAAAAATTAGTCGTGGAGTGCTCCTTGGTACATTCAATTTCAATGTGTGAGCTTTAGCATAATTGAGTCACATATATGTCCCATTTTCAACCAATTTCTACTAGGGTTATGCACGATTTGCGTAGATTAACAAAAAAAAAAAATTGTATACGGCTTGTTAACATAAGATGAACACTCACAAAAAAATCAATGTTATGGCTGAAGTTTATTGGGTGGTGTTGAAAATGAGTGAATCTATTAGCTACTTCTTTTAGTGATTTATTTATTTACTAAAATTATTTCAAGGGGTTATTTGGGTCACGAGTTGGGTTAACGTGGGATCGTGTTAGGTTTAGATATTTTCGCACAATCCGACACGACCCAAACCCTTACCATGTCTAATTTTGAATTCCAAAAATAAAATGGCAGTTCTGAAATAGTATACATAATCAGTGGCAAATAGAGACCAGCCCCCGCAGATAAGGCAGTTAAGAGACCAGAGCAAATTATATTCCTCGGAGCCTGGTGTTTGCCATACTCGGAAACACAGTAAATGATGGAGCTGGCTGTGCGCAAACTATCGTTTTCTTCCCTTCCTCAGTGTAAGATAACCCTATTTTTGGTTAATTTCAAGCATCAAACTTCAACTTCCATGACCGTTATGTATGTCTTTATTGTGCACCTGCATATCTTTCCATTTCATGAGAGTGTTAATACATGGGAAGTGAAGGTTGTTGATTGATTTCATTTTAGAAATTTTAAATCTTGGTACTGGAGGTTGGTAAGCAGCAGAAATGTGTCCAAGACATGAGACAAACGAGATAAGCCATCTATTCTTTAACCACCATCAAATTTGAAGTTTCCCCATTTATTGGTATCCCTTCAATTCAACACCTTCAACAACTCTTAATTTCTATGAAAAAGTCATTAACAAAAGGGCCATCTTTTTATCTGTTATAATTATGAAAACCATTTCAACAGCAACCTTCCTCCATAAAGATTACAATGAATGGGTAGGGTGGCATAGCCAAATAATTAGAACCCACTTCCTAATGACTCTCAAATGCTCAATAAAGCCCACCATAATGTCAATCTGATCTTGCTGGATGGTGCTTCTTGGTTTGTTTGGTTTGGTGGATAGCTTCTTCTCTAGGAGTTAAGAAGTGTTCTTTATTTCAGGATACGAGGACTCGAACCCAGAACCTTGTCTGAGGGAGCAATTACTCCAAACCACTACACTAGTGGGTCATTTTCTGTTATTTGCTTTTGGTTAGTGAAGACTTTGTTTCTTGTGCTAATATGGGTTTAGAGATTCTATTGAGCACACCATCTTTAGGGAGATGGAGAGTGAAAAAGATAAGATGGGTTGGAGGGAGCAATATGGTGATATTTAGGATTTAGGTTGAACTTTAATGCGACTGGTAGGGAACAAGGAGGAACCTGAACCTTGTGAAGGCTGGAAATATGTTAGGCTATGTTGGATAGTCCATAATTGGCTTTACCATTTGTGTAGGAAATTGTTTTTTCATTTAACTTCTCTTGAGACTTAAGCGCTCACATGTATCATGTGGGGATCCTGGACTTGTCTATTTCTTTCCCGGTACACATGATCCAACTGGCACAACTAGTACAGAACTCTATACATTGTTGTCTATATATGCCCATGTACCTAAAGTTGAATAGTTTTTTTCTAAGTCTGGCCTGGTTTCTGCAGTGTTGAGTGATATTCGTTTAGCTCTATTGGACAACTGATCTAATCTGTTACTTAAATTTAGGGATGGAAAACAATGTGTTATTACGCCTAATTATCAAACTAAGTTTTACTGTATCAGTCGTCTGGATTTGAGGCTGGTAAGCTAAAAATTAAAACACGAAATATGCAGAGGGGGAGCTTATAAGAAGTGTAATTGAAACGTACAAATCATAACATCATGGCATTTCCATGTTTTTGTTCTTTGACACTATAGCTTTCTTTTGTACAATTCAGGCTACAATACATGCCACTTACTGTGGTAGTTAGTTTTGAATTATTTACAATGCTTAATCAAGTTTGTGAAATCCTCCATCAGCAAGCAAGAACTTAGTTAAATTACCTGGAAAATTTTCTTCCTGGTTCATATGTTTTGATGTTTCTTAAAGTATAAGGCTATATTGTTGAATGATTAGTGTTTCTGGCTGAATTGTCTTATGATATAATGCACTTTAATGGCTGGATCCTAACTTTTGTTCTTCAGTCAATGTGAAGCTGCAAAAGCAAAGAAGAAGACCATCCCTGGTATCTGCTGCTCTACCTGAAACAGCGGCTTCAATAGCGATTGCTGCTGCAGTTGTTGGTACAGCAGCTACCATTCTTGTGAGGAGAACCAAAGCTTCTGAGACAGCTGAGGTATGTACTTAATTCTAAAACAAAAAAATCAACTCAACTTAACTGAGCACTACTTTCATCTAACTGAGGTGGGAAAGTAGTTTACAAAGACATGATATGTCAAATTCAACAGTGAGAGGAAAGTAATGAGTGGGCGGTCATGACTGTGCCGCATCTCTTTTCCTATGCTTGAGCTATCTCCCCAAATGAACTACTTTTCAGAAGTGCAGGTTCCTATGAAAATCTGTGAAGCCTGTGGTGGTTCTGGTATATGTCCTGAATGCAAAGGCGAAGGCTTCGTTCTTAAGAGACTCTCAGATGAAAGTGCTGAGAGGGCAAGATTGGCTTCTAAGAATATGGCCACTCGATACACAGCAGGGTACACTTTCTTATGAGTTTCTCTCACTTTTCCTTCACTCTCTCTCTCTTTCTCTCTCAGCAAACACTTTGGGTTCCATTAATGCCAGAATTCTTCCTTAATGGCATCAGGCTTCCAAAGAAATGGAGCTACTGTACAAAGTGCTCCTCTGCCCGATCATGCCTTACCTGCAGTGGCCGTGGAAAGATAGTTTTGCTGTAACCATCTTTGTGCTTCAGATAGAGGAGACCGCACATTTGACGCATATGTAAGACATATATCGGCTTGTAGGCTTCTACTTTGGAAGATTGAAAATGTCCTCTTTGTTTTTGTAGTCTGTCAATTGCTGCATTGGTTGTAGATCAAGTGATGGGTGATGTATATATTTGTATTGTAAGATCACACAAACACCCCAAGTTTAGTCACATCTATTGATGAGGGATATAAATACCTTTTGTTAAGAGAAGCACTATTTACCCTCTCCAGTGTAGTCCAATACTCAGTTACAACAATGGCAGAACATCTTATATTGTTCATCATCTGTTGAACAGAGAACGTAAAACAAAAGTTTCAAGTGGTATAGAAAGCAAGACACCCAAAAACAAAAGACCAAAACACAAACAACAATTTTGGCACACCATAACATAAAACCTACAAAACTCTGTCACGCCTTCATAGTTTGATAATGTTTGATTTTTAATTGTTCGACATTGTCTTGTCGATGCCCAAAAAATATAGAGAAGCCTTATGCTTTCCACTCTCTTACCCTTTGAAACCCTTTAACATCATGACTAAATCCCCAAGTTTTGAAACGTCTTGGAGAACCCTTCACCCAAGCACGAGCATACATAAAAGCCAGAGCCATAACCATTCTTCTAAGCCTCAATTCAAATTGCTCTAGAGAAAATTCGAGCTACCGTAAGCCACAACCTCAAGCTCTCCCTTCCAACCACCATAGCCAAAAACCTCATCCTCCATCAAAGCTTCTTAGAAACCCTCCTGCATGCCAGCATAGCCTATATTGAGGAAACCACCAAGCACATTCTCATTTGCTAAACTTGTAGACTTTAGGGCCATTTACTTATCAGGAATGGAGAAAGTAAGGAATCGGGAAATTTAGGAATAGGGGAAGTAATGAATTGGTATGAGAAGAATAATTCCCATTAAGCTGTTTACTAATTATATGGAAGCAACACATGAATGAAGTTGATTCCCATTGTCATTGTTTACTCATTCTCATGAATCATAGCTTAAACTAATTTGATTACTAAAATGCCTTGCACATATAAATATAAAATTTTCACCTAAGTTACTTGTAAAAAAGCAAATTGACAAAACTTTATTTTACAACTAATATATATTATATGATACTATATGACGAGTGATGAAAAAACTAGTAATATAAAAAATAAAAGAAATATAAAAAAAAAAAAAAATTCAAATATGACACCGTGATAAGAAGCATAACAAGACAAGTAGAGGCTAGCAACCAAGGTGAAAAGGGAAATTTTTTGCTTTTTCCAATAATGATTAGGGTGTTTTGGAATTATTGTAAAATGGTAAAGGTATTTTTGGAAGGTAGTAAGGGAAAAAAGGAATGAGAATCAGACCAACTACCCCCTCCTAGTTGATATGATTCCTAGTTTTGAGGGGATGTACGGATTTAAAGTGGGGCCCATATATTTTTTCATTCCTGATTGCAAGTAAACGTTGGAGAAGTCAGGAATAGAAATCATTCACTATATTCTCATATCTATTAATGATACAAAAAATTTATACCCAAGGAACTAGGAATGGCAGCTTTTGACCCATTGTAGCCGGTAGCCCACCTCATAAGCCCAATAACAATCATATAGCAAGCAAGCATCCTTCACGTGGTCACTCGTGAAAGTGCTGTAAAATTCATGGTTCCGACTTTATTCATGCTTCTTATGCCAAGACCTCTTTCAATTTGTAATAAACATTGAATCTCTTTTCATTGCCATCTCAAGGAGCCATCAAGAGTAACAAAGCACTTCCTAAGTTTTGCACGAGAAAATAATTCCCTAACTCTGTTTCATTGCTCCTTTTTCCTATCACTCTCCTCCCTTGATAGGTGACATGAGGAGAGCGATACAGAGAGGGGGATAATGAAACAGAGATAGATAAGTTTCTCTCCTGCCTAGTTCTTATTAATTCAAAAGTGGGGGAAATATAGAGCCTTGTTCATCTCTCCTGCAAAATGACCCCAACCAATGGCGGACCCAAATTTTTTTTATAGGGGTAGGCTAAATTTTTTATTTTATAGAGGAGATATATTATGAACTCGTAAGATGTCATCGCTTTGAACGTACTAGTTGCTTCCCCACATATAGAATTAGTGGCTCCATCCTTAATCAAGTTCTCAACAATTGTACAAGATGCATTAAACATATTTGACAAATTCGAACAAGAATCCTAATGAGATTTGAGTTCAGTAAGTTCCTCAGGAATTGAAGTATCAACATTAGATGCATAAGATGTATCTTGTTATCATTACTACTTTTTTTTTAAGAATGAATAAATAGTATCCTAACAAGAAATACTAGACACCAAAAATTATATATGTTAATTAATAATTCAAGATGCAAAAATAAAACATATATCAACAATCTCCAAACGTTTTCACTCAAACCCTAAATCATAAAAACTTAACAACAACAATTAAAATTGAATATTGAATATTTAAAAAATAAAAAAAACTTACCAAGATTGAAGAACCCACTGAAGATGAGTTGGTACAATTTTTTAGAGAAGGAGAGCTATTTCCTCTAGGCTCTCAAGGTTCAAATATGGTGTTTTGGGTGGTTGGAAGAAAGTTTTTGATGTTTGCTCTTTGTGGGTGTAGCCCAATATTAGTACGATTAGAATAGCTCAAGTTGGTAGAGCCTTAATGTGAGTTCTGCTTCTAATCAAATTTATATAGGTTTGGATTGATGTTTATTATTTCCTATATGCTTCAGGAGTGGGCTTATTTTAAATAGAGGACTGAGCTATTATTTACGTTACTTAGATTGAGCTATTATTAGTTTATTAAAAAAAGAAAAACAAGGCATATGCAGGCTATATTAATTTGATGCAATGGGCTAATATTTATTTGAGTAGAAATAAGCCTATAATAATAAGACCATATTCAATATTTTATAAATGTTCCCCTAAGTTGGAGCCCACTCTAATCTAGGCTTAGGTCCGCCCTTGACCCCTGCGTAGAGTATTCTCCACATTTGATGATTTTCACAAAAAAGATAAGTTTATATATATACATACATATATATATAAACAAGTCAACTTCTACCCAGCTAAAAATTGAGGATCTCTCTATTATTAAATCAGATTTCCAAATTCCATCCAACCTGGAATGCCATTTATGGATAAGTTCGCGTGGATGCCACAAAACACCCATTGACATCTGCATCAATAATTCTCTAGAGAATCTATTTTAATTGACAACAAGATTCAAGAATCCTTAGGCGGGAGCAAATGGCTTGTCTTGATGTTTGGGTGTGACGGTTTTACTGTTACGTGTTGTTATCAATTCATTCATATTATAATGCATGTATGTATTTATTAAATATTAAGCTATAGTAATATTGCCATCCACTATCACGTGATGAATTAATAATACCACGTAATAATATGACAGTCATACTCACAACTTTATTTGTCTCTTGAAAGATCGTCTTACATTGAGGTCAATTACTCGAGCATCGCATTTCCTAGCACATCACAAATTGAGTGGCATTCACTGCTTAGTTAAAACATGAGAATATATAACAATGTTTTTATTCATAATTCAGATTTGTAACATATATGCTATATCCAAACTAGACAAGTTCCAACATAAGTTTTTTTTTAATAGGGAAAACACAAAAACAAATCTATTATATGAATGTAACAAAACAAAATTATATAAAAAAAAACTGCTACTGAAAATTATCTTAAGTTTAAACCTTGAAAGTAAAAACATTTGTATACAAGATACATAGAGGCACACGCTATATGCCAACTCTATTTTCATTACAAATAAAACTTCTTGTATCAACTCAACTGATCATCTCTTGTATTTCTAACAAAAATACAGTACAGATATGATTGATTGAGATTATACAAAATGGCACTTCTCTTTGATTATTGGTTTGTTCCACACCACATACGCACCTTGGTGCATGTTGACCTTTTCCCTTGTTTGACTAAACATGGGAAGGTGTGGTGTTGGGTGGGGTTGGAGCTGAGACAACACGCCTACCACGCTCAGACCTACTATTCTCTGCAAACCTCAAACTCTGCTGGTGTAGCCCCTTCTGCTTCTCCTCCTCATTCCACTCAGCTCCATAGTAAAACTCTTCCGTCGATTTCACGACATCTTTTGAAGGCGGAAGGAACATGCTCCCCCACTGAGGGAAGTGCACCAAAGTCACTGGAAGTGTGCAGCACACGATCATTACCCCCATCAGAGACAACCCTGTCGCAGTTGAGAATGCTGAGCTTGAGAAGAACACTAGTTGGGTCAGCCCGGACCCGAAGTTCCCACCCGCTCCAGTGAGGCCCGATATGATGCCTAGGGATCGCCTGGAGATGAAGGGGATGACGCCAAAGGTGGCTCCGCATGCAGCTTGGGCTCCTACAGAGAAGAGGATCATGGCAAAGACCGCAATGGGGAGTGAGTTTGCTCGGCCGAGCCAGATGCAAAAGACTCCTCCTAGTGTTTGGAGGATCCAAAGAGTCCATAGCCTGCCCCTCATGCCAAAGTACCTGGCTGCTCGATCAGACGCAAATCCTCCAAAGGGACGGGCCACTAGGTTGGCCATGCCAAATGTTGCAGCAATGATTCCAGCTGTGTGAAGCTTGAGATTGAACCTGTTTGATTAAAGGACATTTGAAATTAATCCCAGCTCTCTCTCAAAATACTTTGTTGTTCAAACATATAGATATGTTGGGTTGGAAATTCTCAATCTAGTCTTTTGAACAGCTCTAATTTAAATGTGTGGTCCAGATTGACAGTTTGACAACATAACATGTTAGATATTTAAAACGAAATATTTTGCTAACTAGTGTTGTTAACAACATTATATTCTTGTGGTGAGACCCGATATGACATGTGAGTCGCTTGTAAAACATGTGATCAACAAATATGGTAAAAATCATTCTACTCTTTAAAAAGTAAAAGAAGAAAAAAAAATGAAGGACAAACCTGTCATAGAAGTATTCAGCAATGACATTATCAGTGGACAATTCAACACCCATGGAGTAGCCATAGAGAAGGACAAAGATCCATGTCCTGTAGTTTGTTATAGCATGCCACAATACCTGAACAATATTCAAATCGGAGGGGAGGAACATCAATCAGCTTATTCTGTATAAATATTCATGGATATTTGAAAGTCATGGATACATAAGCAAAGAATCCAAAAAGGCCTTAAATATAAAGAAAACTGACCTTGGAGAATTGATCTTTGGCAACATCACCCTTCTTTTGCAGGGCAGCAAGATTCCCATCAGGCAAGTCTTGGCCAAGGGTCAAGACCATTATTCCCATAATGACATGAAGCCAGCCAGGGATGAAAAAGGCAATTCTCCAAGCAGTGAAAGGAGTTGCTCCAAGTCTTCCAATTATATCATATACCAATGGCATCAAGAGCTGGGTGGCCCCACCACCCATGTTTCCCCACCCAGCAGCTGTCCCATTAACCAGCCCAATAATCTTACTGTTAAACATGGTGCTCATCCAATACTGGCATGACACGAATGTAGCAAGCGAAAAACCAATCATGAATCTGACTGCCAAGTAGCCCCCAGCATCAGATACAAATGACATGCAAAACACAGTGGGTGCGCAGAGCATTATGAGAAACGCACACCCATATCGTGGCCCTAGCAAATCACACACTGCACCCATTACAAGTCTTGAGAATATGCTGCCTGAGACAGAGGCAACCCCAGCATTTCCAATGTCTTGCTTTGTGAGGTTGAGGTTGTCTCGGATTATAGGGACAAGTGGAGCAGCTGCAAAAGTTGAGACAAAGCAAGTGAAGAAGGAGATCCAAGACAAGTGGAAGGTTCTCATGTGAGGGTTGGCCAAAGAGAAGATTTTGAAAACTTTGGCCTTGTGCTCTGAATCAACTGGTAGGTCAAATTTGGCTGTTGGGTCTGTTGGGACGATGGGGGAAGCTACTGAGAACGCAAAGGTTTGCTCTCTGCCTGTCACTCCATGCATGGAGCTTCCGGGTTCACCTTCGACTTCGGTCATTATTCGGGGTTGGAGTTTGGATTTTGAATCTCGAGTTTCAAAACACGAGTTTCGAATTTAGAAACTACTTAGACTAAATGAAGTTATAGGGTTGTGTGGGGAAGGTATATGGGAGTGTGGCATTTATATAAGGCTTGGAGTTGACATTGTGCGAAGGGTTATGAAGAGGCAAGAAAGATTCTCAACACTTTTGTTATCCATTTTGCCGCATCTTATATGAACAGTGAAAAGTCTCATCGTATATCCCAAGGGATCACATAAACCTTCCCTAATGGGCCATCCAGCTGGTTAATTAACTGGTAGCCGCATACAATTAGGATAATCAAATATTAATTAAGTCAATGAACCCTAATGAACTCGGCTCGGGATTTGTACACATTGCACGTTCCGTGGACCACTGTAAAATTGTTAGAGTATTACAGATGATATGACATACAGATTTATATAGCTTTTTTTATTTATTTATTGTTTTGTACACTTTGTAGTAAAATAACAAGTGTTTTTGTAGCAAACCCTTCCATTCAATAACTCTTTTTATCAAGAGAAGACTTCATGAAGAACACACACAGTTCTCTTTGGGGTTTTGTCCCCCCCTATCTCACCAAAAAAGAACACACACAGTGTTACGTAGAGAAGCACTGCAAGTCTACAAAAAAAATGATTCTCTAACTTGAAAAGAAACACCCTTTATTTATTTTTAGAGAAGAATGTTAATGGGAATTACTTAACGGAAAGTTTCTACATGGACTTACTATCACCTCATGTTTCATGTATAAAATCGATCGAGCTTAACATTAATTTTATCATAGGGTGACAACAAGTTCATATAGAGACTCTATTTTAAACGTCTCGTTAATTAGTATTTCTCTTTTATTTTTTTCATTCCAATGATATCAACAACTTTTTTAGTTTGCAACAGTTTTGGCTCTTCCAAATGCACTTTCAAACATATAAATATCGGCTCAAAATTGTTGAAGTGAAAGCCTACAATTAATTAAGAAACCTTACAAGTAAGAACTAGTTTATTTGTCTCATCTAGCACCTCACTCCACCCACCCCTACTTTTATATACGTTTTATTGATTGATGCTGATTTTTAATGTGTTTACTTTTGCTATAAGAGCCAAAATTCATATGTCGTATTCAACCTGACTTCAGTGTCAACGATGTCTCGAAGGATCGATGGTTAATAGGTATCATTAGCTGTTTAATAGAGCAATTATTACCCGTTTAAGAATAATTAAAGTGAAAAATAAATGTACCTTTGAGAATAAAAAAGAGAAGAAAAGACAAGCACGTTAGTTTGTGGTTGAGCCATATTAATAAGTAAGAAAGAGTTGCTCCTTATGGGCAAGGATGAAAACAGTATTCATCTGACATACGATAGCATTACGTTTATATATTGAATAATATTATCTTATCAGATAATCTAACCACATATATTAGAGTATTAGACTGTTAATTTGGACCATTATCACACATTGACGTACGGAAGACATGTTTGTACTAATAATGTATCGCAAGCCTCCCACAATCAACTAGCCAAACTGCAGATATTTTAAGAAGAATTATATATACTCTGCAATTTGCTAGTCAATCAGGGGGCAATGACGGCGGATGATATCTCTTTTTTGTCCTTCACACCCATTACAATTCATCATATAACTATGAAGGTGCCATTGTGCCCTAGTTATATTAACTATTATTAAAATGTAATTATTTGGGCAATGTATGCCCCACAAACTCCTACTTATAATTCTCAGGTGACAGGTCAAGTGGTACCTTTCCTTTTCTCATTATCAATTGTTTGCTTGTTGTAATGGTTGATGGATGATATATGATATATATATAACCCAATACTTAACCTTTCACTCGCTGATAGAGTTCTTTGTGTATTGTTTTCGAGGGGCTTTTGACAACATGACTTGGTATTTGTGTATTTGTGTTTATAATTAGTCGGGAATGCATTGGATGGAGCTGTAGTTGAGGCCTCTTATTATTTGTTTAAGAGCTACAAATAGAAGTGTTTTTATTTTTTATTTTTTTTATTAGTACAAGTGATTGTCTAGATTAGAGGGGAGGAGAATTTCTCACACACAAAACTATGATGTCATGGGGATTCGAACTTGAGAGCTCTGGTGTGCAAGTTAATGCCATTTTTTATTGGACTAGACCTCGTTGACTTGATAAGAACTCTGATAAGTCCAAGTATGTATTTGTCAGATATCCTTACAAGGAAAAAGATGAGTAAGAATGCTGGCAGATACCTGTTGGTCTCCATTCTAGGTATATATTAAAATCACAAATGCAATATATATATAAAAGAATACAGTCCCTTCCATTCTAGATAATTTTATTTAAGGGACACCCTTTAAGGTCCTTTATGATTTTTTTTCAATGATCCAAACCTTCTATTTTTCAAGTCTTCAATCATAGATCATCCTTGCATAAAATTAGGAAAATTGAAAATCATTAAGGAATCTGATTGGGGCCAACAAAATAGACAAACACAGTGCTTCAAGAAAAGACTATAATAACAACAATCTAGTTGAGTGGACATATTTATAAAAATGTCATGCTAGAATGGGCATATTTATAAAAAAGCTATTTTAAAAATTCATGGTCGGTTATGGACCGGGAATGGTATTGTTACCCCCATTCTCGAACCCGGCCGAATAAGTAATATATCCATATAATATAACTATGTATGAATAAATATATAATTTAATTTTTATTAGTTTTCTCAAACTGATTTGAGATTAATGTGAAATTAGTGTTATAATGTAGAATAAGTATTATTTTATGAAAAAAAAATTGGGGATTCAGGATGGATTTGGGAGGAATCCCTCCGACGGGGACGGGAACATGGACGTGGATGTGGATTCCCTGAAAATTCTTATTGAGGATATGGGCGCGATGACGAGGCTTCACGGATGGTGTTGCCATACTTGACACCAAACCGGCCCATTGTCATTCTTAATATTGGTTGAGAATGGAAACTTTAAATTTACCTACATGTCCCATGTTCCCATGAATATGTCCTCCATTTCTTACCACCAACTTTAGTCACAGGTTAAATCATGTTCTTCATCCTCAAAACTCCATATATGGTATGGTATCTATTAATTTTAAACAGACGCATAAAGTTCAACCAAAACTTATTAATTTAAGACAAAGGCATAAAATTCAACCATAACTTTTTAATGGCTTGGCAGCCAACCTATAGTTAGGTTGAATTTTTTTAAAACCAATCTCCACACACAAGCAGCAAAATGCACGGCTGCTTAACCTCGGATGCACATTCATTTTGTGTTCATTTTAGTACACTCCAAGAGCACACATGCATGACCATCCAATTAGTACATTTCTCTATGCATCTCATACATTCATATCTAATATAGAAAATATGATTAAAACTCAAAAGTATTAGGGTTTATTAGGAATAACCACATATTTAAAATTTTCATTACAAACTCATTCATCATCTCTCCACATCATCAAATTTACCATATTGAATTGGTGAGTCCTCAATATTTATGATTTGTAATAATCAATTTTTTGTGTGCCTATTTTACTCTCCAATTTTTATATTTTTATTTTTGTCAATACCTTATCTTCTTCATCTTCTTTTTTATTTTTTTAATTTTTTTTAATTTTTTAATTTTTTTATAAAGAAACCTTGGCGGTACGAAGGAGAATTTTATTGATCAAGAATGGAGAAAACAAAGAGAGAACTTAAAACCTGACCTCTATTATAAACATCCAAGAAAATAACATCCTGTATAATGTCTGGTGGTTCCTCAAACCACTCAACTCTAACATCACAATATAAAACAAATAGAGCTAGTCTATGTGCCGTGACATTAGCTTGTCCTCGTATACAAGCAAATTTTGAACCGGGGTGGGTCCTCATCAACTCCTTGATACCTTCGAGAATGTAACCAATCTGGGAGTGGCCCTCCTCTTGACAGCTAATAGCCGACACCACCTGTTCACAATCTCCATCCACAATCAGGTGTTATATCCCCAAAACAATCTGAGAGTTTCGAAAGCTGAGCGTGATGCATGAGATCACTTCCATATCAATGGGGAGCATCACCGTTTGTAATTTTGCAAAATCCCATCTAGGAGAACCATCCTGGGTAATAAAATCACGTACCAAAAGTTGTTCATTCCCGGTCCTAGAGGCGATATAAGAGCAAAACTAGTAGGACGGGCGCCCAACGATCACCCCATATTCGCACCATATGCCCATTACCCACATGCCACCTCGATCCACAAATAATAGGAAGGCCGCATCCCCGGTTGAGCAATGAAGAAAGTCCTTGTAGGAAAGTACTTGGCATGTAAAATTCTTGCCAACAAGGATTCGGGGCGATGAATGATACGCCAAGCCTGTTTTGCGAGCATGGCAAAATTGAAAGCAGATAAATTATGAAAACCCATGCCCTTCTATTTCGATCTACACATCCGACTTCAACTCGTCCAATGAATGCGATGTTCTCCTTGTCGTTGTCCCCACCAAAAGTTAGCCATGAGTCACTCAATAGCCTGAAATAAGGACTCGAGAAGGAGAAAACATGTCATAACATAAAGGGGGGATAGATTGGGCCACCACCTTCAGGCAGATCTCCTTATTGCCAACTATGCTCAACATTTGCTCCTGCCAGCCCTTCCAAATTCGTGTTCTTAAAACCTGAAAGCTTACATCTTTAGACCTCCCCATCACCATAGGTAGTCCCAAATACTTGTCATGTTGATCCACAAGTTGGACTTGAAAGGAATCAGCAAGCCGTTGTTTGTGTTAAAATTAATGCACACTTGTGTCTTGAATAATATAGAATAATCTAGAAAAATTGAGAGAAGTTGACAAGTTAAAGTCACTAGAAACATCCTACTAATTATATAATGTATTACAACTAGAGAAATATAGACTTTGAAGACAACTTGTGGCTGAAAATGACTTTAGAAAAGTCGGTTACTGTGCAACTGACTTGTCCAAAGCAAAGTTACCGACTTAGTATTCCTATAAATAAGCCTACAGCCTCTCAATGTAATCAAGCTAAACTGTCCAACTCTAGCCATCAGCCAACTAAAAAGCCTTGTACCTTTCCTATTTCAATCAATAGAATAAAACTACTTTGTTACTCTTTCAAAAGTTTTCCTTTCCAAGTTAAGCTATTGTTTCAAACACTACCAACCATTCTCTAAACCTCTTCTTCCTTAAACTAACAGTTTGACAGTACTTGGACATTTTGACTAAAGCAACACTTCTCTTATCGTAATTGATGCGTTGTCCGGAGGCTTGCTCATAAGCTTCCAAAATACACTTCAACTCCTCACACTTTTTCTCGTTGACCCGTGCAAAAATAAAGCTATCATGCGCAAATAATAAATGGTTGACTCTTAGTACTTGTCGACACACTGCAATGCCCTGTGATAATTGTGCTCTCTCTACATTTCGTAGTAAGGTTGTAAAAGCCTCTGCACAAAAAAGAAACAAGTGCGGGAAGAGTGGATCCCTTTGACGGATACCAATCCTTTTATGTAACGTGCCTCACGGTTCCCCATTAATTAGGAAAGAATGAGACACAGTTTGCCCACAATCCATAACCCTTGTGATTCATCTAGAGTCAAAACCAAGCCTCGGCATCATGCACTAGAGGAAATTTCATTAAACAAGGTCGTAGGCCTTATTCATATCAAGCTTTAGCGCTAGCCATCCATTCCTTCCTTTTCTTTTATGATTTAGAAAATGGGCAATCTTAAAAGTCACCATAGAGTTGTCTGAAATAAGACTTCTCGGTACGGGCACTTCGACTTTCTGAAATAATTCTACCCATGATTTTCTTAAGCCTATTGGCCATCACTTTTGCTCTGATAGGTCGTAGGTGAGTCATATTCTTTGGGTCTTTCACCGTGGGATTAAGGTGACTAAAGTGGAGTTGATGCTTCTTAATGCCTGTTCAGATTGAAAAACTTGTTGTACAACCCTTATGAGATCTTCCCCCATAAGACGCTAATACTTTTGGTAAAACAAAATGGGGATGTCGTCGGGTCCCAGGGCTTTTGATGGATGTATTTGAAAAGGTCCATTTCGAGCTCCTCCCCTGTGAAATCTTGCACCAGTTGTGCATTCATGTCTGGAGTAACACCACAAGATAACCCATTCATAAGCTCCTTCCCCAAAGTACAGCCTCATGAATCTAACAATTGTTGGAAATAATCCAAAACAATACGTTCAATCCCCTCATCTGTATCATACCACTCCTCATCAATATCACGCAAACCTTTTATTGAGTTTCGTCTCTGTCGTTTTGAAGCTTGGTCATGAAAAACTTAGAATTACTGTCACCTTCACATAGCCACGTAATCTGAGACTGTTGTTTCCAATAGCTTTCTTCCTATGCTAGAACAGTGTCCAACTTGGCTTGTAATTCTCTCCATTGCTTCTTCAGAGCTGGAGAGAAAGGGGCATGTAAGATGTCTGCCAGCTTTCCCGTATACCCCATGCTTCTTGTTTTCCTCTCCCAACCTTTCTTTGCTCTATCCGTAGAGTACATGGCATGTGACACCTTGCCTTGTAAATAATCATTGGACAAGATCCACATGGTTGGCACTTGGCAGATGGCCACTCTTGCTTGATAACTTCTTCGCATTCTGCATGTGTCGCCACAAAGCTTCAAAATGGAACCGCTTTGTCCTGCTCGGCCGGTGAGCCCTTGTGTCGCTAATCTGGATCAGTATAGGCAAGTGTTCAGATTTACTAGGATTTAGGCAATGAACCTTTGAAAGTGAAAACTTATTCCGCCACTCCACATTTGCTAGTGCTCTGTGCAATCGTACTCAAATTTTCTCCCATATAATTATGTTGCCAAATGAACTTATACCCCAAGAAACCTAAGTTATGCAAGCCACACAGGCCCACCGCCTCTCTAAAGCCCCGCATTTGTCTCTCACTACGGGAGAGGCCCCCTTATTTCTCATCGGCCTGAAGTATCTCATTGAAATCTCCGAAGCAAATCCAAGGGGTTGTTCTGCGCCAGCTGAAAAAGAAGTGTCCCTATCTTACTCTCTCACCGACCCCTACACTGCTCAACCGGCCCCCAAGACGAAGATATAAAGCAAACCTTCTGAGCTTCTCACAACCCCCTCAAAAGAGCTCAAACCCTATTGTCAAGTGGTAAATCTGTTATCGTCTCTTCTCAGTCAATCAAGACAGGTCAAAGATCATGTTGATTTTCAATGAATGTTGTATTTTTCATCATGATGAGATTTCCACAGTACACAAATATATAAAGAGATTGAGTGAGGGCAAGAAACCACCGGACAACATGCTTTACCATCACCACAAACTTTATCCACAAATTAAGTTGTAAAGGCCGAACACTAATTACAAGGAAACCTTAAATCAAGGAAAAGGTGGTAATCACAACTCACCAATTAGGTAGAGTGTTGACTATAACCTAACCTATACAGAAACTAATCTATCTTCCAAAATATCTTCAATAGATCACAACGATTTTTAGAATGAGTCCCAAAGCATAGATGCGTTTGTAATACTTAATACATACACATCCAAGTACTCAAGTTCCAGGCAGCCCCGTGCCAACGTCGTCAATCCTTGTGTGAAACAACACCTTCGCCCCCATTAATTATAGGATTGACATCATAATCAATATCCTTTTTTATTATTATTTTTTATTTTATAATTTTAACATCATCAGTATCTTCTTCTTTTTGATATAATTGATATAACGAAATTACATAATTAATATAAGTTATTCTATAGAAGTGTAACACAAAGGTTTTTTTCAACATTTTTAAGAATAAAATGGGTCTATATTAAAAGTCCCCTATCTAACAATCCAATCCCATCCATAATGTATATAGTACCATACTGCCGATTACTCCCCAAAATTTAGGAACTGACCGTACAAGCTAACTGGTGAAAATTATCTAAATCATTGAAATAAAAATAATCATCAGTTCACTCATATGCTTGGGAAAAAACTTCCCCAAGAGAGAAGTAAGCTTCTCCGTCAACTTAAGGAAAATAATTGAGCGCATGTTTGATGCACATATATATATATATATATATATATATATATATATATGCATGCATAAGTAAGTCAAACAAGTTGAAGGCTTCCTCATATATAAAGAAAGCAAACGCTTCCAAGCATTTCAAAGAAACAATTCTCATATATATGATCATATGATGAGATCATAACATAACCTAAACATGGGAAGGTGTGGTGTTGGGTGGGGTTGGAGCTGAGGCAACACGCCTACCACGCTCAGACCTACTATTCTCTGCAAACCTCAAACTCTGCTGGTGTAGCCCCTTTTGCTTCTCCTCCTCATTCCACTCAGCTCCATAGTAAAACTCTTCCGTCGATTTCACGACATCTTTTGAAGGCGGAAGGAACATGCTCCCCCACTGAGGGAAGTGCACCAAAGTCACTGGAAGTGTGCAGCACACGATCATTACCCCCATCAGAGACAACCCTGTCGCAGTTGAGAATGCTGAGCTTGAGAAGAACACTAGTTGGGTCAGCCCGGACCCGAAGTTCCCACCCGCTCCAGTGAGGCCCGATATGATGCCGAGGGATCGCCGGGAGATGAAGGGGATGACGCCAAAGGTGGCTCCGCATGCAGCTTGGGCTCCTACAGAGAAGAGGATCATGGCAAAGACCGCAATGGGGAGTGAGTTTGCTCGGCCGAGCCAGATGCAAAAGACTCCTCCTAGTGTTTGGAGGATCCAAAGAGTCCATAGCCTGCCCCTCATGCCAAAGTACCTGGCTGCTCGATCAGACGCAAATCCTCCAAAGGGACGGGCCACTAGGTTGGCCATGCCAAATGTTGCAGCAATGATTCCAGCTGTGTGAAGCTTGAGATTGAACCTGTTTGATTATAAGGACATTTGAAATTAATCCCAGCTATCTCTCAAAATACTTTGTTGTTCAAACATATAGATATGTTGGGTTGGAAATTCTCAATCTAGTTTTTTGAACATCTCTAATTTAAATGTGTGGTCCAGATTGACAGTTTGACAACATAACATGTTAGATATTTAAAACGAAATATTCGCTAACTAGTGTTGTTAACAACATTATATTCTTGTGGTGAGACCCAATATGACATATGGGTCGCTTGTAAACATGTGATCAATAAATATGGTAAAAATCATTATACTCTTTAAAAAGTAAAAGAAGAAAAAAAATGAAGGACGAACCTGTCATAGAAGTATTCAGCAATGACATTATCAGTGGACAATTCAACACCCATGGAGTAGCCATAGAGAAGGACAAAGATCCATGTCCTGTAGTTTGTTATAGCATGCCACAATACCTGAACAATATTCAAATTGGAGGGGAGGAACATCAATCAGCTTATTCTGTATAAATATTCATGGATATTTGAAAGTCATGAATACATAAGCAAAGAATCCAAAAAGGCCTTAAATATAAAGAAAACTGACCTTGGAGAATTGATCTTTGGCAACATCACCCTTCTTTTGCAGGGCAGCAAGATTCCCATCAGGCAAGTCTTGGCCAAGGGTCAAGACCATTATTCCCATAATGACATGAAGCCAGCCAGGGATGAAAAAGGCAATTCTCCAAGCAGTGAAAGGAGTTGCTCCAAGTCTTCCAATTATATCATACACCAATGGCATCAAGAGCTGGGTGGCCCCACCACCCATGTTTCCCCACCCTGCAGCTGTCCCATTAACCAGCCCAATAATCTTACTGTTAAACATGGTGCTCATCCAATACTGGCATGACACGAATGTAGCAAGCGAAAAACCAATCATGAATCTGACTGCCAAGTAGCCCCCAGCATCAGATACAAATGACATGCAAAACACAGTGGGTGCGCAGAGCATTATGAGAAACGCACACCCATATCGTGGCCCTAGCAAATCACACACTGCACCCATTACAAGTCTTGAGAATATGCTGCCCGAGACAGAGGCAACCCCAGCATTTCCAATGTCTTGCTTTGTGAGGTTGAGGTTGTCTCGGATTATAGGGACAAGTGGAGCAGCTGCAAAAGTTGAGACAAAGCAAGTGAAGAAGGAGATCCAAGACAAGTGGAAGGTTCTCATGTGAGGGTTGGCCAAAGAGAATATTTTGAAAACTTTGGCCTTGTGCTCTGAATCAACTGGTAGGTCAAATTTGGCTGTTGGGTCTGTTGGGACTATGGGAGAAGCTACTGAGAACGCAAAGGTTTGCTCTCTGCCTGTCACTCCATGCATGGAGCTTCCGGGCTCACCTTCGACTTCGGCCATTATTCAGGGTTTTGAATTTGGGGTTTGGAGTTTGGATTTTGAATCTCGAGTTTCAAAACTCAAGTTTTGAATTTAGAAACTACTTAGACTAAATGAAGTTATGGGGTTGTGTGGGGAAGGTATATGGGAGTGTGGCATTTATATAGGGCTTGGAGTTGACATTTTGTGAAGGGTTATGAAGAGGCAAGAAAGATTCTCAACATTTTGGTTATGCATTTTGCCGCATATCTGATATGAAGAGTAAAAGTCTCATCGTATATCCCAAGGGATCACATAAACCTTCCTAATGGGCCATCCAGGTGGTTAATTAACTGGTAGCCGCATATAGTTATGATAATTAAATATTAATTAGGTCAATGAACCCTGATTAATTCGGCTTGGGATTTGTACACATTGCACGTTCCTTATTGTAAATGGAAATGGTTACCACTAATGACATACAGATTTATATTGTTTGAGCTAAAGTATATAGACCCAACTATATTAATGATGTGATCTACAATGTTGTAAATAAATATGTAGTTTTATATTGTTTTGTATCTGCCGACTTGTAATAAAATGACATTTCAAAACGTTGTGAGTTTGTTTGAAAGTGTTTAGGAAACCCTCACATTCAAATAACTCTTTTATTATAGCAAGCCCCTCCACTAGAAGCTCATAAAAGATAACACAAATATGCTCTGCAAGTCTTCTCTAACTAACAAGAAAAACTTATATTTACCTAAAGAGAAATGCTTATGGGACTTGCTCACATGGACTTGATGATCATGTTTATTGTGTAAAGTGAGCCAAACTTGACATTAATTCTCAAAGTGTCAGCAAGTTCACGTAAAAACTCTATTTTGAGCAAGTTCTGTTATAGCATTTCTCTTATTTCAATCCAATAGTATCAAGAACACTCTTGATTATATATATATTTAAATGCAACATTCAAAGATGTCATCATAATTCACAATCTCACAATTAATATAACATACAAAAAGTTTGGCAATATGAAACCACTACGTGTATGTATATCGAATAATATTATCTTATCAAACAGTTTAACATACATATATATATATATATATATATATATATTATAGTGTCGGACGTTAATCTGAACCATTATCACATTGACACACAGATGTTTGTACCAATAATTCATCGCAAGTCTACGACAATCAACTAGCCAAACTGCAATTATTTTAAGCAAATATGTCCTGCAATTTGCAAGTCAATCAAGGGGCAATAGGAGGGATGATATCTCTTTCTTTCCTTCACATCTATTACAATTCATCATATATAACTAATATCTTATTAAGGTGCCATTGTGCCTACTCGTTATTATATATTAACCATATTATTAAAATGTCATTCTCAGGTGACAGGTCAAATGTTACCTCTTTTATAATCACAGACTGTAGCCTTTTCTTTTCTCATTATCAAAAGTTTGCTTGTTGTAATGGTTGATTGATAATATATATATACACACACACACATAAAACTGGATACTTAACCTTTCACTTGATCATAGAGTTCTTGTGTATTGTTTTTGGAGGAGATTTGGACCACATGACTTGGTATTTGTGGTTGGATGGCGCCTTTTATGATTTGTTTAAGAGCTACAAAAACAAGTGTGTTTGCTGACATAATTATAAGACCTTTTGTATTTTGATAAGAACTCTATGATTTGGACCATATAAGAACTTTTATGATTTATTATTATACAGTCCATTTCTATTGAGGGATCTTTTAAATAAGGATATCTTTTAGGGTCCCCTACGAATTTTTTTTCAACGATCTAAAGCATCTATTTTTTTAAGTCTATATTCATAGATCATCCTTGCAAAAAATTAGACAAATAGGAAACCGTTTCGGCATCCAATTGTGTGATACAAAATCAATGAACACGGTGCTTTAAGAAATACTAAAATTTCAATAACTCAATTGGGTGGTCAAATGATATTAGATTCAAGTGATTTGTTGTAGAAATGATCTTTGAATGATTATCTAAAAATAGACGGTTTGGATTAGTAAAATATAATGCGGAGTGAGCCCTATAAGAGTGTCCCTCAAATAAGCTTATTTGAAGGATCCATCAATGGAAACTGGGACCTTAAGTGCAGGAGTAAGGGTAAATGCTTTTAACCACTTGTGGTTTTGTTAAATAAGTAAACAATGAAACATATGAATGTATGCTTTTGCCAATTATATTCAAACATATGGCATGGGAAGCTGATGCATTCTTAACCTCGAGTGCGCATTCGTTTCTGTTCATTTTAGTACATTGCAAAAGCACACATGCATGACCATCCAATTTGTACATTTCTATTGGCATCTCAAACATTCATACCTAATAATCCAAACCCATCCATAATGTATATAGTATAATAGTCCCTCTTATTCCCACCCATTTAGGAAAGATAAGTACTGACCGTACGAGCTGACTGTAGAAGAATACCTAAATAATTGGAGAACAAAATAATCAATTAAATTATATGCTTGGGATACAAGTACACCATGGAAAGAAATAAAGAAAAGCTTCCCCAAGAGATAAGCATCTTGGTCAAATTATGGAAAATAATTGAGCGCATGTTCGATGCATATTTGCATGCTAAGTCATACAAGGACAGGGCTTCCTCATCTGTACAAAGCAGGAATTTTATATTCACAAATGCATGCACATGCTTCCATGCATTTCATATGAATCATTCTCATATGAGATCATAACCTAACCAGCCAACCCATTTTGTATCCCAGTTTAAAGAATACTTTAAAGTTTAAATGTACAACTCCACAGTCCAGCAAATCTACCCTGCAGAATGAGGAACTTTAACAAATCAAACCTAAGTTCATAAGTTTCTGTGAGGAAATAAGCATCTTTCACTACTAGTTTTGAATTTGGGTTCATTCCACTCCTTGCACCATAACAAGGACTAGATATACCAAACCTAAATGAGGTGTATCCTAATATTCAAGTTCTAACTGCTGGTAGTCCCCCTTCTTTGAACTGGTTTGTAAAGCACAACTGTAACGAATTTTGAACGAAAGCGATGAGTGAACCCAAGTGCAACTACAGATCGTGGGCTCTCCCGGTTCTCAATGTAAAGATGATTGAGGGTCACATTCTGTGGCAACGGAAGAGTTCCAGCAGTGTCTGCGCTTGCTGGATAACTAAGTAAGGTCTGTTGCAGATGTGGAGGGACAAGAGGCGGATCCCGTGCCTCATCTTCATTCCCAGGGTATACATTGTTGTAACTTGCATCAGGTGATCTTAAAACTTCAAATCCTGCAACAGTTGCTTCATCCTGCATAAAATATTTAAAGGTCGGTCCTTTTTTATTTCAGTAGATAAGAAAATGATCAAGGTTCCGGAGGCTTACATAATCATCACCAAATGAGTTGTTCATGCTGAAACAGGAACTAGCAGCACAATATCATCAACTAAGGAAGACTATAATGACCTGAAAGACAGTAGTTCATCTTCCATGAGAATCACAGATACACTAGCTGTGCGTCAACATAAGTTTGCACACATAGAAGTAGAATTCCACACCAAGGCAACCCAGAAAATTCAATCATCCACTGCAATGTTAAAAGTCAAGGAAAAACAACGGGATGGCTATGAGACCCAAGTAACCAATCCCATATACTCTGTTTTAGATGATTGATGCAACCGATTACAACTTAGGGGACTGAGTATTTTCAAACTCAAGAACTTATACAATGAGTTGGCTTAATGGTCCTAAACTTTTCCATGATAATTCGACATCTTTTCCTTTGATTCTCTTTTCGTACACATCTCATTTTTGGGCCATTGAGTGTTAATGAACTATTATTCTTCTGATACTAAAGAAATCTAATCAGACATAATTACAAAGAAATCCTATACTATGCACAGTCCAATCCTTTCAGTTTTATTCTTCCATAGAAGATAGCGTTAATTTCTAAACTCCAAGGGATATCTTATATGTTATAATAGAAGAAACAGGTTTTCTCTGTGTCACTACCATGGTGATGTACAACTTCTTTCCGGTCCTAAACATAAGATGGCAAATGAATGAGAAGCTGAAAATAAATCTCAGAGAAACCCACCCGTAACATTATAGAGAAGTCACCAGGAAGCCTCACTTGCATGTTTACATTTAATGAAAATTAACCAAGTGGACAACATACACTTTCGGAGCTTGCAAAGCTTTTAGGGTAATATTGTACCCCAGCTCCTATTTCTACCAATTTGTGCAGCTTACCAATCAACACACATAACATACTCTAAGTTGATGCACTGATTTAGGCTTAAAACATCAAATACAGTTTTTTTACTTCTCAATTATATTATAGCACGTGATCGATTTTCATCTATGCTCTTTTAGCAAATATTAGCTAAAGTCGACTTCTTCTCGTAAAGTTAAGCTGTGTTGGTTAACTTTAGCCTTAAAAAATAAAAAAAATAAATACAGGACAAAACTAATAAGCTATTCCAATAATAAAAATTTTCTATTCTTGAATTTAGAAGTAGACAATGTCAAAAGTAAACAAATAAAATAAGGAACATATATGTCTCATTTGAGTAGCATAAACTATAGATATCCCTCCAATCACATTAATAATAGATAATAAAATTAAAATATAAAGTAAAATAAAATTAATAATAGATCATATAAATAAAAAATAAAGCAAAATCAATTTTGGTCTGTCAGCCTTCCACCATCCACCATGCCTCCCCTTCCCTCACCCTTACGACCTCATCCTAGCCTCCCCCCACCCCATCCCCAATGTTTTTTGTTCTGTGGAAACATAGCAGTGGTGGACCACTGCTAGAACCAGAACGGCCTCAGGGAAGACAATTTTCACAGGTTTTGTTGAGATTTGCAACTGGATCCAGTGAGCCTGCTGCAATGTTGTGGAAATGGGAAGCATGGGTGAGGCTCCATGCCAACAAGGCTCTCGCCCCATGAATGCTCTGTGGCCTCAATATGATCTGTAGGAGACTTCGCGCCTCATTAACGATACAGATAATTAATTTTCTAATAATGAGATAAATTCATTTTTTGTGGAACCCTTAGGTGTTGGGGAGTGCTGATTTGTGAAGTGATCTCCCTTGTGTCATGACTCATGATAACTGGTGAGTGAGATTTGATCAATCAAGGAGATAGAGGGAGAAGCTGGGAGGCCGGTGGTGGAGGATAGGGGAGGGATGGGGTAGTGGAAGGTCAGGGATGAGGTGGGGCTGGGGTGGGGTTAGATCGGAAGGGTGGGGCCGCATAGATCTTTCAACTTTAAGCTTATTTTATATTTTAAGTTGAAATTTATAATTTTTTAATTAACTAATATTACTATTAATTTTTAAATGGTTTAAGAATTTATTTTTAATGGTAAGTGGATAGAAATGACACCATTAAGTAATGGAGTCAAACAAAGTGACCAAAATACAATTTCGTCTACAATACAGGGGCCAAAAAGGTATTTTACCCAACTATGTTAATCTCTGAAAGATTGAAAGAAAAAAAATTGGCTGTCGACCTTGGTACACACATCCGCATTTGTAATAGCAGCTACAATTTCAAATTTTTGCAATATACACCAAATTCAATTGCATTGGCCATAAATCTTAATCTATGAAAGACCAAATTCAAAGACCTAACAACAAATCCAAACTCTCCACGGTCAATATCACATCCCATCCAAGAAAATACCAACCAGATAAAAAGAAAACTGAATCAACTGCATTTTAAAAGTTCCTTAGCAAAATGAGAAAGATGAGAAACAAAAAATTTGTCAAGCGCTTTCCCAGTAAAGTCCCTCCTTATCAGACTTAAACCAAATCAATTCTTGAATGTTTACACCATTTCTCACCCTCTAAAAACCCTCAAAGGGTGCAGCCAGTGAATAACTCATCACTGGCACAGCTACTGAAATAGGGAGGAAGGGCAAAACTGCAGTCTCATTATACAAAAAGAAGGTCTATTCAAGAAATCACCAGCACATGCCTTCTGCAGAATGTGCAGGTTATGAAAATACAAGAAGTTTAAGTGTACAGTCAATGAAAAATAAGAAAACCATGCAGATTAAGATGAAATGAATTGGAATCAGATTCCGGGGATGAAGAGTCTGATGTGGCCTTCTTAAAGAACAAAGAATCTATGTTGGAAGTGATTAAACTCCATTAGTTTGGGGCCAAATATAAATGTTACATAAACGTGTAAAAATTAATAAATGTTACAGTTGACCATAAGAACGTTTTGCCCTTGGTCAGATAAAAAGTTTTTAAAAAAATCTCTCACTGGCTTCCTATTCACCCAGGTAAAATCATTTCTTTCTCTACGTTGTTTACAAACAAAAATTCATTCATTCCCAACCCAGTAGGCATTGCCTCACATGTGCATTGTTAACTGAAGGCTTCATTTCAATTAGGAATCTCTTATGCAGTTAAGAACGGATAATTTGTGGATTCACTTCAATAAAGCAGTTCTTTTCTTTATATAAGAAACTAAACTATACAATAGGTTGTCAATGGTTGTCTTGTCATAGAACAAACAGGTAGTAGATTGCACTAGAAGGATGCAGACAAAATAACAGAAAAATCCCACACTTATACCGGGACCATGAAAAACACACAAACACACACACATTGCTCAAACAAAACCCACAAGCATCAATACCATACCAAACAATATCAACAAGTAATACACTACATGAAAATCCACCAAGAATTTCCATATGCAGTCTCCACATTGTACTTTTGATGACAGTCTCCCTTCATAATTTATAAAATAGTAGATTTGCCAACATTAAGAAAGCAAGGCCAACCATTCGGAGCTATTGCTGTTGCTCTAAATTATCACCTATCTCCTATAAAATCATCTTTTTAGTGTAAAACGCAATGGAACTAACAAACTGAATTCTGCAGAACATCAAAACACAAGTAAGATAGAAAAGGATCAAAGCACACCTTTAATAGGACTGCATCCAGTATTGGTCTTCCTACCCAAAGATTTTGATAACAAGAGAAATTTTCATAACTAATAGATAACGGCAAAACATACACACGGTAAGCTCATACCAACAATGCATTCAATATGAATTCTAGCAGACTAAATACCAAAGATTCAACATTCCTAAAACCATGAGGGAAAACATTTAACAAAATTTCAGAACGAAAGGAAGACCCAAATGATTTCAGAATAAGCGAGCGCGTGCACACACACAACCCACAAAAACAGAATTCTTTAACCTAACCTATAAATATCCTCAAGAATAGATTATATTCTCTAAAAGATGTATCCAGTAGCATAAGAGGGCAAAAATCAGTAAGATAAATCATATCAAAGCACATGATACATGAAAATTTGCTTCATCCGAAACCATCATCAAATATCAATATGCTAGGGATCACATTTCAAAGAAGAGACTTACCGGATTGGACTAAAGCCCCAACCTTCAATCAACAGCTTCTCAGTGACCTTACTCTTGAAACCAATATGAACAGCTAACAATTCAATTAATAGAAAATATGAACTTTCGCAGACCCTACGCTTATCTGAAAAATAAAGGCAAACCCAGATGGAATCAAAAGCTACCCATAAGATATTTTACCAAAACAAAACTACCCAAAAATCTAAACGCTGCCAATTTCATGTTAAATCCTCTGAGTAAATGAAAAAACTAAAAGCAGACCGAACCCAGTCTAGGAATGAGTTCAATGAGTTGAATTCAGTCCCATATAAGCAGACCCACAATGGGATTTCAAGGTAAAAAGGAAAGTATAAAAAGAATCCGACAAAAGAAAAACCAAACAATTCTTTACCTGGTAAACAGAGAAAAGATTGAAAACTTTAAATTGAGAAAGCTAGAAACGGTGGGCGAGTGTGTTGGTTCGAGGAAATGACTGCACAAATCCAGCTCGAGAGACTTTCTTCTAGGAGATTCCGCCAAGTGATCCTGACACCAGCCTGGTTTGCTAAGCGAAAACTAAATTTTCAGGGAAAAAAAAACATGATTTTCTTGGTTTTTTTGTTTTTGTTTTTAATTTATAATCTGGGTTAGGGGATTTGAATTAGTTTCTTTAATCAATCAACAAAAAAAAAAACAACATTTATTCGTTTATACAATTTTTCTCTATATTAACAACCCTTTTTTAGTAATACTATATTGTATAATGGGTAAATATACTCTCAGTTTGTGATTTTATAGATCTTTTTGTAAGTGCTTTAAAAATAAAATAACATTATTAATTTTGCAGCACATGGTAACAAATTCAGGATGGGTACAGGCCAAGAAAATACTATGAAAAGTTTTGTTAATTAGTCTCTAATCAAAAAAAAAAAAAAAAAAAAAAAAAAAAAAAAAAAAAACGTTGCTATTTAGTCTTCAAAATATCTGGATTGAATCATATCAAAGGCACCCAGTTTCATTTTGAGGGGGAAGAAAGTCATTGTTCTTCCTCCCCTCTCTCCTCTTCTCTTCCTCCCTTCATCTTTTTTCCTATATTGAGAGGCAAATAGTTTTCTAGTTTTGTCTTCGTTTTGTTATGATTTTCATCCAACCATCATATGTGACTGCGTCTCGGCGTCGAATCTCCACCTACGTTTCGGCGTCGGATCTCTATCATCATCCTTTTTACAGTTTATTTATGTTTGGAATAAGTTGCAAAGACTCTTTGCGATCATTGTGTAGTTTTCACATTTCCTTTTGTGATAGCTTTTCATCTCTCATTTGTGAAAGTTTTATATGTATTGTTATGGCTTGATTTTTTCAAGCTTTATCTCTTTTTTATTATTATAAGTTTGCAATCTTAGTTGGGATACTTATGCCATAGTTTTTTCGATCCCACTTGATCGTTAGTGGAGGAACACCAGATTGTTTTAATTTTGATATTAGACCTATCTGTTATTGTAATGACTCTTTTGTGGCTAGTTTGTATTGGCCTTTTGTGTCCAGTGGCTTTTTTGGCTGAATTATGAATGCAATCATAGAATTTCTCAACAACAAAAAAGTCTACAAAATATCCAATTAAAATAAAGAATTAATATTTTAAGTCAAATCTTAAAACTAAATGCATTTTTAATATGATTTTAGTATGTCTTCCAATTTGTTACATAGATTTTTTTTTAAAATTATTTTTTTTGGGTATGAGCTCCTTTATCTTTTAAAATGTGAATTTGTCAAATTTTCTATTAAATTCAGGGTTATTTTCGTTCATCCAAAGGCATTTCCAAGAAAAAGCTAACATTAATCACACAAATTTAACGGTTGGGAGTTAATTAGCATGTTTTAAAAGATTAGGAGGGCTCATAAACAAATTGAAAGTCAGAAAAAGCAAATGGGAAGAAGGTCATAATTTAACAAGAAAGGCTATAGCTCTTCCCATAACTAGAAAGAGCAAATGGCAACACTCTCAAACTTGAAATAGAAAAAACTATTGTGTGTCACCATAACTAGAAAGGCTAATATGCTTCAACTCCTTTGACTTTAATTCAAGATTCATGTTATTGTTTTACATAAAAGCAATAGTCTGTAAAATAGTTTCTCACTGTGTTGATGTCCTTCAATCGGGTGTGTCTTATGGTGGGTGTGGAATGAATCTACAAAAGAAGATAGAAAAGATGAAGACCTTGGCACCAGTGTATTACCGACCGAAGGCTCTCCGATGCTTAAGTTAGCTTTAAGGATGGAGTGTGAATCTATTTTGATAGAATAAGGGTACAAGTGCCAAAATACATATTACCTAGTGCCTTGAGGCGAGAGCCCTATATATATATAGGAAAAATGGCAAGCACTTTGAGTTAATATTTCGATGTGGAACAACTGGCGTCACTTGAAGGGCCATCACATGTCCTTGAGCTTAAGCGGCAAGAAAAATGCCTTTGTTGAACTGGATCAACAAGGTTAGCTTGTCGAGGTTGAGTCCCTATGCCAATGGTCGGCGTGGATCCTAGTAAATGACTTAAATCGTACTTGCATTTTTTTGTTGATTTATGAGTGTAACACTAAGGATTTAATAGCTATGCTCGGTTGTTAACTTAATTAAATTCACAACCACGTGGTAGCTAAACTAAGAATCTAGGAAGAATGACGTCCTTCGAGGTGTGTGTGATTTAGGACATGCAAGTACGCGGCCAAAGGCCAAGCATACACTTGTCAAGGTATGACTTGTTTTGAAATTCTTAAACAATTATGGCTGAGGAAGGAATACATCTCAACAGTAGGTTGACCTGCCTTGAAGACAAGGATTGGTCATGCTACTATTGAATAACTGGAATATATTTGGAATCGTTGACACTGGCTCGTTCACTATCACATGAGTGATGAATTCAAATGATCGAAAAACATGAAACCAAGCTAATAGGGTGAAGGTATTGGATGAAAATCTTAGTAGTAAAAGTGAATGTGATCTCAACGTTAGAGTATTGAGCTACCTAGTTACAGAAAGTGAAACACATTCAACAAATTGGTAGGGATACTTCTCGGTATAAGCTTTTCATTGAGTGGAACAAGCACGACCTCAATTGGGAGCTTCTGTTGGATGAAGTTCTTCGTCCATATTAAGTGTACCTAGTGAGGCAGTGGAAGGGGTAGACCTACTGAAATATATTTTTCTTTACGGTCACATTTGAATTAATTTTTATTTGACATATACAAAATACCTAAATTTGAGTACTATACTTTATTATTTTACATTTCACACATTAACTATCTACTCATTATTTATACGAGCAAAAAATATTGATTAAAATTATCAAAATAAGAAAAAAGAGATTTAGAAGGGATAGAGAGAGAAGAAAAACATATAATTTAAAAAAAATATAAAATAAAATAAAAAAAGGAAAAGGGCACTTTAAATTTTGATAAAAGAGTTGAAATTGTGTTAAGAAAACAAAAGTCTCTAGAAAATTGAGAGGGGGCATAGGACATAAAAATGGGGGTGTTTTTATTTTTATTTTTATTTTTTTGGGTTTTTGGGTTTTTAAAAGTGGGCCTATCAAACGGGTTTTTTGAGCTTTGGACTTCAAATCTGTTTTAGAGTTTATAAAATTGGATCCAAGTAAGATACCAAATGAGCCCTTATTTTTTGTGAGAGTTATTTGTATGCATAGCTTCGTTTATGTTGTCATTTTAAGCCCTTGAAATCTTAGAACTGACCCTAGCATGCACCATTTATTAAAATAAAATTTCATTTTACAAGAGTTTGAATTTATCGTATTGTTTATACCTTGATTTTTTCCCATTAGAGCCACATAACCAAGTGGCATGGCAAAGCCTGTTTAAATACATAGATGGGCTTAGAAGTAGAGATACCCAAGTTTTAAAGAAATTGAAAGGTGGAGCCCAAACTCCACGATCATGACATATTGGACTCGGCTAAAAATAAGCAAGTTCGTACTAAAGAAAAAGCGGATTGCCAAGTCCAATATCATCTCTATAGTCCATGAGCACGAAGGCTAAACACTCGGCCCAAGAATTGTGACACCCAAGTTCTTGGCCCAACTTAATCTCACGATGAAGCTCAACCAAAGTTAGAGCTCGATAGTTTGTTCCTCGGCCTAAAAAATCTTCACCAAGTAAAATTGCAGGTACCAAATTTAGAAAAGGCATCATGTGACTTATCTTGAGCAAAGCGCCGCATAGAAAGGCAAAAAGAATGATGTAACATATAGCTAATTTTGAAACTTGTGCACACAGATTATAAGTTTTGGAACTCGCCTGGGAAGCGTGTACAGAATGATGAGCCTTGGGGCCAGTGATTGAGGCATGACATGAGGGCAAGAACATTTGCCTATAAATAGGGAACTTACACTTCATTTTTACATACTCAACGTCTCAACAAAATCAACCCAAAATGCTGCTTAAATTTCCTCTAAAATCAAACTTAGAATTTTTATTGCTTTCTTGGGATTTCTTGTCTCCATATCACTAAGAAACTTTGAGGCATGTTCAAAGTTCTCTTAAGCATCATCATTGTAACCAAGCACATTATATATATATATATATATATATATATATAACAGCTCTAATTCATTAGAGTCTTGAGTAACATCCAATCCACCCCGATTTCTCATTTAAGCTTTATCTTAGCCTATAACTCAAAGAGGAATTGAGAGATCAAATTGAAAACCAAACTTCTCACTAAACACAGCAGTCTTACAAGCACTTGACTAGGGCGAACGACATCAACAACTTTGTTACCAAAGTTGAGAAACCAAAGGACGAGATCGCGTTCTTTACTTGGTCTTAGTCACTCGATGAAGTCAGAATTCACGACGCAGCCTATTATCGACACCACCAAACTTTCTTATTGCTATTACGGCCAAAAGTGACAATGATAGCTAACACGCCTTCACACTCAAACCAAAGAATGACTTAATTACCATTTTCCCTCGGTCTTTGATTATTTTATTCTAAATAATTCGCATGTCAAACCAAAAAGATTTTACAGTCAACACATATGATCCATAGATGCATAATGAGGTCCCAATCAACTCATTTTTTTTTTTTTTTTTTCAGTAGCAATTCAATTGAAGAAACAGGGCACAAACCCAGGATACAACAATAAGAACATAGCCCTAGAAGGAGGTTCTTGCAATACAGACTATAACAACAACACCAACTAAGCACAAGTATTACAAGATAGTTAGAAAACAAATATACAACTTTAAACCCAGCTAACAAGAAGTTACAGATGAGGAGGATCCTAATTCTGCAGCAACCAGTGCTTAAAAAAGATCAAGACAGAGAACAAATTCTCAAACTTCATAAGACAGGAAACACCCCAAGAGTGGAGGGCATTTCCGCTCAACTTCCACTAGGACATTCCAAAGAATATCACAGCATCTCCTAATCTCCTTTGATCCCCAAGCACAATAAAAGTAGATCCACCAAATTTAGCAGCTCCACCTTCAATACAGAGAGATCTACACTAGATCTACCACACAAGTAGCAGATCTAGCAAGATCAACCAATAACCAGCCCCAAAAGACTGGGAAACAAACCCTCAAGAAAAAAAAGGAAAGAAACAAACCCTTGCAACAGCAAGGAGTAGACAAAACCCAAAAAAGTTTGGAGGGAAAACCTCTCCACAACATAACCGGGGGGGGAGGGGGGGGAGAGAAGCCCGGATTATTAACCAAAGTGGGGTGGTTCCAGGGGAGATCCCCTGGAACCAAGGAGAATTGCAGATCTGGAGTTGGCTTTGGGTTGGAGGGAGAAGAAGCGTCAAGAAGAAATGAGATAGGCTTAATCATTGTTGCTTAAATTTCCTCTTAAATCAAACTTAGAATTTTTATTGCTTTCTTAGGATTTCATGCCTCCATATCACTAAGAAACTTTGAGGCATGTTCAAAGTTCTCTTGAGCATCATCATTGTAACCAAGCACATTATATATATATATATATATATATATATATCAAAAGAACAGCTCTGATTCATCAGAGTCCTGAGCAACATCCAATCCACCCGGATTTCTCATTTAAGCTTTGTCTTAGTCTATAACTCAAAGAGGAATTGAGAGATCAAATTGAAAACCAAACTCTTCACTAAACACACCAGTCTTACAAGCACTTGACTAGCGCGGACGACATCAACAACTTTGTTACCGAAGCTGAGAACCCAAAGGCCGAGATTGCGCTCTTTACTCGGTCTTAGTCCCTTGACGAAGTCAGAATCCACAACGCAGCCTATTATATCGACACCACCAAACTTTCTCATTGCTATTACGGCCAAAAATGACAGTGATAGCTAGCACGCCTTCACACTCGAACCAAAGAATGATTTAGTTACCATTTTCACTCGATCCTTAATTATTTTATTCTAAATAATCTGCATGTCATAACAGAAAGGTTTTACGGTCAACACATATGATCCATGGATGCATAATGAGGTCCCCAATCAACCGAAGTTTTAAGGACTGCTTTTATGCAACTTCAACGAAATTAACAATTCCAAAACCACGCATTCCACTAGGTGGCTTCACTCATTCAACCAATCACCTTCATCAAGAAGTCATAAAGGTGGGGTTGCAACATCATTAAACTTTTGGCAGTATGATTCTATCAAACGTCAAGATTGTTCGGGAAATCAGCAATTTAAATTTTGTTGATTTTTCTATATTAATTAGGTACCCTACTTTTCATTACAGTTATACAATAAGACTTTAAAAGTTCATGATAAATATAGTCCAACAACAGAAAATAGATGCAAACCCACCTTTTAAAAGAAAACAAAATAGCAAGGGACCAGAGTCAAGAAGACCAACAGTTAGAAGAAATCATTGTCAAACATCATATATGGGAGAGGTAAGATGCTAGTTGATTGGCGTTTATGGTTTGAGTATCATATATACATTTGGACTTTCATCAAAATCCAAACCAACCCACGCAACAATAACCTAATTTATACACATTTATGCATATAACAAGTTAATAACCACAATGCCACCAATTTATCTTCCTCTTCTTGTCCTTTTTCTGTAGGCCAGCTTGGATTGATATAGTTCCAAAAGGCACCCGAGTTCTTATAGGACCAAAAGCCTAGCTACCAAGACTTTGGAGTTTAAGCACTTAAATCCCAAGGTTTTATGTGGCATGGTGACCCTTCCGTACGATTTCCTTGCGCTTTATCACTTGCAAGTAGTATGCTTCCCATGTGACACCCCCCACCCCTCTACATCCCCAAATGAGGCCATCTCTTCCCCACATCTCCCTTCACCTATCTCTATCACTCGGTACTGTAATCAACTAGAATTGCGCCCAGCTGCTAACTCGGGGACCCCATCTTTAATGGAGTCGGGACGAGTATAACCTCTGTCTATGGGTTTCTCGTTTACATTGACACTGACAGAGAAGAGATGAGAATGGCAAAATCGTTCCGACTTATTTCGCCTTATTTTTAAGTATCACTCGCTTGTAAGGACTTTGTAACTCAAATAATTTAAGAGCATTTATTATTTTATCCTTGCACTTAAGGTGTTATGTTGGATTACTTCTCTTTCTCACAGTATCGCTTAATCAACAGTTCGGTAGCGAGTTTGAGTCTTATGCATGTTATATTTTACCTATCTCTCTATCACTGATAATGAAGCCAAAGTTGGTTTCGGTAATGGAGTTCCATAAGTTCATATTATATACTACCTCCTTATATAAGTTGTACAACGTATAACTAAAACATTGCCTAACAATATTCCCTAAAAATTTGGATTCAGAATATCTGACAAGATTCCTCATTTAGAGGAACAAATGTGCACGTCATGTGATAAATAATGTTACATGTATCATATTTATAATATTAAATTAATAATTGTCAATCCCAAAAATTCACACGTGGACTAACCCGCTCTCATACCATGAAGGAAGTTGAGGATCCACCTCAAAACCAATTGGCAATGGAGGGAGTAACCCCACTCCCTATAAGTCATTGCAAACTAACTCTAATAAATTTGTATATTAGCGCAACGAACATGGAGCTCAAGTGGTTAAGAGCATTTATCCATGTACCCGAGGTTCCAAGGTTCGATCCCCCTCCTCTAATATAGCTTGTATAAAAAATAAAATAAATGTATATTAGCTAAAAGGTCTACTTGAAGAACAAAGGACAAAAAAAAGACCAAGAAGTTGAAATAACGAAAGGCTCTTTTCAATAAAGTGGCAGATTTTGGTCATAGACTTGGTTAGAAGCGTGGCAATTTTACGACCCTTTAAATGTCTATCATCTCTTTATGGCAAGCAGCCTACCAGTACCAAATATCAACCCAATAATCAAATCAGAACCAGTCGAATTTGGAATTTCATTCTCAAAACCAAAACCCATCACCACAATGTAGCTTGTGGCCCTTGTTCGCTAGAAATATAATATCTAATTCAATGATTGCAGGCAGCAGTGCAATCTTTTCTGTAAGCTTTGAGAGCAATGATATGAAGTCGAAATTCCAAAAATCTCATAATGGGATGCAATATATCTCAAATTTTGTCTTTGAAAAATATAGATCCAATTGATTTCCATTGGTCACATATCAACTCATAAGTACTAATCGCCAAAGAAAAAGTAACCCCTTGCTTTGACATTATCATGATCACAGATTTTGTTACATTCCTTATTTAAATAATGTTCTCATTTTGCTCTTGCAGTTTTACTTTTTTAAAATTTAAAAAAAAATACAAGTAATAGTCTAAACTACAAAAGAATACGATTTCGCACACACGATACCAAAGTGTCATGAATTTAGAACCTGAAACTATTGATATGCAAGTCAGTGTTCTTTTTTACTAGACTGGACCTCGTTGGTTGGTTGTTGTCTTACATTTTAGTTCATTGGAAGAAGTTATTAAAAATATATAAATGATGAATACTAATGGAAAGAAAGTAAATAAATAAATAAAGGTTGATAAAACTGAAAATGGTCAGTTAAATGTGGTAGCTTTTTTTAGTTTGATGACGAAAGAAGAGGGGACAACAGAATAATTGAAAAAAGGGTAAACCTGCAGCAGCCAGCCACATCAGAATGTACGGACACGGCCACGAACCCTTCAGGTGGACGCCTGCTGGGAGGAATCTGTCACTTTACACGGGATTTATTGTTTTTTTCTTTTCTTTTCTTTTCAGGTATAAACGGTGATTCTTTCAGTTTCTCTGTCACACACTTTCTTGTCAAATAAAAAAAAATAAAGTTTTTTTTTGTGGAGGAAATAGATGGTTTACTCATTAATAATGACACATGACAGTTATTAGTGGAGACGTAAAAAAGAACTTTTGAGAAATATGAAAGGAATTTATTTATTTATTTTCATCGATATTAATATCTTTTTCTTCTTTCTCCTTCCACATCTTCATCCTGCAATGTAATTTAGGGTTTGTTTAAGAGTGATTTTGGGAGGGTCAAATTACTTATGAGGAGAAGTATCTTTTACGTGATTCTTCATATAATCATTTTAAGTGATTTTAAGCAATTCAATGGAGAAGTGATTAATGGTCTCTATCTAGAATTACTCTCAAACGAGCCCCTAATGATCGGAACAATCCATTTATCTCTCAAAAATTATCTTTATAAGAAACTCCCGGTATGGTATAGCTCAGTTTGTTGAGTTATCCCACCTCCACCTATGTGGGCAAAGGTTTTTTTTGAAAATATGTTTCCCCATTACCAATTGATGGTTTTGGGGAGAAACTTCAACTTCCTTTATGGCATCAAAGTGGGTTCTCCCCACGTGTGAAGCCTAACAGCCACACGTGTTCCATGTCACCCAATATGTTTTATCTATGTGTTAAGCTTAAAATTTCACCGCACTTGTAAAGATTGGGGGAAGAGGGCGTGCGAAAATGTGAAAAAATATCTCACATGTAAAAGTTAAGAGATGTAATACAATATAGATATGTTGAGATATAATTTCATAATAACTAAGAACTGACAATAATTTAAAAAGAATGATAATATTAATGAGTGTGGATGCATGAGCCCATATAATAACACCAAGAGGATGCCCTCATCTGCCCAACACCGAAAATAAAGTTAGGGTTTAGTGAAAGATGGCGATGTGTAACTGCGGCAGCATTGGCTCTCAGTACTGTCAGCTCAGCATCCGCCAATGAAATGGCAAAGATTGTAAAAACTAGACCGACCAATAAAGTTTGGGCTCACCTATGTTCCTAATATATAACCCCAACAAACCCTACCTTCGCTTTACCATCCGTGGTTCATGAGCTTCCTAACTCTCATCTCTTTCAAGCACACACACAAAGTCAGGCCTCTGTTTCTTTCTCTGTTATATTGCTTTCTATTTTATTTGTTTTCTCTCTCTCTAATCCTAATTAACATTTGTTGATTATTTCTAATCTTCTTTTTTTCCTCATTTTCTCTTTCAAACACTGGAATATACCAACTGGAATTTTGTCTCTGGATATGATCGTTTCTGTGGGAATCTGAATTTGGTTTCTTTTCTTTCATTTTCAAATTGTGTTCTTTGTCGGAATCGATCGATCCTTTCGGAGAAACCTGAGCTGGATATCAAAATCTGTGAATTGGGAACAGAATATATGTAACCTTTATCATTATTATTTTTCTCAAATATTCTTTGAGATTTTTTATTATTATAGATTAGGTAGTACCTTAAAAAAAAAGAATAGGGTTTTGTTTTGTTTTTTGTTTTCTTCTTGGGTCTAGTTTCAAAACGTTAGATTCTTCTTGGGCTACCCCTCTTTACGTTTTGGCCACTGGCAGTAGGCCACGTAAGCTAATTCCTCGTGGACTTGGTGCTATTTAATTTGTACACGATGAAACTAAAATTCTCCAAACTATTCCCTTCACTGTGTTCTTCTTTGAATGTCCTTAGTCTTCTGGTTCTTTTTTTTATTTTTATTTTATATATATATAAATAGTTTATGTATCATTTTCTTGTTAGATTACCTCTTCAAAATCCACAAACACTCGGATCTCGATCGGTACATGACTCGTATATATGCTTTGATGATATAAAAAGATTGACAGTCGTTGTTTGCGGGCGTAGCATCATCAAGATTCACGCACATGCAATTAACTTGAAAGTTTCTCTCTTTGCCAAAGTTTCTTTCAAAGTGAGAATCTTGATGATGCTGCATCGGCAATAAACCACTATACAAAAGAGAAGATCCCTCTCTCTCTCTCTCTTTCTCTCTCTCTCTCTTTCAGTCTCACCAGTCTTTCACAGTCTCACCAGTCGCTAAGGCAACTTTTTTCACTTCAATGATTTCTTGCTTTCTACTGTTAGGTGTGGGTTCTTTTTAAATTTGTTGCTTCCTATTTTTGGGTGTTATTTTCCTTCGATAATTAAAGCAGCTCATATCATTGGAGAAGTGTGTGTATGTGTTGTTATATATATGGCTCCTCATTAACTCTGCTCTGCTGACTTTTGACAGATCTGTGATTATTCTTCTCAGAAAAGCTGAGTGATTGAGTCTGTTTATGGAGAGAGAGCGAGAGACTTGAGCCTCGATGATGCTGATGCTGCAAAGCCTTTTAAAGCATTTTGAAAAGGTGAATATCTTCAAACCATTTATAAATATTTCACATGAAGGTAAATTTTGTTGGAACCCTTTTTTTTTTGGTCGGTTTTCAGTTCTAGTTCAGATCCACCGATGAACTGTCCGGATCGTTTAATACAGAATCCAAAAACTATGTATTTTTTCATTTCAAATAAGGAGTGCATTTTGATTTTAACAACAATATTGGCTCTTTGGTATATAGTTTCTAATTAATAAAGAATAGAATAACTCAGAAACAACCCGGTTTCGGAAGATGCGAAGGTATTGTTTTCAAAATTGAAGAAGCTCACTACTAGAAAATGCCTCCCCTTTCATAAAAGACGGATGCAGAAAGGTGAGAAAGAAACAGTACGATCAGTACGTAGGTTTTCCATGGGATGTGCAGGAAAAGAAACAGTACTAATGATCTTGTGTAAGATATGCAGCTGAAGCTGAGAAAGAAGTTAATTTTAATTAGGGTGTGTGTGTGTGTGGGTGGGGGTGGGGGGGCTGTTTGATGCCTGTTTGATTGAAAAACTTAATAATTGTTTTATGAACAATGTTCCAAGTGGTTTCGATCTCTAGCTGTGGAATCAGTACTTCATTGAAAGTGAGAACTTCGATATGTAAAATCGTGGTGGGAACTTGTCACAAAATGTCACATTGTGACTGCCTGCCATTCTTGTCCTTGCCTCTACACTTTGTTTTGTGGACCAAACCAAGAGAGTGATCATCTCTCCCAACTTGGACCCCTCGACATAATGTTATTCACTCCACCTCTTCAATAATACTTCACACGTGACAGTGATAATTCAGACCATGGAGATCTGTGTGCCTCTATCACTATCCATGCCTTTTTGATTCACATATGCATCCATTATTTTTTCTGGTAATTATGAGGAAGAACATAACTCGTGGCCTCTTATCCGTTAAGGTAAACTTTGTGTACTTGCAATCACTCTAAACCTCATTTATAGTTTAAATTTGAGTGTCGTGAAGCTATTGAACATAGGATTTATCTGATTATACATAATGCTAGGACCACTGATTATAATGCAGTGATATATATAATATATATACATTTATATTAATGTAATGCTAGGACCACTGGTTTCTTAATATTTACTCTTGAGGTTGGAGGGCTGATTTCCTGTTTATTAGATAACTTCCATAACACTGGATCTTTGATGCACTTTGTTTCTCAAACACATTTTAATTCAATATCTTAATCCCTATACTTGATTCACTTCGTTTTCTCGTAATCGAATCTGTCATAGATTTCGACGTTTTGAGTTCCAATCATAGCTGGAGTAGCTTGATCATTTGCAAAATTTGAATTTCCAGTGGTGGATGTTAGGTTTTTGCTCAAGAATGAGTCTTTCTAATATGGCACTGCTCTTAGTCGTCTGAACGCTAAACAGTATTCAAACTGTCGAGGTCCACAAATTATTTTTAGTTACCAAATTAAATTGCCTCTCTTTTCGTTTTGGTGAGGTTTTAAATGCATCTCTGTACTTTACTACTTTAGAATCGTCTTATAATTTATAGATATGTAGTTTGAATTTAGTTTTCCATATATATAGTTGCAATCGTACTTTGAATTTGTCTTCCTAACCTCTATAGTATTTTACAGAGGCTGGTAGGTGTGGACGTCTCTGCATCGAATATTGTAAGAGGACGGTCGATTGGCAGTACATAGTCAAGCTCCTAGTCCTCTCGTAGTCCTGTGCAGATGCCCACACGTAAACAGTTTTACACTTAGAATACTTTGAAAACCCTTCATAACCCTCATTACAGATACCAATACATGAACAGATACTTTTGTATGGCAGGGCGCGACTTGGCGTGGACTCACATTTGTACGACGTAATGCATGAGAACTAGTGGGGATGCTCTAGAGAAATTTCTGGACAAAATTCTGAGTGGATCACTTGATTTAATTTTCGTTTGGAAATCAAACAAGGGGCGACAGATCCAATTATAGGGAAATTTAACATTTGGTCCATCTTAAATAACATGTAAGGGGGCATCATTAATCAATGAGGACCACATCAATTTATTATAAAGTTGGTCCTATTTTGTACATAAATTTATTTCTTGCCAAGGCCACTCATCATCCCTCATGTTGAGCAAGAACACGAAAACTTTATCACATGGGAAATTATGAGTACATAACAAAACTATGTCAATCTGTGGGGTTGTATATATTATTGCATAAATGTTGCTAAACAGCAAATGTAATTCTAGCTAATTATGTATTATTGTGATGATCATGATTATCAATCATGATACTAATAACAATGATGATGGACGATGGAACCATGAAATAAATATATAGAAATTCTACATATATAGTCCCCTTCTATTAATGGTTTGGATCGTTGAAAAAAATTTCATGGGGAACCCTAAAGGGTGTCCTTCAAATAAAATTATTTGAGGGATCGCTCAATAGAAGGGGACTGTATAAAATAGGACCGCAATGGAAGGGGTTTGAATGAAAATGGTGTTAATTACTAATTAGGCAATGTTGTCCAATTGAACCTTTACTAATTATTTTCTCATATTATACACCGACATGGTGTTTAGGGAAATTGCAAATCGCACATGGACTTTTCATCTAATGTTTCTTTTGCAATCGACCACCCTAACTTGAAATCCCTGGACGAAAGAAAAACCCGAACTTGATAAACGTCATTTTTATTAGTGTCAACTCTACCCTTTAAATGCTACTGATAACTAAACTGCGACTACATTTTTGCAGCCACAATAGGCTTATGATGGTGAATTAGCAGGAAAAATAAACCAATATGTTGTTTAATTGTGTTTAAATATGTTAATTAATTACTTTAATCTCTTTCTAAAAGAACCTAGATATACAAGGTTCATATCAAAAGCAAGTTAACATGACACCTTACAATGTTAGAATGAAGATCCATTAATCTTTTAAACATGAATTGATATTCATTTGGTATTAGTAATTCAGTCTTAGCTATATCTATTACATTTGGGATTAATAACCAAATCTACAAATCTACAGATTTAGATGATGATATTTAAGGTTAGTTGTTCGTTTAGCTTACTACAATTCATGTACGTGCGCCAAAATTTGAGTATGAGTCATTTGAAATTCATTTCGTATGTACTATAATTAGTGGTCCTAGCAATCGGTGGTCCAAGCATTCATGTCGAATCCAATTTTTTTTTCCAAATACTTCCAATAAAATGAAGTAATACATTTCGGATCATTGAACGGAATACGAAATCATCCAAATTTCTAAGCATAGTATCTCAGAATGTCAGTCCTTTTTTCTTAATTTGTGGGTTAACATTAAAACTATAGTAGCTGTGTTCATGCATAGTGGAAAAGCCCAAAAGCACAAGTGGTCTCCATGGTCGTACAAGGTGGTCCAAGTGATGCCACCCGGTAGGTGTACATGTGGCAGACATGTACGCAGCTGAAGGACCATCTCGGGTCGCATGCAACAGATCTCCTTGGACAACAAAATCCAACTATTATTTGTCGTAGACAGAAGCTTGTGTCTTGTCAGAGCAGTTGAGGCCTCAGCTCGAGCAAGAGGCCTTAGGGCCCCCCCATTCGGGTTTCAGCGCTCAAGTTTTGTCAGGATAAGAGTTGGGCTCCACTAATTCGGGCAAGCCCAAAAGCAAGATTTTCCTAGACAAGTTAACCTAATGCTGATGCTGATGTCATTGTGACATCAGCAACCAATTTAAATAAGGGAGTTTCACTAAAACACCCAAAATGGGGGCTGAAATTATAAAAAAACCCAATACCCAAAACACTTTATAAACACACCCAAAACCCATCATTACACACACTCAAAACCCATTTATAAACACACCCAAAAAATATACAATTGTTGATTTTGGGTGTGTTTCTATGTTTAAATAGTGCTTGGGTTTTTTTATAAATACATGTCTAGGATTGGGTTTATTTATAAATTTGTATTTAAGTAACCAAAAAAATTTATAAAGGAAAAAAATACCAAATTTTTCAAATTTTTTTTAAATTTATATATACCTAGCCATATTTTTCACTTCTCACACCAAAACTCTATACAAATTCATCTCCTCATATCTCATGTGAATAGTGCCTTTGGATTGCCATGACAATAAGTGAAAAACCAACAAAAAAAATTGTTAGCCATCCATGTGAATAGTAACAGCTCTTACCTTTTGTCATGACAAATAAATGGAAATGCTCTTATGATTCATGCACCAACCTGTTGATATATATTCAATGACCTACATTTAAATCCTAAATTTGCTCTATAGACCCCTGTTTTTTTATATAAAGATTTTGATCCTATTTTTCCCTTCAACAAGGCTTTAAAAGAAATACCATCTCCTTTGTTGGTATTATTGAAAAACACACTTACACTTCAATACTTGCAACAACCAGGATTCAAGTTATAGAGTTCAATTGTGAACAAAAAGAGGGGGACAAAGTTTCGAGGCTGATGTGAGGATGTGAAGTATTTTTTCACATCAGAAAGTTCAGAAACATTGCAAAGGTTTATAAGGAACTGGGTCACTCTCGCCATTGCTAATTGATTTTGGGTTGGAATTAGGTCACTCTCTCTTGATCCCTAACAAATGTAGTGCGGTTTATCTTTTTTTACATTTTTCTTCTTGGCTAGCTCACTGGAGATTCTACATTTTAGCTACGAAACTCCAATCCCATTATTTACTTCATTTTAGATAGGTAACATAAGAGACACATCAAGATTTGAATTCGAAAGGCATCCTCGAATTGTTATTTTGTTTTTATCAATTAGAGAAGTGAGATATGAACTTGAGATATTTTTCAACATTAAAATAAAAAATACAACTAAATCAAAAGCTAGTTGATAGGAATTTCAAGTAAATTTGATATTTGATGAATTGTGTATGTGGCAAGCCAGGTAACTCTACTTTATATTCACACTGCATCACAGTTCAACTATATGAGCAACATATGCAAAAGAAGTGTCCCGTAGCGATGACATAACTTTGAAGTCTTAGGGATTTTCATTTAGGATTTTCAGTCGTTTTAACCTCTCAACTATGACCATTATAGAAATTAACACCCTGAATTAAAAAAGCAGCCAATTTTAACAAGAGATATTTAGTAATATACCCATTCTTAGCACTAAAACTATAAATAAACCCTACATCATTTCATTTTTATAAACATACCCAAAAAAAACCCAAAAAATGACAAATTGTACTATTAAATTTAATTTTAATTATTAAATTACTTTGATACCCTATTGAGTGTTTTGGGTTTTTTTATGAAATTTTGGGTTGGGTTGTTTTAAGAAATCAATGGCAATTTTGTAATTTAAAAGAAGTTAAAAGCCTTTTTGTTATGTTATAAAAGGGCTTTGGGTGTATTTATAAATTCCATTTCATATAGGGTTTTTTTTATAATTTGGGCTCCTATATTGGGTATATTAGTGAATCTCCCTTTTAACAATGCCTTTAGATTTTAGAGTACTGTTAAACGAACCCTAAAATTAACTGAGTACACCCTACTATAAAAGTATATATTACAGATTTACCCTAATATAAAATGACCAAAAAAGATATATGGAA